>CM057153.1:28746052-29062263 GCA_029962745.1 Echinometra lucunter
GGGTTAGGTTTTATATGTTTGGCTTAACGTGCAGATTTTTCATGGTAGCAATTTATTGTTACCGGAGCAAGTGTCATGGAACCCTTTCTTCCTCCTGCCAAACAAAACAAGATACAAATTTGTTGATAAAATATCAGGTCTCTTCCCTAAAATGAATGTCAAAATTTTAGTCGAAATCATGAAACTTAACACACATTTGCATTGCAGATTGCAGTTTTTCAATTGGGTGTCAACTCATTTGTCTTTTGGATTGAATGAGTGTATGATTTGTTAGCTGCTTTTCTGGTTGATGGAATGATTGACTGACCTAATTATGAATGAATGATTGATTGTTAATATTATTTTTATGACATACAAATTATGCCAGCTTAAGTGTTAACACTTAATACCAAAAATTAACATTTCTAAAACAAATCAAGTATGCAATTGCTCACCCAACCCTGACATGTTACATGAATTCAGTGATGGATATCCATTTATAAATTGTCAGAAAGCCCTCAGAACACTGAAATTCATATAAGCCTCCTTAATTTTTTCAACCAAGCCGATACCAACCAGAACAAATACACATTCTTGTCAAACCCGAATTTTACTCTCTTTCACAAAAGTTACTGTTGCTTCCTCAGGCGTAAAATTTTCTTAGATTTTTGGAGGGATTTGACAGAAGACACATTTGGCTATCCACCGGCATGATAATTTCCTGAAAATATTTTGAAATATTTAGTTCAGAAGACCTTTTCCAATTGTAAACTTTTTTTGGTGGGTGGGGGGGGGGGGAACACAAAAAAGAGTACCTCTTTGCAGGTACAGGAATAGAATCGAGCCACCGAGCGAGCTGATGGGGCACCAGTAGGGGAGGGGGAGGGAGGGGAAGGGTTTATAGCCCCCTCCGAAATCAAAGCGGAACATCGTAAGTGCACATCCCGAAAAATGTTCTTTTAAAAATTTCGACATATTTTGTCTATGTCTATGCTTTTTGAAATAGTAAATTACAGCGTAGAAAACTAGTAGGATGGGGGTTGGGTGTCCGGACGGGTAACAAAAATGAAGCCTTCTTTTTTGTCTTTGGATTAAACATAAACTATGCATTGATTTGTGCTAATCATCATCAATATTTGTTCTCTATAATATTGTCTAACATTTTGTGCTAAAACATTTAAGAGATTTGCTTGTGAACTTTTTTCAATTGGCCGGTTAAAATCGACTGTCCGGATACACAACCTGTCTGGACATCCAACAACTGGGTATAATTCTCTTTCTCTGTTCACTTGTCGAAAATTGCGGAGTTTTTTTTCTTTTCACATATATTTTTATTATATACGTTTATATATTTATATTGTTTCGGACAATCGATGAAGCTTCTCTTGTTCTCTTTGTCGAAACTATTGTACAAAAAAAGGGGGAGAAAAGAATAGGAAAAGATAGAAAGACAAAACGAAAGAGGAAGAAAGAAGATATGAAGAAAATGTAAAGAAACAAGAAATAAGGATATAAAGAAAGAAAGAAAGAAAGGAACAAGTAAAAATATAAGAAAAGAAAGAGAGAAAAGAAATGAAGAGAGAGAGAGAGAGAGAAAAAAAAAAAAAAACTTGCTTGGTCTCCTCCTCAATCCAACCAGGAAACACGGAGGATCTAGAGTTCAGTCTTCATTTTACTTTTGTTTAGTGGATGAATCATGAAGGTGTCATTGTCACATTGCAACAATTTTTAACAAACCATGGCACTATCTTGAAACTCCGATGCGCTAATATAGGCCCTGCTGAGCCGACCCCAAATTACTTTAGATTATGCAATTGTTTTAGGCTTATCTTAATCGTAAAAACAGACATCATAGCTTCAGTTTTATCAACTTGATTCCACTATTCTAGTATTCATTTCTAGAATCACCCTTTTTTTTGGGGGGGGGGGGGGGGGGAGTGTTAATAGTAAAACTGCGCTCATATGGATCGGGTCCAAAGTGTGCATGCGAATTATAGATATTCAAAGACATGTCAAAAAAGTTGACCACTTGTATTTCACATTTTTCCTATTTTTTCTGTCATCAGTTTTCCTTTGTTTTTGTTTTCAAGTGGTAGTACTTGGCGCGTGCCCCCTCCACCCCTTTAATCCCCCCAATCGTGTTTTAAATATGTACCGCATAGCCAATTTATTATCTTATTTTAAAAATTCTCTCAACTACATAATTTCTAACAAATATATTGAGCAATTTTGAACACGGTTTCAGTTTATATGAGGACAAGCCCCCCCCCCCCCCCCCCGAATCTTTTCCGGTCCCAAGTGTGACCTTGAACTTGAAGACTGATGCCCCACTTTCTTCTTGTTATTGTTTACATCTTGAAAAGTAGGTCGTTTCCGAGAAGTTGAAATTGTATTACATCGCAGAAAAGACTACTGGCAGCGCAAGCGTTTGAAGATAACCCGACCTACATATTTGCCTTGGGACTGATATGGATGCACATGATCAAAATCCACGTTGACATGATTGTTTACATGAGTATTTGCGAATTCATGTTCGTGCACGCCGCATCACATTGACTGCAATTGTCCGTTCACATGGAATGTTAAAAAGATGGCTGAAACCGCCGAGGGACAGTTAATGGAAGAACATCTTTCCGACAATTCTCTACCTCTAGGATATTTCTACCACTGTTTGGCTTTATTGATAGAAATAATTGTGTTATTTTGTCGCATGTTGTACCATGTTGTCTGCAGCTTTTACCGCTTCGTCTTTCCTGCCAGTCCCAAGTATGTGTATGGGCGTACTGTTTTGATCACCGGCTCAGCAAACGGACTCGGCAGACTGCTGGCTCAGGAATTCGCCCGCAGAGGTGCCCAACTTGTACTTATTGATGTGGACATGGAAAGAAACAAATTACTGGCAGAGGAACTATGTAGCAAAGGAAGAAGTGCTCATGCATACTATTGCGATCTGAGTCGAAAGACGGACTTGTATTCTGTTGTTGCGCAAATTAAACGAGATATCGGTCATGTCGACATTTTGATCAACAATGCAGCTACTCTCAGTGGGAAACCGGTGTTACTGTGTTCAGACAATGCTATAGAAAAGGTCTTTGAAGTGAATACCATGGCGTACATATGGGTACGACAGACAGTACTGTCATTTTGTTCTTGCAATTTTAACCTTTAGTTTAAACTAGTGTAAAACGCATCTTGAGGGCATGATATTTTAACTTTATTATATACATGTATCATATTAGGGTCCATATTACATTATAGATAACGCATCTTAAGGTTGTTATATGTCAACCTTCTTATTATAACCTTGTACACTGTATGAGTGCAGTGCTTGAGGCTAAAGTTTTGAAGCTACTGTACACAGTCATGTTGTCTGCCTCGTTTAGAAAATTACCCAGTAGATCAAAACATCAGAAAGTGTTCAGTTGAAATACCAGACATGCCAGAGCAGCAGTGAGTATCGATGTAGTCAGTTAGGATATTTTTCAAATTGTATTTTTTCACAGATATACCTCCATGGAAAAATGTGGTAACATGATTTAGCACTAACACCGAATGAAACCGTGGGGGGGGGGGGGGGGGGGGGGGGGGGGAGGGGGGTAGTCAAATATATTGCTGTACATATGTGCAACCGGGAAAAACGTGACAAGGCTACTTTTTGCTGCTTGAGGTACAGTGTAAACAAGAAGATTTGATGGCTGCAAATGAGAAGGCTCTGCGATATGCAAAGTCGTGGCCAAACATCTAATATTCTGGACTTGTGTACATGTAGATGTCGGACACGAAAGAAGAAGCTGTTGAAGGCACGTCACACGTTCAGGGTGCCAAATAAGGGGGAAAAATTAGGAAAGGATATGTTTTCATGAGTCTATTAATTAACACATGTTAAGGGTATTTCCCCATCCTTAGTCCAGAGTGACTAAGGACTTTGTATAGCCTCAAATTGCACAAATCTCTTCTGAAAATGAAAAGAAAGAGACAGAGACCTTGTTTAGGGAATACGTTCAAAGAGGAACTTTTAAGGGATGAATGTTTCAGGAAGAGGCTAAAAAATACTCGAATAGGGGGCTATTTCGACCATGGAAAGAAATTTTTTTCTACTTTTATTTTGTGTGTGTGTATGTATGGAAAATAGTGTTTTGATGTGCTTGATGAATACATCAGTATTTTCTGGAAAAGGGGATCCTATATGGCCAACAGAGCTATAAAAATAGTAAGGTACCATACATCGTATTTAGACTTTCAAGATCTCATAATTTTCAAATCATCTAGATTGTAATTACCATTATCTTGCTATGTCCAGTCAAACCTCTAAGAAGTTTTCTCACAATGGACATTACTTTTTCTATATGGTTTCATATTTTTTGAAAAAAAAAACAAACATCAGTTGGCATGATTATTTTTAAAATTCACATGTGACTCGTATTTCTTTTGCTGAAGTTCTCATATTTTGTTTTTGTTGTTGGTTTTTTGGTTTTTTTTTTTTTAGACATACAGTATGAAAAGATTTTATTGCACATGACTGGATCTATTGAAATCTAATCTCCATATTTCTCATGTCACGATATTATTTAGTAAGCTGAACTTAGCAGAATGAATGAGTCATTCTCTGAATTGAGTACATATGATCCACACCCTGTAGGAATTAGGGGGAAAAACCTGAATATTTCAGTGCTAGAACTTGTTATGAATTTCCTGTGCAGATCTTACTCAAGTGACCCAATAGCAAAAGGAAATGAGCCTCTACTTTGAAAGTAAATTGGAGTTGAATATGATTTTCATTATTAGATTAAGCAGATTGGAGGATGTTACTATATCTGTAGTACTACAAATGATGGATAATTTAAACTAGATCTACTATGCAGAAAAATATCCCTTGCTGTGTGAAAAATCCCAGTGTTGGAGTTTTGGATAGGACTTTTAAATGATAGCGTGATGTACAAACTTTAAAAAAGTTAATTTTTTTTTTTTTTTGGATAGAAAGTTTCAGCTCTCCTGATATTGTTGTAGGTCTACTAACTCTTCTTGTGTGTATTCCAAAGTCCTTTGGAGATGTTGGGTAATAATGTGATATGCACTATACAAGAACAGAATATTCTTGTTATTAGATTGGAGTGATGTGTGATTTCTCACATCAGGAGAAATGTGTTTAATTAAATTTCAAATTTAGAGGAAATCAAACACTCGAATTATCATAGAAATCTGTAAATTGATTTTCATCTCTACCTTGGCCTAGAGTTTCAACATGGATGCCAATTAGCAAATATTTGATTGGACAATGTTAAGACAAATCCTTGGGCTTAATGCAATGTTGAAAGCAAGAGGAAACATTTTCTTAAAAAATTAACTTCTATCTGCTGTCTTTTTATTTCCCATGACAGCTTACTAAAGCTTTCCTCCCTGACATGCTTAATCGGAAGCAGGGCCATGTCGTCAACATAGCCAGTCTTGCAGGCTTCGTCGGCGTCAACGGTCTCGCAGACTACTGCGCCAGTAAATCAGCTATCATTGGATTCACAGAAGCCCTGGGGTATGAACTGAAGCAGATGAGGGTACCGGGTGTCCATCTGTCGCTGGTATGCCCATCGTACATGGAAGAAGGCATGTTTGCTCAGTGTAAATCAAGGTAAATAATGTGTGATGGGCCTAATTGGTGATTAATAATATGATACAGAATTTGACATGGCTGACTGAATTATTTTTCAAACTATTTGAGAATTTTGGAGATCATTTCCATTTATTTCAAGTACCGTAATTTTATTTGGAGTACAAGTTGATTCATGTCAAGATCATTCTGTGATTTTGACAGCACGATAAAAAAATCTCCCTATACTCTTCATTATTATTTTGCTCAGTTTGCCGTGAATGTGGGCAACAAATTTAAGGTACATGTAGTTCAGCAAAACATACTGACACAAAATGATGCATAAAGAAGGCAAATAATACAAACAAGAGTATGCATTCATTTCATTTCATTTATTTATTCTTCACATTAAAAATCAGAAAAATATACAAAGTAATACAAAGCACAGATTTTGGCACATAAAACAAAGGGAAACAAATCATGTAAAAAAAAAAAAGAACAAGAAGAATCAATATCGATATATACAAACCTTAAACATTACAAGAAAAGGAAAAATAGAACATAATGTGGACAGGGATAGAAAAGGCATAGCTTGTCTAGTCTAGCCCCATTAGTACTTCAAGGGGAAGTCTACCCTGAGAATATGTGTGGTCAAGTAATTCAACGTTCTTTAGACATTTTTTTTTTATAATGCCAGGTACATTTTGCTAAGCTACCGTGCAATTTTACTTTGTAACCTTACCATTTGTCAAGGGCAGGTATTTGCCTACTAAAATAAGCAAATATGTGGGCTGCCAGACTGACACCAAAGCAACTGTTACATGGTGCCTACTGTTATGGGAAACCTAATTTGCTACACAAGGCTTAATTGGTAGATATCAGGAAGTTTTCAATGATACTCAAAGTTCAGATTAAAATTACTGAACACCATTTTCAGTGACACATTTTATGGATGTGAAAAGCTGTATCCCAATGCTTTGATTTGATATGTAATTTACATGAATCCTGAATTTATTAATGCACATTTCATTATTACTATTATTATTAGTGTTGTTGTAGTAGTTATTGTTATTATTATTATTATTATTATTATTATTATTATTATTATTATTATTATTATTATTATTATGATGATGATGATGATCATAATAATTATGATTATGCTTATGATTATTGTTATCAGTACTGTTGTGTTTTTGTTGTTTGTTACTTGTATACTACGTGTAGGGCCTACTCCTACTGCTACATGTACTACATTGCTACTACTACTACTACAACTAGTGCTACTACTACTACTACTACAACTAGTGCTATTACTACTACTACTGCTGCTGTTACTACTACTACATCTTCTACTACAATTCCTAATATCACTATCGGTAATAACTATTACTATTACGATTGTTATTACTTAATTATTCCTGTCCAGGTTTCCAGCCCCATTGAAGTCAGAGAGGGCAGTCAAGATGATCCTTCAAGGTATACTCACCAATCAGAAGAGAATATTTGTTCCTTGGTATGCGCAGTACATTCCAGCAGTCAAGTCGTAAGTCATGCATTCATCAGTTTTCATTAAGAATGATTAAGGCACATATTTGTCCGTTCTTGAACATCTCATGCTTGTTTACATGGATGAGTTAGGGAAGTTAGCATTCATAAATTTTGCTAGTAATCCCAACCAATCCTTAAATCAGTCCAATATAAATTCTTGTTAAACTGAGATTTGTATATTGGTTTTTTTTTTTGGGGGGGGGGGGTGGGACAGGGGTTGTACATGTTTGGCACATTTAGCTACATATGTCCATCCTACCATTTGCAATAGTACACGGTTACTGGTTTTGCTTTTGTTTTTGTTTTTTATCCCATAAGTGGCACAATTTCTTTACTATTATAATTACTCAAGAATTTGTCATACTGTAAACCATGTACCAGTATACAAATAGCGAATAGACATGAGTGCGATGATACGAGATTTCGCATGAGGTGAAAGAGCGACCTTCTATTCAATGAGGCGAAGCCAAGTTGAATAGAAGTTACGTCGCGATCTTTCACCGAATGCGAAATCTCGTACCATCGCACGAATTAGAATATTCGCTATTTGTATTGTACAATGCCTCGGAAGTCTGCCTTGCTGGCATATAGTCTGAGCATGCAGAAATAAATACGCGTATAGGGTCTACAACGCAAGCTACTTGTGACATCACAAAAGAAATGAAAGAAGTAATTTGTGGGAATTTACTGTGACGTCACGCTAACCGTGCAATGGTACATTTTGGATGGTACGAGTGCAATGGTACGAATATCGCGCGTTCAGCTCCCATAGACTTGCGTACAACAAGCTGAGTAGGCGTTGTACAATATGCATGTATTGGAAAGATCAAGTCAGGATTATTAGGACTATTTTTGTGGTGCAATGCAGACCTGATAATTAAGACTTTGAATAACTGGCCCCATTTGGAAGTTTGATCCTAGTTTCCTGTACACATGGACAAATGGACAAAACAGTGTGAATCATTAGTCATAAACCTTGTTGCATAGTTGTTTTTTATTTGGTATGTTGATGTGTGATTCAGTAATGATTAAGTACAATGTAGTAGAGCATACTTCCATATTATTTAAAGGAGAGAGAGAGAAGGAAAGAGAAGTGCCATAACTCGTATTAAAACTATTTCGTGTGTTGATGTGTGAAGACAGTGAAGGCGTATCTAATACAGCATACTTCTGCATTATTCAAAGGGAAAAAAAAACTTAGAGAAAGAGAAGGGCCGTAATGCTATTAAAACATATGAGATAAAGCCCTTGCCTTTCTCAACTAACAATTTAGTGTAGAAAAATAAGGAACTTCTTAATGGAGTAATTTTTCTTGGTGAATTCTGAATTGTCATGTTGTCTTAAGAAGGCCTGGATCCCATATTATTGAACCGTAACAATTGACTGCAACTTAAAATCAATCACACCTCTGTTCTATAAAGATAGGAGTTGTGATTGATTTTGAGTTGCAATCAATCTGAATCAGTCGCAGCTGTTTAATAAGATGGGATTCTAGATGCTAGTATTATAAGTACAGGGGGGTGTTTCATAAAGCTGTTCGTAAGTTACGCACGACTTTACGCACGACTGGTGATATATGTTCTTGTGCTACATGCAAATGATTGAGAATCTGATTAACACCCAGGAACATGTTCCAGTCGTGCGTAAAGTCGTGCATAACTTACAAACAGCTTTATGAAACACCCCCCCCCCCCCCCGGCTCCTTCTTGGAAAGAGGCCATTGATTCAAATTGATTGTAACTTGAAATCAACTGAAACTCTTATCTTTTTAGTACAGAGTTGATTTCAAGTTGTCATCAATTATAGAATGCGTAGACGGGACCCTCATACATTGTGTAAACAGTACAGTTTGTACTTACTTAGTTATAGTTATAATTTGTGAATTTTGATGCCATTAGAGTAAAAAATATCTTTTTTAATTTTCTATTCCAGGGTCTTACCAGTTAGTGCCTTCACAGCTCTCTTGGATTTCAGTGGAGGTGGTGGTGTAAGCTTTCTCAGGAATTTCAAGGGACCAAGGAAAAGCTAACTCAGGAATCCCCAAAGCTGTTCTATGCACAATCATAATTTGCAGGATAATGGGGGAAAAACAGGAATCTTGTATGTTCTGGTAACAAATTTAATGTTTAACCCATTAAATACTGATTCTGAGTGAAATCCTGCTTGGTCTATGAGAATGTGTGATTCAAAATCGTGTTATTTAGTAGGTTAAGCTACATGGAGAGATGACTCTTTGCAAACATGGGAACACAGAAGCAAAAGTCAACCCCATTTGAAGTATGTTTTAAAGTTGGTAAGTGTATCAGCTTGCCTTTTTGGGGTCATTGATAGGCCAGTGGTTTTGTGCCTGAAGAGAATATGCATGGACCTCTAGTACAAGACATAACTCAGTTGATTTCTGCAATTAAAAAGGTAAATATTAGCAATCATACTAAGAACTGATAAGTGTCACCATGACACTCTACAAAGGGTTTTCTGTGTTCACTGTTTCCTGTAACAGTTCATTTCTTCATGCAATAATTGCTCAGAAATCACTCTCAGACTAATACTGCTTCTCTCGCTTTCAGTCCTGGCTGATTTCCCAGCAACAGTCATTTGCATGGTTGCCAAAAGCTAATAGTGCATATTGCTCTCAATGCATTGCTTTAGCTTCAGCTGAACTACCATGACAAGGTGCTTGTAATTTCTTCCTACCTGGTACCAACTGACCTGACCTGCGTGGAGAGTGGCTAGTGTAGATTAATGTCTTGCCAAAGGATGTTAGTGCTATGGCAGGGTTTTGAGCCCTGTACCTTGTTAGCCGCAGTGTGGCGACTGATTGACTAGAACCACAACATCTCTACCTGAAAATGGAAATTAAGCCATTTCAAGTTTTAACTTGCAACCAGATTATGCTACAAGCAGCCACAGGAATTTTTCTTCTGTGGATATAATTAGGTGGTACAAGGAAATAATTCTGATAAGCATTTGCAGACTTTTTGTTCATGCTACCTCAGAGAAAAAGGAATCTTTTTAAAGTCAAGAATGATACAACATTATAAAAGAAAAAATATATCTAGCAATAGAGGGAGTAACAACGTGTTAATATTTTTGTTTTCTTTTAGCCTTATGTGGTGAATTTAATAGAAAGAAATTAATCCATTTAATTATTTGACGGTTTTTTATTACAGTACACCAGGTTTTTAAAAACCTTTACTGCCTTGACTATGTTTGTATATCACATAATGTTTCCACTTTGACTTAAAAAAAAAAAGAATGTGTGTGCTGATAACTTATTTAGGAGCTATTCAAACAAAGTGAGACTAAATGTTGTGATTTGAAAGCAAATATGATATATGCACAAAAGTTTGTTTTGATGTTTGAACTGTGGCAGATTAATAACATGCAGAAAAATGAAGGGAAAAAATGAAAATGAAAAACTGATGTAGCACAAGAAAAATAACATGTTTCTGTACAATTCAAGGCCTTTAAAATTTTTAAATGAAAATTCATTTCATTTTCGACATTGAAATTGACCACTGTTTGTCTGCAGTGCATGTAAAAGTGTTTCCATGAAATTTCAGCAAGTATTATAATTGAAAGTAGAGATGAATAGCTTCAAAAAAGAAGTTTGATAAATGATGGATTGCTCCAAATATTTAAGACGGGTACTGTAGTGAGATGCATGTGAAGGGTTGCACATACAGACTTTAGAGAAAAATTGCTCTATTTAGAATCAATATCAGAAATCAAGTGATGGTCCTATTTAAATCAATTCAGAAGATGTTTTAAGTGGAGATATTTCTTAGCAGAGATATTGCATGATATACACATTTTCAATTATATTTAACTTTTTAAATTCCTATCTTATTGCATTCATGGTGATGGTGTTGCTGTGAGGGTACATGTGTATGTGTATTGCTGTTTTGTGCATGAATGGATTATGTGCTCAGCTGAGTTACCGTAATCTAAAGTCCCCAGTTTTCCTTTTTGTAAAAAACAAAATTCAGTGTTCTAAACTTCAAATTCAGTGTTCTTCGTTGACATGTACAAAACATATGACAAAGCAATTGTAAATAGTGAAAATCATTCAAAAACGTATGGTAAGTTACCCTAATCATGCTAATATTGCCTACATGCAGACGCAACTTGAGTTTCGCAAACACATAGTCCGCTAAACACTGCCAAGATATAGGTTTGATCCACATTTTCCGCTGGTGCACGGTTATATGTATGTTTTATTGGATTTTGCTTTGTCTTTTTATGTTTTTCGCTGTATTTTTGGTAATTCAAATTTTTTGGCCCGAAAAATTGTGTTTTCCGTGAAATTCCATGAATTTTGTGTTCTTCCCGAATTTCATGAAATTTTTCCGTATCGCGGAAAACTGGGGACTTTATCGTAATCAATGCAAAAATTGACATTAAGTGCAGCTGATTTGCAATATAAGGTGTAAGTAAAATGGCAGTGTACCCTGGAATTGGATTACTTGAGTACTGAAAAAAAATCATTTCTTGGTGAGAACAAAAGTCCTCCCAAATGAGCACTTTTTAAAAATTATTCTTTATGAAATTTAATGAAAATATACAATCATTCATGACATGTTAGGGGTAATATTTACCTATTTGAAATAACTCTTCAGTGTCTAATTTTCTTTTTAGTGAGCATAAATCCTTGTTATGTCATAAAAGGTCATCCTTCTTGTCACTTGATTGTACTTATGTACATATGATAATGGAGATATATATTCATGTACGACTATATGACCATCATGATATTCTTATACTGTACCGTAAACTGGGGTGGCTTTGGACAAATTTTAACTATTTATATCAATATCTTTATTATGAACAGAGGAATTCTATGGGTAATGTGGGGGTTGGCAAGTACCAATAAAGAGGAAATCGTGTTATATAGAATTCCCTGCAGTTTATTTTATTTCATGATTATTTTTTTGGTCAAAGTTTGTCCAAAGTGACCCCGGAGTTTGGGGTGACTTTGGACAACCATAAATATCCCATTGCATAATCACCTGTACAGCTAAATGTCTAAAGTAAACCTCCTTATGGGGAGCTATGGACTACAATACAGTTTTTTCTTAATCTTAACAACTCCAATTTGTTCAATTTTTTTCAACAGCCACCAAATAATGACTTACAAGTACAATTTGTACATACATTTTTGTAGTGGTATTTTGGCTACAAAATTTTGCTAGGGGCATTAACAGACACTTGGTTGCACACTTTTTTTCAAGATTTTGTAATTAAATTTGATATTTTGAATTCTTATAAGCCTAAATATTCAAAATAGTAAATGAACAAATTTGAAAAGGTGTATTTAAGCAGGGCACTGCATGAATTTTCTGTGGACCTCTTTCTTGCGATTAGCACGGTTAGTAGTTGACCACCTGGTTAGCTTTGGACTACAATACAGGTTTTTTTTTAATCTTAACAACTCCAATCTGTTCAATTTTTTTTTCAACAGCCACCAAATAATGACTTACAAGTACAACTTGTATATGTACATACGTTTTGTGGTGGTATTTTAGCTACAAAATTTTGCTAACAATAAACATGTGAGAACTTTCATTTAAAGGGGCATAAACAGACACTTGGTTGCACACTTTTTTTCAAGATTTTGTAATTAAATTTGATATTTTGAATTCTTATATGCCTAAATATCCAAAATAGTAAATGAACAAATTTGAAAACGTGTAGTTAAACAGGGCACTGCATGAATAGTTACGTAGCTGTCGAACATTTGGTACTCCTTTGATGTCCAAAGTCACCCCATACGTGAAGCCAAATCATGGGGTGAAATTGGACATGACCTATTTTCAGATTTGCAAGGGTGGTCAGGTAGCAAGACTATACAGGTGGGTTCATGGTCCCTTTATGTTCACTATCCAGCCAGTAGGCTTGAGCTTCCATTCTTCTGTATTTCTGGAGTACCAAAAGTTCGACGGCCATAAAAATCAAGCATTTTATGGACCCTGCAAAGAAAAGTACAAAAACAATGTAAGGCAATGAAATATACAAGAGCACAATAGTCATTCATAATATTCGCACATTCCCCTAAAATAACATACAGAAAAAATATTGGAAATACCACAAAGAAAAGAATGTAAAATGAAACAATACTTTTTTTCTGTTGTGTCCAAAGTCACCCCTATGTCCAAAGTCACCCCAGTTTACGGTACATGTAGTAATCACAAACAAATTACAGATATGATGAATATTGTTATATGTTGATTTGTATATTCAGATTGTTCCTGCTTTTAGTTGATTGTATTATACCTGTATTACGATAGGATGAATTCTTACAGTTATATGTGGTTGTGTGTGATATATTCTTCTCTGTTGTTTTTTAGACTTCAAATCATTTATGACTTTAGAAAATGTAGATATCACTATGAACATGACGGACAAAGAAAGTGGACAAAATAAACAACCCCTCATTCTACCCTTCACAATGGTTCTGGTAGTCAAAAGAACATCCCTTCACTGCTATTGTCTAAAATATGTGGAACAGTTGTCACATGCATATTCACCTGGAACTACATGATTAAACCTAATAGCTGTGGAGGGATGTTCTTTGGACTACCAGAACCATTATGAAGGGTAGAATGAGAGGTTGTTTATTTTGTCCGCTTTCTTTGTCCGCCATGTTCATAGTGTATGACTCAAATCTTACAGGATCATGTATCTTTCTTCCGGTACCTCTTATTTTTCTCTGGAGTGTGTGATAAATTATTCTGATATTTTATGTTAAACTGGAGATCAACATTTTTGCAGTTTTTTCTATACAGGTGTATATCGAGGCACAGGAAGTGCCATATAAGGCAGCACATGTGCTACTTGTGGGTCGTAAAAGATTAAGGAACGAATTAACTTCTGGGGGGAAAATGATGCTAGGAATCCTAAAACGTGGATAGATTTGAAGTATATAGGAGATCATGTACAAGTTGTATTTTTGAGCCTCCGCATTATGTTTTGAGGTCATTTGTCCGTCTGCCTGTTCCATTTTTTGTTAACATGATACCTCAAGAACCAATTGAGGTATGAACTGTGAACTTGGTGCTAGTATGTATCACCACAGGAAGACAACCTGATTAGATTTTGAGATTTGTACGTCAAAGCACAGAGGTCAATTTCTTAAATTTCACATTTTTGCCTTGTAGACGTGGTATCTCATAATCATTTGAGGTATGAACTTAGTAGTTTGTATTTATTGCAATAAGAAGACCATCTCATCAGATTTGGACTTTTGGAGTATGTAGGCAAAATGTCATTGAGGTCAATTTCTTAAGTTTTAGATTTTAGCCCTGTTTACATATCTCAATAACCACTTAAAGTATGAACTTTAAACTTGGTGGTAGCATACATCACTATAGTGCCAAAAATTGATTAGATTTTTAGTTTATGAGTTTTGTAGGTCAAAGATAATAGAGGTCAGTATGAATGAAATCAGAGATTTTCAGTTTTGTTGTCAGTAATTTGCTTGACCATGAAGAGACAAAGTGATCAAACTTTGGGTTGTTAGGTCAAAGAGTTGTCATCTCGTCATTATATATAATTTTTTCTTTCACTTTGGTTGTCACCATAAATTGAAGAGCAGTTTGAGCTATAAAGTTAACTGAATATAGGCAGAGACATAAAGGAGACACAGTTGCATTGTTTCATTGGTATTATCTTTTATCTTTTGTCTATTCTAGGCTATCGTAAGGCTCCCATTGTCTTGTGCTGTTAGATGTTACCTGTATTTCTGTCTATATTACTACCTGAGTCCTTGCTTTTGTTTCTCCTCTGTCTTCACCCTATACTTTTATTCTCTGACTCTATATATTTTTGCATTTTAAAATTCTCCTTCTTATATCAGTTTCAGTTTTATTTTAGTACAATTTGTCAGGATTTTTCTATATCATTAAATTTTTACAAAATGCTTTATGTTCACAATGGCAGAAGTATAGATAAGTTTTGGGCATTATGTATCTACAGGTATGTTTATAGCACCGTCTTGAAAAGGGTACAAATTTTGGTATAGCATTTTATTCTGTTCATCACTACCTGTTTGTGTCTGTAGTGCATTATTTGTCCTATTATGGCAGGGTCAAATACATGTGCATGTATTTCAACATGTATAGAAACTCTTTTTACATTCATTCTTTCATTCAATTTTTCTTTGTTTTGTGGTTCATGTATAAATATGCTATATTGTCTTGTTTACATGCATACAAAGGGAAAAATACACAATCAAAAGAGATATACAATAATGGATGAAATATTAGGATATATCTATTAACAATGATAATACAGTTGAAAAATAGGATGAATATTAAAATTTTATTATTATTTTTTATATTATCGTCATATTATTATTATTATTATTATCATTATTATTGCTGTTGTTGTTGTCATTATCATCCATAGCAGCATGTGATGTTAAGCATATCTGTAGCTCTGCAGTTTGAAAGTGGACCATATATAATTACTACTACTACTACTACTACTACTACTACTACTACTACTACTACTACTATACTATTACTATTGTACTATTATTACCATTTTGGAAGATAACCAGAAGTGCTTTTCAGAACTCTTCTTAAAGAATACTGTACTCGTTTGCACTGCATGTATTTGGACTTGGTTTAATTTCAATATTTATTTCATTCATTCATTAAAAAAGAATTTTACAATCAGTAAGTTATAGAACTTACCACAATATAACAATGCATGAATTAAAAAAAAAAGAAAAATGGTATGGGGAAGGCAGAAACCTTTTTGGCCCCAGCACCAAAATAGAATCTTTTAATAGAAAATGTTTTATTTTTTATGAATCTTTTTTTTTCAACCATTTGTTTTTATTAGAGAACAACAAACAGTCCATAAGGAATTTCGTCGTATTGTATCCTTCCATTTTGTTATGGACTAATATACATGTGTACTTGTATTTATGAACTCCTTTATAACAGTGTATCTATCATGTATGAATGCATAGCAGGATGTATGCTTATTTTCTCTGTGTTTGGTATCACATTGTCAGTAGAATATAGAATGATATCTGAGGATCTTTTGCTTAGTGATAAAGAAGTGTTGTGTATTATATATCATGTCAATTGTTCTCTAATCCATTTTTATATCTCTGCTGTGCTGAGGTAAACATCTCATAAACAAAATTTGAAAGCATCAATTGCATGAGAATGATTTTAACTAAAAATGGAGAAAGTCATCTTATTTGCCCTTTTGATAAAAGCATGTATTCATGTAACCATTTGTAACTTAAAAAACAACCATATTTAGTAACATTTATACATTTTATACAAGTAATACTAATTATACTGTGATGTGTCAATGTTACCCATTCAAATGATATGATAACGTTTTATTCCATGAACAATTTGCCTTCTGAGCAACATGGAAGCTCATAAACTTGCCATATGAATACATTCTGTCATTAAAATCAATTTTTCTTACCATTAGATCAATTCTAATAATTACTTAGAAAATTTTTTATCCTTGGAATGATGTTCCTTAAACATGTGTTAAACAACCAGAATTTCCCACCATAAATTGATTTCAGAGAGTATATTTTGTGCATGAATGGTTAATTACATCATTCTTATCAGAAATGTTGTTTGAAGGTATCGATTTGATTGTTAGCGAGGATCGCCATAGAAAGTAAATCGAGACTTTTCAAACGTTTCCACTTTCTCATTTTGTAACCGATTTGATTTAACTTTTTTTTAATTGCTTCTCTCTCTCCCCTCTTTACATTACAACTGACTCCAGGCTTTTCTTTTACTTAACATGTACAATGCTTTGCCCTCTCATTGCATTGTATGCCATCAGCGTTCTGGCGCGAATGCATGCATGCATGTGACCATAATGATCTTCCTTCAAAAATTGTCCCTATTCTGTCTGCTGTGCGAGGTTTTTAGATTAATCAGTTTAACGATTACTTGATGTTTAATTCTCTGTCATTTGTTTGTATTTTTATTTCTGTTTTGTTTGTGTAAACTTAAAATTTTCAGCTCCTGAGCTGCATGTTGTTTTATTCTAATAAATTATGTGAAAGTGATCATATATTCATATTGAAGAAATGCTGAATACTACTAGGATATGTATCAGTCTTATATTTATGAAAGTTTTACGACATATGTAATCAAATGGTCTTCCTGTCATTGAATTGACTACTTTTAAGTCAATTCTGAATGTGATTAAATCATGTAAACATGAAGCTTCCAATCCTGAACATTTTAAAATTCATGCTAGCTGCTAATTTTTGTACATGATACATGTACATACATGTGAAAGATACGGTATTTGTATTATGCCTGTGGCCATTTCCTATAAAATTATCTCTTTTTTTCTGTTTTAGTCAGTTAAACCATCTTATATTTGTTCCGAAAGAAATGTTTTGATTCTAATATGTGTCAATGAATTTGGCATTGTATCTGTTATTTCATGTGCATTGTTTCTTTTGTTTATTGTATCTTTCTGTGTTTGTTTGTTTTGTTTTATTTCATTTTATTTTATTGTCATTTCCCCCCATTTTTTCATAGATTATTCTATATGCTCAGTGTAACTGATTTCCAATAAAAATGTAAGAATCATTTACAAATTACGGATGGCCTGGTGTATTTTATTTTCTGTGATGCGATTTTTTATTGTAATGTTGGAGATTTCTTCTTTTTTCAGTAGAAGCAAACTGATATGTCAGGGGTTTTCCAGCTTCAACCACTGTAGGATAAGCCAGAGAGGCATATCTTGGGTCATATACAATCCATTTTTCTATGAAGGTAGTGCCAGCCTACACTTCATCATCTTTGTCAATAGTCCTGTATCTCCATGAGTATTACATCTCGAGCCAATGTACCCTGAAAATAATTGATATCTGCGTGGCACCCTTTTTTTTTCAAAGCTTTACATAGCACATTTCGTTGTTTCTTTTGTTTTTTGTATCTTTCTGTGTTTATTTGTTTTGTTTTATTTCATTTTATTTTATTGTCATTTCCCCCCATTTTTTCATAGATTATTCTGTATGCTCAGTGTAACTGATTTCCAATAAAAATGTAAGAATCATTTACAAATTACGGATGGCCTGGTGTATTTTATTTTCTGTGATGTGATGTGAAGCAAACTGATATGTCAGGGGTTTTCCAGCTTCAGCCACTGTAGGATAAGCCAGAGAGGCATATCTTGGGTCATATACAATCCATTTTTCTATGAAGGTAGTGCCAGCCTACACTTCATCATCTTTGTCAATAGTCCTGTATCTCCATGAGTATTACATCTCAAGCTAATATACCCTGAAAATAATTGATATCTGCGTGGCACCCTCTTTTTTCAAAGTTATACATTTTTTCAAAGCTTTACATAGCACATTCCGTTAACCCTAATCAAAAGTTTGTTCCCACTAATTTAATGGATTGGCGAAGTATGCTGTAATTATCGTGCTATCAAGCTGTATGATCTGTAAGATTGTCTCTTCAGTTGATTAATTTCTGTATACATTGCCATGTTACTTTAATGAACGTAGATAGACCTGATCACTGGTGCAAGGTCTATAAAGTATCAAGTGCATCCATGTTTGAAGAGGCACAATTAATGCGAAAGCAGACCTCCCAACCATTCTTTTCCCAACTATTTCCAACCATTTTTTTTTCGAAAAGCTAAATCTCATACAGAAACTAATATCACAAACACAGCTAGAATCAGTTGTCCCTTAACGTTTGTATTCAATTTAGTAACTCTGCTCATTTCTTGGGTGTAATATTGGATAATTTCTTGGGATTTAAGGAACATATTTTAAATGTTTTACATAAGGTCAACAGAAATACTATGTAGTTTGTTACCAGAAAATTTAATAACTTTATACCATTCCATTACTTTCCCATATTTGAAATACAATGTATTGTAATATTGTATGGGCTACAAATGCAACACATCCTGAATTAGACTCATTAATTAAAGTTCAGAAGAGATGTTTAAGAATAGTTAATAATCCACACTCTTTAGCACCATCCGCACCTATTTTAAAGAAATTATCATCATTAAACATATATGATATAAATAAACAAGAAATCGCAGCCTTCATGTGTATATATAAAAATGGCTTATTACCTTCCCCATCTTCAGATGTTTTTCAATATAACAGTCAAGTTCATAATTATGATACTAGATCTTCAAATAAATTTCATTTATGGTCCGTTAAAACAAAAGTTTTGAAGCTAAGTCAATAAGTTACCTAGGTCCCAAACACTGGAACATGTTACCCCATGATATAACAAAATTGCAATTTTTATTTTCTTTTAGGAAGCAGTACAAGATCTTAGTAGTAAATAGTTATTAATCATCACAGTTAATTGTTATGCTGCATATTCCCCCCCCCCATTCCCTTTCCCCTTTCTTTTAATTTATTGTTTAAATTGTTATTTATGTGGGTTTTTTCCAAATTGTTTTCTCGCTGTATTTGTTACTATAATGTCTGCATATCTTTTTATTGTACTGTGTATGGGCGATCCTAACTCACAGGTTTTCTTCATGGAAAGCTCCGCAGAATACTGTATATACGTATTTTATTTTACTGTTATATTATAATATATTTTGCGAAATAAATGAATTGAACTGAATTTTTACCATTGCAAGCTCTTGTTTCGATCTTGATAAATTTACTACACACTCCTGTGGGAATTGCAGTTTCTTTCCTAATTGAGCAAAATCATCCCCATTTTCAGTCAGAAAGGTTGGGAGGTCTGCGAAAGGGTCTTGACGTTCTTTGCCAAGAAATATTTATTAGTCAATCTTTAACATGTTTAAATAGTTTGCAAGTGAAAGAAGCAAACAAAAGCAAGCACTTTTGACACATTGATGAAAATGTGATTTTGTCATGAAGATATAGTTGCTAAGATACATGTAATAATAAAACACCGATAAACACCATGATTGCCCGAATAAGATGCTGTTTCTCATGTGATGGGAAATCAGAAGTTCCGTTGGAGGGGCGGCGACCGAAAAGAAAGGGAAAGGGGGAGAGAGGGAGAGAGGGAGGAAGGGGGGGGGGAGGGGGATGACCGTTCATTATTTCATTCTTCTATTTACCTGCATTTTTTTTAACCCCAACCATCAAATCATGGTACTTGCATGGTACTTGTATGGTACTTACATGGTTTTAATGGTAATTTCGTCAAACTACACTTTTTTTTCAAGGGAATGTTCAATCTAAGCAGTATGATTTCAATCATCGATTCATCTCCTCTCTTGCTACGCTGTTATAGTAGTCATTTTTCCGACATTAAAATAACATTAAAAGCGATTTGTCACCCCTTAGGTTGAAATTAACTGAATATGCCTAAATATGTATTCTTTATCACGAATCACGAGATAAGCATGCACTTCTGCATGGTTTCTGATTGCTTGTTTTGGCCCGCCCACTTAATATCCACTTGCGTGTTCCGAGTTCAGTGCTTCAGAAACTAATAATAAAAGAGGCATATGACAACCAGCCAACGAACATAGTGAACATGTCGCATAGTTCCTTGCTATACCGGTATTTCCCGTTGTCACAAAACTACGATTTCCTCGTATGATTTTCTTACATGACAGGGAATTTACGTTCGATCTGTGACTGCATGCGATCAACGCAAGCTTCGAATAAAGGTAATTATATCAATTTTACGGGTGTATGGATGTGTCTATATGGTTATGTTACAAGGAGTTAGTTTGATGACAATTGTGTAGCAAGGCGAACGATGATATTCGTTAAACCATGCTGATAAGGACGGTGGTTCAACAAACCATGACAATGACATTTTTTGTAGTTGTATGCAAATGAGCGCCACACTCCATGAGCCAGCTAGGCTAGGCTATGTAGAATTCTAGCTTTTGTCACCAGCCAATATCGAGTTAGCCACCTATCGAAGAATGGCAGTAAGGAATTTGTATTTTCCTCTGGAAGACGACGCACTCTCCCAGATGCGAGGTGTATGTATGGCCTGTACATGCCATCTTTGATGCTATCTACATGATAAAGGCCTACATCTGTACATGGGCGCAAATCGGGGGGGGGGGGGGGGGGAGGGCGTGAGCAGGGGGTCACGCCCCCAAACTTTTAGGGGTGGGGGCACAACAGGGTATGCCCCCCCAAAAAAAAAAGAAAATGGGGAAAAGGGACACCTGAAAAAGCCGATACGATATGCCCGCCCCCCAGAGAAAAAAAAATCTAGAAAAAAGGACACCTGAGAAAATTTGTCGGAAAATGTCCCCCACCCCCCAAAATAATAAGCTGAGTACCCTTTTTTTCTACTACTACAGCTACTACTACTGCTGCTGCTGCTGCTGCTGCTGCTTCTGCTTCGTCTTCTTCTTCTTCTTCTTCTTCTTCTTCTTCTTCTTCTTCTTCTTCTTCTTCTTCTTCTTCTTCTTCTTCTTCTTCTATTTTTATATTTTTGCTTATCAGCAAAATTTGGACACGGTGTCCCCCCCCCCATTGTAAAACGGATTGACGCCCATGTAGGCCTATTCGACTGTCTAAAGTTGTAATTATGAACGCCATGATTAGGTGAATATATGGCACTTCAATGCCATTTAAAAAGAAAAACAACATACAGTCTGCAATAATTAAGGCTCTATTTATTCAGAGGCGGGTTTTTTTTGTTTTTTGGGGGTTTTTTTGGCGAGTTTTTAGTTAACAGTAAATCCGTTTCCAATTTACCTTGTCGTTTTGACTTATTCAGATTTCAGAATAAGCAATTTACCACAGGACTTCGTAGGGCAAGTATAGTATAAATGATTTTTTTTCACCTCATCGTCCAGATGTACTCACATAGCATTGACAGTCAACCCGCTCCCTGTTATTTCTCGGATATCCGGAATGCATTAAAAGAAAAAAAATCAGGGACAACAGTACTGTTTCGTACAAGTATAAGCATTGACTGTGTGTCCATAAACCTCTTTGTTAGGATGTAATGATGATTACCCCGTAGATATAATCTTTATATATTTTGTAAGTTAAATGATGCGATTTGAAGACACGGAGAGAGAAAGAGAGAGAGAGAGAAAGAGAGAGAGAGAGAGAGAGGATGGAATGGAAAGTTGGACATAATGAAATGGATGGTTTCTTGGAGAACATTTCCTTATTGAGATACATATTCTTTTTAGAAACTTATATTGTTCAGCCACAGCTAGCTCTTAGGGAGTAACAAAAATGTTACATCTCTTATCTTTGTCAGGTCATTATGGGTGGAAAAACTGACTTCTTCCTGGCCCTGCTCTATGCCGTCTGTTTCTGTCTCGGCTTGACAAACTCCTTGCCGATTTCTTCGATGAAGCAGAAGCAGATGCTTGGGAAGGAGGCGAGGTCTTACTTCGCTCACAAGATCGCCCCTCTTCTTGTTGCCTATAGCAACGCATCTCTCGCCCAATCTCCGCTCCCGGACTCCAATTACGTGTACATGTGAGTGACCACCGAATCACTTCCATTTAGAAACATGTAATTTAGAAACACGATGGTGTTTAAGATGATGATGATAGGGATGATGATGATGATGATGATGATGATGATGATGATGATGATGATGAGAGTGATCATTACGATGACAGTGATGATACTGACTTTGACGATGATGATAATTGTAAAGATAATAGTGATAATGATAACAGTGGTGATGATTGTATTGATGATATGACGATAAAATGATCATGATGACTTTGATGATTTCGAAGAAAAAATAGGACATGCACTTTAAATATTAGAAAGAACAAATAAAACGGGAAAATCAAGGAAGAAGCGGCGTTAGACGACTAATGGAAAGTGTATTTTCCTCGACTTCGTTGAACAGGACCAATGTAGTGCGTGAGTCCGCATCCACTTATCACCTCGATCTCGAATGCGATGTCTGCAAGGGCATCATGGCCCTCATCGATGACCTCATCCAGACTGAGGAATCACGTGAGCTCATTGTCGAAATCTCAGCCGAGGTGTGTAAGATCTTGAAAATCGAAGACGACCGCGTGTGTGATTACGTTGTCAGAGAATTCAAGGTGAGTAGTTGGCAACTGAAGAGGATGTTTTGAACATTTTCAAAGGCGCAAGAGGTAAAATCAGTGGTTTCAGCTAATCTTTCCCATGATATAAGCATATTTTGTTGCCAGATTAACGTCGTCTGATTTCCGTATCGCGCTTCTTTAAGGAATCTTTCAAGGTTCCAAATGTGGGACAAGAAAAGGTTCTAATCAGCATCATTTTTTTTCTAAGAGTGTAGTTTCCATAGGGGCTAGCTACGGGGGGGGGGGGGGGGGGGGGGCTGGGGCACGTGCCCCCCCCCCCCCCCCCATGCGTGCCCCCAGGTGCCCTCTCCAGGTGCCCTCCACAATAGCATGCTGAGCGTAGGAAACGAAAAACTAACAGGAATTTAAAGGAATCGAAATAGAAGAATAATTCTGCAGTGAGATTTTAAGTGTGCCTTTGATGAAATCATACTTTTTTGCGTGTTCTGTTATTTCCATTGTGTTATGCATTCTTATCATAATCAGTCAGAAAATATGGCACATTGGAAAAAAGTTAAAATTATGGCTTGTCTATCACCCCCTCGAAATAGTAATCCCCACCGTCCCCAGGCACTCCCACAAAATTATGCTGAGGGTATAAACGAAAAAACGACAAATTGATAAGAATTTAAAAGAATCGAAATAGAAGAATAATTCTGCAGTGAAATGGTAGGCATAATCGTGTCTTTGATAAAATCAACTTTTTTGCATGTCCTGTTACTTTCTAATGTGCCATGCATTATTATCATGATTAGTCAGAATATATTGCAGAGTGGAAAAAGTTTTAAACATGCCTCACCTATCACCTCCTCGAAATAGTAAGCCCCGCCCCCGGAAAAATCCTTGCTACACCACTGTACATTTCCGTCATGTGAACAAAATTTCAAGTTGATAAAACAGGTCAGTCTAAAAAACTGATTGGGCAGTACCAAATGAAGCAATCTCAGCTTTCGCCCCCACCCAAGAAAATCATTCGGATGCCCCCTAAAAATTGCAAGCCCCCACCCCCAGTGCCCCCTCATGATAGACTTTTATTCTGTTGTTGAATCACATTCATGGATGCCTGATACTGGCATTGCTCTTCGTTATGAAAATGTAGTCTTGTCACATTTTCGTTTTTGACAGAACGAGATGCGCTAAAATTCTTCTGACATGTCTGAAATTAAATCTATGCCAAGTAAAATTAATTCCGTGTGTCTTATCCGGATATTTTCCAACTGAGGATAAGGGGGTTCATGTTGTTCGGTATTTGATCCTTTTCCTGTACACGAAAATGCTATTCGGTGAAGTCAAACAAATTTTCCCCCTGTTCAATGCCATACCTAAGCAATGTAAAATGTTTGATATTCATAATACATATTGCCATGTCATTGTCCAGGTGTACTCAGAGTAATAATTATTTTATTTGAGATCAAAAAATGAACAATAAACAATGCTGAGGCAGGACAAAGAAAAAGGAAAGGGGGGGGGGGCGAGAAACTAGGATTTCTACATGCATTTACTTCGGGCTCCATTCAGATCGTTTGCACTGTTTGCAGTGATGAGATCAATGTTAGCCTCTTTTGCTTTCGTTTGACGCACTAAAACCTTGAAAGAAAACGACTCAAACGAGGTAATTGTCATCTTAAATTTCAGCAGTTGGATAAGCGCGTTTCAATATCATACTTTCAAATGATAATTACCTTAAAGACCACTTTCAAGTGTTTTCAATTAGTATTCATAAAAGAATAAAAAACTGAAATACTTACTCTCCAACGTGTTGTTTATAATACTATGGTATAATTACCAGGCTCATAAACACCGAAGCTATTCTCCATCTATTCTGGTTTTAGTTATTCATAAATAGAGGGCTTTAGAAATTTGCCATTTTCATGGGCGGATCCAGGGGAGGGAATTGTGGGGATCAGGTCTGAACCCTTTCTTCTTTGCTTGTGAGAGATTTTCTTTAGGACGTAAGCCATAACACACATTAAAATCTGATGTCTTACTCCCCTTCCAGTAGTCTTTTCTGCACTTTAGCTTGGCGGAATTTAACGTGTTTAAGATGGATATAATCCTTCTTCTTTAAAAGTATATGGCCTATACGCCCTTTTCATGTTAGAAGATTCTTGGAGAACGTTTTACTAAATGTGTAAGATGTGATGGGGTCGGGTATACATCCCCGGTACATCGTACAAGATTAAATATTAAAAAGGTTCTTGGAGCCACCCCTGCTTTTATTTTTTCTATAAACGCAGGATGAAGTGATCTATATGGTGAGTTTATATTACCTGAGCCCTTATCAAAAGTCTATGTCTGACCCTTTCCCCCTTTTTGCAGTTTGGGAAATACTGACAACTTCCCTTTTTCAAAATGCTGCAGGGAGTCAACCCTGCTTTTCATGTTATTTTCCTAACCATATTGGGCGACCGTACATTACCCTCAGCCTTTTAAAAAATTTGATGTGCGTGTGTCATCGGTTTTTATGACGTGTATCAATCAGATATGATTATTTACGTCTGAAACCGACCTTTAACTTCACCATCCGACCATTGACATTACCGCTAGACCAACTCCTGTCTTCCCGCCCCCCTTTTTTTGCCTGCTTGCTTGTCGGACTTTTATGGTAGTAGAACCCCCCCCCCCCCCCTCTGCAAAATCCACGAGCCGCCATGCATGCATGTTTTTCATGTTTTGTTTGTTTGTTTATTCGTTTGTTTTCTAAACTCCAGGATGAAGTGATCGATGTGGCTACTTTGCATTACCTGAGCCCCGATCAAGTTTGTGGGACGTTGCTGGGAGAGTCATGCGCCGTGACCTATGACCCTAACTCGGACTGGAACGTGACCTTCCCGAGCATCCCCAAACCACCTGTGACCCCTGTCAACCCGCCAAAGGTAAGAGGATGATCCCAGTCCTGAATTTCACACCGCGGGTCATGAATTTCACGACTTGGGATGCAAAGTTTGCGCCACGGTTTATGAATTTCATGACCTCGGATGCGAAGTTCAGAACCTGGGATGCGAAATTCAGGTCGCACATGACCTGTTGTCGAGCGTACTTCAGGGCCACCATAGTAAACAGAGTAATCACTGTTGTCATCTTCATCATCATTGTTATTATTATCATTATTCCTCCAACAGCAAGGATCACCAACTCTCAACATTCTTCACATTAGTGATCTTCATATTGATCGGATGTACGAAGCGGGAACAAACACCGACTGCGGAGAACCGATCTGTTGCAGGTCTAATGATGGTCCACCAGGTAAAGAATTTTTTTCTTGAAAAAAATATTACGACATAAAGTAGTTTTAATGTCACTGTCACAGGCACCAGATACCGTTTCACAATGGAACAATAATCAGTAATGATGGCTTCTTACATAGAGCGCTCATGTCCGTCACGCCGTGTCACTCAGGACAGTACACTTTAAAATATTGGGTAAACATGTAAAAATGTGCCATGAGGGTAAGCCCTCTACCATATTGGGTCCCCATCAGGCCTCTCTTCACCTGGGTGGAGAGTGGCAAGCGTGGCTCAATGTCTTGCTAAAGAAATTCGTGCCTGGATGGGATTTGAGCTCTCAACCATTTGGAGAATCAGGTGAATGAACCACTTTATCACGACACCTGGGGGCGTTTCATAAAACTGCTCGTAAAGTTACGCATGACTACACGAACGACTGGAATATAAAGTGCCAAATGGGATGCCCAGAGTTTTCCCTGACGTTTAAAACAAAGTGTGACTGCATTTTCCATAATCTCAATTAAATTGTGGCAAAAATATACTTTGCAATACAAAAAAAAGTTTTTTAATCCAAGTCTGCGTATTTCACCTTTAGCTGATGTGATTTATAATGATGGAGAATGCCATGTGACTTGCCATATTCAAATTGTTCGTAAAGTCATTCTTAACTTTACGAACAGGTTTATTCCAAAAGTTCGTTTATTCCGAAAGTTCGTTAGTCCGAAGGTTCGTTAGTCCGAAAATGAAAAAAAGTTTGTTATTCCGAAAGTTCGTTGATCCGAAAACGAAATAAGGTTCGTTATTCTGAAAGTTCGTTAGTCCGAAAGTGAAATAAGGTTCGTTAGTTCGTTAGTTTTTTTCGGACTAACGAACCTTCGGAAGAAGGAACATCACCCTATGAAACACCCCTGTACGACAAATCAATGATAATTATTGGACTAGAGTGGGTGGAATCTTATCTAACTATTCAACAATTAGAACTCGAAGGAATGATAAATAAAGCCGTTGAAGTGGATGAAGGAAATTGGAATGAGGGCATGGTGAATATTACCTTTAAATTATAGTGACTGACTTACTGACTTATCTGTCCTGGGCTTGATGTTCAGCAGCCTCCAGACTTAACCCAGAGTCTTGGCGCACTTGATCTTTCCACCTTAGAGGAAGACGTCGTGGTGGCCGTGGAGATGAACAGTCGTTGGTGTGGACTTACAATGGAAGTCGGTCCTGAGACATGCGTACAACATGGCCAAACCATTTCAATCTGCGCTTGGATATTTCCTCATTAATGGACCTGGGCCTCTTAACACAAAGATTTGCAATCAATCGCAAAGTTGCAACAGCCAATCAAGACCATTGTTTCATGAGCATCTCGTTCGAAAGGTGACCCTGGACCAATCAGAATGGTTGTTTCAAATTTGCGATTGATCGCTAACCTTTGTGTTACGGGCCCCAGGAGATGTTTTGAGATTTTCGGATGTCTGCACTTCTAATTCTAGATAGAAATTATAGTAGACGGCTTAAAGTGGAAATTCATACTTGAAGTACTGGAAGAAAAAGAGGGACAGCCATGAAATCAAAATGCCCTTTTCCTTTGGGTTTATCATTGTCTTCTTCATTTCACCCTTTCTATTTGTCTTTTCCATTCATCTTATCCTCCGTCATCTCCTTTTCCGTTTCCTCCATTCTGGTGTCTTTCTTTCCTTCCTTCCTCCTCCTTCTCTTTTTCTTCTCATTCTTCTTCTTGACAGCACCCGGTGTCCCTGGGGCTGGTAAATGGGGCGATCTACGAGGCTGCGATGCTTCTCTCAAACTCATGATCAACACTTTCCAAGAAATATCGAAGACTCAGAAGGTAACTCGAAAAAATTAAGCGTGCTATATTTGCAAGCAGAAAGCGACGCGTCGCGCGCGACGTCTGATTAGTTTAAGGAGAACATATAAGATTGATCTAAATAATAGCTGCGTAGCAACCAAAGAAAGAGAGAGAGAGAGAGAGAGAGAGAGAGAGAGAGAGAGAGAGAGAGAGAGAGGGGGGAGGGGAGGGAAGGGGAAGGGGAGGGGAGGGGGCTGTATTTGATTTGTCTCTTTGCCTAATACTCACCATGAAATTATTTTAGAAGTTTGACACTTCACTTAATATTTGATTTTTTCTCACGATTAAGTCACCTTTTTTTTCTTAGCTTGACATGATTTACATGACGGGCGATCTTCCAGCCCATGATGTCTGGAACCAGACTCGATCAGACCAACTAGGAATCCTTAAACTCGTCACCGAACTCTTCCTCAAGTACTTCCCAGGAGTCAAAGTTTACGGGGCTTTGGGCAACCACGAAAGTGCCCCCGTAAACAGGTGACAAACGTGCTATCAATTTCATTTTGTTTAACTCCTTCATGAAATTTATCCATTGTGTATTTATGTCTTGGGAGTAACCTTTAATATAAACCGAAAGACAGGAATCATTATCGAACCTGGATCCGTCAGAGATGGTGGATGAAGGTTTGGGAGGGGGGGGGGGGGGGGGCGTGGCCGGCCCATGGCCTTTTATATACCAATTTCACAACGCAAGAGGGCAGCAGACTGTTCGACACAGTTCGACATACTGCGGTGGGCGCTCCAACTTTTATAGTACACAAGTCAATAGCGTGTTATGTACATTCGTTCAATTTTTTTGTCTATTTTGACCAAGCTCCTTCATTTTGACCAATTATGCAGATTTCTTTTAATATTTGCAATGAGAAATTGTCAGGGAAGTTCATTTCGCAGCTGTGCGGTGCTCGAATGCCACAAGAATTGCAGAAAGTTTAAAAATTGGAAGCTAACTGAGTGCGAAATTCACTCGCTTTTGACTCATGAAGCCTGTTTTTGTGAGAAGCCGTACTCCCTACACAGGTTTTTGTAAGCAATGCGAAGGAATCCGTCGCCAGTGGGTAAAAATATCAACAGAAAGGACTTTGAAGTCAAGAAACATTATCATTATGTACTTTGGCATAAAATTTAATGAGTGAAAACATGACTTTGTAAACAGGGTAAGATTGAGGGCTCCCGTTTACTACGGCTTCTATGCTGCAATCGAACTTAAACTGACAAAACTAAGTTGAGACACTATCGAAAGTACAAAAATACGTCATACCTTCATCTGTCAGATCTGGTCATTGTCTTACCTCATCTACCCATGTATCCATGCTTTATTTTATTGGTTCTAGAATAAAGTAAATGGAACAATATTAGGGCATATCTCATATCTTACATTCATTTTGTACACAGAGCCAATCGCGGTCAGCGCGCTTGCCCACCGCAGCAATGGCGTCGCCGATAGAGGGCCAAATACATAAACCGGAGGTGAAATTGGTCTATAGGATCCAGTGTGAGTGTGTGACAATTCTTTAAGTTTGTAGGGAAGAAAATGTTCAAAATCGCCTCCCACCCTTTGCATATCTCCAGTCCGCCTCTGATTATTGACAAGATAAAGTTATAATTATAGGCTATATATTTTGCAGACAAACTTTCAAGCATTGCTTTATATAAACCGTCCATCAGTGGTTAAGACGATAGTAACGCAAGTATTTATAAGAAAAAAAAAAAGGTTTTTCGCTTGCATGGTTCATACTGAATGTCAGTGTTAGATCATTGTCAGACTGCTAGAGTTACAGATGATTTTCAACTTGTTTACACTAGTTTTCCACCTACCGACGTCATTAAAGGTGACCAATCAGAAACATGGTTATACAACGAAATGGCCAGTTCTTGGATCGACAAAGCTGGTTGGCTACCTAATACAACACGCGCTACCATTCAGCGGTAAGCATTTCCGCCCTCTCTCTTTTCTTTCCCTTAAAAAAATATATTCTCCTTCGTAATCATTTCAATTTTCTAAATATTGCTTTTGCTGTTGTTCATTGAGTTTCTTCTCATTTTGCTTACGCTTTCCTTACCAGATCAAATGAAATATATTTGCCAAGGCCCTAAAATCAATTATAATATATCAAGAGTAACAAAATAATGTACATTAATTTTACTTACACTATGCTAAATAGGCTCATTATGTGCTTTAATAATTCATCTCAAATGATCAGGTAAAAGAGCTGGAAAAAAGACTCCCTATCAATAATTTATCCAAGGCCAACTGGATTCAAAGATATTCTAATACGCCATGTACACAGGCACTGAGTTCTTGCAATGATAAATCATGGAACTCTCCGGCCGGCGAGATATTCCCGGAAAAAAAATCTAAACAACTGAGAGCCATGAGAATCCCTGGGATTTCCGAAATATACGTTCTCAGGAGAAAAACAAATAGGGTCTGGGAGTTTGACGACCCGACCCGCCCCGCCCCCCCCCCCGACCCCCTTTTCAGAAAATCCTTGATACAAACCTGAATGAAGCTTGATGATTTTTTAAAAAAATACCTTCTTCTCTTCCTATCTGCTTGCAGTGGAGGTTATTTCGATGTTCTTGTGTACCCTGGACTTCGAGTTGTGTCTCTCAATATGAACGCAGGAAACCCAATGAATTGGTACGAGAGAAAATCTTCTTATTAACTTTGTATAACTATCTCAAAGCCTGTTCAGTTAGTCATTCACGTGTTTTCTGTCGTTAAGTCTCCTCTGCGACGCTTTGTCAGTTTAATGTTGGCTCTATTTTTTACGGTGTTTTTTTTTTTTAATGCAAATAATTATTGTAAGTTAGCACTGGAACTTTGACAACTGTAAAATACTGTCAAATAACAGTATTGTTTTGATTAAAAGCAATTTTTTTACTTAACATTTGTTGTTTTTGTTGTAAGTTGACATCCGATGCTGTGGATTTTAGAGCCTTTTCAGAAGACCCTGTAAACAAGAGGAAACTACCTGAACATGAGGCGTAATGCTTCATCAGTGATTGTGTAGAGCAGTAGTCTCGTATAGTACTTAATCTGTAAATCATAATATGTTCACTGATGTTGATCTAGAGCCATTCACAATATACACACGACTGACACGATTACGGAGAGGCAACAGTGATTGAAGTGTCTTTATTTCAACCTCCCCCTCCCCCTTTAGAACCATTTATGATATGCAAGTAAGGAGAGACAACAGTGGATAAAATGCCCCCTTTCAAACCTTCCCTTGTTTCTTGTGGAGGTGCCGTGATATAGTGGTTAATTCACTTGACTATCATTCCAAGGGTTGAGGGTTCGAATCACCCCAGCCTGTCACTAACAACGCGATAAAAACTACTTTCGAAAAATCAACTAAAGGCGACTTCAGTAGCCCTGTCTATCACCTTTAGAAATGTGCGGACGTTACAATGGCTTATTAAGTAATCCGAACATGATTTGTATGGGCAGTACAACAGGCTTTTCGAAATTGCACTTGAGTTGATCTTTTCGAAAGTAGTTTTTATCGTGCTTAACGTCTTTTGGCGAGACATTAATCCACATTTGTCACTCTCCACCCAGGTGTAAATAGATACCTGGCAATTGCTGGGGTAATAATAATTGCAGGGCCCTCAGGAAGAACAGCAATTATGCTGATGAGGCTTCCCTGGGTAAACAAAATTATTGTCATTTAAATAGGTGGTTGAGAATCAATGGTACGGACCCTGACGGCCAGCTCCAGTGGTTGATCGGGGTCCTTCAGGCAGCCGAGACGGCAGGGGAGAAGGTGCACATATTGGGTCACATACCACCCAGCGGCACCCTGGCGGTATGGAGCAAGAACTACGAACTCATCGTCAAAAGGTATGACGTTGTCGAAAACTATAGAAAATCCCCTTTCAACACAGCAATACCATGTCCCCTGTTTATTTTAATCCCCCATCCCTCACCTGGAGAGCTAAGTCGAGTCATTAATGTTGACGAGGGGCCTAACGAGAGAAAGGTAAAACCAGAAGCAAAAAGATGAGTATTTTCTCTGCCTTTTTTTTTTTTTAATTGTTTCGTTGCTTTTATACGATTTTGCTTGTTAGTATATTTGTTTTAGTTTTGTTTTGTTGTTGTTGATTTTTGCTTGTTTGTTATTATTATTTTTTTTGCTTGCTCTTTTATTTTACTCATTGTACTTCGGCTCAGGTATGAGAGTACAATCCGAGGACAGTTTTTTGGTCACACTCACCATGACCAATTCCACCTTTTTTACGAAAACGTCACAAGTCGTCGACCAGTCAACGTCGTTTACGTGGCAGGAGCTGTCACCCCTGATACACAGTTCCCAGGTTTTCGCGTTTACACGATGGATGGAAACTACGCAAACTCGACTTGGGTACGACTTTGCAATAATTATTTGTAACATTTCCCATCATTTCATCTCCATTTCATCCATTTTCTAGATACGAGAGTACGATTCGGGGACAGTTCTTTGGCCATAGGCATTGGGACCAGTTTACACTCTTTTACGAGAACGTCACAACCCGCCGACCCATCAACGTGGTGTACATAGCGGGAGCCGTGACTCCAAGCGCCCAGAACCCGGGCTATCGCGTTTACACTACCGATGGCAACTATTCAAACTCGACTTGGGTACATACACCATATTCGAAAATGATTTCAAGTCGACCGCAGAGCCCCCTTTTCATAATATAAACACTAAAGGGATTTACTTGAAATGAAACATGATTTGCTCTCATTTACATGAATATTTGGAAGAAGTTCCATTATATTGCAGTCATACCTTAGATGGTAAAGAAGTAGGCCACCACCTAGTGCAAAAAGATTATCCGCCTCTCATATATTTTCATTGTCATCTGACCTGCATAAACATTATCATAATATCATTAAATCAATCCTAGTTGCTCACTCATTAATGTCTTCTTGCTTTTGTCATCCAGATAATAGAGTTGAAGTGCATAATTTTAGGAGTCGTGTACAGAAACCCGTGCTTATAGTGTAATCAACTCTAAACGTATAGTTCGAACTACTGATTTGAGAGTTGAATACACTATTTTGAGCGCGGATTCCTGTATCCATAATGGCTCCTTAAAGAGTGTAGATAATAAATGCAGATGAGAAACTTGGCACTCCTCCTCGTCACCTCTCCTCGTCCTTCCTTTGCACAAAATTTCAAAGCTGATGGACAATCAGTTTCCTTTTCCTTTTGACATTTTGAAGTTTCTGAAATGAATGAGTTCATTTTCTCATTGGAATGACAGGCTGTACTGGATCATTCCAATTACTATCTCAATATAACGGAGGCCAATCTCACGGACAAACCAACATGGCGTCTTGAGTACACGGCCAAGGTAACCGAACCTTTTTTTCTGTTTTCTTTTGTTGTCGTCGTTGTTCTTTTTTGTATCCACAAATATCATGTTCTATTCATCAGGCAATGAAATGATCATGCATTAAACTAAAATAGATTATCGAATTTGAGAAAGTCTCACTGTTTTCCGGTATTTTCTTTATTCCATAATGTAATGTTTGTTTTTTCTTTGATACAACTTACCTTTCTCGCATGTCAAACAACTTATGGGATTTCCCTCGCTGTATCATTTTTTTTTTAGAGAGGAAAATGTCATCGGCAGTTTTATAAATTTTCTTCATTTCATAGGCCAAAAATATTTCAATGCTATAATTTTTGGAAAAATGAGTGATATAAATATAAATATGATAAACATTTACTAAGCCTGCATGTTTTTCATATTTGTTGTTTTTATTTATTTGTTTGTATTTATTTGTTGGCAGAAAGCCTATAACATGACAGCTTTACAGCCAGAGGACTGGAACAGGGTTGTCGAACAACTGAAGACAAATGCAACACTGTTCAATCAATATTTCAGGTAGTGATACTAAACGATAATTCGAAAGCAATTTATACAGGGTAGTGCCCCTTTGATGCACTTTCGTCATCTCCAAAAAGGGCAATTTATACAGGGTAGTGCCCACTTTGGTTCACCTTCATCATGAAGGGCCACCTCTTTTGGCAATAACAGGTAGCCAGTGACCCCCTCACCCGATAAATGACGAAAAGAGAGCGAACAGGAAATATTAGAAAATAGGGGAAAGAGAGAGGGAGAGAAACTAGATAATAATACCCTAGGATTCCCTCGAAAAATTGCCCTCATGATCAATTCAGTTGTTGAATGGCATGATTTCATTTTTCAAGTAAGGCCGCCACTTTCCTTGATGCCCCTCTATGTCTGGACCCATGCTTCGATCGACATTGTAACTTCCCTTCATCATTACACTGCAAAAACGGTGGTGTTAAATTGGTGTTAAATCAACACCACTGGTGTTTATATAGGGCAACACCACCATCAGAGTTGTCCTATATAAACACCAGGGGTGTTAATTTAACACCAATTTAACACCACCGTTTTTGCAGTGTACAATTCCTCGGGGAAGACGTAAAGCCGCCATTCCCCTGACGGCTTCTTTCCAAGCGTAGACATGCTTTGGTTAAATATCGATAAATAAACAAATAGATAAATACTTACATAGAAATGCATCTATATAAACATCAAAATATAAAGGAATAGGTATAAAAACCCATCGACCAATCAACATGTCTATGTATTAAATGAAAACACTTCCTTCAGGGCCCCCGTTTCATTGTCATCAGTAACAACTACCAAAGTTCTGTGACAAATTTGCTCTCGGCCAATCAGATGCAAGGATTTCAGTAGCTTATAACAGTTATTGCAACTTGTTATTGATAACAAGTTTTATGAAACGAGGCCCTGATATACCTTATTCTAAAACTGTTAAATTTTTTCTCTTTATGTTATGTTTCCGTGTTTTTTTTTTTTTTTCTCTGTCTCTCTCAGATATTACCATCGCTTGTTCGACGCAGGTCCCTGTGATGCTTCCTGTCGTTCACGGTTCATATGCAACATTGAGACATCACGTGCTGATGATTCCAGTTACTGCTAAAATACGCACAATCTTATGATATGATTCGAATAAAAGCACTGTGTATAAATTCATTATATACGAAATGATAGGCAATATTTTTTTGTAAATTGAGATTTTTTGTATTTCAGTACTGACTCATTGCAAATGCATATTGCATTGTATAGAGCAATAAAGATATTGGGCGACTATTTGAAAGGGTACACTCCCCTCCAAAACTTTGGGAACACCTGCATTCAGTGTGTGTTTTTCTAAACTTGGTAGACCCTATTGAAATTCAGGCTCATAGCACAGCTGCATTTTTGTTTTAAAGTGAAGTCTATACACCAGTGTACATTTTCTCATTGATTGAAACAAATTTAAAGCTCTTAATAGACATACAGCTGCCAAAAATGGCAGGCTACCAGTCAAGATGGCATTCTTTCCAAAGTGCTAATTTCTTTTATTACGTGTAGTTATTCAGAGCTTTTTAAACTTATACCAGTGTACCTTCATTCATTTTGCCTTTTTCACTTTGGCCTAGTCAGAAGTCAGACACAAAAATAAAATAAAACAATACTCAATATTTCACTTGTACAGAAAACTTGTTTATTGTAATTCAATAGAAATAATAGACAGTAAATAATATTTTTTTAATAAACACAGTAACAATTAAAAGGGCGTCATTTTTCTTCTTGATCATGGAAACTCATTATTGCGAACAACTTCAGTTTATTCTTTGTTTTTGTGATACTGTAACAAACAAAATAAAATCTGAATTGAATATAACTTTTGCGCATGTCTTTGTTTTTCATAGTGTTCCAATTAGACTGCCTTCTCATCAAAGAATCCTCCTTTGACAGCGATAACAGCACGGCACACTCTTGGCATCCTGTCGGTCAACTTGTTGAGGGAGTCACTGGAAATACCCTGCCATGCCTTCTGTAGAATCTCCCACAGATGAGTCTCACTTGTAGGGCAAATTTCTGGAACCTTTCTGTCTAGTTCTTCCCAAAGCAGCTCAATGGGGTTGAGATCTGGGGACTGGGGCGGCCAATCCATGATTTCCAGGACTTGTTTCTCTTCTTTTTTCTTCAAGTAGTCTTTGCATAGTCTTGACGAGTGCTTGGGGTCATTGTCCTGCTGGAAAACAAACCCTTCTCCGATCAGGCGTTTCCCGGAAGGGATGGCTTTCCGCTGTAGGATGGAATGATAGCCGTGCTGGTTGAGGATACCCTCTACTCTGTGCAAGCTGCCAACCTTTCCTGCACCAAATCAACCCCAAACCATGAAATTTCACCACCATGTTTCACAGTTGGCTTGATGCACTGTGGTAGCATCTTTTCTCCCTTTCGCCATCTCACATAGAGACGAGTCAAAGTTCAAGGTGTTTGGCAGCAAGAGACGTACCTATGTGAGATGGCGAAAAGGAGAAAAGATGCTTCCACAGTGCATCACGCCAACTGTGAAACATGGTGGTGGAAATGTCATGGTTTGGGGTTGCTTTGGTGCAGGAAAGGTTGGCAGCTTGCACAGAGTAGAGGGTATCCTCAACCAGCATGGCTATCATTCCATCCTACAGCGGAAAGCCATCCCTTCGGGGAAACGCCTGATCGGAGAAAGGTTTGTTTTCCAGCAGGACAATGACCGCAAACACTCGTCAAGACTATGCAAAGACTACTTGAAGAAAAAAGAAGAGAAACAAGTCCTGGAAATCATGGATTGGCTGCCCCAGTCCCCAAGATCTCAACCCCATTGAGCTGCTTTGGGAAGAACTAGACAGAAAGGTTCCAGAAATTTGCCCAACAAGTGAGACTCATCTGTGGGAGATTCTACAGAAGGCATGGCAGGGTATTTCCAGTGACTCCCTCAACAACTTGGCCAACAGGATGCCAAGAGTGTGCCGTGCTGTTATCGCTGTCAAAGGAGGATTCTTTGATGAGAAGGCAGTCTAATTGGAACACTATGAAAAACAAAGACATGTGCAAAGTTATATTCATTTAAGATTTTATTTTGTTTGTTACAGTATCACAAAAACAAAGAATAAACTGAAGTTGTTCACAATAATGAGTTTCCATGATCAAGAAGAAAAATGACGCCCTTTTAATTGTTATCGTGTTTATTAAAAAAATATTTTTATTGTATATTATTTTTTGTTGAATTACAATAAAAAATAAGTTTTCTGTACAAGTGAAATATTGAGTATTGTTTTATCTTATTTTTGTGTCTGACTTCTGACTAGGCCAAAGTGAAAAGGCTAAATGAATGAAGGTGGTATAAGTGTAAAAAGCTCTGAATAACTACACGTAATAAAAGAAGTTAGCATTTTGGAGAGAATGCCATCTTGACTGGTAGCCTGCCATTTTTGGCAGCTGTATGTCTATTAAGAGCTTTAAATTTGTTTGAATCAATGAGAAAATGTACACCGGTGTATAGTCTTCACTTTAAAACAAAAATACAGCTGTGCTATGAGCCTGAATTTCAATAAAGTCTACCAAGTTTAGAAAAACACACATTGAATGCAGGTGTTCCCAAACTTTTTGAGGGGAGTGTATATTTTATTGTATACAAGATCTATATTGGACAAACCTATGCAAACCTATGGATTTCCTAAACAGATTACTACTTCTTCATGCTAGTTTATAGTTGTCAGATATGGAACTATTTTATAGCTTAAAAGCTGTACATCTTTATCTCTGCTTAATGCAGAAAATGGTACCGACTGGATTGTTCCCAATAAAATGTCTGGCTAACGTCTCCTTAGTAATCAATGATAAATGAGCTTTGAGATTTCCTAATTTCCTAAGGTGTCAACCATAAGGTCCATGTATAATTAATGGATTATACGAACCTTTAATCAGCATTGTTCCTGACCAGCTCATGCATTAAATCAAACTAAAAGTCTGATATATGTTGAAATGATATGTTTCAATTTTCCCTGCTTTCCCTACGGCTAGATCTATTCTAGAAATTCCTTATTATACATGGGTAGATCTCGTTATTGGTATATACAAAAGTTAACAGTACGCATGCTGGATCGAGAAATCAGAGAAAATTTGACAAATTATATATTTTCAGAATTTCTATATCTAAATTTACATTTATGTAACTTTTAAACAGTTTGAAGAGGTGACCTGTCTTAAATAACAAGCTTCTTTTTCACATAATCAATATGAGTGCTGGAAATTGTAACGATTTAAACATATTTCAAGAATAAGAAAAGTCTAGAAAACGCACATAACGTATACACGTATACCACCTACGATCCCCAACGCCCCACTTTCTTTTTTACAAACCAACCAAAGTTGCGAAAAGTACTTGGAAAGTATTTTCTTGCCCAGTTTTCATTGACAAATTTACAACACTACCCCTTAACTGAAGATATATCCTTTCCTTATTTAGTAAAGATTATTAATGAGGAAGATAAATTGATTATCCTGATATCATTTCACTTCCTCAAAATACATGTGTTGACTTAAGGTGAACACCGTTGGCGGGAATCTGTCTTGCAACGTGAGCACAAACATCTAAAATTTTTCTGACAAGAAAAAAGCCCTTGGCTTTTTCGGCTGTTTCTTTTTACCTCCCCCCCCCCACCCCCCCAAAAAAAAGTTACTAAGCACTATGCACATTATTATACATGTATCAGTTTTATTTCTCTGTTTTGTGCAATCACAAATATTACCGTTTGTTCAAGATGTGACTGTATAAAATGGCAATAAAATGTGTAAATTTATTAAAGTTATTTGGTCTTAATGACAACCTGATTTTAGGCGAGAGTCTAGTTGAATATCATAAAAATGTTGCCTGTATTATTTACTTATTGATGAACTAAATAAACGGCATCGTTGTAAGGTATTAAATTACAGTGTGCATGGTATGGAGAAACCCAAGCAATAACTGGGGGGTCAAGAAGAAGCGATCTTTACTATTACACCCTTTTAGGAAATACAAATAAACAAAATGAATTTCATTATCAATTATATTTCACATTCCATGCATGCATTAAACTTTTTGAAAGTATTTAAAGGGGGAGGGGGCAGGGGGACAGTTGTCCCCCAGAAATTTTGAAAATTTACATTTTTTTTACTAAAATTTTTCACAAAATCCACGAAAAGTGTGCACCAAAATCTTCCAATTTCACTTTTAGAAATGCAAAAGCGCCCTCGTGACCAACTCGGTCGCTTCGCTCCCTCGCTTTTGAGCTTCTTCGAAAAAATTTACGTGAGTTGCCCCCCCCCCGGAAAAAAAAAATTCTGCGTACGGCCCTGGGTATGGTACGTTTTCATGTACTGTACAGAAATCATGTGCATAGCGCCTACATGGTTGTAAATTCATCTTTAAAAGTGAGGGAGGGCGCGGCATGTACATCCATTCTCTGTTGCGGTCTGTCTGCAACGTCTACTCACCCTTCACCACTGTATTAAAACAAACTGATGACACTATCACAATGCCTTTAATGGGAGTCGTAATCTCCATATTTTTAAGAGGTTGCGTCACGGTGTAATAAATGGAATTTTCTATCATCATGCTTATGTAGATTTATATATTGTGTAAGAGGAAATTACACGGAAGAAGCTTGCATTTGGGGGTAAAGGCTCTTCCACGGAATACTGAATACTGCATGGATAGGGTCGCATTAGCGTTAAACACCAATTAGTTGGATTTATCTTGTTCTCTTGTAATCTATCATTGTATTGGTATGCCCTATAGGAACTAAACTCTGACCTATTCGGGCTACTGATCTGTTTAATATCCTTAAAGTTAATCATTAAACTAATTGGCACCCCTTTGTTTTATTGAGGTTTTTAAAAATAACTCATTACTTTACAGCATTTATTTGATTAATGGCGTTGGAGACAAGGGAGGGTATACGGGAAATGAAAAATGAGGAAGAGAAAGGGAGAGAGAGAGAGAGAGAGAGAGAGAGAGAGAGAGAGAAAGAAACATAGAGAGAAAGGGGGATAGGAGATAAACATTGTGAAAAGATCGGCCATGATATCTTTTCACTCGAGGAACTTATACTCTTCACCCCTATCACTTCCACTTCCCCTCCCCTCCCCTCCCCTCCCATCCCGTCCCCTCCCGTCCCCTCCCCTCCCCTTCCCTCCCCTTCCCTCCCCTTTCCATTTCCCCTCCCCGAATTCCCTGTAAAATTCATTTTGTCTCTTCTTCGCTCTTAAAAATTCCGAGTCAGATTGACACGAAAAAGGGTCTGTTGGGGCCACGCCCTGGGTTAGGAAATGACCTGGAAAAGGTCAGATGTGACCCAGAATCAAGTCATTATGACCCTATTCCGGGTCGTTTTTGAGCCGCAACGGAATGTGGCCCCAACGGACTCTTTCCCGGGTCATTCTGACTCGAAATAATTGTTAGGCCTATGAGTGTTCTTTCTCCTCTCTTTTCACCTTTCTTGGGCTTCTCAACATCCACATCCCGCTATTCCTGATACTACATGTGCATGACTGTCTGCGATATGGTTTCTGTACTTACCTTGGGGAAAAAAAACATAAACAAAACGAAAACAAAAACTAAATCCTGTCACTCAAAAATCCTTTAAAATATCGCACATAATATACGGTTTATCTTTATCAGCTGTATTTGACCTGCTATTTGCTTTAAGATGGTAGGTGGATAAAACCTGTTGTGTGTCATGCAGCGCAGGTTCGAAGTCTTATCACCAGCTTGTGTAAATGTAAATGTATAATTGGACTGGTGAGATAATGACTGATCGTTTGGACTTTATGATTCGACTTGCATGCAAGTAATTATCGGCCTCTTGAAGTCGTATACCGGCGTTAATTATTACACTGGACGTGAGCGATTTACATCGGTATGGCTTCTCTCCTTCTTTAAAGCATGCACTGCATAACACTCTACGAATTAAACTAATACTGATAGATACATGTATCCCAGATAAAAACAAGATGATCATGGATGATGCCAGTTTCTGATGCAATTTTTTAAATGGCGCCTCTTCTGTCGCAAAATACATTTTGACACCTATTGAGTAGTCTGTGGAAGGAATTCAAAAATGGCATCGTACACATGGACCATGAGCGACACTTTGAAGAAAAAGGCCGAGCTTGAACTCGGAGAGACTCCCAGCGTGAGAGAAAAAGCACTGGAAAAGCTGAGAGAGCGCATGGCTGAGAAAAAGGACATCGTTTTCAACACCGATTCGCGATTTTTGATCCGCTTTTTACGCGCCAGAAAATTCGAGGTGGAGCGCGCTTACAAATCCATCGTCAAGTACTACGAACTTCACGTGAAGCACCCGGACTTCTTTGAGAAGTACCATCCAAATGGTATAAAACACGTATTGGATGAAGGCTATCCCTTTGTACTAGACTCTACAGATAGCGAAGGCAGGCATGTAGTAGCCATGAAGACAGGTAAGACAAAGTGCAAACAGATGTCGTCAGAGCATTGTATAATGATATGTTTATTCAAGACTGTACGCGGGACTGTACGATCATAAAATTACCAAGTTACGACCATCAACATGATAAATGCACTATGTATGAGGGGTTAAACATTATTGTCAAATGCTAAGCTCTGTTATCTTACTGCCAATTTGCGGCTTACCTATCATTTCTTCCAGGACGATGTTCAATGATTTTAGATCTCAAAAAACATACGACTTCAAAAACTTGGTTTCTGCGCTCTGCGCTATACGTACGATCTACATAATATTTTAATCTCCCTTAATTCTAATTGGCATATGTACATAATAATAGTCATCATTTTTAGAATGTTAACAATCTTATGATAAGTGTATGTCCGTCATTTGTATGATATAAATGTCAGGAATAATGATAAACTTTATGTATGTATGTATAAATGTCAAGACTAATATGTCATATTATGGTAAAAATGTTAAATTATATCACTGATATAATTTAACATTTTTACCATAATATACAAAATATACTTCAAAGTCCAGCAGTAAATAATCTATAGATGACGGTCTTTGAAATGCACAGCGAACTCTCGTCGGAAAAAATGAGGAAATATATTATTTGTACCGTAGATTTTGATAATGCTAATAATCAACAATTGTTAATTGATCATTAACAACTGAAACACATGAATTCAAATCATCCTATTACGGCATCAATTCTGAAATACTTTCTCATTTACGAATTCAAAATTATCTGATTATGATGTCCTAGAATAAAGATAATTTTGCCAGTTTTACTCTTTTCGACACCTAACTGCCAGATATATTACACTGCCTTTAACTTTCGAACCATGTACCTACATGAATTCCATTTTCAGGTGTGACTTCAGTATAAATATTGACTGAACAAACATGTATTGATTTAATTCAGTGACAACAAATATGTCTAGTTGTATGACGACCATTATCGGGATTCATAACGGGGGGGGGGGGGGGGGGGGGCAACAGGACCCATGGCAATTCATATAATTTAAGGAAAATCGTCATTTTTGTAGGGACAACGACATTCCTTCTGTCCTTTTATGTCTATATCATTCTTGCTTTATTAAAAATTAGTTTGCGTTATGGGGTAATATTTGCAGCTAACAGCAATGAAAAGTGAATTCATCAGTAAAATTGTAGGTTTATTTCATTTTGACTGACTTTATTTTGAAAGTGGCACGACTGGATTTGTCCCTAAATCGGTCGTGCTATACTCCTTTATATCCACTGAGTACGAAAAGCATGTTTGTTGTCACGTTTGAGGAACTCACTGTGCAACAACTCACTATTCTTTTGATGACTATGATCTCATGAATGTCCCTCATTGAATTATACAGGGGAAAACTCAGCTGATCTTGAAATAGGCAGTAAATATATACATAGTTCAACTTGATAATTCATATCTGACGGCTGTTGATAACACCTTGCGGTAGCTTGTTTCATAATACACCTGGAGCTGGTATTTGATGTTTCAGTTTCATTTCGAAATTAATTTTGATAATACTCCGGTCATACCAGTGATACCTACCGTTTAAAGACCGATACCAAAATATGACATTACACACATTGACCAAGTATAGCAGTCAATTTGGAATCGGTGGAGAATCGGTATGCCGGTGCTACTGAGGTTACATGCATGGGCGACGTTTTGACGTGTTTGGAGTTGGACTTTGACCGAGCAAACAGAAATATGGAGCATCATTGATGTCTATTACATCATTTTTCCTCCCCGCATGAAATCGTTTTCCAAGTTCATTATATTGATGCAGTTTTGCATGATTAGTGTGGCATATTTCAAGATGCGGGTGTATGTTACTCGGCAACGCATTTAATATAATTATGAAATGTTTTCATTAAATTACACATTAAAAAGGGGGATCGGAAGAATGGAATCTTTTTGAAATATTGTCAAAGAAAGATGCATCAGGGAGGTAACGGAGGTTTATGTGCATATTGTATAAGTCTATAGGTTCGGGCAAAGTAAATTTAACACACATACCTTGATATCTACACAAAGCATTGTAACTTCTTATGGCTTATGAGCCCAACATTATTTTGTTGCACATAAAAAAATGGGGGGGGGGGGGAATCGTAGACAGATTTTGGAAACTGGACCCTCATTATTATCGTCATTTCAATTCACTCCATTTTCATATCGCATTCAAATCACACACGCTTCTCATATTTTTCTTAAATTGTTATTTTTTTGTGTGGGGGTGGGGCGGATCTTTTGGAAAATGTTTTTCAAGAAAGCAGAAGATGATTTTTTTTTTTAAATGTAGATTATGGGGTGATTTTCTTAAGTTTTAAGTAACCTACAAACAGCTAGGGTGTGACTTCTTAAATTAGAGAGTGAAAGTCTGATAATTTTAGTCTTGTCATGAGGGAGAGATGCAGGGTTTTTGAGACTTTTACTTTATAAAAACCAATGGAGTGAAAGGTAAATTGGTTCTTCAACCAAAGTCCAGTCCAACCCCCCAAACAAAATTTGTATTTATTTGTGAATAGCCAAACATATGGGTATCCGTCCATGGCCGTACGCAGCGGGGGGGGGGGCAGGGGGCAGTTGCCCTCCCAGAATTTTTGAAAACTTACATTTTTTACTGAAAATTTTCACAAATCCACAGGAAATTGTGCACCAAATCCTCCATTTCACTTTTAAAAATGCAAAAGCGCCCTTGTGACCAGCTCGGTCTCTTCACTCCCTCGCTTTTAAGCTTCTTCGAAAATTATTACACGTCTTGCCCCCCAGGAAAAAATTTCTGCATACGGCCCTGTATCCGTCCACCTTTAGTTAAAGCCCTTCGTTTAAACACCTACGGGAAATTTACCGGTACTGGATTGCTTATACACATCACACCCCTCCGCTGCTTCGGGGGGGGGGGGGGGGGGGCTCAGTTTATTTATTTATGTACTCAATGGATACGTCGCCATCGCTTGGTGAAATATTTCCCCATATTACCTATAACCAAAGACGTTTAGAATATAACGAATATAACACAGATATGACCACATGATCACTTAGGTACTACACAAGTTCTCAGGCTTAATAGATCATCACTTTCCATTGATGGCAAAAACTATTTCAAGAGCTTTTCTGACAGGACTCGATAATTAATACAACTTGATGTCCGGACTTGATGTTAACTCCACTGCGGTAGATACAGAAACTGAAAACAAACGCAACTAATTAGTGCACTTGCGCAGTACGATATTGGTGTAGGCATATACTTTGACAATGAATGTCTTTAACTACAGGTGCGAATCAAGAATTTCGCGAAATAGGGTCACAATATGCAGGATATTTTCTTTTTTTCAGACGAAAATAAGTTATCTACTTTTTTCTGTTTATCGTTTGAAAAGTAAAACAAGGCAATCCGCCATTGATTAACTCAACTCAAAAGACTTTCAAGTCCATGCTATTGATGGCACTCCATTTCGAAGTTTAAACTGCTGCTACACACGAGCACTCCATATTAAAAACATTAAAATTAGTAGGGTCATCGCCACAAAGGGCATTTTTTTAGAGGAAAATGGGGAATGCCGAGTGTAAACTCATTCAACGCTTTTTAAAGCTCACTAATTGCATGCAAAGTATAGCACGGCGACCGAGCTGATGAATTTCTCCATTTTAAAGCACTTGTTTTCTGATGATTATTGCCCCCCCCCCCGCCGATGGTATTGATATGGATTTTCATTTTCTTTTCTCCGCCCTAGCTCATTGGGATCCAAGGGAGTATCCCATCACTGACATCGCTCTCGCCCTCTTCATGGTCATTGACCAGCTCGTAGAAGACGAAGCTGCCCAAATCAACGGCGTCATCCTCCTCTTCGATCTCGAGGGTGTCACTCTGTCTCAGGCCACCTGTTTAACCCCTTCTGTTGCTAAGAAACTCACCTCTATTTTCCAGGTTTTTATGTTTGCTGATTCCCCCCCCCCCCCCGTAATCATTCCTAAAACATTCTTACAGTGCAGCAAATGGCCTATTTCAATGTATTATTTTTTCAGCACAATACATGTATTGTGAATCATTTGCATCCTTCATGCAAACGATTCCTTAATGCATGAATTTGCACAAGGGCCCTTATTCAATAAACTTCTAAGAACTTTTACTTAAGTCTAAGAATTTTTCTAAGGACTTTTTCTCGCATCCTTCACGCAAAGGATTCCTTAATGCATGAATTTGCACAAGGGCCCTTATTCAATAAACTTTTAAGAACTTTTTCTTAAGTCTAAGAATTTTTCTAAGAACTTTTTCTCGCATCCTTCATGCAAAGGATTCCTTAATGCGTGAATTTGCACAAGGGCCCTTATTCAATAAAAATTCTAAGAACGTTTTCTTAAGTCTAAGAATTTTTCTAAGAACTTTTTCTCGCATCCTTCATGCAAAGGATTCCTTAATGCATGAATTTGCACAAGGGCCCTTATTCATAAACTTCTAAGAACTTACTTTTTCTTAAGTCTAAGAGTTTTTCTAAGAACTTTTTCTCGCATCCTTCATGCAAAGGATTCCTTAATGCATGAATTTGCACATGGGCCCTTATTCAATAAACTTCTAAGAACTTTTTCTTAATTCTAAGAATTTTTCTAAGAATTTGTCTAAACTTGTCTTAACAGTATATTCTAAGAACTTAAAGCATTTTTTTTTAGGTAAGATGATAGACAGGAGAAAAAAAAAATCTTCGATTCAGTGACGTCATTAAGACTTGCCAAGTATACTGCATTTTGCGTTTTAAAATCGCATCGCACAAAAAGTTATGCACAAACGTATGGGATCGAGAGAATCAAACGCTCAAAGACGAAAATTGCCTAGAAGGGATGTTAGGACAGTACAATTTCGGAATTAAATAAGCGGTACTCAGGTTAGTCAGCTTAGGCCATGGATTCCGAATAGCCAAAGCATAATACAGGTAGTATTTCCAACAAAATAGATTTGCAGTATTTTTGATGAAACACACGTAATGAATAATAATTGTGAAACAAAGCAGATAATGTTCATTGAGCATATCACATTCAACATCAGTTAGGAGTCTATTTCGATATATATAATGCATCATTAAAATTGGATCTGAAGAGATTACAAAAAGCTGTCCGTTAACTATCTGGGAAGAATTGCAGAGTTATGATTTGAAATGATTTTTAAAAGAAGTCAAGTGAAGTACTGTTTTTTTTTTAATGCAAGGAGATTGTTCCATAGGCATGGGGTTAGCCTGAAAGGATTTGCATTCTTTGAAAACACAGCTTGTATTGTTAAGGCTTCTGTCCGAAAACGTTTGTGACGATTATTGCTCTAAATATGCCAGTATAAGTAAATAATTTGAAATTCAAGATTTTAGGTAAACGTTGTTTTTTTCATCGGTATCCATCTTTTTCTCATCCCTCCCCAGAATTGTATACCAGTCAGGGTTCAAGGCATCCATTTCATCAACGAGAGTCTACTCTTTGACGGAGCCTTTACCATCATTAAACCTTTCATGCAAGAAAAGATCAGAAGACGGGTAAGATAGGCAAATAAATAGATAGATAGATAGATAGATAGATAGATAGATAGATAGACATACATACATACATACATACAGACAGACAGACAGACAGACAGACAGACAGACAGATAGATAGATAGATAGATAGATAGATAGATAGATAGATAGATAGACAAAAGTACAAAGACAGAGACGAGAGGCAAGTCTGCATTCATTTCTTCAGTGAGAGTCTACCCTTAGACAGAGCCTTTACCATCATTAAACCTTTCATGCAAGAAAAGATCACAAAACTGGCAAAACAGATAATCAGAAAGAAAGAAAGATAGACATATAGATAGATAGAATAGATAGATGGATAGATAGATAGTTAAATAGATAAATAAATGAGTATGACATGAAGAAAGACAGACTCTAAGGCAAGAGGCAAGTCCAAGGCATCAGTTTCTTCGACGGAGCCTTTACCATCATTAAACCTTTCACATGTTTCATGCAAGAAACGTTCAGAAGATAAGTAAGATAGATAGACAGATAGACAGACAGATAGACAGACAGACAGACGGACAGACAGACAGACAGATAGACAGACAGATAGATAGATAGATAGATAAATAGATAGATAGATAGATAGATAGATAGATAGATAGATAAATAGATAGATAGAAGTACAAAGACAGGCAAGAGGCAAGTCTTTAAGGAATCCATTTCATTAATGAGAGTCTACTCTTTGACGGAGCCTTTACATCAAATCTTTCATGCAAGAAAAGATCAGAAAAACGGGTAATAAAAACAAATAGATTAGGTAGATAGACGGATAAATATATAGATGGATGCATAGACAGATGTATATACTGGTAGATAGAAAAGATAGAGGCAAGTTCAAGACGTTTTTCCTCAAATACTCTTCGATGGGCCTTAACCTTCCAGTGAAGAAAAAATGAGAAAACGGGTAAGATAGATAAATAAAGATAGATGGATGGATGGATGCACAAAATCATAAAGATGGTCAGAAAAACAGACAAAAAGAAAGAGAGACAAAAAGATACATGCATATTGATATAGATAGAGAAATCAATAATAGTGGACAAAATTTTCACAGGAGAGCAGATCAGAAAATAATTAAGATGGATAGATATTTCACCAACCCTTTCATGCACGAAATGATAAAAACTAAAAATAAAATGACTGTTGAAATAATTATAAAATTAACCAACTTTATCCGAAGCAGTATGAAATTTTAATGATTGTTTGATTAATTGATTTTGTTTATTCCTCTATCGTTTTTAAAAACTTAGGTCCGGTTACATGGGCAGAATTATGAGACCCTCCACGAATACCTCTCACCGTCCATCCTCCCAGATACGTTCGGAGGAGACATCACCAACTATGACTCGTCGCCATGGCGACAAGCATTCCTTGAAAGGGATCTACAATGGCAACCGTCCAAAGATGAAGGCGTCCTAAAAAAGAAAGGAAAAAAATAACGAAATAAGAGGGAAGAATTTCGAACTTTCAAGTGATATACGATACTCTATATATTGACACCGCCAAACCGACTCCAAACCGTTTACAAACAAATCAACTCTTCAAGACTGTTTAGGTGAAATGTAATTTTTGTTCGGTTAGTTGTCGGTTTTGTTAGTTTGACTAACAATTTCCTGATTAATTATTTAACCTTTCTTTCAGATACTCATTCTATGGATTTTGTTTGTTTGTTTTTTGTTGTTTTTTTTTTTTGCTTTGTCCCTCACTATCTTTTTTTAATTCTGTGGTCACTGAAAACTGCAGGGGAGGAATGACCATGGCTATGTTTGGGGAGTTTCCCCACTGGCCACAATTGAGAGTCAGCTGATGTGTAGTCTGGGGGTCGGTTGAATTATGGCCTTACGCAACGGGGGAAGTGAGGAGCCCCCCCCCCCCCGGAATTTTTAAGACTTACATTCTGTACTGAAAAGTTTACAAAATTTCACCAAAAGTGTGCACTAGATCCTTCAATTTAAATTTCAAAAATGCAAAAGCACCCTCGTGACAAGCTCTGTTGCTTCGCTCCATCTCTTGCGTGTTTCTTCGAACAGTATTCTTGTCCCCTCCCCCGAAAAAAAATTCTGAATACGACCCTGGGTTGAATACACAAGTTAAAAGGGGAGGTAGCATCAAAATGTCCCAAACCAAACTCAAGTCCCAGCCCACCCCTAATGCACTCATTACACATTCTTAGAATGAATGGTGCTGATTAGAACCTTTTCTTGTCTCACATTGGGAACCTTCTGAGGTTCTACAATGAACCAATAACTCTCTGTAAAGGTTCTCAGATTCTAAAGTGGTCTTTAGAACCATTATTGGTTGTACACGGAACCTTCTGGGACCAGAAGGTTAACCCATTCATGACAGAGGTCCACATTTTGTGGTTTGGCCTAATATCTTTTGATGCAAAGCCCTAAAAATCATACCAAATACATGAGCAGAAAGAGCAAAAAATTCTACACAAACTGTGCCCATTTTGGTTGCGTCAATATTCGTTGTTTGATGCTGAATTTTTTTAAAAGGAAAATAAGCATTAAAATCCTTAAATTGGCAATGTGATAGAATGTTTAAAATCACCGTTTTCCCCTGCAAATTGGCAACTTTTTGACTTCTCATCATACATTCTGTCAATGTATATTTATTTCAGATACATGATGTTTTATAAGAAAAATGTAGCAATAAAAGAAAAATGTTGGTGTTGCCAGTTTGAAGAATAAAAGCTGATCAAATTAGGCTTTAAATACTTCCTGTCACGAATGGGTTAAATGGTTAAAGAACCATTTATAGAACCCCTTTTCTGTAGGGTTCTAAGCTAAGTAAGGGACAAAAAAAGGGTTCTAACTGCCACATTAATCTTTTTTTTTCTAAGAGTGCACTGACCTTGCTCTCCAGACCCTAATGGATTCGTTCAGGTTTTCTTGAATCCATAATTGACAGTTTAGTTGATACTAATATTATTTTATTGTATGAAATCCATTTTTATCATTATCTGTCTTTTTATGATGACCTAAAAATCAAACCTCGATGCTCTATCATTCACTAACTTTATAATTGTTACTGTTGAGAGAGTATATGAAAGGTCTAGGTATTTTCGAAGAGGGCAAACTAATTCAATATTATTTATCTTCATTTTAGCTCACTCAGAGTAATCATTCCTTATGTGTAAGCACAAAATACAAATGTATTTATTTCATTACCATGTACATGGTTGAAATCACAAGTGCAGTGCGCATTATGGTTTATATTAATCACTTCGACAGCATTCCGTATAAGCCAGATTTTTATTGACAGCATCATAAAGGTGTTTTCTACGTATTGGTTTGACCATTTATGTGCAATTGTCCTCACGGTATTGAAGCTGGCGATTGCAAATAATAAGCATATTTATCGAGATATGCTTATGTGATGAATTTATCTGTGTTAAATTCGTTATTATTTCAACGTTGTTACAGCCTAATTCCGATTTATTTGTCTTGGTTTGTATTTTCTGTATAATGCAGGGGATAACAGTATAAAATGATGAGTACCATAGCAAAGACATGCGAAACGGGGGGGGGGGGGGGGGGGGGGTGGACGAGGGGCTGAACCTCTTCAAGTTTTCAAAGATTACCTATATCAATATTCACGCAATCGTCTTCTCGTTTATGAGAACCTGAGAACAGGGCCCGTAACACAAAAAAATACAATCAATCTTACGATTGATATCAATCAAATCTATGTCAAACCATGTACTAAAGGGTTACAATTGATCGCAAGATTGATTGTATCTCTTTATTTTATAGGCCCCTGTTGTGGTAATCTTGCGATTTTTGTATCTTATTTGGCCAGGCGCGGATCCAGGATTTCTTAGGGGGGGGGGGCAAATTTGAAATCATGCCAGTCAAATATTGGCACGTAATGCAGTGGCGTATCTGGCACTTGTTCTCAGAGGGGGGGGGGGGGGGGGGGGGCATTCTGAGATTTTCAGATCCATACAGAGTATTATAATGGCTAGAGGTGCTAAATTCCGAAAGAAACTGTAGATTTGCACCTATGGAGTGGAGGGGCTCCTTTTTCATGTTTTGTTCGGAATGAATAAGGTTAGTTTCTGTGGGTTTCACAATAGTTATGTACGTTAACTCCCTCGAAACCTGCCCTAAACACCTGTGAATCCTTATTAGCATACATCTGCTCTTGCATGAGCAGTGCAGTGCAGTACCTGGCATTCCGCGTCAAGGGGGGGGGGGGGGGGGGGGGGGCGGCCACAACCATACTTAAGTCGATGTTAATTTCAATTTGGCGAGCGAACGAAAATAAAAACACTTATCTTTTAATATTGGCAGGGCAAACTGCATTGGTTTTGTTGTTGCAGATTGGGGTAGGCACTATCGTGTTTAAGGCGAGTTAATTTAGTTTCGGCGAGCTGATGTAGTGAGCGAGTGAAGAAAAACACTTCTCTTGTAATGATGTTTGGAACATAAACTGGGTTTTATTGTTGACGGTCTGGGTGGGTACAACTGTGTTTAAGGCGAGGTTACTTCTATTTTGGCGAACGAGCTTCCCCTTTTTCTTGATTTTTTCCTTTCTCTCCTCTTTCCCTTCCCCTTCCTGATCTCCTTTTTTTGGCGGGGGGGGGGGGGGAGGCAAGGCCCTTTCGGCCCCCGGCCTCCTTCTTAATTCCCCTTTTCTTTTTTTTCTTGCTGTTTTTCTCTTTCCCCTTCTTTTCCTTCTCTCTCTCCCTTCCCCCCCTTTTTTTTTTTTTTTTTGGGGGGGGGGGGCTGGATCCGCGCCGGTATTTGGCATACTTTTAGGCATAATCATAACCTATAACAAGTTTTTCAAAAAGTTTCCCCGCCAGCGTTGCTCGCTCGCAATATCTAAATACTGAAGATTTGAGTCCAATGGCCTAAATTGTTGAAAGAAGTATTCATAGGAACTTGTTTATGTTTCTAGTTTGATACCCACCGGTGAAAATCGGTTTCCATGAAAATCACAATAACTGTTTAAAGAAAAAACACACTTTGACATGACAGTTTTGGTTCATATTTTTTTCCATGATTTCCTATTTGAAATTAGCTGAATGTAACGGAAAATAAAGAGGAAGAAAAAAAAAAATCAATGACGTATAAGCATAATGTATGGGCAGCAAGTACATGGAATGTGTTTCGTTTATAGAAACTATTGTACTATTGTCGTAAATTTGGGTGTATTAATTTTACCTCCATGAAGTACGAATACAAATTATCTTTTCATTCACCGAGAAGAAACTAGCCCGGAAATACGGTTCTTCAAACTCCGTTAAAAAGTACAGATGCCTTAATGTCGTGTTCTTGAAAACATTCATAGGTGTGAGTGGGTTTTTTTTTTTTTTTCTTCTTCTTTTTTTTTTAAATGTCAAATAAGCTTCAACATACTATACATTCCAATAAAAAAAAAAAAAAAAGCGAAAAAAACTTGGTACAGATATCAGAATTTCGATTGCATTAGTATATTTGGCCGCGACGTGTACATGTATACATAATTATTTGGGTGAATAATATTTCTAATTTCTATTTATCTCCTGTTGAAGTTGGCAGTGGGTAGTGACTAATCTTTAAGCTTGCCCAAGCCTGTCCAACATATCAACAATAAATCGACAGATGAATCATTCCATGACAGGGATCTGCGTAAAGGGGTCCATATTTTTTTAAAATGTAAACTTGGTTATGTTTATTCACGTATGATCGATTATATTGTATAAGTTTATATATTTTTTTGATTATCAAATATACAGAGTTTTAATGTCAAATAAGATTTTTGCTTATGGTTATTTCGTTTTTTCTTTGCGTGAATCCAACTCTAAGGCATTATTGGCATATGATTTGAAAGGTGTGAAGAGGCTTTGAAGGCTGGATTGCATTATCATGTCACTGTCACGAGATCAGGGCGCGAAAGGTGTAATATGATTACTATATCAGTAAGGGACAGTTCAAAGTCTAAAGGAGATACTTTTATCAGCTTATATTATCTTCATTATCTTTCCCCAAGGCGTTGCTAGATCATTATGCATTGGCGTGCCAGATCGGAATAGTCATTCAATTCAAAGGAAAGGGGAAAATAAGTAATCAGATTTGGAAATTTGACAAGGGTAAAAACTTGTTCTCATGTATCAAATGTAAGAAAAGATGTTCCAATTGATGAAAATATTGTATCAAGTTTCCCAATTTGCAGAAATCCTGTAAAAATTAAAAATTTACCGACAGTCTTTTTTTTTTTAATTTAAAAAAAAAAAAAAAAATCTATTTTTTCGGGGATGGGCATTCCAACAACACTCACTAGCAAACCCCTCAAGATGCCTTACATCCCACTCTCTGCTTCACTCCTTTTTATTCCTGCTCTCCCTCTGCTCATGATACATGTACACCTTTCTCGTATTCAGCCACTGCCTCACAATATTTCCCTTCAATGATTCCTTTATGTGCATCAGTTCCCTAACAATCTTAAACTAGCAATTCACTTTTCAAGAATAATTTTCACCTCATCCCCCTCTCTTTCTCTCTCTCTCCTCCTCTCATGTCTCTCAACCCCTTCCCTCTCTCCCTTTGTCTTTCCCTATTACTTGCTAGCTAATACATGTATTAGCTAAATCCCCCCCCCCCCCCCACACCCCCAAATTCTTTCACACCCCTCCACACACCCAATGCGTGTATCATTGCTCTTCATCACACTTCGTATCTCTGGACTTGGTGGACTTTGACTGGATTATAATTGCCTCGGTTTAGATCACTGTAAAAATTATCTTGCGATTTCTCTGAGCAAAGTCTACTCATACCCATGAATATATAAATTACAGTTAATTCTTTCAGACACACAAAAGAAAAATCAATAAATCACTTTTGTATATCATACGGTCCTTTAGTACAATATATCATTTCATGATTGTTCACTTTTATAAAAATATATTTCATATACCTCAATTTTGCAATCACAAACATTTGGCAGCATTTGCGATAACTAAAAAACTAATCAGATTATTGTTTCATAGCACACACACAGTACATGTAATGAAATAATCATGTCAATCTGGCAGAACAATACAGATTAGAGCATTCGATTCAAATGGCGTAGTCATAAAAATATTTGTTACAAATTTAACAAAGCACTGCATAATTCACACGAATTTGAACTTCAACATTCTATCATACACCTAACTACTTTAAAAAATAAGATTTTCCACCCTCACTTCAATATATTTGCTATTTCATTTAAACACTGTTGTCTTCATAATATTGTCCCAGTACCATTATCATCTCAATTATCAATATCAACAACATAACCCTCAAAATGTCCTTATCACAATCACCATCATCATCACAATCATCATCATCACCATTATCATCATCATCATCATCATCATCATCATCATCATCATCATCATCATCATCATTATCATCATCATCATCAACATTGTTACCTCACCCCCATCACTTGTGCAAGTGAAGGAAGAAGATCAACACAACAAAAGAAAAACCAAAAACAACATACATATAATATACTGGGTGTTTCAAAACTAATCAAACCCAACTTTGAAAAATTCTGGTAAATGGGCTGTACATTTACCAGTATTGAATTTCATACCATATGGAAAATTAGTTCAAGTTCACGCATCACTGAACATCAATTATTTCATTGGGGGGGGGGGGCAGAATTCAAGGTGCTTCACTTTCTTGCAAAACAAAATAGACATGATGTTAATGAGAAGCCTCTTGTCAAAAGGCATGGGCACTTAAATTTTCATCATTGATGATTTTTTGTTTTTTTCTTCACATTTCTATTGATAATGGATTGTCTAACTATGCTTCAAGATCCTTACTTTGTAGAGACTTTTCAAGCAAAAAATGATATGCAAAATTAGACAGTCTGGCTGAATTTGAACAAGTTTGCCTACCAAAATCATGCAAACACACAAATAAACAAACAAACAAAATATGATGAGATTCTAAAACAATGCACATCAAAGACAAGGAGGAAAAGAGGAAAATAAAAAATGTCATTATTTGTTTGTGAAGATTTGATGTTGCGGATTTTTTTTCCCCCGGATGTTTGTTTTCTACAAAATTTATGGAAAATGCCTGCAGCAAATGAGATAAGTAAACATGCTCTGTGTTCTCCTATCAAGATCCTCACTTCTTTCAAGATTTGTGACAGTCCTCTTGTTCCATGTTTTGTGAAGTTCATAGTCTCTTTGCTACGGGCTTTGCTAAAGGTGTGTTCAGATATGATGCGACTTTGTGCTCAACTCTCAAATAAGAGAATTTTGTCAAAACTTGCACAAACAATCTCATGAAAACAATTTTTGCATTAACTTTTTAGGAATTTGATTGGTGCGCATTTTTTTGCATCCAGGCAGCAAACCAAAATGTGTCCTGCCTCAGCGACATCTTTTTGTCACCCCATACCCCATAGACCTGTACACAAAAAATGTGGTGGCACAATGTGGCGGCACAAAGTCGCATCATATCTAAACGAACCTTAAGGCACAGAGTCAGTCATAATGAAATTTGCTTAGTTGCTTACTGGCAAACGCCTATTAAAAGCTACCAAGAGAGTTTACAAAAAAACCATTAACTCAAACCCTGCCTATTGTGTTTTAAAAGAAAGTGAACCAACTTGAATTTCACCCCAAATCTTGAAGACAATGGTGTTCCGTGATGTGTGACTCTCAAAACCAAAACAAGACACCATTGGAAAACATATCAACACTTCTTCCATATATGATATTCAGCGACAGAAAATAAAGCAACCATTTTCAGGATTGTTTTAGTCAGGTTTCCTTTTTCTGAAATACCCAGTATATTCTACCAAAAGTCCATACTAGTTTGGTTTGATCTCCTCTTCTGAGAAAGCAATAATACAGATATGTATAAACAAAAGTAATGTAATTATCATTCTCATTTCCATAATCATAACTGTTTAATCATACTTGTTTAATAATACTGCCAGAATGATAAATTTCAACACTGATTGAATAGTCATTTTTTACAGCTGGAAAGGTGATCATTTTATCCACTATTTCATTTTCTTTTTGAATACCTGAAATCAAGTTTAGTAGAATAGTAAATGAATGAAAGGACAGGGTCAGATTTCACTCCAGAAATCGATTCTTCAACCTCAGGTTGCAGCATAGAAGGTAAAGCTGTTGACTACTGCAGTCTTGGGCTTGGTACACGAACCATCTGCTTCCAGCACGCAATGGATTAACAGTGGCCAGGAGAGGGACTAATACACCTTCATGGACTTCTCAAACATGGATGCCAGATCTTCCTCGGTCTGAGGGCGGGGTGCAAGCTTGGTCACACGGTGCTATATTCATCAACAGAGAGAGAGAGAAAGGGAGTCCCAATACGTAGAGTGAGCAAAGAAGAAATGATGGGAAGAGATACTTCTGTATCACTGTCCTGCAAAATACTAAACATGACCTACAAAGTTTGTTTTTTGGTTAAAGGCATTGGCTAACTTTGTGAGTAGCTGATTTAAAAAATTATCAAACTAAGATGAAACATTTGTATGAGTACATGTACTTGTATTTGTACTCAAAAACCCTGAAACCAACCATAATTTGGTATGAAAAAGTGTAAGCTAGACGTAAACGGCGATTTTATTATCCTTCGTCTCACGAGACAATCACTAAGAGGACAATTTTGCTTGAATTTGAAAATGCCGTTATGTGTCTCCCGCAGCGTGATACGCCAATACACACAGTACGGTAAGGTGAGTCATATGTGCATGCGCACTCCTTATGTCTATTCTGTGCAACCGACCCTCGTCTATTTTTCAAACATTGGTTCACATTTTTGATATTTAAAAATACTTCCTGTGGATATTATACTTTGAAACGTTCAGACTGGTAATTTTACACTACAACCCTTATGTTTATCCCATTTTCAAGTAACAAAACAAGATTTTTAAAAATCATAACAATGTTAACCAATGTCTTTAATGCTAGGCTATGTTGTCTTCAAAATACAATAGGACATTCACCAATAAAAAAGGGGAAGAGAATATAACATCTCCAAAGACAGATGTAAATATATCCGAATTTCAGTTTGGATCTCATTAATAGCATTCAGTTACACTGTCCTCTATCCACTCAAAAAACATAAAGCAAAACAGAACAAAAAAAAACAAAAAAAAATAAACAAAAATACAAAGTCAAAATAATACAACCCCCCAAACCAATAATTGCAATGAAAAAAAAGGGAATATCACAAAACAAGATGGAATGCACTAGGTCTCCCGTGTGCCTCCACCTATATTCAATTAACTTCATGGCTCAAACTGTTTTTTAATTATTGTGATAACTAGAATAAAAAAACCTATAATTACATGACATTTGACCTCTTTGATCTTTGATTTAATAACCCAAAAGTATGATAATCATGTCTCCTCCTGGTCATGCAACCACATAACTGAAATATAATGCTAACAAAACTAACAATTCTATAGTTTTATACCTACTGACATCTAGTGACCTTTGACCCTCGACAGATGTACCCTTAAATCTATTCAAATCATCTTGCTATGGTGATGCATACGAGCATCACGTTTCAAGTTCATACCTTGAGTGGTTCTTGAGATATCAGACATTTTGGAATTAACATCTGTGACCTGAACTATGTACCACAAAATCTAATCTGATCTTCTTCCTATGGCGATGCATGGAAGGACAAAGTTTTAAAGTTCATACATAAGAAAAATCCAGAACTATCATAAAACTAGAATGGTAAAAAACAGTGATATCCATGACAAAATGCTTTTGCAAACCACAAACTTCAGTGTTGTGTAGTTGTGATTCAATTATCTTGCAGCATAGAACTGTTGAGATTCCATAGCAATCATGCAGTTTGTAAACAATTTCATGCTTCAAAAGCTTATGGTTTGACAGTACCCAATGTCTTCACTAAATTCACCTGTGGCAGGGTGCCTTTGACTAGCCCTGTGATGTCTGAGGAGTCATAGCCCAAAGCTGCCAAGCCATCATCTACTTCCAGGTCGTACATGTACTTCCGCACTGTGTCGGCTAAGCAAAGGCCCGCATCCTCCAGCTTGACCCCTGTGATGTCAGTTCCTGGGAATGAAGAATGTAGTAATTCAGTGTGAACTTGAGCATCGGTTGTGCATTAGCACTTGTAATAAAGTCATTGTATATATGTTATTCTAAAATAGCCATCATAACATGGATGGTGATAACAATGATAATAATCATTTTAACACTACTAGATATAACAATCATTTAAACAACAGTAAAAAGAAAGAAAAAAAATGGCTGCTACTACCAGAACTATTATTCTTACTAAAAATGATGACAAAATGACTCAAAATAATGTTGTATGTGTACTGTGTAAGGAATGCAGGTAAGTTTCTTTTAAAATAATCCTTCCCCCAAATTCCTAAAGGTTCAGATTCTATCAAACTTGCATAGCACCTTGAAATGAAAATTTGTTTCACTTTTGACAGTGGACCGCTCTACTACAGTCTGTGAGTGTAATCATCTATCGAAATGACTCACCAAGTAGTTTAGCAGCTTCAAGATGCCTTTCAGGACAGCTAGGTGCTGTGAAGCTGAAGACAGCTGGAGCCGTCACGACTACAGACAGACCATGAGGCTGGAAGAAGATGGGTAGAGAAGCAATACAAACATGTCCTATTACAGGGGGGTCATTCTCTTGACTTTTCATCTAAATGTGGAAGATATGAATCCCTGGTGGTGGCAATGAACATCACTTGGCAGGATATTAATCTACATTTGTAAATCACTGCCCTGGTGTAAGTGGGTACTTGATTTGCTAGAATGCTACACCGGTGTATGAAAGCTTCGCTATAACTGGGGTAATGAAATCAGAATGCCAGGAATGCCATCACGGGATGGGCACGAATGCTATAAGCCTATATGAAGCCACCATAATTATCAAATCTAATATGCATTGTAGACCCAAGGTTGCTAGAGCAACATGCTCACATTCATTTCCATAAAACTGCGGATACTGAGGTACAGTCGAGTGCTTGCTTTTTAACATGGTTATTATAATGACCAGTTATACCGGCTGTCCCAGAAAAAGAGGAAAGGTGGATTTTCAGTATTTTACCTTAAAAAATTATGAAATTTGTTTACATCACTGGGTAAAGCATCCTCTACCGAAGAGATGGATATCAAGATGAGATTAGAATTGTGTCGGGATGGCCTTTCATAATATGTTTGAGGGAAGCCCATTGATGCATGTGAATAACAAAACATGCCATATAAAGCGGCCATTCCACACACAAATCTGTTCTCATCTGTCGCAAAAAACGTGAAATTTCCGCTTTTTCTGGGACACCCGGTATAAACTAAACATTATTATGGCTTCTCTCTATGGCAAATAATTATCATTCTTCACCCTGCCATAGCAGTATAAACAGGTACAATCTTCTTTAGTCCAATTACAGCTCTACTTGTTTGGTTATCAGCTAAACAGATCAATCAGGTATACCAAAATCTGTTTAGTACTTGGTAACATATGGAACAAAATACATGTACCTCATCAGATTTGCCCCATAACCTGTTGAGCAAGATTTGATTTCAGTATAACACACATTTTCCATAGACCCTAGCCCGAGATATCTTGGGCTTAGCGTTCCAATGGTTAATGTATCTTAAAAACACAAAGCAATCTTTCCTCGGTACAAGCTGAAATGGTAATTTGTGCACTAGTGTTTTCTTCAAATTATTCAGCATGGATTCAACAACATTTCAGGTCAGAACAAAGCAGAATTCAGCAGAATTTAGATTAGCGAAACCCCTGATATCAAATGCAGCTACAACCAAAACCGGTATTTAGTAGCTTGTTCACAGGAACACTCCAAAAATTCAGAGCAGAGATATTTTTAAACACAAATGAGCTCCACATTTTAAAAAATCATATATCACATAGACAAGAGAATACCTGTACATTTAGGTCAATCCTCGCATGCACCTTCTTCCTATAATCACTATGTACTAGGTTATTCAGATATCAGGAGGCACACCCCCACGTTTTTTTAAGTGTTCATAATTAGCGTGGTAAACTGCTCCACTTATGATAATGAATGCGCATTAACACATCAAGGCTCAAGTAAAAGACAATTTTGCAGAAAGCTGCACAGATGAACTCTGCCTAAGGCCGCTTATTAAAAGCCTCGTCCCGTGTCTTTGATCGTCTTCTCCGCAACCGTTCTTTTACGCTGGCTTTCCCGATCCCCCGTTGTTTTGTCTATGGAGAAATGGGAGGATATCGGAGGGGAAAAGACGCTGAGCGGGAAAGACGCTACAGGCTGCGTTCCAAATTGGCTCTAACTTTTGATAAGGTGCCGAATATCCCATTCATTTGTACCCCCCCCCAAAAAAAAAAAAAATCTGTGGGGTTTACTAAGGCTTTTATTCCACTCTATATGTGATGTCACATTGTGCACTTTTCTTTTTCCACCCCATATCCCTTACATTTGTAAAAAAAAAAAAAAAAAAAAAAAAAAAAAACGTGGGGTTTACTGAGGTTTTTTTTCCCACTATATGTGGACAAGCCTCAAAAGATGCTTGAGTTCTGGGAAAGGTGAAAAACAATTTGTGAGTTTTTTCATTCTTTCCATGTCAGTTAGAAATAATATCATGGTAAAAAATGTCCCCTAGAATGGATTGCTCTTCAAATGTCTTCATACTGGAGATATGACAAGAAAAAGTTAAAAGTTTGAGGGTAACATTCATGCCAGATTTGTGTGTGGTCCTATATATTCATTTCTTTGTGCAGTGCAAGTACCTTTTGAGGAAAGTAAGTGAATTTCTAATCAATTTGATAACTTCCAAATCTCACACTAGACACCTGTGTTTATATACAACTAATCAAACTCTCCCAGTTGCTCTGGAACAGTTTCTTTCACATATGGTCGCATGACCAGATTCCTTTTATCTTTGTAAGGTGAAAAATCCTCTGCATAAAATTCACACTTTCTATGTCACATGTGAACTATGCTTTACTGATTCTACGTCAAGCGCCTGTTTGGAGGTGACGTAACTGGAGATTGAAGGAAAACATTCACTGGCTTACCACAATGGGATGGTCCACGTCGTAATCACGAGACTTATACTGCTTCACCATACCTGCGATGGGGTATGACATTCCATGACTGCAAACAAGATGAGAAGAATACACATTCAGTTTTGACAAAAGGAAGCAACTCTGATCTTTTTTCAAAACTGACCTCTTTTTTCCCCTCAAAATATGGGGTAAATTTTTGTGTGCTCTACATGATGATAACCCCCATATTCCAAAACATAGACATATCCCAAGGCAGCAACTCCAGATTGTAGTGATATTACTATTATAAAGGTCTGAAGACAAGACTATCACTTCAGAGTGTGCCTAGTCAAGATATGTCGTCATCGTCATCGCGTCAATTCATCCTCCTAATAAATGGCCAAGTTAAGCCTCCATAGTTATAAAAGACCTGTGTCATGAGTATTATATTTGCATCGGCCTACCAATAAAACGATATATGGTGTCAGGATCATCGAATCCAATGGTAAGGAAGAATAGGAGGATAATTTTAAGGTACGGACCGGGAGAAGTCGATGACGTCGTATCAATTCAGCGTACGTGATAGATTGCGCAATAGTGAATTGAGCGTGAATTGCATGCATATGTGTGTGTGTACTAACGTGAACGTGAAGTGACTAAACAGCTGATTGTTGTGATCAATGCAATGCTGTTGTGATTGCCTCGGTGAAGGAACTGTGAATGCTGGTTACGCTATGATCTAAAGGATATAGGTAACTCGAGCATTGCATAGTTGCCTGAATAAACTGAACTAAATAGTGTAAATAAGTGCTATAAGCCACTAGGGCAGCAACTAAACTAGTGATTAGTTTAATTGTAGGGATCGGCTCTAACATTGATACACTAATAACCCCTCACCATACATAATATCTGTACACATATCCGTCATGGCTACTAGTCTTAGTCAACCAGCACCGCTTGATTTGTTGACCGGCAATATCGCAGAAAATTGGAAAAAGTTCCGACAGCGATTTGAGTTGTACAATGTAGCCAGTGGAATGGCTGAGAAAGAGGATAAGTCCCAATGCTCATTATTCTTGCATTGCATAGGTGATGCAGCCTTGCAAGTGTATAACACATTTGTCTTTGCAAATGATGATGACAAGATGAAGTTGAAAGTTGTCATGAAGAAATTTGAAGAATATTGCATGCCTAAAAGAAATATCACATATGAAAGACACAAGTTCTTCACACGCTCACAAAACACACATGAGACAATTGATCAGTATGCAACAGATTTGAGAAACAAGGCACAATCTTGTGAATTTGGAGAGCTAACCGAGAGTTTGATACAAGATCGCATTATCTGTGGAATGACTGATAATAGCGTGAGAGAGAGATTGTTGAGACAAGAAGACTTGAATCTTCAAAAGACTTTGCAGTTGTGTCGTGCTGCTGAAACTACACGAGCTCAGGCCAAAGAGCTGTGTTCCCAGAATGAGAATTTGTCAGTAGATGCTCTCGGTAGTAAGAGAAAATTCTTTCAAGGTACAAAACACAAACAAAATTCCAGACAAACTCAAGGTACTAGTCAAAATGTGAGACCGAAACAGGGTCAAGGTCAGAAATCCACTCAGAAATCCAGGAATGCCTGTACCAGGTGTGGTAATTTCCATGGTAAGAGTAATTGTCCGGCTCAAGGTCAGATTTGTCGAAAGTGCGGACTACGTAATCACTTTGCCAAGTGTTGTAAGACACCAATAGACAAAGCAGTCAATGAATTGCGAGAAGATACGGGATTTGTTACCAAAACCCCTACTGAATTCCTTGTTGATGCTATCGATAGAGATGGGTCAAAGGACGAGTGGAAAGCTGAGATTGAGGTCAATGAGACTCTAGTAAACTTCAAGCTTGATACAGGAGCGCAAACAAGTACAATTTCTGAATCAGTCTACCAGAAATTGAAACCGAAACCAAAGTTGCATTCGGTGACAACACAGTTGTCAGGATATGGCGGAACGCGTATTCCTGCAAAAGGTCGTTGCTATACACAAATCCGATACAAGGGTATTTCCCACAACATGGCATTTTTTGTAGTGCCTGGCAATAGTCAACCATTACTTGGTTTACAAGATTGCGAAAGACTGAAACTTGTGAAGCGCGTCCATGTCATTGAAAAGAACTCAGACAATGAAATTGTTGATGAATACTCGGATGTGTTTGAAGGCCTAGGATGTTTGCCAGGAAAACATCATATCGTGTTGGTAGAAAATGCACAGCCAGTGAAACACGCATGTCGCAAAGTTCCATTTCCAATTCGTGACAAACTAAAGCAAGAATTAGACAAAATGGAGCGCATGAATGTCATTCAATCAGTGGATGAGCCAACAGATTGGGTCTCATCATTAGTTGTTGTGACTAAAAAGAATGGAAAGCTTAGGGTATGCTTAGACCCGCGAGACCTTAACAAAGTGATCAAACGAGAACACTATCAGTTACCATCACGTGATGAAATCACAGCAGAATTTGCCAATGCAAAGTACTTCAGCAAACTAGATGCTTCCAGTGGATTTTGGCAAATTGAGTTGGATGAACAAAGTTCAAAACTATGTACATTCATAACACCCTTTGGTAGATACAGATTTCTCAGGTTACCATTTGGTATTTGTAGTGCACCAGAAGTATTTCACAAGATAATACACAACATGTTTGTACATGTACCAGGTGTCAATACTATGATGGATGACATTGTGGTATATGGAAGCACTCAGGACGAACATGATGATCGTCTGAGGCAAGTCTTAGACATTGCACGCAAATCAAACCTAAAACTCAATCGAGACAAGTGTGAGTTCAGTGTGAACCAGTTAACCTTCATTGGTGACATGATCAGCCAAAATGGAATCAGTCCAGATCCAAAAAAGGTTACAGCCATCAGAAACATGGCTAGACCAGCCTGCAAACAAGACGTACAACGTTTCTTGGGTATGATAAATTACCAAAGCAAGTTCATTCCAAACCTATCTACAAGGTCAGCTCCCCTCAGAGTCCTACTGGACAAGAATACAGAGTGGATGTGGGAAGATGAACAAGAAAAGGCATGGCACGAGTTGAAAGAAACTCTGATGAAGCAGCCAGTGCTACACTTCTATGATTCCACAAAGCCCACAAAAATATCAGCTGACGCTTCCAAGAATGGCCTAGGAGCAGTTCTCCTACAGCAACATGAACAGAATTGGCATCCGATAGCGTATGCATCTAGAGCTATGACTGATGCAGAGACACGTTACGCTCAGATAGAAAAAGAATTGCTAGCTATCACATATGGTTGTGAAAGATTCCACCAGTATATCTACGGTCAAGTGATAGAAGTAGAGACAGATCATAAGCCACTCATTCCATTGTTTACCAAGCCACTGAGTGACTGTCCACTAAGGATCCAACGTCTTCTGATCAGGGTGCAGAGATACGACTTGAAAGTCTCCTACACGCCTGGCAAATTCATGTATACTGCAGATGCATTGTCAAGAGCAGTAGATCCTGAAGCTGAACAGAATCAAGAACGAGAAGAAGACATCAAAGTCTATGTAGATGCTATCATCGAAACACTACCTGTGACTACAAACAGAAAGACGCAATTTGTTGAAGAGACAAAGAAAGATGAAACACTGCAGCAGCTCAGTCAAGTCATCAACACAGGATGGCCAGCTGCAAAACACCAATGTCCAATGACTCTTAGACCATACTGGAATGTCAAAAATGAGCTTTCAGAAGCCAATGGCTTAATCCTAAAAGGTAGCAGAATTGTAGTTCCAGTATCAATGAGAAAGCAAATGCTCAACAAGATACATGAAGGACATTTGGGAATAGAGAAGTGCAAGAGAAGGGCACGTGAAGTTCTCTTTTGGCCGCAGATGAACCATGATATCACTGAAATGGTTCAAAATTGTACAGTATGTATGATGTACAAACCCCAGCAACAGCAAGAAAGTCTGCAACATCACCAGACTCCAGAGAGACCATGGCAAAAAGTCGCATCCGACTTGTTCACATTCAATGGTAAAGACTACTTAGTTGTCGTAGACTACTACTCCCAGTTCGTCGAGCTACGTAGTATGACAACAACAAGCAGCCAAGCCGTGATCACACAGTTGAAGGAGATATTCTCTAGACATGATACACCTTGTGAACTAGTATCAGACAATGGTCCTCAATACGCAAGTCGTGAGTTCAAAGCCTTTGCAACTGACTGGGATTTTGTCCATACAACAACCAGTCCATACTATCCCCAGTCCAATGGTCAAGCAGAGGGAGCAGTCAAGATAGCCAAAAATCTACTGCGTAAGTGCCAGCAGAGTGGTCAAGACATCTACCGAGCTCTTCAAATCTACAGAAGCTCACCACTCGACTGTGGCAAATCCCCTGCAGAACTCCTCTACAATCGCCGCTTGAGATCTAACCTGCCTATGATGGACAACCTTCTTAATCCACAGAACATTGATCCTCATCAGGTGAAGGAAAGGAAGGAAAGGCAGAAGGCGAAACAGAAACAACGCTATGACCAACATGCTCGTGATCTTCCAAAGCTTCACATCGGTCAGCATGTCAGACTCCTTGATACGCAAACCAACAGATGGTCACAGCAAGGCGTTGTCAAGGCCGAACTACCAAATCGGTCTTATCTGATAGAAACTGAATATGGTGTGACACGTCGAAGGAACCGCCGTCACATCAGGCCAGCCCCACATACAGACCAGTATCCGTCGCATGATATCGACGACGATGATGCACATCCAAGAGATGATGATGCTAGCCCCCCAGCAGTAGATGCACCATCAACATCTGCACCATCAACTGCTACATATACAACCAGGAGTGGACGCAACGTGAAGCCACCAGCTCGCTTAATTGAACAGTGAATTGAAGGAACGTTAATTTGAAAGAAACTGTAAACCTTCAAAGAAATCAAAATCAAACCTGAAATGAACTTATAATTTCACAGAATTTGGAAACATTTATTATCAACAAAATTGCCAAGGACTGAAGAATGATTATTTTGAAACGACTCTAATTACAAGGACTCTCTCTCTCAGAAGTTTTCGGGCAACATAATTATTTCAGCACCACATGATTATGCACATTGTATGTTTATCATATTGAAGGCTGTTTACAGAAACCAAGGTTAAACAGGCTTCAAAGAAAATGTTATCATGTCTTTAAATGTAAAGGCACAAGATGAAAAATACTTGTTGTACTTGTCTAAAACAAAAAGTAAAAACAACTTCTTTTTAAAGAAAGGGAGGTGTAGTGATATTACTATTATAAAGGTCTGAAGACAAGACTATCACTTCAGAGTGTGCCTAGTCAAGACATGTCGTCATCGTCATTGCGTCAATTCATCCTCCTAATAAATGGCCAAGTTAAGCCTCCATAGTTATAAAAGACCTGTGTCATGAGTATTATATTTGCATCGGCCTACCAATAAAACGATATACAGATATTTCCACATTAAACAGTGACATATTTTCTTTCTTTACTAAGAAAATCAGGCTACAGAGTTGCTTCCTTTTGTCTGTGGGAGCCAGAATCAAATATACACGAAGAGCATGCATACAAGAAAATGGACAAGAAGTGTTCAGGTTTACCATCTCTGCTATAGTTACCATTTCACAAAGCCTACAGAAAAAGAGGAATTTTGCCTAATGTAACTAGAGGGACAATTATTTGGTGGGGTAAGATCAAAATATCCAATTGTCCATGCTTGATGCTACTGAGTGTTTTTTTTTTTACCTCACACACAATCTATGCTGGAAAAGTACTTTATAAAATTAATCATTCACAGAAGTTCATACAATATCAAAATTAGATTCTAGTACTCAACATAGAACATGGGGAAAAACCAAGGGCCTGCAGTTTGTTCTGACATTTCAATGCAATAGGAGAAGTCATATCTTGAAGATATGATTCAACTACAAATCAAGATTAGTGATATACATTCATCTTTAATTAATATTTCTAATCAAGCTTTGGAATGTCAAAACTCTTGAAAAATGAACATAAAATAAACCGAGAAAAGAGCACAGTACAAATAGAACTTACCACAGATGAACGCCAGCATTGCCAAAACCAACACCAGCAAAGACACTGGCTAGATGCATCTCTGATCGGGCTTCCAAATCTTCAGGATCAGCCACAGCTCTAAGGTTAACAGATAATAAAAGATGGATGTTTCTTCATGAGTGTCAGATAGAGTAACTGCTGAAGAATGAAATCCTTTCTTACAGAAAAACTTATAGAGCTAATCAGTCTGGGCCCTGGGGGTGTTTCATAAAGTTGTTCATAAAGTTACGAATGACTTTACAAATGACTTGAATATGGCAAGCCAAATGGCATTCTCAATCATTATAAATCGCTTCAGCTAAATGTAAAATATGTAGATGTAGGTTAACATTACTACTGTTTACAAACATTTCTATTGCGAAGTATGTTTTTTGCAACAATTTAATTGAGATTATGGGAAATGCAATTACACTTTGTTAAAATGTCAGGAAAACATTGGGGCATCCAATTTGGCACTTCATATTCAAGTCGTTCGTAAAGTCATGCGTAACTTTACGAACAGCTTTATGAAACACCCCGTTTCATAAAACTTGTTATCAGTTACAACTGCGACATTTCTATGACAAATTCGCTCTCAGCCAATCAGATGCAAGGATTTCAGTAGCTTATAACAGTTATTGCAACTTGTTATTGATAACAAGATTTATGAAACGGGGCCCTGGACTAACTCACAGCTTGCAGTGTCACTCAAAATAATATAGCAATTGTGTGATGTAGGAAAGTGTCAATTTTTAGATGGTGTAAAAGTATGAACACCTACATCTAATGAATTTGCAGATAAATTTCTCGATAAAATTTGTAGTAGAAATGCCTGAATTCAAAAGTAAATGGAGGACCGGGGGGTTCATAAAGCTGTTTGTAAAGTTAGGAATGACTTTACGAACGACTTGAATATGGCAAGCCCAATGTGATTCTCAATCATTATAAACCGCATCAGCTAAAGATGAAATATGCAGATGTAGATTAACATTCCTATTGTTTACAAACATTTTTATTGCAAATTGTATTTTTTGCCACAATTTAATTGAGATTGTGGGAAATACAGTCACACTTTCTTAAAACATCAGGAAAAATTTTGGGCTTCCTATTTGGCACTTCATATTCAAGTCGTATGTAAAGTCATGCTCAACTTTACGAACAGCTTTAAGAAACACCCCCGATATCTCTGTAGACTGGTGTATCTCTCGCCTCTTGGGATGCTGTGCTCTTGTGGATATGTCTCTGGACTGAGGAACAAGACAATGTACAGGGTTCAAATCCCTGCCGCAACACTAATGTCCTCCGGCAAGACATTCATCTACATTTGCAACACTCGACCCAGGTGTAGTGAGTTGGTACCTGATAGGAATTCTTCCTCGAATGCACTAAACGCTAAGGTTGCCGTGCTAAAGCCGGGGTAATGATATGATTGTAGGGCCCTCAACGAGGACATTACACAGTACAAAAGAGGCTACCCTGGGTAAACCAGACATATTTTTACTATTAGTATTATTTGAAGCAGTGTAGGAATTAATTTTTTCTTTTTTAGGGGCTATTTTTTTTTTTACATTGGGGCTACCACTGAATATCTTGGGGCTATTTTTCTTATTAAGGGGCTACTTTTTGTCGCACATCTGTAACTTTTCAAAGTATCCGTTGGCATTCTTAGACTCACTATAATCCATAAAAGCACAGAACATTTATAACTGTAAACTGTATTAGATTGGGGATTTGTACTATCAAATGTTCAAAGTAACTCAAAGCGATCACTGAATGATATGTTAGGATCACACGCCCGGCCACACTAGAAATATCTGTAGTCACAGACATGTACAGTCACAGCAGGGAGTCAGAAAGCCCTCATTGCAAGGCAATCTTTTGTGAAAAAACAACTAGTTTTCATATTCTAGAATACACCTTCATTCCACAAAAGCTAACAGAGACAGCCAAATATCATATTTAAAGTAAGTTCTAAACATATAAATACCTTTTCAGATACTTTTGGGGCGATATTACTTGTTGAATTTCGATCATCTCACAACCGACTCGAAAGACTATGTGTGGGACTGAAGTCAGAAATTAAGCCGTTTTTGTGATTTCGGACTCATTTTGAGGTGATAAATTTCTTGATCCAAATATACAGAGGCATCTGACACTATCTCTTGCCTAAATATTATCACTGAAAAAACCGCCGGACGGCATATTGGTGGGATTCTAGGATGATATTTGGGGGGAGCCGAATGGAAACTGTGTGGTAGTAGAATGTTGACAGTGCACTGCGCATGAGCTCTATGCATGTATTGCGCAATATGCACAGGCTAGACTTGCGATATCGCGAGGTAAGGTAGCACTAGCGTGGTTGCAATTTCATAGCGACTGACACTCCTCGATTCGTATCAATCGGACACAAGACCGCGATGCTTGTGAAGGTATTTTACTGTCATGAAATCAAAAAGTTTTACTCGCTCAGAAAAACTGTTAAGACTTTCAAAAGGGGCATATATATTGGGGCGACTCTGAAATAAATAGTCGCCCCAAAGCATTAGATTTTGAGAATTTTAGGGGCGATTTGGGCTGTCATGAGGGCGAAATCGCCCGTCGCCCTCGTGTATTTCTGACGCTGATTTGAAGTAATAGTCAGTCACCATAAGGTCATGGCTAGATTATGGCTATAAATGGGACTGCTATCCTGATAGACTGATATATCTTACCTCTTGAAGTACTTCTCAATCATCCTTAGGGCATGACTGGACCAGATATCACTGATAGGATTACTGCCTTGGTAGGCTGGTCGGTTTTTCGGGTGGGATGGTCTTGGCTTGCGCTCATTGTAAGGGATAGCAGTGTAGGACTCCAGTGCATGGCTTTAATACGAGATAAAGACAGAATTTATTTCCAGCAAGATGGCAGAGGTGGTGTAACGTCGTGCTCACACAAAGGAAGTGGAGGGGCAACTTTTGTCTGCCAAACAATAGATGCCTCTCCACTTTAATTGTCCGAGCCCGATGTTCCACACCACTACAAGATGGCTTGGTTTGACTTATTTCCCATACAAAATACAAATAGATACTTACACAGTACCAGTTATATCTAGCCCAAGCAAGCCCATGTGATTGCATTATTATTTTCCAGAAAATTACAGTTCACTTGTGTTCACTTGTAAAGGAATAAAGATCATGTCATTATGAAATTACTTTCTCGATTTCATCTCATAACTTGATTTTTGTTTCAGAATAACCGAAACTGGTACGGAATTAAGAGTAACCTGTGGAGCATGATCTGATTTCAGTATGACACACATTTTCCATACAACCCAGCCAGAGTTATTTCGGGCTTAGTATTCATCACGGCTGATATTCTGAAAATTGTTTTATCATTTTTAAAATAAGTTTTAGCAATCAGAAAGAGGGTATGCCATTGACTTTTAACCACACACTTTTTGTCTTTCGTGCTGGTCCATGGGCACAATTTTGCACAGTTAAAACCACTCACATGTTCGCCTTCAAAATTTGTTATGACAATTGAAAGAGTGAAGATAAGATAAAAGATAACAACAGTTTTCAGAATACCGACCCAGGTTGATACCTTTGCACTCCACAAAGTAGTAGTTGAAATTTAACCAATTTTCACTCCATCACCCTTTGTGAATATGAGCCTATATGGTGAACTTACCACAACACATCAAAACCACTGTATGTTGTTACTCTGTTTGGCATGTGCAGAGTGTGCAGAGGATCAACGATACCCAACAAAGGCCTGATCACCCTGCTAGCAATACCTAAACCATAAGAAGAAAAAATGCAAAGTATAAGTAACTAATTGTCTTCTTTAAAGGTTGACAGATTTTTAAAAAATGTTTTACTCATTCAAACAACCCTACACAACTATGCATTCCTTCCGAACTGCAGGTAAGCTTGTCTACCCGACCCTTCTTTCTATGCAGTGAGGTAACTTTAAAGCTCAGGTACAATTTTGGCAGCAAAAAGAAGCTTGGCATGACAGTGGCTACATATACAGTAGTCTCACACTGGCCACCTTGCATTAAAATATACATTGTGAGATAATGTGATATTCCTTTCATGACTTTGGGTGAATTTTAGAGCAAATATTTGAAAAGAACACAAGATTAACACTACACTCTGCTCTACTCTAGAGGACTCTTCCACGACAATGACTCCCTGCTTAATTGCAGCACTTCGTTATGCCTGTTGTGTGTATAAAACCTTCACGGATTTGACACAGGTGATGCATGTCAAAGAAGTGGGAAGTTTACATTGCTGACTCAGGGATCCTCAACTACTTTTGGCCTTTCATTTGCTTGATATTCCTCTTGAAGGGAAAATAACTTCACAGCATCTTAGTTTTGCTAGTATCTTGCTATTGACCAACTAAAAATACAAAGAAATATTTCACAGAGTTTTTAGAGCTTATCAAAACTGCACATGACCTGTAAAATAAAAATAATCATTGCAAAAGCCATAAACTTTTACAACAAGAAAACTATGTGAACTGTAAATACAGTAGAAACTCGGTATAAAGAGATCTGAAATAACAATATTCCTGATATAACAAGATTCCTGCTATTAAAAGGTAATTTTGATGGTCCCAAAGACCTCATTACTGCAAGACCCTCTTGTGAACTGTGAACATTCTGTGTCGAGATAGGTTATGCCTAAATCACTGTGCAGCATGAAACTTTATAGAATCTGAATCACTCATGAAATTAAACAAAAATTTTTAAGCATGTACAAGTTTTGTTTTAGTATATTCTGTCACAAAGTATGATGTATGCATGCAATTAATGGTATTCATTTTGTTAACTACTTACTATTTTCTTAGATTTAAAGTAATTAAAACTGTTCTCTTGAGGGGCCATGTACAATTCAATTCATCGAGTATGATTTGATTTCAGGATAACATGCATTTTCTAAAGACCATAGCCAGAGTCATCTCAGGCACAGGGTTTCATGGGTTAAAGTGATTACACAATGGTAAATGTTTTTTGGATATATGATCGAGAATAGAATTCTAAGAAGAATAACATTCCAAATTTGATGATTTTCTATCAAAATCAGTGCATTTTGGCTAATTTTCTCATAAAAAGTCAAGAGTTGACAAAAAAATTTGAGTATGAGGTATGACATAAAAGTGGGTACCCGGCTTTGCGCATTGCAGTTGTGCTGCGCGCTAGACTGTACAATATGTATTATACTTTGCGCGCATTTTGCTAGAAGTGCGCGACAAGGTACCCACTTTGACGTCATTTTGACGTAAAAGTGGGTACCCAGTTGAAACTGGGTCACAGCTGAGGGGTCAAAAATATCCTGAAATCTTATCACATTTGGGGGTTTCCTTGGCAACACGACTTTTAAAAAAACTTTAGACAGATGATTTTCTGCTAATAAAATCATGCTCTTTTAAATGAGCAAACATTGTTTCAGCATTGTGTACCCCCTTTAACATCATCAGGACTTGATATCATCCAGTATAAACCAGAAAGTGAGCCTATGCAAAAACATACAAGTTAACAGCCTTGTAACTCTCTGGCATAGACATATCATAAATTTACTAGACGAAAAGCAGCATGTGCGGATATCATTACGCAAATGGCATTAGGCCCAGCCTCTTTCGGATCATTTAGGGGCCGACAAGCACCCGTTTATGGCTATGATATCCATAACACTGTTGCAATATTCATATCTATTGCACATATCAGTTTTATTGTGACACTTTGATTTAGTGCGCATTTGTTGCGCATTTATTGTGCATTTTTTGCGTATGCGGATAGCTGATGGGCGTAATATTTCAAAACGTGTACAAATACACACTACTCGTTGGAAGCTTCTTACAAAATGAATTGTTCATTTTTGGTCATGAATATTAATGGCGCTTAGGTCGGCCTTCTAATAAATCTGGAAATAAGGGTACACTTTAAAAACGATATTGTCTCCAGAGAGCAGGCCCCTTATTTCCAGATTTATTAGAAGGCTGACCTAAGCGCCATTAATATTCATGACCAAAAATGAACATTTTATAAGATGCTTCCATCGAGTAGCCTGTGTTTGTACATGTTTTGAAATATGATGCCTATCAGCTAACCGCATGTGCAAAAAATGCACAATAAATGCGCAACAAATGCGTACAAAAAAAACGCACATTAAATCAGTGTCACAATAAATCTGATACGCACAATAGATAAGAATAATACAACAGTGTTATTGATATCATAGTGATAAGGGGTGCTTATCGGCCCCTTCAAATGATCCGAAAGAGACAGGGCCTAATGCCATTCGCATTATGATATCTATGCAAGCTGCTTTTTGTCTAGTAAATTTATCATGTCTAAGGACCCACCTGTCTTTGCTCGGAGTGGTGTGTAGTCAAATATGGACACTCCTGTAGTCTCGCTCCCAGTCCCCGATGTGGTGGGAACTGTGCAAATAAAATAATCAATAGCATATATGTCCATCTATACAGTGTACAGCATACACACTACTGCAATAAACAAAAAGTACCGGTATCACGCCATATTACCTTAACTTGCGCTGAGCACCTAAGACAAGGCCGTAAAACACTCTCTAGAAATTTTTTTCCTATCAGCTACCCATTCACTAAAACTGGGTTGAGAGTGGCGGGTGTAGACTAGTGTCTTTCCAAATGATGCTAGTGCCCCAGCAGGACTCAAATTGTTGATTTATGTGATCCACAGTCTGGAGATTTACCAACTAGACTACATGTACTACACATAAACAAAAAAAAATCTATTGCCAGAAAGTAGACAGTATCTTTCTTGAGATTGGGCGGAGTCCTAAAAAGGACTGTAAACCAGTTGAGAAGGCAACGTGGATAGAAGGCTCTACCCAAATGAGAAGGCAATGAGAAAACTGTCTCACCTTTACATTTCTCCTCCCTCTCAACTTTTCTACTCTCTCCACTCACAGTCCTTTCAGGACTAACCACATGGTGAACCGTAAACCGCATCTACATCATCATTATTACAATCTTTTTTTTTTTTAATTCAAATTTTCATTGATCAAAATCAAGGAATAATTACAGTGAACAAAGACATAAACAATATAACCGAGTCAAGTGGCAAAGTGGAAATGACCCGTCAAGTCATGCATGAGTGAGCAGACATTAAAGGCAAAAATGTCACTTTTCAAAAGTCACAAGAGTCATTTTGGGGGGTCTGTGAAACAAAACTTTGACGAATTTGGTTTCTTCCATTGTTTGACCCCGTCATGCCTATCCCTGACACTTTTCATGTTTATTACAGTTGGTTAAACACAATTTTTTTTGAAGAAAGCCCTCCTAAATCTACAAAATCTATTCAGTTTATGGAAAGAATTGGCATCGACCAACATGAATCAGCACATTAAGTGAAAATATCGGGTAGTCGTTTTTCCAGCATTAAACAGCAATTTTTTTTAAAACATTTCTTGGTTCATCGTTAAAATTGTTCTCACTCAACCATGACACAATCTCAATAAACATCAACAGCACTTAAACAACACCAGAAAAAGCTTGTTTTACAGATTCCCCCAAATGACTCATGTGACCTTTGAAAAGCGACATTTTTTCCTTTAATGTCTGCTCATTCATGCATGACTTGATAGATCAATCTCATTTTAACACCGAAGTTAGGCAATAAGTGTAGGAACACTCCTGCCAAATCATTTTGCTCAAAACTTCTTCTTTAATAAGTTATGCTGTTTTGAATTAGGGGGGAGTTACTTTCTTTGTTGTTTATTTCAGAAGGAACAATTTGGAAGCACCATAAAATGAATGATCAATCAGAAGCAACTTCCAAGTGACACAACTGTCTACATCAACAAGCAGTGATAGAGACTTACTGGCAATCAGAGGCTTCACCGGCCCAGGGATAGGGAGACCCTTGCCGACGGGGGCATTGACGAAATCTAGAAAATCAGCGTCGCGGTGAGAATCATAGAGATTGGCCGCCTTGCAAGTGTCCATAACAGAGCCCCCTCCCACAGCCAGGTAGGCATCAAAGTTTCGAGCCTTCACAAAGGAGATGGCCTCCTGAAAACTATAGACAGAAAGGATAAAAGTGAGATAATCAATGGTTCATTGATTCAAAGAAAGAAAAAAAAAAAACACCATTCCTGGAAACTGAACAGCAATGAATGTACAATAACCTATAGAATTGCATGTACAATATCTAGTCTACTTCTACAAAATATTATCATAATCCCAAGAACAATAGAGGGCAAGTCTAAACTATGTCCCATTATGTTAACAAGTATTTTTGAAATACCTAGAATCGTGAGCACTTCGGCTGATTAAAGCTTAAGGGCTATAAACTTAATACAATGATCAAAAAGAAAAGAATCTGCAAACAATATTCTATGCCTTATTCTGAAAGTTTTTTTGTTTTTGTTTTAAATACAAACAATCTTGTATTCTTATGTAGGCAATAGTAAGATATCATCATCACTTGATGATTACAGTCCTCTAAAGTTATGACGTGGCACACATGGTAGGTAGCGATCATGTGCTAATTAAGGGCTCCTTCAAATATAAGTTTTGGGCAAATAAGTTTTCTTTCATGAGATGTGCCATCAAATGTTAAATATAAAAGAAATCTAGTCAAGTACCAGGTATTTCAAAGAGAAGTTAATATGAAATTCAAGTTATGAAATTTCTTTATTCCTGTAAGGTCACCATAGTAACAATGCTGCATGAAGTAAAAAGTGCCCTCACATCCAACATGTAACTAAAAATAGAATATAATTTTGGACTTAATTTTGATCCTACATATATGTGTATAGTCCCATATATCCATACCTGTTGCATCATTTCTCGCTCTGTCTGATTTTCAGCAAAATGAATCAATATTATCATATAATGATTCCAAAATGTCACAACAGAAAAATATTCCTCTGTCCTACATAATCAACCTTTCTTAATCATTTCTTGACAGTTTCTATCACAATGCAGTCAAATGACTAGGTTTTATTTCACTTTTGATCATATTCAAATGATGTTAATGGAGTAAGTTACATTTTGTGAAAGATGCAGCTTTAGATTTGGCAGTTAATTGGAAATCTTAATTCATGTGTAAACCGAGTACAGGAAACTAGAGATTGCAGCTAATTGCAGGTATTATTGTTAGTGTTTAACCCAGCTGCAGCTTGGTTGGATTTGTTAGGGTGGGTAATTAGGATAGTTATAGAAGGGGGTAAAGCTCTTTGTGAGGCTGTGCCTTCCCTTGTGTGTACATAGCTATAGGGTAATTGAATAGCAAATGCTTTGTTAGGGAATTAAGTTGGCCACCTTGTGGGCTTATGTTAGGTTTGTGTTGAACTTGAGGCATTAACCTTTGGAGACAACTGATGTGGGGATCCTTTGTTCCAAGTTGTGGAGGTTTGCTTTTTGGAGTGAGAGGGGGAGTTAGAACTTAGATCGCGCTGAGTACAGACCCACGGTATGTGGTAGTAGGAGATTTTGTTTGAATGAAGATGAGCTGCGGCTCACCATCAGATAGTCGGTAGAAGGGAGTTTTTGTTGTATCGTCGAAATGTTCAAGGTTGTAAATGACAGTGTGATAAGTGAATTATGGAACCCTGATATTGGAAATAAAGCTGCTGAGGCCTGATTGAAACTTTACACCAATAGTTGAAATCTCCCTATGTATGAGTATGCAGGGGCGTTGCTAGGGGTGTGGAGGGGTGTGACACCCCCCCCATTAAAAATTCTTGTCGGCAAATTCGCGAACGCTGTCGGCAAAGAGAGAGAGAGAGAGAGAGAGAGAAAGGAGAGGGAAGAGGAAGGAGGGAAAAAGAAAAAAGAAAGATGAGTAAGGTGCCCAAATAGAGTCATATTTGGCTTATTTGCTTGTGCATTTTGACGACAAAATAACACTGGTAACACGAAAGAGAGCCTATTCTTCCTCGCTCGCTGCGCTTGCTCGTATTATATTAAGATACAGGATGTTTTTCGGAAAGCAAACACATTTGCCAACTGAAATAAACAAACATAAAATTTAGATATTTTGGGGCCCATCATGTATTTTGTTGAAGAATTATCACCTCTATACCATAAAAAAGAGTAAATATATTTTTCCTCGCTCGCTGCGCTCGCTCGTATAATATTTAGATACAGGATGGTCTTTGAAAGCAAATAGATTAGGTAGGAGAGGTGACCAAATATATCACAATAGATATCTTAAAGGCCCATCGTATATTTTGATGAAGAACTTTCACTTCTACCATGAAAAGGAGTATTTTTCCTCGCTCGCTATGCTCGCTTGTACAATATTCAGATACAAGATGGATTTGGGAAAGCAAACGAATTCGGCAAGCGAGGCCCATCATGTACTTTGATGAAGAGTTATCACCTACCATAAAAAGAGTATATATATTTTTCCTCGCTCGCTGCGCTCGCTCGTATGATATTTAGATACAGGATGGTCTTTGAAAGCAAATACATTAGGTAAGAGAGGTGACCAAAATATCAAAATAGATATCTTAAAGGCCCATCATGTATTTTGATGAAGAACTTTCACTTCTACCATGAAAAGGATTATATAAGGAGTATATAGATTTTTTCCTCGCTCACTGTGCTCGCTCGTATAATATTACGATTTAGGATGGTCTTTGAAAGCGAATGAATCATGTGAGAGAGGTGACCAAATATATGATTTAGATATCTTTAAGCCCATTATATAGTTTGATGAAGAACTATCACTTCTACGAAAGAGAGTGTATATTTTTCCTCGCTCGCTGCGCTCGCTCGTATTATATTTAGATAGAGAATGTTTTCGGAAAGCTAACACATTCAGCAAGTGAGGAGAACAAATATAATTTAGAAGGAAAATATGATAGAGGCACACAATTGAACATGCCTCGTGGGCTTTATACAGTTGAATTTGTCGACGTTGGTCGTCGGCAATCGGAGGCATAATTTATCTGCAATCTGGCCTCTACACCCCCCCATTAAAAAAAGTCTAGCGACGCCCCTGTGAGTATGCACGTGTGGCAATGATGGTCACGAAAACGAAACTGATTTAAAAAGCCCACAAGCGCGTCATTTGGTGCGCTCGTATCTCTACATTAACATGGAAGAAACTTAGTGAGAAAGGAAGATTTCAAGTTTGTGCATCTGAGGTATAAAAATCCTTAAAATAATGACATAAGGTCTTAATGAAATTCACAAACAGCGAACATCACCACACCGTACACAGAAATGGTTATGTGGGACAGCACCGTTGTGTGGCATGAAAGCTTGGTCCCAACTTTTAAGCCACTTCTAGGGCCCGTTACCTAAAACTTACTGTAATAGTAATTTTGCTATTATAGTAATTCCTCATGGAATATTGAATTTTGATTGGCTGTTGAACATGGCATGTTGCTAAACAGCCAATCAAAATCCAGTATTCCATGAAGAGCTACTATAATAGCAAAGTTACTAATATAGTAGGTTTTATGCAACGGGCCCCTAGTCTTATTTTAAAATCAGGGCCTGAAATCCAAGCGTTCAGAGAGCAGTCCACTTCAGGAAACATTTCAATATTGGTACATGTTGTTACTCTTCCACAATGAAATCCAGAGAATGAAAAGGCTCTCAACTCTTGTTTCACCTATCCCAAAACTCCCCTACTCTCTAAAGCATCTTGCTTAATTTACCTCACATCAGTCGGCTCAACCCTGACATTGTCAAACACCTCATAGTTGATTTTAGCTGCATTCAGGGACTCCAGTACAGTCTGCATGATTGGTAGACTTGCTAACTACAAACAAAAACAAACCAATAACATGTCATGTTTCATTCCTATTCATTCCTATTCACTTAAAATTCCACATAAAGCTGAATTTGCTTTTTTTCCCCTTTTTTATTTATTTATTTTTTGAGTAAGTTTGATTCATTCACTTGAACTGTTTGATATCATGACAGTCTCTATCATCATTAGACTTAAATGTTCAAACAAATCATTAATATGCCATGTTTCATTTATACAGTGTATCTCTATGTGTATTATTTAATTCGGTATAAAAACTGAATTTCCACTGTGGGATTCATTCACTGGAACTGTGATTTAGTATTATCCCATGTGCTATGGTATTGCTCACATGGGGATGTATGAAACTGATGACTGCTCCTCATACACCAACCAAATACAACACTTCAAAATCTGGCCACACACTATGGTCAGAATTTACCTAAGGGATTTATCTTAACCCATGGTTTAAATCATGGTTTAAACTAGGCCTAGTTTATACCTCCACTTTGGACTGAAATAAGCATAAATAGGTGAATATAAAGCACACTGTTGCCTGCCTGTTGAACAAGAAGATATACGTTGTCAAATAGGAAGGTTATAAATCACACGTTAACATGTTGCCTTTGGGAACCAAGTGATCCCTGTATCAAGTCTATGGGTCAACAGGGTAAGATAAATCTCTTTTATGGATTTGGGCATATTAAATCCTACCCCAAACATCAAACCTAACCTGCAGCCCTATCTTAACCCCAACTCTTAAACTGTATATCCTTGACAAATAAAGCCCAACACAATAGTTCCTCCAGAGTACATTATATCAGAGTACCTGCATCATATGCTGTGAATTCAGTTGCTTGTACATGCAGAGCTGCCAACCCCAACTGGAAAAAAATCCTATGCTGTACTTCCTTTTATCCTATTTTCATGCCAAAAATCCTATTTTTGCATGAAAATTTTAAAAAATACAACAATGTGATTTCCCTTTCACTCTCAATGATATCCTAAAGAAAATACAATATTAATAATATGTATGACTTACTTAATTATTTTGATCCTAACTCTTCTACATTGTACTTCTTTTATTGAGAATGATCTACAGTACAAAATACACAAGTAGAGTACACTGAGCATTGGGATAAACTTAAATGTTGATAAAATAACATGAAAATAAGATAAAATAAAGGTAATAAAGAATCAATGTCAGAACTTTCAAAAATCCTATTTTCATGGGAAAAATCCTATTCTCATATTCTCTCAAAAAAATCCTACTAAATAGGATAAAATCCTACTACTTGGCAGCTCGGGTACATGAATGCAAACTGGTCTCGAGTGCAATTTTTATGCTTTTGGTAGGTGGCCTGCCCCCCCCCCCCCCCAATAAAACTGGGCCACTACTTCCTCTTTGTCCATTGCTTCTTATTATCAAAGGAAGGAATCAATAAATTTCCTTTATCCTTCAAGTAGACTTCTCATGGCCTGCATTTCCTTTTCATAACACAAAGACACTTGGCTTTAATACAAACACAATAGAAAGGATGTACCCATAGGATGTACCCTTGTATCCACTGCTGTGAGTCAATGAGGAGATTAATTAATTAATCCATTGACATTCCTTCCCAGTCAACTCAAGGATTATCCTTTCTCTTTGACTACTTCATAGTGTATCAGTTACCATAATAAAATTAGATTTCTATGTAATACCAGTTCATGTCATTTTACTATTCAAAATATAAACTTCAAATAATAGTTCTACAAAAAGTGACTGGGGGGTTCAAATATTCTCTGAATTAGCGAGTGACAAGACAAGTCACGCACACATACCTGCATGCATAAATTAGCGTGTTTATGGTACTGACTGTTGCACATTGTGGTTTTCATGTTATTTCTTACTATTTTCAATCTTCTTAGTTGTTATTCCTCACAATGCAGGGTAAATTTTTATAAGGATTATTTCATACATGTACATACCAGCTGTACACGTTTTTTTTTTTTTTTGGGGGGGGGGGGAGGTACACTTGTTGAAGTTATATGTCTTGTAATTTGAATGTATGGTTTTTTTTATACAGGGCCCCCTGGAAGAACAGTACTGGTTTTAATATTTACTGAAGCAGCTACCTTGTTGAAATAAAACATAATCAAATCAATTTAAATCAACTAAAGCCTTTACAAAATCACCTGTTCAGGAGATGAAGTTTATGAGGCCTGAACTACAAGAGACACAGTAGTTTTTAAAATACTGTGCTCCAACAATTCCCTTAAATGCTGCAAATGGGGGGGGGGGGCAAATAAAAAAAAAAAAAATTCAAAAAGTTAATTTGTTTCGTTTGAAGAAAAGGTAGGGGAGGAAAAAAAAAAAAGAAGAAGAAGAAGAAGAAGAAGAAGAAGAAGAAGAAGAAAGAGAATAAAATAAGAAAGGGAGCAAAAGGAGAGGAAGAAGAATAAGGAGACTAAAATCCTACCAGGAACCTTGTACTTAATCCACCTTGTAATACCAATGCCCCCCCCCCCCCCCATCCTAAAGTCCAAGAATGAACCCAAGCTATACCACTCCAAAGCAAACATACCTTTTTGTCTGTCACCACGCAAACACTCTTTGAACCCATATGCTCAAAGTCCTGCAAAGTTAACATACCATACAAAGAACAGTATTAGTCTGAGAGCTTTATATTATGTCATCACACACATATTCTTTGGACAGTGTGCTCAAAGTCCACTCAAAGATAATGTATAATGTAATGATATAATAGTTATCTGTGTCTCATACAGTTTTCTATCAAAGCTACATGAAAGACAAGTTACACAAATCCATTATCGCATTATCCTAACAAGTAGTATAGTCTTAATTACATGCATATGGAGGTTTCCTTCAGTTTTGAAAACCTGTACTTTGTGTGCAAGTCCAGTTAGCCTATGACATCAAAGTTCTAAGGTACAACCCGAACCTGAACCTGATTAATTAAGCTTTGCTACAATTACAAACCTACCGCTACAGACACACGTATTAACTTGAGCAATTTCAAGTTATAATGACATGGCACATTTGACACGAGGCATTGAGCGCTATATCGTGTAAACTTCCGACAAAATTATGAAAAGGAGGCAACTTTGGGGATGACTAAATCACTTCTATCCAACAAATAATTGCGTGTGTCTTTGTCCCATCAATTAAAATACTAAATATTTGACATCTATTAGCACACTCTTTTTCCAGAACTGTGACATTGACGAGCATTCATTTTTTTCAGTTGGATAGGTACCACGAACTTTCAAACTCCTTGCATATACAGTTGCATACATGCAATATTCTAACCCAGATATCAAAGTTTTCAGCACTGCCTGGCCTGGCGTGGCATGGCACAGCATGTCTCACTCCAGGACTCCATGATGTATTATTTCGAGATGCTGCTAATTTCATTTCATATCCATAGTGTTTCACGAATTCTAGAACCAAGCCTATGGGGTATGGATAAGCTTTTCTCAGCCATTTGCATGTCATATGTGAGAGAGAATTCTTAAATTTGATGCATATTCATAGGGGCTTCAGACTCATTCAAATGTCTATGATGTAAGCATGGAAGAGTTTACAGGGCCAGGGGGGTGTTTCATAAAGCTGTTCGTAAAGTTACGAATGACTTTACAAACAACTGGAATATGAAGTGCCAAATGGAATGCCCAAAGTTTTTCCTGACAGTTAAACCAAAAAGTGACTTCATTTTCCATAATTTCAATTAAATTGTGGCAAAAAATATACTTCGCAATAAAAATATTTGTAAACAACAGCAATGTTAATCTACGTATGCATATTTCACCTTTAGCTGATGCGATTTATAATAACTGAGTATCCCATTTGGCTTGCCGTATTCAAGTCGTTCGTAAAGTCATACGTAACTTTACCAACAGTTTTATGAAACATCCCCCTGGTTTAATCCAGGGGAATCTGACATTATATTAAACATAATAGTGCTTAAAATGTCTCTAAGCACTTTACAGAAATATTATTACCCCAGTCATCGGATTCAGGCTTGCTCGCACACAATGTATGCACCTCCTCCACTTCCGAGGGAGCATTCCAGCCAGGCGCCTTTGCGCTCACAATGCTAAACAAATCAAAATGACTTTCGCATCCCAGGCTGGTACCCACTAAACACCTGGGTGGAGAGTGCCAAATTTAGATTCATATCTAGCGAAAGGACATTCGTGTCGCGGCGGAACTCGAACTCTGACCAAGAGATCCACAGTCTGTTGACGTATCCATTAGACCATGACACCCCTACATGAATTGACCCCATTATTATTGATTGATTCTTCTCTTTTTTTTTAAAGGTGATTTAAATCAGTCATTTAAAACAAATGAATAAAGGATATCATGTTTAGGTTTTTTTCTAAATTCATGATGCAAATCAAATTGGCAGTAATTTAAACATCCAACCACCTTACCCAGCCAACTTCCTGTGTAACTCCATTTCCAAAACGAATGTTGGAGCAGGCCATCTGCAAAACAGCAACAAAGAAAGAGTAAAAATGCTGAACATGTGGATTCTTTATAACTGCAGTTTTTATCAATCATATGCAAAAGGAGAGATCCAAGGGTCACTGTGATTAACTTCCCTTTTCCCTTCCTAGGCCTACATGATGCCAAATACTTACAATAATAAGAGTCTGAAAATGATGTAAAATCTCTGACCAGTTGCAGACTGAATTGAAGAAAATTGTTCAAAAACTATTACCAGTTACCGATTACCGGTATTCGTAAAGGGTTGATATTCAATTCTCTGTATGAATCCAAACAATCTTTATTTTCCCCAATAAAAGAATATGTATAATCAAGGAGTAACCTCCTTGGTAAAATTCTGTAGGTGTAATTCTGTGTACAAAACATATCACCATAGCTATGGTGGTGTCAAAAGCAAAAATTTTAATATAAGCATAGCTTTCTTAATCCATGTCCAATTTTGTTCAAATTTTCACTGATCTGTTTTATTCTGTCTCAGGTTTGGTCTAAAAACTACTCAACTTGAGAGTTTTGATTTCCTCTAAATTAATGTTATTTTTCATTACCAATTGAAAATGTTTGTAATAAGCACTTATCACTGATCTCTTTTAAGTCTAGAGGAATGCAGGTAGCCTGTGCAGACATTAACCAATGACTTGTCCAAATTTCAATTTCTCACATTGTTTTATTACCAAAAAGAAACACATTGTTTTCAGAACACCGTCATATGTTTCTCACATGAAAAAAATGCAACATACATGTACGTGTATCATTCCATGTGTAAACTCTGATGAGCCTCAAAGTGCAATTCTGGACCCAAGAAGCTTCAAGAGTTGGAGTCACAACCAAGGAGTTTTAAGAACTGGAGTCCCAACTGGCAACAAATTCTTTCAAGCTGCTGTCTTTTTCTAAGGTTGCACAACAGAATCTACAGGTGTGCTGTTGCCTTTGATGTCCAAGGTTCGATGCCGCCCCCCGGGGGGGGGGGGGGGGGGGGGTTGTACTCGACCCCAAAAGTGGTAGTTATGTGCCGCGGGCGAGACAAAAAACGGGGGCTTTGGAACGGGCTTATTGTGAAAAGGAGGGTCTTCGAACGGGCTTCGGAACTACAAATGTTTGTGAAAACGGGGGTCTTTGGAACTTGCATATGTGCATGCAGCTAGCCCGGCGGCATGGCGCCGTGGTTGGACAGCGCTCTGTGGGCTGCTTTTCACCAAAAATGCAACTCATTGTAGTGGATCAATGCGGCCGGAACGGCGTAACGAAAAATATGCGGAGCTTTGGAACGGATTTCTTTCTTCTTCTTTCTCGATAAGAAGAAAATGCTATGCTTTGGAACGACTTTCTTTGTTCTTTTTCTCAATAAGATGAAAATGCTATGCTTTGGAACGGAAATTTGAGTGTAAAAATGGGGGTCTTCTCCGCGGCACATACCCACCACATATTATATACTGAGTGCCCCCCCGGGATGCCGCCAACATTATGGGAAAGCTTGAGTAGCGATTTTGTCACAAATAAGATATCGTTAATATTTCACTTTTTATTTGAATTAACAGAGAGAAAATTGAACAGATGATAAAATATGAATACAAAAGCCTAATTGTGTCCAGAAATCTGCGTAGGTCTCATAATAGCATTTTTAATTTGTGAAAAATAGTAAAATTTTACAATCCTAAAACCCTGCAATTTGTCACTTTTCCGATTACTTGTGGCAAACAAAAATGAAAATGGAATTTGTTAAATTACAGTTATTTATGACATTACATGTCAAATTAGTGCCTACACATGCCCAGTCCAGTAATTTTGATTCATATTTCAGGAAATTTTGCACCATTTCCTTTCGCTTGCCTCCTGTAAAGGTAAGCACTGTGTACTGCTTGATCAGACGAGTGGTAGCAAAAAGTAATTATCATTACAAAAGCATATTTCCCTTTGAAAATGGCCCGTAAGTTTACAGCCAGGCAGGAATATTTTGTCTACGTATCTGCAAGGAAGATCCAGTTTACCACATGCCTGACATATTATTTCCTGGCGGCATCAAACATGGTTCAAAGGGAATGAGTTAGATGTGACTCCAGCTCTGGAAACTCCTTGATCTAACTCATTTCCTTTTGAACCAACCTTTGTGCTTAACTGGATCTTCCTTGCAGATACGCAGACAAATGATTCCTGCCTGGCTGCACACTTACGGCCATTTTCAAAGGGAAATATTTAAAATATGCACTTGTAATGATATTTACTTTTCGCTACCACTCGTATGACAATATGAGCAGTACGCAGTGCTTACCTTTACAGGAGGCAAGGGTAAGAAAAATTTTTCTGAAATATGAATCAAAATTACTCAACTGACTATGCCTCCCCACTAATATGACATATAACATCATAAATAACTATAATTGGAACAATGGCATCTTTAATTTTGTTTGTCGGAAGTATTCAAAACAGCATCAAAATGTGGATTTTAGGAATGTCAAATTCAAATCGTTTTCACAACTTCAAACTATCATACAACATAGCCGAGTTTCTGAACACAATTAGGCTTTTGCATTCACATGTAATCATGCGCTCAGTTTTCACTTTGTTTATTCAAATAAAAAGTAAAATATTCCTGATGTTTTCATTCGCGACAAAAATCGCTGCTCAATTTTCCCATGATGTTGACAGCATGATGGCATCCAACATCAGGAGTAAAGGCAACAGCACACCTGTATATTGTGCATCTTTAGAAAGGGGCAGCTGCTTGAATTAATTTGCTGCCAGTTGGGACTCCAGCTCTTGAAGCTCCTTGCTGAACCAATGGCTTGAAAGAATATTCACATGGATGGATGCACAAGTTATTATGTAAAAGCCTATTATCAGCTTGCTCTTGGCACTGTGCACATTAGGGCTTATTTGGGGAATTAATAGAGAGTAACTACCTGTCAGGTGCAGTGTACCCATGACTAACTAATCTCGAAACGACAGCTTATAAAATCTATTGGCAATAAACTTCAAGAAAGATATATCAGACAATGGAAGAAAACTCTAGATGAAAACAGTGAGGTGTATTGTAGCAAACTTAGAACCTATAAGGACCTGAAAACATACATACGATTTTGAAAAATATCTGTTATTAGACGTAAATAAATCACACATAAAAGACTTTATAAAAATAAGAATTAGTAATAGTAAATTAATGATAGAACAGGGAAGACACAAAAACTTGGAAATAAATAAACGTTTATGTCCCATGTGCCAAATAGATGTAGAAACAGAATTTCATTTTATTATGTGCTGCCCATACCTTAAAAAAGAAAGAGAAACCCTATTCCAAAACATAAACAATGGAGTGCCCACCTTTAAGGATAAAAACGAACACGAAAAATTCATATATTTACTAAAATCTAACGATTATGATATAAAAAAAATTTGTGTATCCTCCATTAGTAATATGTATAGGGAAAGATTGAGCAGGTTGGACCATAATATTTAGACTTTTTAATTTTTGTTGTATTTTCTTCTTTTTTTTTTTTCTTTTTTTTTAGGCAGAATAAGGGAGGAATACGGCAGGAGCCGCATGTGTTTATGTATATATATTATGTCTTGCAGTTATAGAAAATACCACACGATTATATTATGTATGTATACTTTTACACTTTTTTTTGTTTGTTTGTTTGTTTGTTTTTGTTTGATTCCGGTTCCACTTATTCAATGAGTTTGCCAAATATGTATACTTTTGTCTCAATTATGTATATGGTTTTGTATATCCTTTGTTTGTTTTGCATTGTTCATATTGATGATAATCCAAAATTGTGGATTGAATATCAATAAAATTTGATTTGATTTAATTTGTTGTTGTTGAATTATGTTTTAATCATGCTGGAGGGTGAGAGGAAACATAACCCCCCACCCCCCCCCCCCTGCTCCTTTTGTGTTTTGTTCCTTGTTATAACAAACCAGATTACTTGAAGCACAGTTTCACACTAAAGACTCTAAGAAAAAGTCTCCAAGTTCAAGTGTTGATACATCATCCTTGGTTCTGACATTTATGTTAATTTCCGAGTTATGTTTAATATTCTCTGGTGGGAAGTTTGCACCAAGTTTTGTCTGTTCTGTAAAACCTTAAGTTCTAGTTCATAAATTGTTACTTCAAAAAATCATCACTGTTGCAAGTTTTATCTACAATTTAGGTAAAACTTAAAAGGCATATTTTTAATACAAATTGGTAAGTAGAACTTTAACCCATTGAATAATATGCCTGAGATAACTTGGAATGGACCTATAAAAAATGTCTGTTAAACTAAAATGAAATCATGTTCAAAATGGGGTATCCATTAAAGAAAAGTAAATTTAAAAATTTTTTTTTTTAATCAAATAAAAAATATATGTGTGTTTTATTAATAAAAAATGTGTTTAATCACAACTCAGGTTTAGTGTTAAGCTATACAAAATAATTTGAATATAAGTCCTAAGCCTACATAATTTATGGTCCATTTTTGATGAGTCTAGTAGGTAGTTGCCCATTATTCTTGTCTGAACTCACCTCAAAGGCATATTCTGGCTGTTCAGCTGCTGTGGAGCAAGATTTTAGTGGTATTCGAGATCCTCTAGGAGATACCGCAATGCCTCCCCCAAAAGCTTGCGAGTGAGCTGGGCAACTGCACCTGCCAATTTCAAGCAAAAACACCACCAAAAAAAAAAATAAAAAAAAAAATAAATAAACAACTAGATTATGCCTCTGCCAATTCCAGATTAGAAATATATGGCACATTCATGATGATTTTTTTCATTTATACAATAACATCTTTGACCTTGAGCTTCGACCTTGTGACCCCCCCCCCCCCCCCCCCCGAATCTAATGAGGCCATAGCCCTTTCCATATGCATACATGAGCCAAGTTTGAAGTTGAACCGTTACAGAGTTGTTGATTTATCGCAACAAGCAAGTTTCATGTATATAATGACCAGAGCTATGACCTCTGAAGTCTGAACTTTGATCTTGAGACCCCAAAATTTAATCAGATCACTGTCCCTTCCATATGCATACATGAGCCAAGTTTGAAGTTGATCCGTCAAATGGTTATTGAGTTATCGTGAGAATGAACCATTTCTATGTACATAATGATCTCTACGACCTTTGACCTTGAGACCCCAAAGTCTAATCAGATCATTGTCCCTCCCATATGCATACACGAGCCAAGTTTGAAGTTGATCCGTCACACGGTTTTTATGTTATCGCGAGAATGAAAACGGGATGGACGAACGGACGACCCGAAAACATAATACCTCCGGCACCACCTACGTGGGCGGAGGCATAAAACCTCATCCTGTGTACTCGGTTAACTGTCCTGTGAAATCAATATGGGTATGATGAAATTAAGCGATTACACTTTAGGAAGCGAGCCCTCTATGAGTCATCGCATATCGATTCTGCCGCCAATGCGCTTTGTACACTGCCATCGTAGTTTGCATGAGCTCAGAGCATGAGAGGGCAGCAAATTAAATTGTGCCGAAAATCTCATTAAAATTCAAGTAAAGAACAAGGTTCACAAGAAAAGGCAATGGTGTCAATTTGACATAGCAAAAAATGAAGGTTCCCATGTCTGCACACTCATTCACTTTACACGCAGATTAAGATATTTTATATGAAATACGGCATTTTCAAGACATATGAATAAAAATATGTAAAATAGACTTTTCTCATCAGGTTTTCCTAGGTTTTACAATATCGCTAAAAATGAAGATTCTGTGTTCGTTGCGTCTTTAGTGATGTTAGAATCGTGCAGTTACATATTCATATCCACACTATACCTGCCAACAGTACGAGTATACGCCAGAGCAGAAGTGGACTGTACTGAACAGGAAGAAGAAAAAAAAAAGTGTTATGCGTATGTGCAGACATGGGGCACCAAATCATATACAGTGAATGGATGGGGAAATAAGAAACCATTGCGTGTGACTGAATTTAGCTTTGAGAAGCGTTCTGTGGTGTTATATTCTGGCATCTCATGGAATGCTTTGAATGGCAGGTATAGACCCATGGCCCTGTGGAGAACCTTGTAAACATTGAAATATTATGCCCCCAAATCACACTTTCTCATGCCCGGTTAGCCCTGCAAACTACCTTCTAAGTTCGATATCAGGCCGATAGATCTAACTGCGATATTAGTATCTTAATCCTACCTCTCAAAATTGATTGATATGAGACCCTACCTTGTTGTCAATTCCGCTGCGTGTTTAAGTTCCATTTCGATGGGATGGCCTCCGACATCGTCAGTTGTTGTTGTTTTGGTTTATAGGCACTTATCATTCAAGAGTTAATATTTACGCCTAGTTCACCAAGCCTGGAGGCTCCTGGAGTAAAAAAAAAACGCTAACGCTACTTGCTCTCCACGGAACCTGGCATTTCTTCCTATCTCGCTAACGTAGTAGCCACTTCACCACTTCAAAACAACCCCTGAAAAATCACTTTCCCATGGGCCAATGACACTACCAGCCATGAGCCTGTAACGATCGGCTGTGGCCATTACGAACCCAACACTTGGGACCGAAAATCTGACATCCCTAAAAGAAAATTTACGCTAAAATTTAAGTGGCAAAGCTGGTAAAAACTCACAGGATGATTAGGTTCCCATGATGTCCTTTGTAATGTAGAACGAAAATGGTGAATGCCTTGGGCAAGCGCAATGATGCGCATATAGGTGCGAGCGATCTTGCAGATGTTTTCATGAAATGCACGGCACTTTGCCAGAATCGACAACAAGGTAGGGTCTCATATCAATACACAAAGTCATTATTTCTGTTTTGAGAGGTAGAATTTAGATTCTAATATCGCAGTTAGATCTAACTGTTAGATCTAGATCTATCAGCCCGATAGTGATACTTAGCGAACCTGGTCAGTGAAGGTACATGTAGTTTGCAGGGCTAAGCAGGCATGAGAAAGTGTGATTTGGGGGCATAATATTTCTTTGACTTTGTTGACATCGGTCTCCACAGGGGCAAATAGCAGAGGACTTAAGCTCTGCGTGAAATATCAGAATAAAAACACGCAGAGGCTTAACTTAAAGGGGGTACCCACTGCTGAAACAATGTTAGTTCATTTAAAAGAGCATGATTTTATTAGCAGAAAATCATCTGCCTAAAGTTTTTTAAAAGGCAGTGTATCAGCCACACACATGTGTCTTTACCTTACGGCCACACGCGTGTGGTTGTGCAGCATCAACATGAGGATACAGCCACACTCGTCTGAATTCCCACATACTCTGCGCCGCGACAGCTATCGCTAGTACTATAGTGTATATGTGCACTGCACAAGCGATGTGTAAATTCATGCGATGGTGTGTTGCCAAACCCCAAAACTTGGATCGTCACGAAGGATTTATCTCTTGAAATTCACTGAAATACAAACAATATTTATATTATATTGGATGGCTCTGAATGGGATACCAGAGAATATTTGCACGAATCGAAGATGAGTGCAATATTGGCCCTAACGAGTGGAATATTCCTGGTATTCCATGAAATAAAGCCATCCAATATAATTATTATTATCTATACCCTACAAGAAAGGGATTTAAAATTCAATAAAAGTCATTTCAGCAACTAAAAAGGGCCCCCATCATACATTTATTTTGATCACACAAGTTTGACTTACCTCTTTATGACGTCATCAAAGTGTCTTTGTGTATTGCGTGTATTGCATATCCGCGCATTGTAATCCTTATTGCGCATGTTTGTTTCATTGCGCGCACGCGAAGAGACCATGCAATATCGCATAATATTGCACGGCAAATTTTGTACATGAGCCTATGGGGAATTCGGCGTTTTATACAATATGCTCTGATATTGCACAGACAAATCATACAGACAAAAAATATGTGTTTTTAATGCGCCGCAAAAATGCCCTATATAGATAATAATGTACTATATTGTCACCTACTTGCTGACCAGGTGAGAATGAAGTGAAAATATTGTTTGTATAATAAGTGAAATCGAGAGATAAACCTTCGTGACGATCCAAGTTTTGCAAGTCGCAACATATACCATCGCATGAATACCAGTCTTGTAGTCGAGTCACCATGGTCAAAGTCCAGTCCGAGTCACCAAATTAAAATATTAATAACCCGAGACGAAAAACCAATTGAAACCAAATGAACACCCATTGAATTCAGTGGGTGTTCAATTGGTTTCAATTGGTTTGAAATGGTACCAATGGGTCTTAATAGGTTTCAATTGGTCTAAATCAGATTTTGGTTGACGTCTTATTCTATACCAGCCATGAGGTCAATCGGTCCCAATCGGTCCAATGGGACAGTTGGTTTCAATTGGTCAAGTCGGGACCAACTGTCACTTGGTTCAACTGGAACAATGGGGACCAATTGGGACCAATAGCCAATTGGTTTTCAATGGGATCACATGACTAGTTTTACCTCATTTGCATATTTGCTATTTTTTTTCTTGAAATTCAAAATTAAAGTAAAATACAAAAGCAGTCATATAACCTTTAATGTATATTTATTATAAATATGTTTGTGAAATATTTCACCCAAAAATGTATGATTTTGCATTACATATTTCAAATAACAATAGAAAGATTGATTCACTGACCAATGGATCTCCAATGGGGATTCAATTGGATTTTCATCCTGCGAATGTCATATTTTAATTTGTTGTTTAACCTTCTGAAATTACTTTGAAATCATACAATCAAATCAAACACAATCACTCTCCCAATCAACAATTGATTAAAATCAACAATTTATCAGTTACAATTAGAGAGAAAAAGTGAAAGCTGTTGACTTTGAAGTAAAGAATATTTATGTATATGACTAAATGTCATCAGAACATCCAGGACTTGTTTGTAATATCAGTGCCTGCAAGAAATACAACATGATGTGTCTTTGGTGCCACGGGGTCTTACTTGTTTCAAGATTTTACCAATTAAAGCATGTACAATGCTTGCTTTTCATTCAAACATCAGTAGTACATCGCCTTCACGTTCTTTAGAAATATGTTTCTACAATTTTTTTAGAAGATTTATTACTCTTCCTAAAAAAATGATACCAAATGTTCCTACTTTATTAAATATCATGTATGAACATTATTGCAAAACAGAAACAGAACTGAATTTCCCTCTGGACCTTGACGTTTTTGTTTCCCATTTGTTTACTATTGTTTTATGCTCAAGTGAGAATTCGGCGTAGGGAAAATCGCGCAAATAATTCAGTTAACCCAGACGTACAAGCCTTTACAATGTTTTCCATTAATTGATCACTCTCGTCTCAGCTCATCTGCATTTCAGTTGCAGGGTCTGCACTAAAGGAAATGACTTTATTCATTGGGGGAAAAAATGGCCATCACTTATCTCTTCATTTTTTGTGTCTTGTCAATGGAATGAAATAATTCAAACATCTTTTCACGCTGCTCTGTTCTTCATAAAGTACAATATATCATTATCCTCCATTTGTTTTCCGAATTTCTTACATGTTTTACCCCCATACGATCATGGAATCTCCCATCCACTATAATGTCCAGTCGGCAGAGTTTATTCCTCACAAAGGAATCTTACAATTACGTCACAAGTGTGAACATAAAAATGTAGAATTATAAATTGGATTGTTGTTTGTATTTGAATTTATTCATATGAAAAATAAATACTTGTGTATATGTGATCATGTTTTGATTGATAAATGCAAAATCAATGAAATCCGAATGTTTCTCCCCCATACAAGCCCCCCAGAAAGAAATAGAACCCACAATGCGTATGTGGAAAAATCACTACTTCCCCCATGATCTCAAACCGGCGGAACCCGAAAATTAAAGTAAGATTACCATGATTTATTGATAAGTTTATGGTCACTTATTGTCCGAAAACGATCTGTGGAGGCTGCTATAATGAAAACAAAAACACGCTAATTCACCTCGAGCAAGGTGTCAATTCCACTAGATCCCAAACTGACTCGACCACACAAGACTCACATCATGATTCGATATCAAACTTGGCCTGAATGATTTCATGCCCACCATAAAATTTAATCAGAAGGGCACTAACGAACAAGCTCTTGCTTGCAAGTATGAATGTCTATTTTTTTAATTTAATGTCCGTTCGTTTTTCATTCATTTCTTTCTTCAAAAATATCTTGTCAAGACTTGTCATACTTTTGAACAGCTTCCGTTCATTTCTCTTCATGATTATGTGAGTGAGCTCCTTCGCTCATCAAACAGTTACGTCAGAGCTAAAATAGTGCAATTGCCTCAAGTAGTTTTCAACCACCTCCGAATAAAGTGCATATAATTGTGTTTCCCGCCTTGGCTGTTTCATTTGTAATGGCAAGAGTCGATTGGGCCAGAAATGAAATAACTCAGTTTGTAGATCGTACTTGATGATCGAAAAACAAAATTAACGATCGGAGGTGAATTCTAGACATTTTATCATAATAAATTAACATCACCATACCTTCAAACTTTCAAATGTAAAATGAAATATTTTAAATATTTCATTTTAAATGAAATATTATTGGAAAATACTTCAAAATAGCGAACAGATGTTGAAAAAAAAATCTGAATTTCACCAGATTCTATGAAATCTCCCGGCCTCGATCCGAGTCATTGAGGCCGCACGCTACGAGGCCGAGTCCGAGTCACGGCATTACAGGCCAAGGCCGAGGCTGAGGACTGGCAATGCCGGCCTCGAGACCTCCAAGACTGATGAATACACATCGCTTGTGCAGTGCAGTGCACACTAGCGATAGTGCTGTGCGACACGGCACAGACTTTAAGTGGGAATTCAGACGAGTGTGGCTGTATCCTCATGTCGATGCTGTGGATACAACCACACGCGTGTGGCCGTAAGGTAAAGACACACGCGTGTGGCTGTATACACTGCCTTTTTAAAAAGTCGTGTTGCCAAGGAAACCCCCAAATGTGGTAAGATTTCAGGATATTTTCATTTTTTGACCCCTCAGCTGTGACCCAGTTTCAACAAACATGGGTCACCACTTTGACGTCAAAATGACGTCCAACAGTTAAGCGGGTACCTTGCTGCACAATTCTAGCAAAATGCGCGCAACGTATAATACATATCGTACAGTCTAGTGCTAGCACAACTGTAATGTGCGAAGCTAGGGTAGACTTAGGCCTAGACCCCCCACTTTTAGTTTTACGTCATACCCAACGTTAACGTTAATCATAGGTCTAGACCTCTAACTTACATGACTTAACTTTTACTCAAATTTTTTGGTCAACTCTTGACTTTTTATGAGAAAATGAGCCAAAATTCATTGATTTCGATTGAAAATCATCAAATTTTTCATTATTCTTCTTGGAATTCTATTCTCGATCATATATAAAAAGGATTTTTACCATTGTGTAATCACTTTAAGCTAGGCAGTACCGGTATGTTCCTCGATCCTCGCCCTCCAGATATTATCAGATTATCAGATCCAGGACCAGGGGCCCTGGCCAGGGAGCCCACCGTGTAAAATGCGGCGCGCGGCGGAGAGCTCCCTTGGCTCTAACGTTAACTGTTGACTTGTTTGTTAGCAAGTTTATTCAAAATCGAAACCACCAAAGCCAACATTTTTTAGACAAGTCATGCAAGTCATAATCACAGAGGAAGGTAATGTTTCAACCGTAACTTACGATGCCTTGCCGACATCTTGCAGAAGTTTCAGTACTCGAAAGGATTTTACAGTTGTCATTTTAACCTCAGCTGTGCATTAATTGAGATTTGCATGTGCAGCGCATCGCAGCTAGCAAAGAATATTAATGCAAAGAAGTTTCAGTGCGAAATGAGGCACGCGTAGGCCTACACAGTACACACGACACACCCCAAGTCATCGATTACAACAAACGCCGGTTTCACGTGATTATTACAAAAATTGGTCAAAAGCATGCATATTCCCGGGGATTTATGGGGGGTCTATTGGACTCATCGAGGCTCAATTATATTTTCAGAGTTTGAAATTTCATGTGAATCACCTTTTACATATATTTAGATTTACCTGGCAAATATAGTCAAAAGCATGCGCATAGTCCCCGGAATTTATGGGTGGTCTTTCAATCAGCCTTAACTAATCTTTTCCAAAGTCTCAAATCACATGTAAATCACATTTGAAATAAATTCAAAGTAGTATTTAGGGGAACTACAATCATCTGAAAATTGCTTTTTCGCGTGTAAACCTATGGCAGGCGAGACTATTTTTGGAAAAAAAAAAATCATAATGCATAAAAGTATTCCCGGGGATTTATGGGGGCCTATTTAACTCATGGGGCCTTAATTATACATTTTCAGAGTTTGAAATTCCATATAAATTACTTCTTCCATAAATTCAAATAAACATTAGGGGAATTCAAATCATTTCAAAATCTCTGTTTTTGCGTGTTAACTAGCCTCGGGTTAACCTATGGGAGCTCAGCAGCCTGCAGGTCAAAAGCATGCATAGTCCCCCGAAATTTATGGGTTTCTTTGAATTTTTTAAAACCTTTATTAACCTACTCCAAAGTCTCAAGTTACATGTAAATCACATTTGAAATAAATTCAAAGTAGTAATAGCAGAACTATAATCAATCTTAAAATTCCTGTTTTCACTTGTTAACCCCATAGCAGGTGACTAGGTCAAAAAGCAGATCCTGGGGATTTGTAGTGCCATATACTGAAAATAAAGTTTTAAGAAATATTTTTTTAAAAACTATCCATCCTTCCGTTCGTGCAAAAATCAGACTTCAAAAACAAAGTTTTAGATACGAAATATCAAGAAGAAATGAGGAACCTTTTCACACGTTAGCTGTCGGACGCATTTTTCAGAGTCCGTTTTTAACACAGCATTACCCTTGCCACAACGTACTACGGAAGTAGGTGAGAGTAGTTTATCTTGTAATTTCATGTCTTTGGCTATGGCAAGCTAGCTCTAAAGGCGTACGCCTGGTACGTGGTATAGACCAAGGTATTGTCGCGTGCCTCCTCCTCCACCAACTCGTTACCTTAAGCTGTACTTTGTCTCAAAGTGGTGGTCTGGGGAGTTAGGAGTCGGCTCTCTTTCTGAACTATACTCCCTGGTAGCAATTCTGATCTTTTAGCCGCTTTGATCGCTATCCCTAAGGTTTTATTTGATGCTAATTTTATAGGTCCGAGCGGTAAGACTACACCTTAGGAATAGTTTCCAGCAGTGGCGGCACCAAAGAGGGGGGGGGGGGGGGGGGGGGGCATTTGCCCCCCCCCCCCCACTCAGAAGCTTTGCCCCCCCAGTTGCCCCCCGAAATTTTGAGGACTGAAAAGAAAAATTATACAGTAATTTGTAAATAAGTAGATGTTGTCATAAGCATCATATTCAAGCTGTGAAGTACTCTAAAATACCATTTTTCGCTCTTCAAAACTTCGATTGAAAACCAAAAACGTGGTTATTTTTGGCTCGCTCGCTTCGCTCGCTCATCATATTTTTAAATTTCTCTTCTAAAATGCGATTTAAAAGCAAGAAAAGTAGCCATTTTTGGCTCGCTCACTTCGCTCGCTCGTCAGATTTCAGAATATTTATTCGAAAATGCAATTAAAAACCAAAAAAGCGTTTATTTTTTGTTCGCTCGCTCGCAAAATTGATATCAAAATGTGTGTAAGAGGAAAAAAAAAAAATTCAAAAATTCAATTATCCCCCCCCCCACTCCTCAAAGTGGATTTACGCCAGCGACGAAAACTCGCGCTTCACGCTCGATTTTTCCATACACGCAAAAAAAAAAAAAAAATGACTGCCCCTGCTCCCCCAACATTTTCTTTTGCCCTCCATTTTGCCCCCCCCCCCCACTTTAGCAATCCTGGTGCCGTCACTGGTTTCCAGGGAGATTATTGGGATGGTTCGTTTAGTCAAAGTATATGACTTGGGGAAACTTTGGATGGAAATTATGAATTTAATATGTGAATCACACTCAGAGAAAATAATTATATGAAGAAGTCTATTTACCACACTCAGAGAAAATAAAACAGTTTCTTTGGACTCAGATTTTATTAGTATTAGATTAGTATGAGGGGCATTTCGGTCCCATTTGTCCTTGAAATAATGCTTCTGCCAATTATCTTCTCTGAAGCGTTTTAGGCCTATAGGGTGAGTAGTGCGAGGCGTCAGCTTCCGATGATATAACTGGCAAAGGTAATCTCGACGAAGACTCTTTCCGTTCTCCACATTCAGCCTGAAGTTTCGAGAGTGCTGTACCATAAGGTGCCCCCGAGTAAACTCTCAAGGCCTTGTACTGTATGGAGTCTAATTGTTTACAGCGCATATCAGCTGCTGAGCTAAAAGCTTCACTGCCATATTCAAGGAGAGGTTTAATAGTCATTTTGTACAAAATGTAGGAGGGTCTTAAAATCAGCACCCCATACACAACGCATTAAATTCAGCCTCTTTTTACATTTTGTTAGAACATGATTGTGCGCGCCAGGTCAACTTACTATCAAAGATGTAATACCCCAAAATCTAGCTGATGGGTGAAAAGCAATATCTTGTTTATTAAGCTTCAAGCTTGTTTTGACATTATGCTTTCGTGTGAACAAGACAGCTACTGTCTTTGGTGTGGACAAAGTAAAGCCCCACTTATCACACCAAGTTGTGATATTATTCAGATTTGTCTGTATTTTGTGCGTAATAAATTTAATGTTTCTGTTTGATTTCCATATCGCATTATCATTGGCATATTGAGAAACACTAACTCCAGTGAGCACATTAATTAGCAACATCATTGACTGCCATATTAAATAACATGGGGCTAATGACACTCCCCTGAGGAATGCCACACTGTAATTCCAGGGAGCGTGAAACAGCGTTGTTGACCCGTACTCGTATTTTCCTGTGAGTGAGTCTCCAAGTACCATACTAATCTACTATCAACCATACTTTCCATCAACTTACAGATAGTAGAGGTGAGAGCGATCGGTCTGTACGATTTGGGGTCACAAGGATCTTTCCCAGGCTTAAGTACAGGGATTAGGATAACCTCCTTCCAACTACTAGGACATTGGGAGCGCTCCCACACCATATTGTATATCTTTAACAGAAAACCACATGTCTGGCCGGGAAGGTGTTGCAAAAAGGAATTACTGATCGCATCCCCACCAGGAGTGGTGCATTTCGTTGAGGCCAGAGCAGACTCAAGTTCAGCCATGGACATGATGGAAAAGGGCTGATTTAAAATAGACTGAGAGTCAGGCTCAATGGTAATGGAATCTTCTAAAGATTGGCGATGAGATTTAAAACTATCTGAATAACCTTAATCGCTGCTGACATTTTGCAAAATAGGATGCAAGAAAATTTGCCTTCTCTTGATCAGAAATGTGATCTATGCCCTCTTTGCAAGGTACCGGGATGCTTGGCTTCCTGCGATTCCCTGAGATGCATTTGACTTTGTCCCATGTATACTTTGAGGAAGTCTGGGAGGTGAGGGTATTACAAAACCTACGCCAGTGTCAGCCTTTTTTGCATCCTTGACTGCTCTTCTGGCAACAGCCCTGGCCTTCTTATAAGCAATTAAGTCCTTGGGGAGTCGTGACCGTCTAAGCTCCTTTAAAGCGTTCTTTCTATTGGCAATTGCCGTTTCACAATTTTCATCCCACCAAGACATAGGCGGTTTAAAGCATTTGGATGAATTTGTCTTAGGGAAAGCTGTATCTAGGGCATTTTTTAACTGAGCTAAAAAGAGGTTATACACATCTTCTACCCCACCCTTCTCATCTGGTTCAGAGATTTCTTGTGTACATGCAGTTTGGAAAGCTGACCAGCTTCCTCGTTTAACCGACCAACGCAGCGGTTGTTGGTAGGTTTCTTTGCATTAACCTGAAACAAAATAGGATTGTGATCACTACCCCAGGTATCGTCAAGAACTTGCCATTCACATTTTGTCCCCAGAGTATCTGATGTCAATGTAATGTCTAAACACGAAGGGGCACCACCCAAGTAATTAATTCGGGTGCCCTGTCCCGAATTTAAACAAACAAGATTATATTTATCCGTAAAATGTTCAACAATAGTTCCATTTTAATCAAGAGATCCACTACCCCAAAGTGGGTTACTGCTATTGAAATCTCCACAGACAACAACAGGGCCGTGAATGTGGCGCTCAAGGGGCTCCAAAGTTTTCTCAGTGAATCAGGGGTTATATACATTAATAATCATGATGGGACTCTTATTTGCACATTAGACTTGGCCTACATGAAATTCCAAACTACAATTAACATCGGCAATATACTTCAAATAGACCCCTGACCGAATCAAGAAAGCACAACCTCCCCCGTCTTCTTTAGAGACAGATCTCTATCACAACGGAAAATTGAGTAACCGGGGAGAACAAAAGATTTCCCATCCCGTAGCCAAGTTTCTTGGAGACAAATGACATCCGGTTTTCGGGTGAGAGTGTGTACACCATGTTTCAATTCGTTTAAGCGTGGGAGGATCGACTGAGCATTTCACTGTAGAAGTATAAGATTTTCATTTCTCGTCGCCTTCCCGGAAAAAGGCCACTAACGCGCACGTGCGCGAAATGTACGTTTTCGAGAAAAACGCGAATGAAGTTTTGACCTTATTTTGAGCTTTTAGCAGCTAGTGTATTATTTTTCCGTCCTAACTCAACTTTCTGACAGGGCAAGATTTTTTCTTCAGTGATATTTTGTGCTTTTATCCCGGCTTTTATTTAAAACAGTCTAAAGGCTTTCTAATCATTAGCATTTTATTCCGGGCATTTTATTCTTAACGGCTTTCTTCCCAGACCAAAAATGCGCGAGTACGTAAATCCAGCTCCCGGAATTCAGCAAGCGATGTGACCGAATATAATGATTTAGATATCAAAATGTATTTTGATGAGGAAATAACACTTTTACCGTCACAGAGGTGTTTTTCCTCGCTCACTCCGCTCGCTCATAATATTTAGAAACAGGGCGACGTGACAAAATATTTCATTAGTACCTAACATTGGCGTTAATCCCGGGGGGATGGGGATATACCCCCACTTTTTCGAGAGGATGGGGGAATGGCGTGTATAAATTTTCCCCCTGATTTTAAGGGAAAATGATATTGTAATTAATCAGTTGGTGATTTTTTTTTTACAAAAATGTCATAAATGACGGTCACATCGTAGAATTTTTATTTGAAATACTCTTAAAAACCATTAAAGTGAATATTTTTCGCTCGCTCGCTCGCTTTGCTCGCTCGCAAAATAATAATATTATATGATTGTGGGGGTCTGCACGGGTGAATGAGGGTTTGTGTGTGTATACTTAAGTGTGAGTTAATCACGGAAAAAAATGGGCAAAAGGTGATCATCCCCCATTCCTCAAAACGGATTTATGCTGGTGCCTATAGTGTATTTTAATGACAAAATAACACTAATTTCATAACAAAAAGTGGTTATATTTAGCTCGCTCTCTTCGCTCGCTGGCAATAAGGTTGTCCATAATCGTGCAGGAAGCGTCATTTCTCAAAAAAAAAAAAAAAAAAAAAAAAGAAACGCTTAGCGGTAAGTGATAAAGACCTACATCTGCGATATTGTTTGAAAATTTTTTTGTGAGATGGAGGGGGGTACTTAGATTCGACTTAGAATGGAGCATAACATTACTATCGGCAAGTCTGGGTCTTACATGCACCCTCCCCATTCATGTTCCCCCGAATACTGAAACACTGCTTGCTTAAGTTGCAAGCCACATAACGTGTGGCTCAGGGGCTCAGCACCCCTTATGAAAAGATCGTTCCCAGGGGCCTGGGCCTATCTAAATGTTATACGAGTGAGCGCAGCGAGCGAGTCTTAATTTACAATATTTTGATACGCCATGCACAAAGATATCTAAATCGTATTTTCGATCACGACGCCAGCTCTTTGGCTCATCGCTTGCCATCCAAAACCATTCTGTTTCTATGAGCGTGGGAAGCAATCGACCGAAAAAAAACCACTCTATTTTCTTAAAAACGTACATAGAATTGCCACCAAAGTAGAATAGATGATTTTGAAGATGATTGTGCATCTTCCCGCAGAATTCGAGGATACTCTGACACCTACTGCAAAAACTATTGTGATATTCGGACATGCAGGGAATAAGAGTGCTTGCTGCTCGAAAATAAGCACGTTAATTTCTAGATTTAATGAGCCAGCATAGCGAGCGAGAAAAAAAACCCGATTTTTTTTTCTTCAAAATACAGAGAACAGGTTCTAGTGTAACGTTACCCTATTCTCATTAGTAACATATATTTTATCCGCATCTTCCTTTCTCATATTTGGTATGATAGGAATAAGCTTTTGGTCACAGGCCATTATCTCCTACCGTTCTATTTTGGATCTTCTTGCTGTTCGACTCCTTGCAGTTTATGACTAGAACAAGTATAACATTATAGACAAGATGCAAACCACTTTCCTTTCGTAGGAATAGTCATATAACTATATAGAAAGACAAGATGCATGCATTCCAATTTCCTGTCATAAAGGTACTATGTATAATCGGCATTGGTCGAATATCTAAACTGTAAAATGCCCATCCCTATAGCGCCCATAACTGGGTGTTGTGGCTTGTGCCTGTAATCCAGCTAACTGTGAAAGTTACAAACCGATTCAGCGGACCCAGGTTCGAGTCCGAGTCACGTCTTTTGGATGGTGACGTAAAAGGTCGGGACCAGACGTAAATAAAAATGATACAAAGTCATGTCTGCAAAAACCTAATTCAACAACAACTACAACAATATAAACACAGCCAGGTGCCCTACTTCCATGGGTGTCAATGCCAGGGGGGGGGGGGGGATGGCGGATATATCCCCAATATTTTGTGTGGGGGATTATCACCCCCCAATAATTCACCATCAAAAAAATGACATTGCCCCTGTTAAACTCCTAAAAACAAAGCAAAAGAAAGAAAGAAAAAAGGGAAAGGATTATAGAAAAAAAAAGAAAAATAACGAAAGAGAAAAACCTGAAAGCGCTCGCTCGCATTCAAAGCACTCTTAAAAATTCCGAGTCAGATTGACCCGGAAAAGAGTCCGTTGGGCCAAACTCCGTTCCGGGTCAAAAACTGACCAAGAATAAGGTAAAAAATGACCCGGAATATGGTCAAATGTGACCAAAAACAAGTCTTCATGGCCCTATTGCGGGTAATTTTTTGACCCGGAACGGAGTATGGCCCTATAACGGACTCTTTTCCGAGACAATCTGAACCGGAATTTTTAAGAGAGGTGTTTTTTTTTTTTAAACCGAAAAAGTACAGCCCCAGCCCCCCCCCCCCCCCCCCCCCCTCCCCGCTTCCGCGCCCATGTTAAGCTCTGATGAGCTTTTTGTCCTGTTTTAACTGCACATAGAGTTCATCTGTATTCTGTAGAGATTTTTTCTTTCACACCACTCAGCACTTGACAAGCAATATACGCCAGCGGTGGACTGTACCATGCAGACTGGAAGAAGAAGAAGAAGAAAATTACTTTTCGCTACCACTCGTCTGATATATTATTACATTAAAAAATGCTTTCCCGGATATTTTATGGCAATACCAACATTCTTGGATCCATATCAAAGCTGTGACGTATTGTGGTATGTACATGTATGAATAACAATTTCAGCGGGAAAATCTACCAAACCACCGGGAGAAAATGAAAGGGAGAGAAAGGAAGAAAAAGGAAGGGAGAAAGGGAAAGGAAGAAGAAGAAAGGAAAAGAAAGAAGGAGAAAGAGAAAGAATGAAGGAGAAGGGGAAAGAAAAAAGGAGAAAGGGAAAGGAAGGAGAACGGGAAAGAAAAATGGAGAAAGGGAGAGAAAGAAGGAGAAAGGGAAATTTTTGGCTATGCGTATGCCCCCCCCCCCCGATAACAGGCAGAAAGCTTAAGAAGAGCGGGAACCGACAGCGAAAAAACGTCGGAGCTTCCGCGCTTTGCGCGGGAGGGGGGAAAATCCCCCCTCCCTGCACCCTCCCTTCTAGGGACCACTACATTGACGTAAATTTCGGGGGGGGGGGATCTATCATTCCCACTTGGGGGAGAGGGGGTATGGTGTGTACAAATTTCCCCCATGCAGACACACTTTTTAAGGAAGAAAATATATTTTAATTAATCAGTTAGTAAAAATTCTGAATATCTATCATAAACAACCATCATAATTATTTTAGAATTTCTATTTGAAAATGCTATTGTATCTGAACGATTTTATGATAAGAGCAATCTCCCCAAGCGCGATATCCCCCAACCGCTGCTAGGCCGAGAGATGGCGTGATCCCGAATCGTACGGGCGAAATGAAAAAAAAAAATTCCTCGCCCGTACAATTCGGGATCACGCCATCTCAGCGGTTGGGGGATATCGCGCTTGGGAAGATTGCTCTTAGAATAAAATCGTTCAGAATCTGAACTACCTAAAATGCAATCCTAGCTACGCCACAGATTCTAGACATAGACTAGTAACCGGGAAATTTTGGGCTCTGCCCCCCCCTGATAACAGGTACCTGTTACGTCCCTGGGGGCGGGGCACGTACCCCTATCCCCACCCCCCCCCCACAGTTTCGCTGCATTATAGGTCTAATCTATCGTCCCGTACGCCAAACAAGAAATGTTTAAAACATGAAATGTCGCAGAGGCAGATCCTCATTACTTTAATCGGTAATGTAATATGTTTATTGGAGCCTCAAAGCTTTTTTTTTTTTTTTTTTTAATTTTGGGACTTCTTTTCAGAGTGTATCACCATGTTTATTTTTATTTTGCGAGTGAGTGAGCCAAAAATTCCAAGTTCTTCATATTAATGATTGCTATTTTGCCATCAAAATACACTCTCGGGCAAGATATTTTGAATGGTATATTTGGCAACCGTTCTGCCAAATCATGACTCTATTTCAGCACCTCGCTGGTCCAGTTATTGTTTACTGTCCCAAACCACCCTGTTTCCGATAACGGGCGAAAAACACACCCTTTTAATGATAAAAAATTTCGTCATCAAAATATAGGCCTGTATCTAAGATCTAATTTACACATTTGGTCAAATGGCTTACTTGCCCTATTCGCAGCCTTCCGAATCTTTTTGTATCTAAATATAATATCGGAGTGAGCGAAGCGAGCGACGAAAATTTACAATGTACATTCTTTGATACGCCTCAAGACATTGGCGTAAATCCGAGGAGGGGGGATATATCCCCCACTTTTTCGAGAGGGGGGATGACGTGTACAAATATCCCCCCACACTTTATAAGGAAAAAAAATTAATGATATTTGAATTAATCTTTAAAATTTTTAATAATCTGTCGTAAACAACCATTATATTTTAGAATTTCTATTTGAAAATGCTATTGAAAACCAGAAAAGCGGTTATTTTTAGTTTGCTTGCTTCGCTCGCTCGCCATATTTTCGAATTTTCATTTGAAAATGCGATTGAAAACCAGAAAAATGGTTATTTTTGGCTCGCTCTTTGCTCGCTCATCATATTTTAGAATTTCTATTTGAAAATGCGATTGGAAACTAGAAAAGTGGTTATTTTTGGCTCGCTTGCTTCGCTCGCTCATCATATTTTAGAATTTCTGTTTGAAAATGCGATTGAAAACTAGAAAAGTGGTAATTTTTGGCTCGCTCGCAAGATGAAAATTAAAATGGCATTGTGTGTAAGGGGGGTCTGTGCAGGTGGGCGAGGGTATGTGTTTATACGTAGTGTGAGTTCGACAGAAAAATAATCGGCAAAAAGTCGATCATTCCCCCCCCCCCCCCACTCCTCAAAGTGGATTTACGCCGGGGATTTACGCCGGTGCCTCAAGATAATATCTCACCTTTCTGCCGAATATGAGGCTTTTGTGCTCTTTGGCACGTATAGCTTGCCAAGTTGCCATCCAAAACCATTCTGTTTCTGTGAGCGAGAAGCGGAAGCGAGTTACCGAAAAAAAATCTTATTTTCTTCAAAACGTAGAATTATTGTATTCATATGTTTTATTAGATCCTTGGTCACAACAGTCACATTTATTTACAAACAAAGTGCCACCATAATAAACTAGATGCTTTTGATAATGTATATCTCCCTGCCCGGTCTCCCTGCAGACTTCGAGGATAGTTGGACACCTCGCTTCCAAAATATTATGATATTCGGACATGTTTGCTGCTCGAAACTAATTTTTTTTTTTCCTTTTTCTGAGCGAGCGTAGGCCTACATATAGCGAATGAGCAAGAAGAAATGGATGTTTTAACCCGTTGAGCCCTATGCCCGAGATAACTCGGGCTAGGGTCTGTGGGAAATGTGTATCTTACTGAAATCGTGTTCAACGGGTTAAATACTGAGAACGGGTTCTCTTGTATTGTTGGCTATTCTCCTGATTTTGATGGGCAACTGCCCCAAGCCCCGCATCTGTATGCCAGTGGAAGAAGTAAAAGTAGCGTGAATATGAAGGAGGAGGAGGAGGAGAAGATTAAACAAGGCTTGTCATACTTGTGGTATGTCTATGTGTTTCAAAGCGCTCGATAATAAAAAAAAAAAAATCTTTCGTAATTATGATAAAAGAAAAATTACGATAGCACGCACGGTCGCTAGCCTTTGTGACGAAGGCTTGCTGTATTATAAGTGCGGCAGATATACCGTATGTGAATCCTGATCCTCAATTTTAGCTTTTAAAAAAATAATAATAACGGTACCGGTACCGTAAATTTGTCCCGTTCAACCATGCTGCCTTGAGTTGGCCTGCAGGATGACTCATTTCTTTTTCTCAGTGCTCACGTAGCGATTTCCGCCTTTGTCGTCATGACGTCATTTTATTTGCATAAATCTCATGTCGACTGCGCATATGATCTGAGTCGCCGGGCGGCTGCTGACGGTCAGCCATTTTCTTGCATACGTCCTTTTCGCTCTGCACAAGCAAAGAGGTAGGATGTCTTTTTCAATTTCCAGTTTGGATGTAGACGTTTAATATCATTCTTTTCACGTTTTTACTTCTTCGGTAATTATCTCTTCACAGAAAACTGTATAAATTTGAATCGAAGAATTCTGATATGGTCGTTTCATGTATTGTAACTGTCTAATTTTTGTGTTATTTTCGTGTAATGTGCGATGTTCGTACCAAATTTTTCCCATTTTTCATTCGCGGCCATCACGCCACGTGTATCATGTGGTGTCATTCATTCGCGGTATGATGCCGGCTTGCGTGTGTGTGTGTGTGTTGAGTGTATTAAAGTTGCGTCATGCGGCCGGCTTGATAAATGTCGATGCGTATTTCTCACTTGTTCTAGCCAGTATTAATTTGCGATTTATTTTACAATATGTAAGGATGGGTCTTTGAATTTAGTAGTATTGCCCCTAATTGGCAAATTCTTGCACACGTTTGATTTTGTGTTTGAATTTTTTCAAGTGGCCACACCCTGGCAATGCATGCCTGGCTTCCAACTGTTGGACATGTTGGATCTAACAGATCATGTGCAATATTGTATGTTACGACATACTTTGCAATAAGACATTTAACAGTTAAACATGTTACAAACTTATCTGAGATAAGCTTGTGCTCCATACAGTAGTCATTGCGGTGGAAAAGGCACAATAGCTTTTGCGTGTATTCCCAGGCGTTTGGGCTTGGTAGAAAATCACAAGGGGAAAATAATAATTGTTTAAAATTCCATTTTCAACTCTGAATCCCCAAATTTGTGGCATATCAAGAGTTGAAGAGTCCCTGAATCAGATAATCTAGCAAATTTGAAAAAAAATTAAATCTTGCTTAGGGCAATTTTGTTGTCTGCTTTTTTACTGCTGCAACGGTGAATGTTCACTACAGTCCGACATAGGCCTACTTGTGGCCCTATGACTAGCGATAAGTAAGAATATCTGCATGGGCCAGTGAAGGTCTACAGCTTCTTTGGTTGGTTTCCTCCAGTTTGGAGAACTGCAGTCGTTGCAGGGTTGTCATCAGAGTGAATGTACATGTTGAAGCATAGGCTTAACGTTACTCGTTAGGAAGCTTTTTTGGCGCTAATGCACTTTTATATCCATGTCCGATGACTGACGGAATAAAGCGCTGCTGGTGCAACTGCTTTATTCCGTGACCGTAAGGCTTGGATATGAAAGCGCATCAGCGCTGCTTTTTTTGAAGTGGGGGGGGGGGGTGGTGGCTGAAGCTCATGAGCATGAGGTCCTTAGTTGTGGTCGATGCCTGGCTCTATGATGTAATTTAGCCCTATTTTGTAACATTTCATTTTGGATTAAGAATCAAGATTTGTGAGAACGATTTTTTTTTTCACTTCATTACATTCAGTTTTCTTTTTCATCCATTCATTTTTCTTCATATCTCTTTTCCTGTCTTCATTCCTCTCTTTTTATTTCTATTATTTTATTTTTCCATTTTACTATTATTAAGTATAAAGAAATAATCTTTATTCTTTGTTCAGGATGGAAACTAAAAAAGTTATTAAATTCAATAACTGTTTTTTTATCATACAAAATTTATTTATGAAGTAAAGTGACTTATACCTAACTCTAAAACCGTAAGGGTTCTGGCAATCGTCAAATGTCAGTTTATCTTATTTGGTCCTCTTTTTTTTTTTTAAAGCCTTGCTAAATATATTGCCGAACCCTGAACCAAACGGAGCCAAAGGTTTGGGGAAAAAATGGTGCACTCTTCCGAACCGCCTCTGAACACGGCACTCGACTTACAGCACTAATTCCGGGACCCTTACTTTACCACAAATTTGGGGATTCAGAGTTGAAGTGAAATTTTAAATAATTATTTTTCTCATGTATGAATGATCTAGCAAGCAAAAGGGTCAGCTGATACACACCAAAGCTTTTGAAGTCTTATTTATTGTAAAGGCTATTATGGAGTACCAACATATATTCAGATAAACTTGCATATGTATAAGTGACTCTACCCAAGAACCATCCCAATCTGGAACTCTCATCAGATAAAAAATCTGCTGCCCCCCCCCCACCCCCAAACAGGAAAACTTTCAGTCTCGCTTGCCAGATGCCAAATTCTTAATGCAACTGCAAGCATGAGGGACTGCACGTTTATAGCCCAGTAGCGGCGGTTGGTATAGACAAGACCAGCTAAGTGGGCCAAAACCCCCTCCGATACTCTTATTTTTGTACCCCATAAATAACACAATGAAATAACAGGTATCTAAGACCTGTAACTCATGAATTATAGGAAAAAAGACCGATTGCCATCATGCCCCCCCCCCCTGATAATTTTCGCTGTGAAATTCTGTCTGCCACATTTCACCCCACATTCTCTGACTTTTTCTTTTAAGTCTTCTGCATCTATTGAGACCCAAGTTTACAAAAAGGGATCATACCATTACCAAGTCACATGATATTTTGTGACCTCATGTCAGCCCCAGAACAGAATTTCTGAGTTTCGTGCACAAAATGATTGGGAAAAGGCATTTCCTCATATTCCACCATTATCTATAGTTTCTTCTTTAAGCTATTATTTTCATTTATTCTAACTGAATAGTGGTCCAGATAACACCCTAAAACAGCAAACTTGATTAAAAACAAAGAGAGTTGAAAGTTGAATAACAAAGAAATATATAAGTAATTAGCAAAAAAATAGAATCCATAAAAATTGAAATAAGATTTTTTTTCTTTCCGAATGTGTTTAATGTTTGCAAAGAACTTCTTACGTAGAAATTTCATCTCCAGGGCCTTTCATTACTTGATTATTGCTCAAAATGTGTATTTCATGGAAATGGGGCGAATTCACCCCCGAAATGTCAAAAAAGAGCCCTGGAAAACTTTAAAAAAGAGCCCCTGAAATTCTCATAGGGTCCTATGTTAACTGTAATACAATGTAGAAAATTTTGCAAGTGGGATGAAAAAGTATCCTTGGGGGGAAAAAAAAAAAAATTCCTTCTTGTATTTACACATATAATTTGCATACCTGCCAAATGTTCCCATCAAATAGGAATATTCTTATTTGGGGGAAAAGAAAATTGCCTATATACCTTTGTGTTCCTATTTCTGTAAATTTGTCAGTAGTATTGAATAGGAACATAAGGAATGCTCTATTGAAATTTTTGAAACAATTTGTTTCTACTTTTTGGCTGCCAAGGTTGGCTGGTATGAATTTGCATGAATTATATTCGATGAAAAAAGAAAGATTTACATAATAAAATAATGATGGATTTGTGTTCTTTATGCCATTCTCAACGTCCAGGAAAATTTTTGTGTTGATTGGTCATCGGCCATCAACCCCCCCCCCCCCCCAAAGTCCTCAATACCTCCAAAATAACCCAGTCTTTTTAGGGTTAAAACAATAAGAAAATAAAGGGCTTACTTTGGGGTGATCACCAAGAAACGGTCTCTGTATTCACATTATAGTTAATGCATTTGAACTACTTCTGTGCCGGCATCGTGCAAAAACCTATGGTAATCAAAGTACTAACCTGGGTATAGTATATATTAAAATGTGCTATGAAGTATGAACCTGAAATTTCAATTTGTTTAGATGCACAGAAAAAAACGTGGGGGGGGGGGGGGGGGGGTCTGCGGTACTACTTTGTACTACTTTTTGTGTATGACATGCATTGCATGTCTGGCCTGACGTGTGTACAAGAGCAAGTTGGTAACATTTGTGCGTATGTAAAGGCCCCATTCCACTATCACGATCTGAACGCCGATCTACCGAATCGGCGGAGAGCGTACAGGGGTTGTTTTTAATCAGCAGCATTGTGGTTGGCAGCGTTGTGAGAACGCAGCAGAATCGGGTAGTTGCTCAGATCGGAAAGAAATTTTGAACATGTTCAAAACTTCATCCCAATCTTCCCGATCAAAAGTCATCGGAAAGCAAAATCAACTTAACTACGTCGTAAACACAGCGGACTGAGCGTAGCAAGGTCTCTCTCAGCCTTGTGACAGCGGCACCAGAACGGGACGTAAACTAGACGCCGCTGTGGTCCCGCTGCTGCCCCAATCTACTCCGATTTAATGACGACCTTCCCGCTGTAATCGCTCTCACTACGCGCTCCCCTCTCTTACTGTAATTAAGGCGGGTTCCTACAACGCTCTCGGTACCTTTCATTTCCGCTTTAACTACGCTGTTCCCACTTTAGCTACGATGATTCCATTTTAGTTACGCTGTTGCTGCGCTTATTAAGATTTATACAAGCTTGTGATACACCTCTCGACTCTCGTCACTAGATCACATCGGCTGAATCATTCACGATTTTTGTCGCTATCCCCAAAACAAAAATTATTTGTGCCAAGAGAAAATAGCTGAGTATTCGGTCCAGATCGGTCAATTTTCACCCGATCCTCCCCGGCCTGAAAAAATTGCCAAATCGTAGCTAGAGCGGCATAGTGGAATGGGGGTTTACTGTGTGGTTTGATGGGCAAATGCTGTGGATGTGTTGTTGCATTTGCAACACGAGTTCGTGTGTGATGATCAGGGCTGTTTTGAAAGCCCATTTCCAGTATTTGTTTAAACACATTTTTTGATGATTAATTGATGCTGTACTATCATTGCCAATCGGTTGACAACTCCACCCCCCACGTAGCCCGCCACCATTCAAGCCTCGGAGCTGGAGCTCGATGTGAGGCCAGTTCCATACCCATATGAAAGCTTGTGTAATAACCCTAACTAACGTCCGATTTTCATAAAGAAACTAGACTATAAAGCAGCTTTGAAAAGAACTGGATTTACAGTTCATAACAATCCAAATCACACCCACCTACCTCTTTTTGTGAGAACCAAATAAAAAATCCAGGTCAAATAAGGTGAAATAGATTGCCACTTGTTTGCTATTTTGTCATGTCATGTTTCAGTAATTCATCAGCTGCCAAGGGGTGGCGCTGTACCCAGAAGTATAGTGGAGCGTGACATTACAGTACACAAAATCCTTTTCAGCTGTGTTGAAACAATTACATATACATGCAAGCAAGGAGCAGATTTGAAATCGAACTGCAACGATTCAATCACTATCCCAAATCGCTAGCTAGTGAATATGAACAAGAGCTTGCTTGCAAGTATGAATGTTTGTTTCTTGATAGTGTCCTTTTGTTTTCGTTCATTGCTATGTTGTGTAGCATATCTCTAATGATGTTGGTTATAATGAAGGTCAAATTTGGATGAGCAGGAGGTGTAACTCCCATTGTATTATCTTTTTTCAGCATTATTGCAGTTGCTACTTTCTTCGTCTGAAGTCATTTGGACCATCTGATAATTCACCATGGGTAAGGATAAGGAACATATCAACATCGTGGTTGTTGGCCACGTAGATTCTGGCAAGTCGACCACCACTGGTCATCTCATCTACAAGTGCGGTGGGATCGACAAGCGTACCATCGAGAAATTTGAGAAGGAAGCTGCTGAGGTTTGTAGTTCTCTAATTCCTTTAAAAAAATACAAAAACAAACGGGAAGAGCCAGAAAAAAGAATATTGAAAAGCAGAATTTACCATGGAATAATGACCTCCCTGGGATCAAGGACATTATTCCGCTATATCAGGGCAAACCCCCCCCCCCCCCACAACAAAAATATTGATTTAAGGTTTGAAACATAATATTGTGTGAAAGCTATAATAGAAATGACAAAATTTAGTTCTTGAAATTGGTTAAATTCCAAAATCTTGTGACACTGTCACTTTCTTATGAATTTCTTTATTTCAACGGTGCACCGGTCCCCAACTGTAAAAACACTGGCGGGCACTGGTCAAAGAAATAACCGGGGTGACTCGGTCCTAATTGTTCATTTAAATGGTTGTCTTGCTTTTTCTTGAAACAGTGTGGAAAGGGATCCTTCAAGTATGCCTGGGTTCTTGACAAACTGAAGGCTGAGCGTGAACGTGGTATCACTATTGACATTGCCCTGTGGAAATTTGAGACCGAAAAGTACCACATCACTGTCATCGATGCCCCTGGACATCGTGATTTCATTAAAAACATGATCACTGGAACCTCCCAGGTAAGAAAAAGGAAGATTGATGCAAGTCATTGACATTATGCACACTTGAGAAACAAGAGACACCAATACTTTAAATGCAAACCCCCTCCTTAAAGGTTTGTATGGAGGGCACTTGCAAGCTTGGACCTGTGATGCTGCACAAGTCCTGACAAAAACTGACAGATGCTGTGATAGTTATGTAAGATCTATCCAAGAAATAAAAAAGATTAAGTAGAGCAGACAGTGTGTGGTAATACTGCTCTGCCCCTTCCCCCCAATTCTATATGTAAATCTTGAGGGGAAAAAAATCAAAATGCAACTTTGAAGATGAATTCAGGTTGTGTCATGAATCATTAGGCACTTAATCTGTTTTACATAACTTGTTTTTGCAAACTTCATAGCACCCGAGTTGAGAAATGATAATTTCATCCTCAGAATTAGCTAATATAATCGCCTCTCTTTCTGCGTGGGCACTCGCATTGTGTACAGAGTCTATAGGAGTAGAATGCTGTCATCAGCACTGACAAAATAAACTGGGAAGTGAATGGACCGGTGACAGATTTCATGATAATGCCAACATACCAGATTTTATCGGAAAATGCATTATAAGTACTTATTTTCGATGCTAAGGTTACACATAACAAGTAAGTCTATCACACTGGAGAGCTTATGAATATTGATGAGCACACATGCTGCTAATGTGCTTAGCATGCATTAGGTCAAAATTCCCATATTGAACATATCCAGATAGAAGAAAGGCACCTGGGATTATTTTTGTTTTCAAAGCATATTACACTTTCAGAAACAAAAAAAAGAGCAATAGATAGGCTTTGCCTGAAATGCTAGAACTATCTTTCTGAAAAACCAAGTCAAGTATTAAGTACATTCATAGTCAATGCCGAATATGAAGTAACATTTAGTACTCTTATTGCTCATATTCAAAAGCCAGTTTGTCTTTCTGTGTCTTTAGGCTGATTGTGCTGTATTGGTTGTAGCTGCTGGTACTGGAGAGTTTGAGGCCGGTATCTCCAAGGATGGACAGACACGTGAGCATGCCCTGCTTTGCTACACCCTTGGTGTCAAGCAGCTTATTGTTGCAGTCAACAAGATGGACAGTTGCAAGTACGACGAGAAGCGTTTCCATGAAATTGTGAAAGAGGTACAGAGCTACATCAAGAAGGTTGGCTACAATACCAAGGCCGTAGCCTTCATCCCAATCTCTGGATGGCATGGTGACAACATGCTTGAACCATCAGAAAAGGTAACTTCATGAGTCCACTCTGTATTGTCAACTACTAGTAGGTATAATTGCTAAAGAATATTTAGGCCAGTATGCTTTTCTTAGATGTGTAAATCATTAATTATGCAAATTTATGCAAATTTATTAACCCTAAAATGGCCGGGGGTTTGAGTCAACCCCCTCTGTCATTTTATCGCAATAATTTTTAAACCTTAAAAAGGTTTCGCCATGGCCTTTCATGACTTTTGAGCCCCAAGTCTTATGCATCTTTTGATACCAAATTTACCGTATTTTGAACTATGGTTCTCGCGTAGCGTGGTAATGTACAATCGTGCGCACGCCAAAAAGTGAATTTTCCTATAACACATGAAATGGCATAGTATGGGATGAGTTGTGTATGAATCATGTATGTATGCCAGATTATTTACCAAACAGATACACAATATATTCTATGTTTGAATAAATTTTTATGATGTCCAAGGTTATGGTCAAGGTCAAGGTCCTGAGTTTTTTTATGCCTCCACCCACCGTAGGTGGTTGCCGGAGGCATTATGTTTTCGGGTCGTCCGTCCGTCCGTCCGTCCCGTTTTCGTTCTCGCGATAACTTAAGAACCGTTTGACGGATCAACTTCAAACTTGGCTCATGTATCCATATGGGAGGGACAATGATCTGATTAGATTTTGGAGTCTCAAGGTCAAAGGTCAAGGTCATAGAGGTAATAAAACACATAAAAATGGCTCGTTCTTGCGATAACCTAAGAACCATTTGACAGATCAACCTCAAACTTGGCACAGGTATGCATATGGGAGGGACAATGATCTGATTAGATTTTGGGGTCACAAGGTCAAAGGTCAAGGTCATAGAGGTAATAAAAACATTTAAAAATGGCTCGTTCTCGCGATAACTTAAGAACCATTTGACCTATCAACTTCAAACTTGGCACAGGTATGCATATGGGAGGGACAATGATCTGATTAGATTTTGGGGTCTCAAGGTCAAAGGTCAAAGGTCATAGAGGTCATTATGTACATAGAAAGTGTTCGTTCTTGTGATAACTCAGTAACCATTTGACGGTTCAACAAACTTGGCTCATGTATGCATATGGAAAGGGCAATGATCTGATTAGATTTTGGGGTCTCAAGGTCAAAGGTCAAAGGTCATAGAGGTCATTATGTACATAGAAAGTGTTCGTTCTTGTGATAACTCAGTAACCATTTGACGGTTCAACAAACTTGGCTCATGTATGCATATGGAAAGGGCAATGCTCTCATTAGATTTGGGGGTCACAAGGTCAAAGGTCAAGGTCAAAGATGTCATTGTATAAATGAAAATAAATCAACATGAAGTGCCATTTATTTCTGATTTGGTAATGGCGGAGGCATAAAGTTCGACCACGTGTGGTCGAAGATTCATCTAGTTTTTTTGTTTTTTTTTGGAGAGGCGAGAAAACAAGAAACAAATAAATGAGATACGAGACATACAGAAAAACAAATATATAAGAAAATTCTGAAAAACAATAGAAAACATTAGAAATTAATTTTGATACAATTACATTGTAAGGAATGCCACAAAGAATATTTACACCAAAAATTTGGATTCTAGGAGCTTTATTTTGTGATTTAGAGCAAAATGTGTGATTTCATGCATAAATTAGCATAATTAATAGACAATAGAAAGGAGAATTTTTTTTATAGCTTGGTAGATTATGCCTGAGGTAACGTGTGTGCCAATTTTTACAGCATGTGCGCAATCGATGGGCGGGGGGGGGGGGGGGGGGGGGGGTTGGTTGAATCACCCCACCCCCCGGTTTAGGGTTAAAAATGACAAAAATGCTACTTCTCTATTTTGCAGAGGATTTTGATATCTGATGGGGCTTGGTGAGGGCTGCAAAATTACTACTTAGAATGCTGTTTAGAAAGTTAATTGTGCAAATATATTTTAAATGAATAAAAAGTGCTACTTAAAGGCAAAGTCCACCCCAGAAGTTTCACTGTTTCAATAAAAGGAGTGAAATATGAAGAGCATTTTTAAAAAGATATTGAGTATGGTATGTAAAAAGCAATTCTTCTGAACATACATTGACTATGGGGGTTTGAAAATGTGTAACTTCAAAGAAAATTGAGAAAAATGTGAAATTTCATGTACAAAGTGAATGGAGAGCTGCTCGCATATGATGTCATCAGTGTTGCCAGTTTGCAGAGCCAAGAGTAATTTACTAGAAAATTTAAATGAGTATAATTTTCTTATTCTTTGACTGATTTTTTTTTTTTTTTTTTTTTAAATGCTGTTCAAATTGAACTCCTTTTATTGAAACAGTGAAACTTCTGGGGTGGACTTTCCCTTTAATACAAATGCTATTCTAATCTATTCTGCACCAGAAATTACCAAGATTAATGCCATTCTACAATTCTGGCACAATTTCAGGAACATAAATTACGCTTTGCGTAATATTTACTCATTCAATCGTTATTCTTTGGTATGCATGCCCATAATGGTAAACTGTTAACCCCTATAGTTTGTTGTGATGCTGCCGTTTGTTTTGTTGTTTGCACTCTGCAGGCCCTATTTGTTGACAGATATTTATGCAAAGTTTGCAAAGAGGTGCAATACAATAAATCCTTAATAAGCGAGGTGTTAATGGCCCCATCTCACAGATTTGGGGGGTGGGGGGGGGGGGTAGCTCTGTGCTGACCCTTTTTTTTTAATGGGAAGTTGCATTGTATGGCAGAGATTTCACAACGACCGTGGGGATGCACTTCCGTTGGGTGGCAACAGATATTTCTAGTTTTAATGTAGTGATGATATCTGTGCATCGGGGAAACTTATGCACTAACCTGAGACCTGTCCTTTCTAACAGATGTCTTGGTTCAAGGGATGGTCTATTGAACGCAAGGAAGGCAATGCCTCTGGAAAGACCCTCTTCCAAGCCCTTGATAGTATTCTGCTGCCTGACAGACCTAGTAAGAAGCCTCTTCGTCTGCCCCTCCAGGATGTCTACAAGATTGGTGGTACGTAAACGGACATGTAAATGTTGTGGTTTTCTGAAGAAATTTGGAATGTTCCATGATACCTGATCTTTCAAAAAAGGGAATTTGTAGTTTTTTTCCCCACTAAGAGATCTTGGGGCTGGCCGAAATTCTGCTCTCGAGGTTTCTGTACGACATGCTCAGATTTTACTATCTGGGTGATTCAGTTTGCGTAATAGGTGTTGGGGAGGTATGCTACTTTCAAAAGTTAATCAGATTCACATAGAAATGCCACTTAAAGAGTGATCAAAATTTTGTACCCATGGGCAGCATGATAAGTAACAAAATTCTGTAAATATCAACATACAGTTATCCAGATTCAAGCTACAATGAAATAAAAACGTAATTATGTTGCCACTGCAGCGACAGAACAAATTGTTATTTTCAAGTTTTGCAAACAAACTTTGGGATGAATGTGCATGTTGTAGCAAGGAGGTGACTAGGCATGGGTCCATTTGAGTCTATCTGTCCGTCCTGCTTCTTTGTAAACAAGTTATCTGAAGAACCGTTTTGAGGTATGAATTTCAGTCTTGGTCCCTGTGTGCATCACTATAGGGAGACAAGACAACCTAATTAGATTTTGGGATATGTAGGTCAAAGGTCCATACCTCAAATGGTTTGAGATACCATGGGGTCACCAGGAGTCAGGGATGACTTGGCACCTAACAAAGTCAAAGGTCACGGGTCACTTCATGAAATTTCATGCACGACTTTGTATAATCAAAGGGACCAGACTTTTTGGGTTGTTAGGTCAAAGGCCAAAGAGGTCATTTGAAGTGTAATTATATGTTTTTATTAGCTAATCCAGGCCCATTGGACCAGATGAGCTTATTGCTGTGGCGTGGCATCCGTCCACAATTTCAAAATACTGCTTCTTTGTCATTTCTTGCCCAATTTCAATTCTGTTTGCCTTATATAAAGCACCAGGTGGGGGAGTCAAAACTTATACCAGTACACAAAATTTAAAATTCATTAAATATGTTAATTTATGTAAATTCCAAAATCACAAAGAATGCTTCCACTCCTTTTGTTTGTTGATTTTGATTTTATTTTTGTTTCATCTGGTAGCGCTACATGAGGTACACAGAACTACGCAGAATTTTGAAATTTTGTCTCAAATATTATTTATGCGAATTGATGCAAATTTTATTTTAAAAATCATAGAATTGGTTGAATTAGTCTCGATGCTGAGTGAGTGACACATCATTGATGTGCTCGTTCTGGTTATCACATTGATTCAAAAGTAGTTTGAGACAGGAAATTGGCTGAAAATAGGTTGAGACACATAGGGAGATGCACTTGCATTTATCTTGTTAATCATATGAAAGCGCCGACCAATTGAATGACTGATGAAAATCCATACAATCCTGCTTTCTGAATACACTCTTTGTATTTCATATTTGTTCACTCCTAATTTTCTTTGCCTTTTCCTCAGTTTGTTCCACTTCTGACATCATATATTTAAACAAAAAAAACAAAAAAAAATAAATCATGTTCATTTATAGGTGTCAAATTAGTTCCTGTGTATCCTTTATATAGGCAGTGCTGAATAGGTCATCTGGTCATGTGCTCAGTTTACAAGTATAATTTTTTTCAAAATCTTCAGGTATTGGTACTGTTCCAGTGGGTCGTGTTGAAACTGGTACCCTTAAGCCAGGTGTTGTTTGCACCTTTGCCCCTGCCAATCTCACCACTGAGGTGAAGTCTGTGGAGATGCACCATGAAGCAATGGCAGAAGCTCTACCTGGTGACAATGTTGGCTTTAACGTCAAGAACGTATCAGTCAAGGAACTCAGACGCGGTTTTGTTGCGGGAGACAGCAAGAACAACCCTCCAGTTGGGGCAAAGAACTTCAAGGCTCAGGTATGTGGACGGTGCAAGAAGGAATGACAAATGACTTTGTGTAGCTCTGATATGGCCATGTGTTCTGAACTCGCCACCAATAAAGGGTGGTTTTGTTTTTCCAAATATCACTGTAATAGGGCTTGGCTTTTTTGGTTTTTTTTGAAAGTCCAATACATATCCAGATTTCGGGCAGGCACCCGATTTCCTGAAAATTATGACACAGAAAACGCATGATCTAAATGTAGAAAAAATAGCTACCCATTTCCCCAAAATGATATAACAGAAAACACATGATCAAATGTCCCTACAAACATGCTTAAGTTTTCAAATTTATAGTGGCTAAATAATTTCAAGAAAGTATGAATAACTTTGCTAATATTGAAATATATCATATGAAGTCATTTCCATCCGTGTAGGTGATGATAAATGCCCATATTATGTCGAAATCTGCTGATAAAATGGAGAGAGATCTTGAGAGCCGCCACCTTTCAGCAGATGGAGCTATTCTAAATAACAGTCGTATTGAATTTTGAATCTTCCGATCTATAATAAACTTCTAAATTTGATAATTAGAAAAAAACATTGTTTGACACCTATCTTCCAGCTTAATCATTTGGTGGGCAGTTATCTTTAATACACTACAATATAGTACTAGATTCTTGTAATGTCAGATATTAGGCTGCAAAAGGTTTAGACCAGCTTTAGCGAAAGGTCAAATCCCTTATAATGCATGAACTGATACCAATATTGAATCATGTCAAGGCTTCATGAAATTGTCTGGTATGTAGGTCACAGATCAAATGCTATAGTTTACCTGCAAGTTTCTACTGAGGTTAGTAACTTCTGAACCACTAACCTGTTTGTAACTGAACTTGGCTAGTAGAAGCTGTACAGGGACCTCATTGTTATTTGGGGGTCAAAGGTCACATATTTAGGTCCAATGTTAAAATATAACTGCAAGTTTCTACTGGGGTTGGTAACTTTTGAACCATAAACCCATTTGCAACCTAACTTGGATGGTAGATGGCTTACCGGGACCTAAATTTTATTTGGGGTCAAAGGTCCCATATATAGGTCAAATGAAGTCGTATGTTACAATTTACCTCCAAGAATGATTGCACATGAACATGGCAAGACACATTATGGCCATTGCCTGTCTTTTTTGATTGACAGCATAACGGCTATAAGTCAAGCATGAGTAAAAATCAGACTCATTAAGTATGCATGTCAGAAATTCAGTTATCCATAAATACTGTTTGGCGAATTTGGTTTATGATAATTTTATCAAGATAAGAAATGATCCAGGTTATTGAAAATGGTCTCTCTTTTTTTATGTCTCTGTGCACAAAAGATGGTGCCGCTTTTTCATGAACGCGATATCTCGAGAACCATATATGAAGAACTTCAAAATTGGTTCTAGTACGTATGGCCATAGGTAGACGATCTGACTTGTCTATTTGATGCTTCTATAGTCCACAGCAAACCTAGAAAAATACTTTCCACTGAATTTTTTTTTTTGGGGGGGGGGTTGATTTGAAATCTGAAGTGTTATAATAATTTTAACTTCTTGCCCAAGGGGTGATCTTGAGCAATTTGTATAATTTGCATAAATAGAGTAGCGACTTTTTAAAACAAACAATCTGATCTTCATTTGGAGGCAATCAAATATACTAAAATTACTAAGATTATTCTCTGTTTCTTCTGTTTAATGCAGGTGATTATTATGAACCACCCTGGCCAGATCCATGCTGGCTACTGCCCAGTTCTGGATTGTCACACTGCTCACATTGCCTGCAAGTTTTCGGAACTCCATGAGAAGCTCGATCGTCGTTCTGGCAAGACTCTGGAGGAGAACCCCAAGTTCGTGAAGAGCGGTGATGCCGTCATCTCCACACTGATTCCCTCCAAGCAAATGTGTGTCGAGACCTTCTCGGAATTCCCCCCGCTAGGACGTTTCGCTGTCCGTGACATGAGGCAGACCGTTGCTGTTGGTGTGGTGAAGGCCGTTGAAAAGGCCGAGGCATCTGGTGGCAAGATGACCAAGTCTGCCCAAAAGGCTACCAAGAAGAAATGATGGCGTTCTGCACCCCAAGGCCACATCATGTTCCCACTTCTACTTCTCACTTATAAGCTCAAAAGAATAACTGCAAGCCTTCGTTTGCCCATGCTTCTTGAAAATATGAAAACTCAAAGAATATCACACTCTAATGGATTCTTCCTTTAGGACTGATAGTATTAGTATAAAGTGTTTGCTTTTTAATTGTAAGCACTTTTTATTGGGCCAATTTCAAAGAGACTGAATTAGTACATGTGCTTATAGCTTTTAAAAAAAGGACATAAAATTAATGCTTCATTGTCTTTTGTGTTTCCCTCAAAGATTGATGGGGAAAAAAAAAAAACCCAGAGGAACACCTTTTTTTGTTTTGTTTTTAATATTCCGGTGAATGTGATAACAAGCTTAACAAGGGTAGAAAAGCTTATCCGATAATGTGACCTGCACCAAGTGAAATACCCTTGAGGTAGGGGCCGAGTTAACCCCTGATTAAAATTTCAGTTATTTAAAAGAACAAAGAAAAATTATAGTACTGAAAACTTGTGAAGTTGTGAAATCTTGGATGGGATTTGTGTTTTTTTTTTCTTTATTAAAAATACTGTCAAGTTAAAGGCAAATACCTCTCCTGTTACAGTGGAACGATCACAGTATGTTACATTTTTCGCGTATACTACAGAAAACGTATTTGACAAACCTCTATGGAGGAAGTGATGATTGCAATTACATGTGCTCGAGCAAGATATGTGTATGAACATATTTGATTTTTGGTCAAACAAAGTAAATTCTTGGCTAACAAAATTTTATTTGTTTGTAAATGGAAGACAAGTGCATGCCTTGGAAAATAAATACTCCATAAAAAATTATTCTTGTGTGGTTGATCAGTTTGGAAAGTAATGTTGGTGATCGGTCGGAGCAAAACCAACTCCAGTGAAAAAGACAAACAAAATTAAAAACCCCAAATGCTTGAGGAGTGGAGAGTTTCTTTGGAGAAAAGAAATATGAGAGGATTTGAAAAAGTGTATGAATGGCAGACCTTAACCCTAAAAGGCCCCAGGCCCCCCCCCCCCTTTGACGTATTGTGTGATATGTCTGCAATGCGCAAAGCAGTCAATGCACCATTTCATGACTTTTTATGCCTCCGCCCACCGTAGGTGGTTGCCGGAGGCGTTATGTTTTCGGGTCGTCCGTCCGTCCGTCCGTCCCGTTTTCGTTCTCGCAATAACTTAAGAACCGTTTGACAGATCAGCTTCAAACTTGGCTCGTGTATGCATATGGGAGGGACAATGATCTGATTAGATTTTGGAGTCTCAAGGTCAAAGGTCAAGGTCATAGAGGTAATAATACACATAAAAATGGCTCGTTCTCGCGATAACTTAAGAACCATTTGACAGATTGGCTTCAAACTTGGCTCATGTATGCACATGGAAGGGGCAATGATCAGATTAGATTTTGGGGTCACAAGGTCAAAGGTCAAGGTCATAGAGGTAATAATACACGTAAAAATGGCTCGTTCTCGCGATAACTTAAGAATCATTTGACAGATTGGCCTCAAACTTGGCTCATGTATGCACATGGAAGGGACAATGATCTGATTAGATTTTGGGGTCACAAGGTCAAAGGTCAAAGGTCACAGAGGTCATTAAGTACATAGAAATGGTTCATTTTCACCAGAACTCAACAACCATTTGATCGATCAACCTCAAACTTGGCACAGGTATGCATATGGGAGGGACAATGATCTGAATAGATTTTGGGGTCTCAAGGTCAAAGGTCAAAGGTCATAGAGGTCATGTACATAGAAATGGTTCGTTCTTGTGATTACTCAGTAACCATTTGACGGTTCAACAAACTTGGCTCATGTATGCATATGGAAAGGGCAATGCTCTCATTAGATTTGGGGGTCACAAGGTCAAAGGTCAAGGTCAAAGATTTCATTGTATAAATGAAAATAAATCAAGATAAAATGCCATTTATTTCTGATTTGGTAATGGCGGAGGCATAAAGTTTGACCACGCGTGGTCGAAGATTCATCTAGTTTTCTTTCAAATCTCAAACATCCTTTGATACATACTTGCAACATTCGGGTATGCGTTTCCGAAGTTCGGTAACATTTTGTATTTGCACGTCGGACCAGAACTGCTCAAAAATTTATAAATGTATGATTATGTTACTGATAATTACTGATACAGTCAACTCTGCCCAAGTCGAAGTCGCATAAGTCGAATAATCGCCTAAGTCGAAGGTCTGTACTTGGTCCCATTCCTTTATTTTCTATTGTTTTTGACCCCTCATAAGTCGAATTTTCTCTTAAGTCGAGGCATTTTCTTCAGTCCCAAGAAATTCGACTTTGGCAGAGTTGACTGTAATTAATTTTATGGCTGTTTATGAATCGCAAAAGTGTCCCCAACAAATTTAATCGAAAAAGCAATAAAAAATTAAAGGTAAAAAAAAAAAAAAATCCTTAATTAAAATACAATAAAATACATGAGAAATAAATTTTTGATTTTGAATTTTTTCAAGTACATTTGCTAGAAAACTACTTATATTATCTAGATGAAAAATTTAGTAGTTTCGGAGGTTTATTTAATGATTTAGAGCAAAATTCTGATTTCATGCATGAATTAGCATAATCAAAAAATAAATTGAAATCATTTTGGAGCAATTAACTCTACAGTTAAGTAGATGTGGGTGACAAGCGTGCCGATTTTCGGTGCGATTGCTGTGTCCACGGCCGAGATCGGGGTGGGGGGGGGGGGGGGGAGGGGGGGTGGGGCAGTTAACAAATCCATGATACATGTTGGAAACGCCCGACTACAGTCGGAAGGATTTTTTTTTACGCTCAAATGCAGTGTATTGAGTACTTCCCCAGTCAATGATAAATGAAAATGAGGGGGGGGGGGGGGGGGGGAAGGATAGAGATGAAGGCTGACTAAAGGAAAGTGATACCCCCCATGTACATCATTGTGCTCATTGTGTAATTGTCCTGGCTTTTCGTCTGCGGAGTAGGGCCCTCCCCTCCCCGCCTGGACTTGTCGAGGAGGGTTCAGTGCAACAAAGGGCTATCTGCATTTTTGGAAATTTGGATGAATCTTGAAATGAAGATTTGTTGCACTGACACACTGCAGTTTAAAGCAGATAGCCATATCTGTTTTGGATGATGCCCAACGGCAGCAAAGTTTGCTATAGAAACCATTATTACCAATGGGTTCCTGGTCTCTACTGGATCATTTTGATTTTGAAATCTCAGTTTGACCAAGAATGCAGATAGCCCTATGCTGTACTAAACCCTCGTTATAATAATGCAATTCCGTCTATATCGTCATGGACATGACCAGAAATGGAAAACGTGAGCCATCCTTTGATTCAATGATGTTTACCGCCTTCTGATTATGTGCATCTTAATTAGAACATTCAGGTGTTTGAAAAAAACCACTGCGGAAGCATGTTCGATCATTGACATAAGGAGCACGTTTCCCTCACTATGGTTTTGTTCGGCTGGTTCGCTCTTTCAGAATAAGTCTTTGAAAATACTACACTGATAGGGAATAGCAAACCTGAGAACGAGACAAATTTTGCGACGTGACATTATTGATTCGCACACTTCCGCACAAACATAGACCTTATTTAACATTAAGAAATTAATAATCTTTATAGGCCCCGTACATTGTAATTATGGAATATTATGAGGAAAATGGAGAAAACATTAATATTACAAACCATCAATCAAAATATCACTTTTATCTTGTAATATTCATACGTTCTTCAAAATAAGCACATGGAACTGTAATTTCCAATCTTAAACCAGAACTGCACATGGATTTCCCATGATTTAAGCGATTTATTATCTGCGCATGTACTTCATACATAACGTATTTTATTTTTGTCAAATCTCTGTCTTGTTTCTGTCCTGGCTAATTGGCGGTGACCATCATGAGATCAAAGTGGAGAAATATGTACAGAATGTTACTGAGACGGCTTTGACAGTCACGCGTGCATGATAAATTCGGTCACGAAACAACAATAAATGTCCATCTCTCGTTGGTCTATGATGTAATCAAATACATGTACAGGTGACTGGAAGGATAAATACACATAATTATACAGATAATTTCTGTATCAAAATATTTTATTCACGGTTACATTTCTTCATAGTACAGTAATTCTTTCGACATGATAACTTGCTGACAAGGTTTCACCTCTTTATCCATCCATTTAATATTGTCGTACAACTGAACATCTAGGCTGCATTAATTTACACACCTATTACATTCAATATAATTAGCCCATTGTTAATCAATCAAAAAGTTGTTTGGTATGCGATTTTGTGATTTTTTTTTTTTTTTTTTTAAACGTACATTATTTTTTGACGGGTTATGTTTGTACATAACATGGTGCATGTTTCAAAATGTTCAAATCATGGGCATCAATCGGGGGGGGGGGGGGGGGGGGGAGGAGAAAGGGGGACACGTTCCCCAAACTTTTGGGGGGTGGGGTTAATAACAGGCTATGTACCCCCCCCCCCCTAATTTAAGCTGAGGACCTTTTTCTGACATACTTGTGTATGTCCTCCCCCAAATAAAAATGTTATGCCCCTTATGCCGACAACAACAAATTTAAGCCGAGGTCGGGGGGAGGCGGGGGGGAGGGGGGGGGGGGGGGGGGCTTGTCAGCACACTGCAACAAACCTTTTTGTTATGAGTGGAAGACGGGCATCAGACTTTTTATGGAATGGCAAGGAGGGCTGGGGATAGTTTTCTTGAGTCTGAAAGAGGTTGAGGCATATGCTAGCAATGCCATGATTCCCGCCAAAACAAATGACTGAATTAATTCAACATTTTAGCACTGAAGCACAACCATATTTTCAGTCAAAAGACTTGTAGTTGCCTCTATACTTCCAACAGTCAAATCCATGGGTGTCGATCCCGGGGGAGGGGGGGGGGGAACAGGGGGATATATCCCCTCCCCCAATATTTTGGTCAGGGGGATGGCCTGTACAATCATTCCCCCCAATAATTCACCATGAAAAAAATGAAAAATTTCATAGCTTCCTAGAATTCTCGAGAATAAAACAAAAGTAAAGACAAAGACAAAGAGAGAATAAAGAGCAAATAAACATTTTTTTTTTAAAGAAAGGAAAAGGAAAAGGGTTTCAGCGCTCATTCGCTTCGCTCGCATTTAACCCATTTGTGACAGGAATTATTTAAAGCCTAATTTGATCAGCTCTTATTCTTCAAATTGGCAACACCAACATTCTTATTTTATTGCTACATTTTTCATATAAAACGTCATGTATCTGAAATGAATATAAATTAACAGAAATTATGATGAGAAGTCAAAAAGTTGCCAATTTGCAGGGGAAAACGGTGATTTTAAACCTTCTATCACATTGCCAATTTAAGGATTTTAATGCTTATTTTTCTTTTAAAAATTTTCAGCATCAAACAACGAATATTGACGCAACCAAAATGGGCACAGTTCGTGTCGAATTTTTTGCTCTTTCTGCTCATGTATTTGGTATGATTTTTAGGGCTTTGCATCAAAAGATATTAGGCCAAACCACAAAATGTGGACCTCTGTCACGAATGGGTTAAAGTACCCCAACCAATGAGGTTATACCGTCTTTATGAAAGCAAATCGGTTTGCATATTGTCTATCAAATAGTATGCTATTGTTGTTCTACTCACATTTATTATCTTTTGTTATGTTAACCAATGCCAGTTAATATTTTTATCAGGGTTTTATGAAATGAAACTGGTCTGCATCTTGTCTTTCTATCCAATGTTATACATGCACTATTATAATATAAATGCAAGGAGTCGAATGGGAAGAAGACCCATAACAGAAGAATTTTCATGAGATAATGGCCTGTGATTGGTAGCCTATTCCTATCTTACCAAATATGAGAAAGAAGGATGCTGATAAAAAATGCTTTTAAAATCATAAAATTGGAGTAACAGTACACTAGAACCTAGCTGTTCTTAGTATTAAAAAAATAGCCCTTTCTCGCTCGCTTGCTCCACTCGCTCATAGAAACAAGATCAGGAGACAAGCGCTCTTGTTCCCTCAGCAACATGCCCGAATATTGTAATATTTTTACAGCGAGATGTAAAGCTTTTCTCGAATACAGGGAAATTGTACATCATAAGATTCATCTAATTTATTTTGGTGGAAATTCTAGGCCTACGTTTTACTAGAAAGAAACAGAGTTTTTGTCGGTAGTTCGCTTCGCTCGCTCATAGAAACAAATTGGTTTTAGATGACAAGTGGATTTTGATGACAAAATAACACTTCATCACTAAAAGAGTGTGTTTTCCCCTATCTCGCCTCCCTCGCTTGTAATATTCAAAATAGGGTGGTTTAGGAAAGTAAACAATTGGACCAGCGAGGTGCTGTATTAGACAAACATCTTATATTGCTTGAGTGTACTTTGAGGACAAATAACATTTCTTTTAAAGCTAGAAAGTGGAATTTTCGGCTCGCTCGCTTTGCTCACTAGCAAAAAACAGCAACAAACAAACAAACAAACAAACAAACAAAAAAAGAGATGGATCATACTCTAAGTAAAGGTTCAAGTCCCCTAAAGTCCTTATTCAGGTAATGAGGATGTACCTCCGCGATATTGTTTGATTTTTTTTTTTTTTTTTTTTTTTGTGCGGTTAAGTGGAGGAACGAGAGATTAAACTAATCATGCAGAGATATGGGCAGCAAAAAAAAAAAAAAAAAAAAGAGAAAGGTCCTGCACACCCCCCTGCTTATTTAGTCTATTCTTCACGTTTTCTCCCTTTTCCCGCTCGGTCGCTTTGCTCCGCGGTCGAGGATATTCGGCATCAGTCATCCCCCCAACCGCGAACACCCATGGTCAAATCACTGATCATTTCAAACTGTTTGATACATATATGATATAAACAATATTGTGATGTCATGAATTTTTTGTTCAGCAAGAACATGGTTTAACTTTGAATAGAGTTTAATAGATCAAACGAACCAAACTAACAAAACATTACAAGAACATGAAGAAGAAACGTAAAAATTTCCTCGTGCCTTGAAAATGCCTCACATTTAAAAATAAATATTATCATGGCGTTAAGGCTTTGAACCCCCAAGGCCAAGGCGCAAATATTCTAATTTAGTAATGATAAGCACCTCTAAACCCCCAAACCAACCAACCAACCAACCAGCCAAGGCATTAAAAAAGTAATCCTCAAGTCGCAAAGCCAAGGCCAAGCATTAAGGCCCCACAACACTGATCATAACATACATATAATTGAAACCAAGTCTAATTCTCCTCGTCAGAAGAGGCTTAAAATTATTTTTTTTAATAATTGATAAGTTTTATTTTGTCCAGTTATAGTTTTACCTTCAACAAAAACAAACAAGACATACGAAATATTTTACATTTACATAACAAAATAGAATGAAGAAACAAGAGCAACAATGGGTCTACTGTTCTCAAAGCAACTTGCTCTGAATCAATTTTTTCTTACAATGAAGCAACTTACTGTGTACTATGTACTCCTGGTTGTTTGTTTGTTTGGGTTTTTTTTGCCGGATACATATCATAAACGTCATCTGCTTTTCTAAGTAATAAATGAGGTGGAACCCCCCCCCCCCCCCCTCTCCCGTAATTCACAGTGGGTTAATCATTAATAGATGAGATGAAAAGAGAGACTGAGACAGGGGAAGAAGGGGGGGGGGGGGAGAGACAGAGACAGAGACAGAGACAGAGAGACAGAGAGAGAGAGGGGGGGGGGGCTGGGGAGATGAGGGGATGAAAAACGGATTATCAAGTAGCAACTTAAGTAGAAATGCGTCTTTGGCACTTTCTAAAAATGAGTCGTTTCAGAAAAGATCCAATTTAGCCTCGCCACTGTCGCAGTTCTCCCGAATGTATTTTAGGATGTCATCCTCGGCCATCTGATCCGACTCAGAATGGTCCAGCGCCCCCATCGACGATTCCTGAACGCTCGACTTCGAAGAAGCTCCAGTGGGTTTGGATAAAGGTCGAGGCTTTAAGGGCGGTTTGGAAAGAGCTGATTGAGGTTGAGTGCTTACGGATAACAGGTTGTCCAGATCATCTTCAACACTGAATGAATAAAAAAGTCAACCCCCCAAAATGAAAGAAGAATGAGTACACAGTTATTTAATGCAAATGGTTCAAATTGCGCTGCAAAACTTGTCGGGTGGGGCATGATCGCCCCTCCACCATTCCTGTTATAGGGTTAAGAAAAGTGCACTCCTCTCTCGTTTAACTAGATTTTCTGTTTCTAGAGTATGAAAACTATGATACCCTCTCCCAAAAATAAGGATTTTCTTGTTATAATTTTCATCAATTTTAGGCTTGCTGTCAAAGCCTAATTTCGTTTAACCCGATATTGCCTGATGGAAATATTATTACAGTTCTTGTCCTCAGGTTTGACTATCATTTTTTCAGTATGTTAATTTTCTTTTTCCTTTTCTCATCCCTTTTCACCCCCCAAAAGAAATGGCAATGTAATGCCCCTCCTTAAAACCCTTAGGAAATTCCCTTGGTCTCTAATAATTCATTTACCCTGCCGATTCGGGGCGGTAGGTAGTTAAGTACACCCATCGTCTTCCCTTCTTCCTCCTCTCTCCCCCTCTTGCGTTTTATGTAGCCATCCCCTCCAAAAAAGTGCCCTGATTATATCCAAACCCACTAAAAATAGTTAAACCTACTTCAAAAGTTCCGAATTGTCTTCCTGTGCCGACCGCACTATATCTGATGAAGTCACGTCTATGGACGTACCCAAATGAAGGAAGAGCGATTCTTGTATTTCGGAACTCGTTATAGCAGTGTCGTCTGCGCTCAGTATGAGCTCATCCCCGCCACCTGTAGTTAAGAAACAGATAGGACGTGATTAATGCAAAATACGTTCATATCCATTCAGTTACAAGAGGGGGGGGGGGGGGGATGCACTGAGTACACGTGCACCCCCCCCCCCCCTGAGGCAGGGGTAGTTCCGCCCCTGGCAAGCACGCAAGTAAAAAAAAAAAAAAAAAAAAAAAAAAAAAAAAAGCACATTTTGATAAGAAAATAACGTCTTTCATTGAAAACAAACCTGTAATGTTTGGCTCACTCGCTTTGCTCGCTTGCAATATTAAAAAACAGGATGATATCGAGCAAGATGCGTCATTTTCCCCAAATTAAAAAATGCTTCACTTACCTAAAGACACATTGTTTGGAGATTGCTGTTGTTATTGTTAACAGTATACATAATCACACACATGCACAACCACCCTCACACACTTTTCTACTCGATGCCCCCTCAATGCGTTGACCCACGGCACGCCACTGGCGAGGAGAGTGAACAGTGAACAAATTTCCTGAGAAAAATCGTCCACGGATGTCAAAAGGTCCTCAGATGTCGAACAATAGCTTTAAGCCTTATTCCGTCAGCCTTCCAGGAGAACAAGAGAGGAATAATGCCTGTCCTCGGGAGTAGAGTGATGTGAAGCCGTGCGTGTGTTTATGCGTGTGCGCTTTCGTGTGTGGTGGGTGCGTGAGTGGGTGAGTGTGTGCCTCTGTGTGTGTGTGTGTTTGATTGATTGTTTTTAAAGGAAACCCAACTTTCCCAGCAATCTCTCATCAAATAAGCATAGCTTAACGTCTGATGATGTATCATGAATAAGGCAATTTCTTGTATGACACGACATACTGTGATGATGGGCTTGGGACTAGCAAAATTACAACACTTTGAAAGCGGCAGTGCCGAAGTGGTTTGCGCACGAGAGTAGTGCTCAGAATAAATGAATGGCTATTCCCTGATCCTCTCTTTGCTTACACTGGTACATACACGAGCAGTGGCGACCGTGGGTCAACTCACTGGGGGGGGGGGGGGGGGGGGGGACACAGAGTGGAAAAATGTGTGGGGAGTGTGTCATGTATAAATTATGTATAATTCTATTTCTATCATGTTAACAATAACAACAGTTATCTCGAAAAAGGGTGTCTTAAAGGACCTGAAGCGTTTTTTAATTTTGGGGAAATGACGCATCTTGCTATATATCACTCCTTTTTAACTTTGCGAGAGAGCGAAGCGAGCGAGGTAAGAATTACAACTTTCTTTGCAATGAAAGACATGTTGTTTTTTATCAAAATACACTATCGGATCACTATAACGTCCCTGGTCTATTGTTTAATGTCCAAGACCACCCTGTTTTTAAATATTACGAGCGAGCAGAGCGAGCGAGGAAATACACACTCTTTTTGATGGCAGAAGTAGTAACCCCTTCAGTAAATTACATTGTGAGCATATGAAACATCTAAATTATTTGTTCAGTCACCTCACTCGCCCAATTCGTTTGCTTTTAAAAGTCATTAAAACAATTATTAAACGAGCGAGTGCAGCGAGCCTGGAAAAATATGCTCTTTTTTCATTGTAGAAGTGTTATTTGGTCATGGAAATACACTTTAGCCCTTTAAAGATATAATCTATTCGATCACCTGTGTGCTGAATATAACTTCATTTAGGTACCTAGCTCAACGTCCGAAACCATTCCGTTTTTACGAGCGAGCAAAGTCAGCAACCCCCATCCCCCCAAAAATACATTATGTATGGATTCGTCAGCAGAATGCAGATGTTTTTTTTTTTGTAAATTTGTGAACCACCTCAGTAGCCAAATATTGTGATTCTTTTCTAATCGCTTCTGAAATAAGTTGATTGCCGAGCCCGAAATCATCTTGTTTCTAGCTTTTACGAACGAGAATAGCGAGCGAGCGAACGAAAAAAATGGGAATTTGTTTTTATCTAGGCCATTATCTACTGAAAGTGTATCTATTTTAGGTAAACTTGCCATTCGATTTCTCGGAGTGAAATCTATGAGTGGAAGAGAAGCCTATCAGATTGAGACACAAGATGCAAACTGATTCATTTCATAAGAATAATAATTCCTTGGTATTGGCTAAGTTACTTAAATGATAGCGAGCGCTTCCCAATTTCCCATTTTCCTTTCCTTGTTTTACCCTATTCTTTTCACTTTCCGGGGGCACGTAACCCCCGTAGTTACGCCACTGGTCCTCACTTATAAAACTATACAAACTCTCTCCCATACACCCACACAAAAACACCCCCCACACACACACTTTCTTATTCTGATTTCATCAAACAAAAAACATTTAAAATTTCAATTTAACATTTCAAATTAAACAATTTTACACTTCAATTTTCATATTTCATTTTTCCAATAACTTTATATAAACATGAATCATATATAACTTTTAAAAAATAATGGAATCAGGGGGGTGTAACATAAAAAATACAATCAATCTTACGATTGATATCAATCGTAAGTCTATGCCAAAACATGTACTAAAGAATTACAATTGATCGTAAGATTGATTGTATCTCTTTATGTTACACCCCCAGTTATAAAAAAAAAATTAAGTCACCACTCTCCCCCCCCCCCCCCGCCCCCACAGAAAAGGTCTATCCTATCCAACTTGTAAGTTTTGTGGAGGGCGATACACCCATGCTGGGCCTTAAAGAATCCACAACAAGAAAAGAACAAAGGAGACCCAAATCCAATACAATCTAATAAAGAAATAGATTTTAACAAATGCTTGTCTAACTTATTCTTTTTTAATAGCTTTTGCTTTTTCTTCATTTTGATATTCTACCACTATCTGTAGAATACTTCTGAATAGGGACTCTACCTTCTGACCTTGACCTAAAAATAATATATTTCATTAAAAAGATCACTGAATTACAAAATTTTACTTCAAGGTCGGATCCAGTAATTCCCACATGTATTTTCTTTCCACTAGCTGCGTTTCGGAGCTTTACCAAACTAAGTTTTTCAATAACCCTCTGCCATAAGGCTTTAACATCATTACCGACCCAGAATAAATATTCATAGGATTCCGGATTATGCTTACAGAATGAACAGTTATTAGTATCAACAAAATTAAATTTGAACACATGTTTACTGGTATATATTGCACCATGAAGTAATTTATATTGAAATTCTCTTACTTTTGGTAAGATTATTGTGATTCTAGGTCTTATGAATATACCAGAGAATTCATTTTTTTGAGAAATCAAGATTATTGTGGTCATCTTTTACTCGCAAAGTATAAAGATGTTGTAAATTTGTTACAAAATTTTCCTAAACCTTTCTAGATGGTACATCTTTCAGAAGAATATTTTTTTCAAATATCTTCAAAGAGATATTGTAATTGTGTACGTCATTCGAGCATAAATCGTGGAAATTCCCTTTATATTTTCCACGTTTCAAAATGACATCAGTTAGCTTCCAAATTTCCATGATATTTTCAGCACTCAAACCTTATTTATGAAAATAATCAATTTTTCTCACCTGCTCTTTCTCGAGAATGTGACCTACAAGATAAATATATTTCTTAAACAAGTCCTCATCAAAAAACATTTTACCTCTCGAAAGGTAATCTTTATTATATAAAAAAAAGTTGGATTGGCTTTCCCTGCAATAAAATTCCTGTTTTCCTCCATATCGTGCCAAGCCATTAAAATCTCTAAATAAAACTGTGGTGCTTTTAAATTCAATAATTCAACATCATAATTACAAAGTGAAATAAACCTTCCACTCACTCTCGAGAATATGACCTACAAGATAAATATTTTTCTTAAACAAGTCCTCATCAAAAAACATTCTACCTCTTGAAAGGTAATCTTCTTTATATAGAAGAAAAAATTGGATTGGCTTTCCCTGCAATAAATTCCTATTTTCCTCCATATCTTGCCAAGCCCTTAAAATCTCTAAATAAAACTGTGGTGCCTTTAAATTCAGTAATTCAACATAGTAATTACAAAGTGAAATAAACTTTCCACTCACTTTTCTAAAGCTATGGTCAAAATAAAGCTTCCAGCCTATATTTCTTTCCCCATAAAGAAACCGTTTTAACCACATTACTCTTTGCGTTTCCACAAATGAATCAAAATCTATCATCCTTAAGCCACCATCCCCGTAGTCCTGGTAACAAAATGTCTCTCTTAATTCTGTCTTTTCCGTTCCATATAAATTCTAAAATTTTCCTTAATTTCTGTTACGTTACTACCCACTTTGGAACAACTAATCATGACAAAACATAGTTCAATTTTAACAAGGCATATGTTTTAAGCAAATGTACTTTCCCCATTACTATCAAGTCTCTCTGTTTGCACCATCTACTCAAAAATTCCTTAAATTCAAATCTTTACATCCAAAGAAAAATTTACGCCTAAAATTTTCATTTCCGTTACAATATTGCCAAATGGTAACATTCCCAAGTCATTTCTGTTTTTTTCCTATCCTCACTATATTAGTTTTTTTCTATGTTAACCTTTAAACCGCTCAAGTCATGGAAAGTTCGGAATATGTCCTGTATTCTTTTAATCGATGTTTCATTTCTAACAAAGTCATGTCATCGGCATATAAAATTTGTCAAACTTCAGAATAATCAAATGCCACTCCTTTAATAACACTGTCATTTCTAAGCGCATGAGCCATAGTTTCTATAACTAGCAAAAACAGATACGGTGAAAGTGGGTCACCCTGCCTTACCCCTTTCTTAATATCAAAATAACCAGTGGAGAGACCTCCATTCATAACACAACTACTAATTCCGTTATACATGGTTTTAACCCAAGAACAAAAATACTGTCCAAACCCACACCCGCACAAAATACTGTCCAAACACACATCCGCATATAACGTCGCTCACCCTCACACACACACACACACCCGCACACACCCCAACACACTGTATTTTACCACGGAGGACGTGCCAGGCCTCAATGATTTTACGTGAGGTTTCATCATGTTCATGAAAAAAAAAATGTACTGGCAGTCAAGCAAATTACCCCCGAATGATCATGATAATATAAGACCGAGAGACAAAAAAGGTTACTCGATCACGAATGAGGAATAGTAAAACATGGAGTGTTCAGGGGTACCTCATTACCAAAGGCTATTTAAATCTATGCAGAATCAAAATATGAAAGGAGACATGGGAGCAAAGTAGTCCCTACTGCAATAGCCGTTACTGCACATGCATGTAATTACATGAATGTTTTTTTTTTCAGTTTTTCCCCTCTTAGCTCCTCTTTCTAGTATTCCTTGGCATATTGGAGTGTTATTTCACCTTCTCAGCAAGTTTTTGGAACGGTTCATGTTTTTGATTATGGTTTTCTTTTTCATGCGGTATGACCAAACGTGCCACGAGGATATCACAAACGAAAAATAGGATAGTATGAGGAAAGTTCATTTTTACGATGATATAAACCTACCGGGGCAACCTAATGTTCATACTGATAAGCAATGAAATAGAATAGCCTATTCCACTATTTAATCATCGATTAAAAAAGTCTTTCTGGTTTGACTTCTAAAACTCCTTGCCCTACATGATCTTATTATGACCCCCTCTCCCTTTTGTTTACATTCCTAACGTTCCAAAAGCCCATAATCTGATACTCCATCGGGCATCTCGATTGCTGATATCTGAAGCCTTCCATATCGATCAGGTTGATCGCATGACTCGTATCGGAAAACGTTTAGCTTGCGATTTCGTCAGCCAGTCCAAAAGGTACGCAATCCCGTGGATCGGGTGAACATTGTGATCGATAATTCGGAGCAAGAATTAATGCCATAGGCATTATTGATACCAACGTGTGCACGTGTAAAAAAAAAAAAAAAAATCGATCGAAAGCACGTGTTAAACATCCTCTGCAGCATTATCCAATCAACTCTCCTTGTGTTTTAGTCTTCGGGGATAATAACTTCGCTCTCCCGTATCATTGAATCGCGGTGATGAAAGCCAGTGATTACTAGTTGAGACTGGCTTTAGAATAATCACGTGGAATTATATCACTTTTATATCTGTAGCACACGAAGCGTCATTTCGATTTCGATATACCCGGCGGCAATAAAGAACGTGGAGGGATTTTATATTTTAAATTGTTAAATGCTCTCCTTAATATTTTTTTAGATCTGTGATCTGCAGTTGATTCCAGAATGAACAGTCAGAAACAACCTAGAGAAAAGAGTTCAGCGAAATGTTTCAAAAACGGCGAACCGTGCAGTGTGCAGAGCCCTTTATTGCAGAGTTTGGCCAACTCGGCTCCAGTAGGGTACAACATGGCGCATATCGCTTTGTTAGGCAAGCACAATACAAAAGAAACTGCGCCATGTTGTAACCCACTGAAACCGAGTTGACCAAACTCTGTAATAAAGGGCTCTTGCAGTCGTAGAGTCCCTTTTTAGAACTGCAAAGTCACTTGAAATATACGATAAGATATCATATCATACGCACAGGGTATACACACAAGAATGACAAACAGTTGTAGTGTTGAAAAACAAACCAAATGCTACTAAGGCGCAAACGGCGATCCCGATACATCTGAAATTGAGTTAAGGCATTAGCACGCGTGCGAAAACTCCTAAACTGCAGGGCCCATTCCACAGACCGGAAACCACCGACCAACCACTAAGAGACCAGAAATTGGCAAAATCTCTCAGCGGTCTCCAAGACCAGAGAAAAATGTGTCTCTGTGGAATAGCTCCGGAGATCTTTGAAAGATCATTGAGAAACCAAAGAGTCAATTTTCAGCAAACTTCACGGAGACCCTGTGCGACCTTGGCGATCGGTGAGAGGCCAACAAGACCGTTGAGGGATCACCGAGAGCCCATCTGACTGACTCACGCAGATCCCCGAAAGACCAACCGAGATCTCCCAGAGATCAACTGAGATCTCAACAGCTCAGATCTATGACACACCAGTTGCTAATAGCAGGAGTTCACTGAGAAACCATTTATCTGTGTCCTTGTTATAACATACCAATTCTGGTGCTCTTGTTCTGGGTGTACTTGTAGCCCTTCGGTTTTTTTTTTTTTCATGTTTAAACTCAAGATGCTCCCTCAGCCACTCGAGCATGTTTTCCTCTTCTACAGAGAAGGTGACAATGGTCTTGTCCTTTCTTATCTTCTTGACAGTCATGACTGCTAGCATCTTAGGCATCTGAATCACTGGATACAACCGTATCAGGGTCAGCAGGAGGAACACATTCGGGATCAGGAACAGAGGCAGGAGTTGAGGGTTGGCGTCCTCAGTTAGCCTTTGTTTTATTGTAAGCTTGGTGCATGTTGTCTGAGTCAGGGAGAATGAATTCAGGCTTTTTCTTCTGTTTTTATATTGACCACTGCCAATTTTCGTCGATCTTTCATTAGACCTTCAGCGATCTCTCATGCAAATCATGGTCTCCCAATGATTTATCAGCGATCCTTGTGTTAGTTTTTCCATGGATTTCACTGGTCTTCATTGATCTCTCGGTGATCTTCACCAAAACGTAGCATTTATTGAGAGACTGTATAGAGAGAGATCATGGAAAAGACTTGCAAGACCGCTAAGCGCTCATTGAGAGATCGCTGGAAGACCGCTTCAAGACCTCTGAAAGACCGCTTTCCTGAGAGACCGCTTAGAGACTATTTTTAATAAACCAGTTCAAAATTTGATGGAGACCACGGAGACCATAGAATTCACTGAAAGATCATTAAAAGATCATGGGAGACCGTGAAGATCATTGAAAGTTCACTGAAAGCGATCTGTTAAATTTTGGGGTCTCTCGTTGGTCTCTCAAAGGTCTTGCCCTCTGTGGAATGGGGGTATAAGCACGCATGCGCAGTCGAAGACCGGATATGCTCTGACGTACAATCTGTGATAACAAGGTACAAAGTTGGATTTTTGTCTTCACGTGACGCACGCTAGGAATCTTAATCTATTTTTGACAGGTTAGACGTAGACGGTCAGGACCTCTATACCTGAATATAACAGAAGAGAAATGTAATCCTTGAAACACCCTGAATATGTGTTTCTTATATATATATTCTCAGCAAGAGCAAGATATTAACTGGAAACTGGGCAGGGAATGGAGCAGAACCCCCTCCCCCAACCGCCACGTCATAATCCAGGGATTATTAGTGAGGGAGCGAGTTGGCTCAGTCGGTAAAGCGTCTGCCTGTCGAACCAAAGATCGTGGGTTCGACTCCAACCCAGGCGGATGACTGAAGCCTACGTTGTGTGTTATCGTGCCCCTTCCCTGTTTCATAGACGCAGGCTATGCTACAGTGGAAAACACTCCGTCCCTCGGATAGGACGTAAAATGGAGATACCGTGCAAAGGAGTCACCCACCACCTTTGCACGTTAAAGATCCCACTGCACTATTCGTATAAGAGTAGGGGAAACCCCGGTGTATGTGGTCCACCTGCACGCCCCCAATCAGTGATCTCGGGAGGAGAAACCTGAGGGTTACAGTTATTCAGTTCGTTTTTCGCCTCCCAGGCACAGGTGACGCCAAACCAAATAATAATAATCCAATACAAACATTTTCTAAGCCATGGCTGCCCTTATAGTAGTTCTTGTAACATAAAATTTAGCATGTCAAAAGTTCCAAGTAGTGGGATTCCCAAGACAGGAGATAAGTATTTGCAGTTTTGTATGAGGAAGAACTGAGTCTTCTATTCGTATGTCCCGAAAATTGCGATGGGCCTATAGGTGTCTATTATGAAGGGAAGTTTTCAATATGAAAATTCTTTGTATATTATGAAACTATAACTATTGCTCTACCATTCAGAGAAGACCCCGTCTGATTCGGTCCAGTAGTCACGAAGAAATATGGATTTTTGTAACCAATGTTGTAAGTCCCTACCGTCCAAGTTTGAACAAAAGGGACACTCAAATCACTATGGACAACCCACATTCCTTTTTCATATTTTTGAATGGTTTCAAGGGAAATCACTATCTTGTTTCAATTTGTGCTCTGGTTGTGGTGGCAACAGTTTATCATCAAAGTTATCATCATACTTGATGATGTTGTTGTTGCTGCTGTTGTTGCTGCAAATAAAGGGAATGTGGATATGTTTTTTCCAAAACGGAATAAATCATGAATGAGAAAAGATAAGCAGTTTTCAGAGTTTTTAAGATCGGTCATTTTTAAATCAAAATTCAGTGATTACAAACAAAATTGAGGGACTATTTAATAAGTGCCTTGTCTTTTGATCTTTTAAGAAATTTTTTGATTACGTAATGCGCAACAATCTTTGTTGAAATATTATGCATAAACTTGAATAAATTTTTAAGATTAGTCTCCTGTGAACAAGATATTTTCGTTTTGTAGATGCAAAGGGTGATGATACACCACTGCAATAACAGTCGTAGCAAATCAAAACAAAACAGCGATTTCCTTTGGAAACCATTCAAAAGGATAGTGGGATTGTCCACTATGCTTTGAGTTCTCCGTCTGTCCAAACTTGGACGGGAAGGACTTATGCCGTCTGTTTAAAAAATCCGTATTTCTTTGTGACTACTAGAGCGAATCAGACGGGGTCTTCACTGACTGGTAGATGATTAGTTATAGTTTCATAATCTAAAATGACTTTTCATACTGCAGACTGATTTCTTTCATAATCGATACTTAAGGGCCTATCTTATTTATTTATTTATTTATTTATTTTTTTTTTTTGGGGGGGGGGGACATACTGTATGTACATAGATTGGCAATCTCAATTTCTACTGGCACACTCTGACGCATATTCTTTGTGTATATTTGCTTAACAAAGCAGTATGTGACGTACATTGCTTCCCATTCACATTGAACTATGTTTATACATCAGATCTCGACGACTCTGGATTTCAAGAACGCCCTCTGGAAAAAAAAATCAAAATGGGATTCCTTAAAAAGGTTTTACATGCATGCTATTAAATGTTTTCATAATACAAGAACAGGTGAAATATTTTCTTTTGAAGTGAACGGTCATTTCACGAAAATGACTGTACTATTACTTTTATACGAATAGATTCAAATATACACGCATGCAGGGTGTATCAATAAAAACGTTACACTTTTGAAAAAGTTATAAAAATTATATTTCAAAATATTTCGAAGAGTTTTTCATGTTGATAGATGCCCAGTGGGCTCATCTATCAAGTGCCACTCACAAAACAAATTTTAATTCACGCTTGGCGAACACTAACTATTTTTGTTCAAAGCCCGAAAAATGACTTGCGCCAAATTGAAAGTCAGTCAACCTGGGCAACTCTGTGGCAAAGAGCAATTTCTGTGAATGGGAGTACTTGTTTAGCCTGCTGGTTCAATAAGCCAGTTCGGGGTTCGGGCAAGGAGATTTTGACGTCACAGGTCACCGGGTCAAAAGTACCAAAAATCTTGTTTGTGGGCGTGGCGCGGCGTACGTGCATATATATATATATATAGCACATGTACTATATATGTGTATCACGAAATTGTCGGTAACTTGGATCTATAATTTTTCGATGTGTTCTCTCCATTTGGTTCAAGATGATGATGAACAGTCATGACAGTAAGTTTCGATTAATAACATTAAACTGTGGAGGGTTGGTAAGATGAGGAAATGTCTGGAGAAGAAAAATCTGAAGGTTTATGGAGGGAAGGAAGAAGTTGCGTTGGTGTAGTATGCACATCTTGTCCCACAGCTAGCCGCCCGCGCCGCCCGCTGTGGGTCGACAGGGAAAGCATTTCGATCCGGACCCCACACACGACTGCCACACAATGATGGACTGGCTGAATTTCAGAGGGGAACTGTTTTGACTTAGAAGAGAGTGGACACCAACTGGTATGGCATTTGACAATTGAGAATACTCGATCAAATGCCAATGTTCAATTGCACTGCCAAAGACTTTTGCAGTAGACTATTCTGATTACATGAACAAAGATAGGAAGGAAGCTAAGGGAATCTGACTTAGCTGTTAGATCTAGAATCTACTCCTTCTCGGCATTTGCTATATCATCGTTTCTGGATGGTTACTCAAGCCAAAGTGAAGTTTCATCCTATCTTGATCTATCTTTGAGACTCTGAAGACAGCAAACATTGCAAATCTTGTTTCTAATGACACCATCGCATCATATGCATCAGAAAATGTGCCGTTGTCACGTCAACAGGAACCACAAAAATTGCATGTTTTGCTGGGTAAGACTAAGATGCCAAAACAATGTCAGTGAAAACTAAATCGTCTACTAACCTGTCTGCTATCTAGTAGGCCTACTAATTCTATGACTGAAAAGGTAAAACTTAAAGATAGAATAGATATTGTACATGCAGGACTAACATAGTTCTTACTACGAAGCTTGTCATTAACATTAAAGAATGGGAAATGTTTTTGTTTTCTGAAATTATGTTCTTGTCATGAAGGATGTGCCCCAGTCTAATGTTTCTATATTTCTTTTCTTTTTTTTTTTTTTAGCAATCATCCCTATTCCCATGGAAATTTGGTACATTTAAATGTATTTATTTCCATATATTATTTGAGTATACAACAAATTGCCAATTGAAATAATATAACAGTCAACATTATAGAAAGCAGAATGGAGGCTTATTGAAAACATTTACGTTTAACTATTTCATTATTAATGGCTAACTCCTCTTCAAAAACAAGTTGGTAGAGTTACTAGAGTACAGTTATAGTTAATATATTGTGCACAGTTAACACTTATTGAATACATTTCTAAATTTTATGCCTCTGTACTTGAATTTTCCTGTGAATTCATGAATCAACCTATGTTGTATTGCGACAGATAATCATGATGACTTAACAACTGATGATGAAGACCTGAACTGAGAGGAACGAAAAAATTCCTGATTGCATCACGGTGAAAGAGGTGCACATTAATATTTGTTTTCTATTGTTTCCCTACACGTCTAGTCTGTGCAAAAATCGTAGAAAGCCATTGTTTTGAAGTAATCATACGTAAGCTTCTTTTTTGCATTAACAGAACAAAATTATTTTATTTGACCGGTAGAAAAACAAATATAATCAAAGCTACGATTTCTTTAGAATGTGGAAAACTTGAAATTGTTGCCATATTTCATGCAATAATGCTGCAGGTGAATTGTGAGGTTTTATCCTCATTAGTTAACAGTAATTCCTTTATTTTTAATTACATATCTTATTCATGAAACAAATAGTTTACTTTGTTTTATTTATTTTACCTTTCTGCTTTACATTCAACAGATTTGTAAACTTCTACTTATCTCAAGCTAGTTACAGCTCATTCTCAACTGCTCCACAAACCCACTGATATCAACAGAAGTTCCAGATTCCCTATGCCAGGACACAATACTGCAAACCTGATATTGTCCAGATGCTATTGGGCAGTGGAATTCTTTACCATCTGTTGTCATCAACTGCACCTCCTTGGAACTCTTTAAGCAGAGGATGCAAGATGTTAAGGCTCTGCTGAACTTCAATTCGCATCCTGGCTAGGCTTGATTACTGCACAGCTTCTCTACTCTAGTAGACATCCTCATTGCTTCTGATCGCCTCTCCTGCTCTCACTGGTCTCAGCTGCCCAGATCGCATCCTGGTTAGGTTTGATCACCACACGACATTGCTTCGCGAGCAGTTCCCATTCGACATCATCATCGCCTTCGCGAGTTGATCCATTGCTCAGCCTCATCCATAGCGCTACATCCTCGCATTATCGCGATTAGCAGTTCTTAGTCGTCACCCTCATCGTCGCCTTCACGAGTTGATCCCTTTCTCATCCACATGCATATACATCCTTGCGTTGTCACAACTATCTAAGTCATTTCCTCTTTGATTCTATATTATCGATAAGCATTATTGACATCATTGTCGAACTCTCACTTTCAGCTTGTTTATCTCACAATTTTTTTTTTCCTGTGTGAACCTGCATTATCACACTGAGCAGACTGATGAACATACATGTATGTGCAACTTATCGTTGACTTTTCTACTTGCAAGGTATTTTGTTATTTTTTAAACATTGACCAAGTTATTGCCAGTCGATATATCAATAGCTCATTTCACTGATTAATTCCAGTTTTTACTGTATTCTGTAAACCTTGTCCACTGTTGAGTGGGTTTGCCTATTTTTTTTCTTACCTTGTCATTTCATTTTTGTAGGCCAGTCACATACCTTTTACTAGAAAGACCTCTGCCTTTATTTTGCAGTCTAAGCTAGACTTGAATGTTTTGAATAATTGAACAAAACCGGAGACTGGATGTAGACCTATTTGTAATAAATTACAGGTTAATCTTTGAAAGTGATTTCACCATTGCTTAGCTATATCTTTTAAGTTGAAGTGTACTAGACCTCTCTTGGAAATTCACAAACCGTAGGCTGGTTGATTGTTCTTTGTCTTCTGAATCCTTTGATGGATTGTGGAGTGATTGAACCATATCTTCAAACATTTACGGCCTCTAAAACACGGTAATTAACCAGTTTTCCTACAAGTCTCTTCATAGTAGAGTAATCTACCCAAAAGTCCTTTTTTTCAAAAATGCATTATCCATGCATTTATTAATTTCTTTGATTTCCAGGCAAAGATAACATAAAAACCAAGGAAACTCCACTGACTAGTGCAATTTATTCAGAAAGCATCACTGCCATTGTGCAAAGCATCTTCATATGCAGTTTTACTATCTAGAATTCCGGCTAGAATTGTACATGATTAATGATTATCTGACTAGGCGTCTTAGTTCTATGTCGTTGTGCAACAGATCTCATGTGGAACGCAAAATGGAAAATCGTTGAAAATGATAATTTTCAAACACTGATTGATAATTTCATGGGTCGCATGCAGACCTAGTAACTTGATAGCTTTTGTGACATGATCTTTGTTAAAAATTCTATTTTTATTTTTCATTTTTGCATTCTGTATAGCGTACGCATTCTTACGCACAGCAGCATTAAACTTAAAGTGATGCTCTTTTGACTGTTCAAAGAATGCATCAATATTTTCATTGCACATTGTAAAATTTGGTATTTGTACAACAAACATTAAGGTATTCTAAGAATTCTAGGAAGTGAGGAGACATGATAGACTTGGTAGTCTAGTGACAAACTCCATATTTCATATTGAATATATGGCCTTGATATCCTGGGCAGTGATTTGTGAGAATACATGGGTTATTGAAAATTATTTTTGAATTTGATATTACAATCTCTTGCATTTTTTCATTAAGATAATCAAATTTTGAAATGTAACATGGGGAAAGAATCATGGAATCAACAGAAGTTGTGAGTTTGTAGTGAGAGAGAGCAATAAAGTGCAGGAGAGGAAGAGGGAGAAACGGGAACAGAGAGAAAAAGCGCTGGAGGGAGTAGAGAGCAAGAAAGATTGCATGTCGAAGGGAGACAGGGGCAAGAGACAGATGCAGGCTGGCTGTGCCAGGGATTTTGATAGGGGAAGGGGCCTGGCAAGATGACCGAGGTAGTATAAGCGAACTGCCAGTGCCGGTGCCAGTGTAACTGTCATTTGTTAGATCTAAAGTTACTGAGCTGTGCCGGCAGTATCAGAGAGTTCAAGAGCTTCTGGAAGCGAACCAGGCTGCCGTGAACCATACCTACAAATATCTCTTTTATTTTATAAGCTTCTCCATACCAGACTTTCCTATTTCAACAGTTAGACGGATTTTTTTGTCTTGATCTAAAGCGCAGATTCGATCGCCCAAGCTTGCGCTTGCGCTTGCTCATATATAATGTAAACAAATACACGTGATAGCGCTAGCGCGGTGTAGTATTTCCAGGATTTTGGTACTTTTGACCCAGCGCCGGTTTTGCTTCGGGGTCACGGCGCATGGGCAGATGTTAACCCCGAACTGGCTTACTGCCCCTCTTCTTTCAATTTGGCGCAAGTGATTTTCAGACTTTGAACAAAAACAATCAGTGTTCGGCCAAGCGTGAATTAAAATTTGTTTTGTGAGTGGCACTTGATAGATGAGCCCACTGGGCATCTATCAACATGAAAAACTCTTCGAAATATAATTTTCATAACTTTTTCAAAAGTGTAACGTTTTTATTGATACACCCTGTATGTGTGTATATTTGAATCTATTCGTATAAAAGTAATAGTACAGTCATTTTCGTGAAATGACCGTTCACTTCAAAAGAAAATATTTCACCTGTTCTTGTATTATGAAAACATTTTAATAGCATGCATTTCATGCAAAAGAGTAATTTGTTTGAATAGGAGTATTTATTCAGACTGCTTGTTTGATAGTCCCTCTTTTAATACGCGCAACTGATAGATCAAGCAGTCATCCAACCATTCAGCCAGTCATTCAGTCAGTCAGTCAGTCAATCAACAAGTCAATAAGGTATTTAATCAACAGCCAATCGATCAATAATTATTAATAAAAGAATCGATCATTCACCATTCAGTCGTTCATTCAACAATTCAGTCACTCAATCCACCAGTCAATCAATATAAGGTAATCATTATCAACAGCCAATCAATCATTGATTAATCAAATTATTGACAAATAAAATGCCCAATTAATCGATCAGTCAGTCAACCTGTCAGGCAGTTGGGCAACTCTGTGGCAAAGAGCAATTTCTGTGAATGGGAGTACTTGTTTAGCCTACTGGTCTAATTGTCCCTCTTCTTTCAATTTGGCGCAAGTCATTTTTCAGACTTGAACAAAAACAGTCAGTGTTCGGCCAAGCGTGAATTAAAATTTGTTTTGTGAGTGACACTTGATAGATGAGCCCACTGGGCATCTATCAACATGAAAAACTCTTCGAAATATTTTGAAATATAATTTTTATAACTTTTTCAAAAGTGTAACGTTTCGATTGATACACACTGTACAGACTTAAACATACGCGCACACGCCATTAAACATGGAATTAATTTCCTCTACAACGCACCTACCCACATACGCATAGAGGTATCGTGCAACTGACCAAAATATCGTCCAAGTAAAGACCCACTCGAGTAATCCCGAAGGGCAGCCGAGATTTGCCGTTTTGGTGTAGATCTACCTCTCCCATCTTTTACATTAACATCGCAATACCCACAAAATGAATGAAAATTCAGGCAACGCAGAGGGCAAATTTCAGAATAGAGGTTCTAGTTGTTTATTAACACTATTTACAAGAATAAAATCAACTTTATTTTTAGCTGAAAAGGAAGTTGAACTAATGCAGTGAATACATAAAAATGCAATGTACTGTAAATGGCAATCCTACTAAAAGCCGAGAACAACAGAGAACATCCGAGAACAACCCCCAACAGCGCAGTTGAAAACAAAGAACGGTGCAGCCCAAAGACAACCAATAGGTTCTTCAAAATTGCTGCAAAGCGATTTAAACATTTTGGTGGAAAACTGCCTATAAAACCAAGTTATTCTACGGCCTAAAATCTGCCATAGTAGTATTATAAACAAAACAAAAACCGGCTGTCCTCTAAATAGACGGTTTTGTTGTTGACGGCTTTAGTATCGGGGCTCTGGGTATCAATTACAGTTTGTTGGGGTTTTTTTTCTCGGTTTGTTCTGTTATTCTCCGATGTTCTGGATTTTCAGTAGGATCCCATGAATTATCTGATTCCCATATAGTTTAAGGAACCGATTAGTTCAAGTAGGCAAATGGTTAATAGTGAAATCGAGTAACAACTATAATCATGTAGAAGAGAAATGAAAATATCTGATCCTAAGTCAAACATCACATGCAGCAATCAATAGAAATATACAGTTTCATTAGGACCGTGCTTTTTTCATGTCACATCAAGTAGGCATAATGAGAAATTTCTCGGTCCTATTATGCGGAATATCAGTAATATTTGATCTTAAGAATTTTCAGTTTATATTATGGACAACACATTCCGCTTGAACTAATTGTAAAAGCGAGAATTTATAAGTGAACACACCACAGTAATTGCAGCTATTCAATAGTTTAAAGAATCCTGAATCAAAGAATGAATGCACGTAGTATGCCTGCACACTGAGAACGGATTGCTAAAAAGTCATGACATTTCGCGCGGGCATCATCGTAAATACATGTAAGCCCCTGCTCAGACGAGGCATCATTTTGAATGCATCATAATCTGCCTTAATCGAGCCTGTGAATTAGGAGATGAATACGAATGCCTATTATAAAAAGTGTTATTTCCACTGTTCATTTTACTATGATTTTTAAACATTAATCTGTCATGTCTGTCCTGACGCATACAAACAATAAACCATATTATAAAATGTTGATATGGATCAAATGATTGGCTGAGATCTATCACATGACCAGTCTTTTATTTTGCCTAACAGTGAATCTGTATAAATGGCGTCAACACCATATTCGAGGAAGGAAAAATTAAATTATCAGTCCAGAATAAAGTAAATTACTAGAGTAGTGAGTTAATTATAAAATCAATAATCTATGGTTAGGTGAGAAACCTCACAGGGATAGTCTTGATAGAAGCAGTAAGTAAGATGGGGCGTCGGTTGTCCGGACACGTAACAAAAATGAAGCAGCCTTTTTTGTCTTTGGATTAAACAAAAAATGTGTATTGATTAGTGCTAATCATCAATATTTGTTCACTATAATATTGTCTTACATTTCTGCCAAAACATTTAAGAGATTTTGCTTGTAAACTTTTTCAAATGGCTGTTTAAAATCGACTGTCTGGAAACACAACCTGTCCGGACACCCAACAACTGGGTATATAGATTGAAATTTTCTCGAGTTTCTCACTTGCCGCATGAAAACACTGCGGTTGCTCCTGTACGTAGCTAGACCGAGCTCCCTTTCCCTCAGACGGCGCAGCGGGTACATGACAAAAAAGCAAATATTCGCTTACTGGCTCAGATTAGCCGTGAAGTTTCATGACTTCAATATTGCGAATATTGATTTAGAGCTAATCCTTAATGATGTGGATTCGCTAGGTCTTTTTTTACGGAAAATCCAACTTCATATTGATAAAATCTATTTCAAAGAAGGGTAGACGGAATTTTCATTCACTCCTTCATTCAGTCTCATTATAAGGCAGAATTAGTTCCGTGCCGTGATATCGATATCACACGTTAGACCAAATGTTGGTCTAGATTGATACATCTCAGCATATTGATGTTTTTCACTTGGAGTTTCATGACTGTAATAATTGGAAGTTTAGTTATTTCAAGGAAATTTCACTAATTGTTCAAGATAAAGAGATCTTATAGTAACAAGGTATTGACTTAAATTTCATCTAACGTAACTTAGACCATTCATGTCACACCTAATTGTTGGACCTGTTGGATCTTTTTAACAATACCAGTGCCGGGACTAGATTTTTTTTATAGTTATATTATCGAACGACGTGCAAGGATCCATGCCACCATTTTATAAAACAAAATAATGCACATGACTTGGTCTGGCGTTAGAAAGAATTATCCATTCTCTGTAACTCTGGAAAACTCCAAAACACACTCGACTTCGCCTCGTGTGTTTCAGACTGGTCCAAAGTTACGATCGGGTGTACTAACGCCCTGTGTCATGCATGTGCACTGGCGCGGTCCTTACGTCAGCAAATGGACTCAGCGGGTCGATGAAACCTTTTTTGAGGGGCGAATGAAATGTGCCCCATATTGTGCTACCTTGAACCGTCCTTAAAAGGGGTACCCAATGCTGAAACAATGTTAGTTCATTTAAAAGAGCATGATTTTACTAGTAGAAAATCATCTGCCAAAAGTTTTTTTAAAAGTCGTGTTGCCAAGGAAACCCCCAAGTGTAGTAAGACTTCAGGATATTTTCGACCCCTCAGCTGTGACCCAGTTTCAACTGGGTACCCACTTTGACGTCAAAATGACGTCAAAGTGGGTACCTTGTCGCGCACTTCTAGCAAAATGCGCGCGAGGTATAATACATATTGTACAGTCTAGCGCGCAGCACAACTGCAACGTGCGAAGCTGGGTACCCACTTTTACGTCATACCTCATACTCAAATTTTTTGGTCAACTCTTTGACCTTTTATGAGAAAATTAGCCGAAATGCATTGATTTCGATTGAAAATCATCAATTTTTAAATTTTATTCTTCTTAGAATTCTATTCTCGATCATACATCAATTTTTTTTTTTTTTTTTACCATTGTGTAATCACTTTAAGTAAGTTATCAATAATTCCATTTGCTGAATTACATTGATTTGCTTATATTAGGACCGCGTCTGTGATTTGTATGGTCTCATGTGCGGCATGGAAAAGTCGTTTTTAAAAACAATTGCAAAATTAACAGTGCTAACCATACTTTTTAACAAACCGGCAATATGGTTTAAGAGTCTCCACAGGTTCGATTGGCGCAGGTAATGACGAAATTGACATGACATCTTGTGAGAGCAGTGTCTTAAAAAGATTGTTGAAAGATCCATACGACACGTTTAGGTCATTCAAACAGAATGAATACTTTTTAAACGATTTACAACCACTGTTGATAACACATTATGAAGACGGACAAAGTATTTGATATTTACAGAAGTTCACATTATTAAAGGTGACACTAAAATCTTTGAATATATACATTTTAAACAGAACTTTTATGGTAACAAATTGACAAAGTTCTCTCCATTTCTTTCGGACGAGTGGAAATTAGTAATCATCTTTAACTACTGACGATGCATTAATAAGACACACACACACACACAAACACGCATAGTATGTACATTATACATACATATATATTGAGATTACATGTTGTAAACTGAATATAAAAGGGAAAACATACCAACGTTAATGACGGTGTACACAGTCAAACAACTTATTCCACATCAATGATAATATACACACCAATAATCGTATGAATAGGCAGAAGAAAAGGATAATGAAAGTATGAATAACGCGGCAAGGAGGTTTCTTCACATCTATATGAGGCATGGGTCACATCTGACCCATAACGAAATCGAGATTTTTAATTAAAAGGACACGATTATTTGCAAAAGTTTAAGACCACCACCTTTCCAAAATGCAATAAATCAAGAAAAAAACAAAAGTTCAAGATATTCATATTTATTTTTCACACACACATTTTCCACGCATTCATTTGAGCTTATACCATTACTCTTGTGTTAGTCACCACTCGAGTAAACATGTTATGTAATCAGTTCTAGTTTCCGTTTATTTCATACTTCACAATCATTACACAATAAGGAATGAACAATAATAATGCATAATTTGTTCATTTACAAATATCAACAAACATAAACGGTTGATATAACATACAGAAATGATAATACAATTGTAGGGTGTTTTTAATGAAGTCAGACAAGTGAATTCGTGGCGAAATATGAGGAATATATATCAAGAGCTAAGCTTGTAAGTTATAGATTCCCTTAAAAATGAATAAAAGCAGTCTATTCTAATAGATAAACACTGAAAAAAAGAGGAACAGAAAAAAAGTAGGGGAAGCGAGAATGAGACGAAGGACATGTATTATTAAAATAAAGATAAAACGATAAGTAATAATTATTAAATGAGACTAAAAAAATGTATTCCGAATTATTGAAATACACATTAATTCCCAGGCGGTCTTAAACTTTTGAAAATGATGGTATATGATGTGTACATGTGAGCACTTCTGTCAGCTGTGGGGTGTACCTTTAAAGTAAATTCTCGTTATCATGTGGGTCGAAATGTGACCCAAGTTTTCAACTTTTAGAAAATATATATCATTTTTAAAATTTAATGTTAACATGACAATCTTCAACGATCACATAATTGGACACCTCTCATGTTCGATGTACCTATTTATAATTAAAAATAAGGAACTCGAGTAACTGACACGGCGATGTTTTTCTATAAAATACCGAATGTATAACGCACTCTGCTTGTTTTTTGTTTGTTTTGGGTTTTTTTGTGTGGGTAAGTCCAAGGTATTGCGTCATTTTAATGCCTCATGCATAACAAATTATTGGGAGTTATTACTGACAGCGAATGTAACATCTCACAATATGTCATACAGACCCAAATGAGTGCGATACCAGTATGTTTCGACAACATTCAGCCCGTTAATCATCAACAGGATCATTCTATGGGAATCATATTTCTATGCTATTTCCCTTCACTTTCATTCTGAAACAAAACTTGAAATCACCAAGACGATTTCACGCTGTGAACTTGATCAAAATTGAAGTAAAATGGAATTTTGAAAAATAAGGTATGGTTAGCGATTTACAGAAAACAACAAAGCAACACCTTTTGATCTTCATGAAAGATCGCAGAAAAACTGTTTTCCACATAAACTGCCTCGTTATACAATCGAGTTAATTCGAGTGATCAAGGGGGGCAAGAAAACCTTTCTGCAAGACAGACGAACGCACACACACACACACACACCCACCCAACAATAAAGTAGAACAAAGTAAAACCCCAAAGAAAATATATATCATTTCAAATAGCACAGCGTATGAATAAAAAGACTGCTAACGCAGTCGAGGAAGTTTTGTCCACGTACATCGGCAGTCTACTTTGCTCAATGAATAATTTCTTCAAATTTCTCATAATCTTTCATAAGCTATGTACATGAAAGACTGAATAAAAGAAGAAAATCAAGTGTTACACCTCCGAATCACTACTTCACTTTTAACGAGGAAAAGTGCCTGTGTATAAACATATATCATTTACAGACTAAACTTCATACAAGAGAAAGCATATCATTTTCAAAATCAATGAAAAATATTGTGCGGTCGACAAAATACTGATGTTCTCTTCTCTCTTTCCCTCTCTGTCATGTCTGTGTACCAGATGAAACTATTAATTAATGCAGCTTCGTGTTTTGTTTGTTTGTTTTTTTTTTAAGGCAAGAACTGGAATAAGTCACCACCTATGCTAGTAGCCCAGTCCTAAAATACACTCTATAAAGCGTGATTATGCTTTTGTCTCACGGTTTATCCTCGTAAATTCCCTGCTGAAAACAAGAGCATTAATCACAGTATGTTTATGGCCAAGTATCCAACTGCTCGATGTGCAGTAACTCCAGATTTCCGAAATTACTGATATCCAGATACAGCTATGCAAATTCAAAGGTATACACAGGTTAGTATGAGTAAGCCATTTCTTCTCTCTTCAGAAATACCGTACCCCGTTCCCTACCCCGGACCCTACCCACCTTATTTTTTACTGAATTATCGAAGATATGATTACCTAAAGCCCACCACACATCAGTTTGCGATCCGATTTCGGATAAAATTCTTATAGCACTCGATATAAAACTTCAAACATGTAAAATATTCATACCTAAAGTTCTGAATATTTGTATGACTACTAAAAATGAGAATTCCGGTCTATAACGATCCTCCTTATGGAAAAAAAAAGAAGCTAAATCAGTTGCGAATCGAAGTGACATCACAGTAGTCTTACGATTTGAAGCCGATTTCGCCTTTGCTTTCGATTTATTAAAGTATTCCTATCATTATTTCGAACCTCTTTTAGAATAATTTGATGCAAAATGCAATTTCTTCCAAATTCGGGTAGCAATCGGATCGTAAGGTGTGCGGTGGCCATTACGTGGTAATAAAAACCACTCAAAAAAAAATCTTTGTGTAGAATAAAGAATAGCTTTGTTTCCATCTTTAACATTTCTATGTCCAGTCTAATTGACTCAATTCGTCTCAGATTTTTAATTTCGGTCACCATAGGAACCAAACGACGCGGTGTTATACCCAGTCTCTTCGGCAGACATCTGGTAGCTCTGTGTGACTCTTCAATGGTTGCACCTCATGTGACTTCACACACGACTCCCACGTGACTTTCTGTTGCTGTATTGATTGGGTGGGATTGAGGTGACGTCACAAGGACGTTCAAAGCACGAAGGGATAGGAGATAGGAATTATAATTTTTGTTATTTTTTTTTTTAGAATACAAGCAGCATTTACGATTTAGCAAAATGATAGGTAGATAAAACAAAACAAAATCATAAAACATAGGAGAGGTTAGGAAATGGTCAGGGAAGGCCGCATGGTGGCAATAGCATTGTAGTTTGAATTAAAAATGTATACATAAATTAACACGAAGGAAGCATTTTAGTTTTAGGCATGACATGCAAGACATGATTTAATTTGAAAGGCCCAGTGTATTTATAAGTTTTTTTTTTTTAAGAATTGGCAAAGGATGTCGACATTTCAGAGATGTATGGTTGTATACATTTTTAGTGAAATAAAACATTTTAAAGTTCAAAAATGCAAAGCACCGTATCATATTAGAGGGCGAAACGTGAGAAAAAAGACAAAAGATGACAATGGAAAAGAAGAAAAAAAAAAAAAGGAGGAGGACGAGGGGCAAAATGCAATTGTTATATAGGCATAAATTAAAAAGAAAACCCAAAACAAAGCAATTACATGTGTGTTTCATAAATGCAAGGCGAAATCCACAGGCAAAGAAAAAAAAAAACAACTCCAAAACCAATGCATCAAAAATTTAAAAAGTGGAGTCAAATTATGGAATAAGAGATGAATGAATGACTGAGAAAGGTTGGAAATATGATTAGGGGGAAATGATGAGGGGTAAATGATGAGGGGTAAATGATGCAAGCAGCGGGAATTTTTGGAGTCGGGATGGTGGAATGGAGAAAAAGAGAGAAAAATAAATATGAAATGAGATGTAAATACGTAATATTACTACTATGCTCATGTGAAACCTTCAATCATGATAGATCAACGCATGCGCACAAACTAAATATGAAAATATGAATATAAACGAAAACAAGCATGAACACTGGGTGTAAGAACGCCACTGCAAGGAAAAAGGTATAATGCTCAATATTGGTACAGGTAAGCTTCAGAATTGATTTCCATGCAGATCCCACAATTGGAGCGAAGAAAGCGAAGAAAACAGAAGCAGAAAAAAAAAATGAATTCGACTGCGTCTCCTATGCCTCCGTCTATATTCAGTTTAATTAATGGTTCAAACTTTTCTTGGATTATTATATAACCAGTCTCAAAAACCTATGGTTACATGATACCTGACTTCTTTGACCTTTGGCCTTTGACCTAACAACCTCAAATCTGATCTGATCTCCTCACGGACATGCATATATACAAAACAGTTGAAGTACAGTGAAAAACAATCATTCATTTCATGCATACTGACCACTGTGACCTTTAATATTATGTACACCAAATTCAAATCACTTTGTTCTGCTATGCTGATGCATACTGGTACCAGTGCTACCTGAAACAGCCCCTATGACCTCTGACCTCCATCTCCAAAAATCTAATTAGATCTTCTTGCAGTGATGATGCATACTTGCAAAAATTTTGAAGTTCGTACCTTAAATGGTTTTTGAAACGTGCCGCATAATCTAATCGGATCAATTGGCCTATGTGACCTTTGATCTTTGATCTACATAACCCCAAAATCTAATCAAATCATCTTCCTGTAATGATGCATTCTAGCACCAAGTCTGAAGTTCGTACCAACGAACGGTTCTTGAGAGATCGTGTGAACGAGGCCTATTCCTGAAATTTCTGTTGTGGTAAAGCTCGTTCGTCACCCAATATCGACAGATCGCTAATAACGCAGTTGAGAGACGCTTCCCGGGAAACAGGCTTTGGATGTAATAGACCGGGCTCACATAAGGGATCATTTATTGATGTAAGGATCATGTCAGTCACTTGAACGGTCTTATACGCGTCATGACAGAATGATACCGGCCAAAAAGTGATTGCTAACTAACCACAGAGTTACATACGGAGAATGCTAACAACTGGGGGGTGTTTCACAAAGAGTTAAGTTGGACTTAGAGCCATGCGTAAGCACCAATTTGCACCCGGTATTTAACGCGTAATCTCAATGACAGACTAGACTTCCCAACAGCGCGTCCCCTGAGGAAGATCTGACCAATGCGGTGATGCGTAATATACACCACGCAACTAGGAATTTAAGTTCGACTTTAAGTCCAACTTTACTCTTTGTGAAACACACCCCCCCCCCCCCGGTGTCTGGGCTTATTGCAATTCTAGACTCGATTTGACGCATTTAATGAATCGAAATGCCGCTTCATGTAAGAGTGAAACTCCGTTTGATGAACCTGTATATGCGATACTCGTGATTCCGTGGCGCTTTACCATTTTTTTTTTCCGAAAATGTGAATAATCAATCAAGTTTTGTGAGAAGGATCGAAAGGCATTCAATTGGTATTCAAATATAATTTTGGTATTCTCGGAATGGCTTGCGCATTTTGTATTCCATACCAGACCGCACAAAGTCCCTGATTAACATGCAAGACTTATACTCGAGAGAACCTGGGATGCCAACGGAACAGATTACCTCTTTGATAAATGCATCTGTTTTTGCAGTCTATTCACTTCAGAAAAAAATGTTCCAATCACGCTAGCTTTAAATAACCGTAGATACTACGTTTTCACAGAAAACGGCCAAGTAAACCACTTCTAGGGGCCTCATAGCTGCCTGACAGCCATATGATAGCCATGCAGCCCCCCCCCCCCCCATCCACCCCCTCAAAAACAAAACAAAACAAAACACGTATCTGCCACACAGAGGTCTTGAATCAATCGCATCACAAGAAATGTCTTTATAATTATGCATGACTCCAACGATGCTTATACGGGTATATGCCTTATGTGAATATGACGGCGGCATATGAATCATGAATTAAAGCTAGTATATATTTCCTAATGTGAAAACTGGAAACTGAATTCAGGGGCGTAACAGGTACCTGTTATCGGGGGGGGGGGGGCAGAGCCCAAAATTTCCCGGTTACTAATCTATGTCTAGAATCTGTGGCGTAGCTGGGACTGCATTTTAGGAGAACGGTAGTGCTCCACAGACGTAAATCCAATTTGAGGAGTGGGGATGAAAACTTTTTAAACGATTTTTTTCCCTCTCACACACATTTTCATATCTATTTTGCGAGCGAGCGAAGCGAGCGAGCAGAAAATAACCACTCTTCTGGTTTTGAATCGTAATTTTAATAAGAATTCTAAGATATGACAAAAGAGCGAAGCGAGCAAGCCAAAAATAACCACTTTTTTGTTTTCAATAGCATTTTCAAATAGAAATTCTAAAATATGATGGTTGTTTATGATATTCAGAATTTTTACTAACTGATTAATTAAAACATATTTTCTCCCTTAAAAAGTGTGTCTAGGGGGAAATTTGTACACACCATCCCCCCCCCCCTCTCCGCTAAGTGGGGGTGATAGATCCCCTCTGCCTGTTATCGGGGGGGGGGGGGGCAGAGCCGAAAATTTCCCGGTATCTAAGTCTAGAAATAGAATATGCGGAGGTGAGCCTGCACCGCGAGTTGCTTGTTGCGAAGCCCTTAGCGGGTGGGGCCCAGGGTTCTGGCTTAGGGCCCCTGATGGGGGTCTACAGGGAAAACCACTGCGGGGGTCCAGGGAGTGGAGCACCCGGAAACTCCGGGGTTTTGGTACTAAATTTTCCTTCATTTCTTTTGTTTCCCTTTGCTTTTTTCTTTTTCCTCTTTTCCTCTTTTCCCTCTCTCTTCTTCTTTCTCCTCTTTCTCCTTTTTTCTTTCCCGTCCCCTTTTCCTTCTTTCTTTCCCTTTCTCCTTCTTTCTTTCCCTTCTCCTTCTTTCTTTTCCTTTCTTCTTCTTCCTTTCCCTTTCTCCCTTCCTTTTTCTTCCTTTCCCTCCCTTTCATTTCTTCCCGGTGGTTTGGTGGATTTTCCCGCTGAAATCCTTCAGGGGGGGGGGCACTCTGCCCCCCCCCCCGGCTGTTACGCCACTGACTGAATTGTTTTAAAAAAGACTCCCTATTCAGCAACTATTAATCCTATATGAAAGTAGACATGGAATGTAACTGCTACTGCCTAAAAGTGCCTTTTGCACATTTTGCCCTCTTGTCATAAAACCAGACCTCCTACAATGGTCATCGACAAGGCACTACTAATGTACTGGAGGTTTTTATATTAAGAATACTCCCCTTTTAATTAATTTTTGAAAAAGATATCTCTCGGGTTATAGTGGCCATATCTTAGCGCTCAACATTTTATCGCATGGTCCTAAAAACTTTCCTCAGTCATGAACACAATACATATTAATACTAGCTGCATTACGGTGGACATAATTATCAATTAAGTCCCAATCGATGCTCGAATCGCCAATCGAATCGCCAATCGAATCGAATCATGTTATTACTGTCCCCACAGTTTTCTAGCCCAGCTGATAAAAAGCATCCACATGCAGGGAGTAACTTCCTACTAGGTACCCATCTATTAAACCTGGGTGGAGAGAAGCAAATGCAGATTATCTTCTTGCCAAACAATATCGGTGCCACGAGACGAATCCGGACGCGAGCCCTGTGATCCAGTCCGGTGAAGTATACACCAGACAACAACATCTCCAAAATTATCTATTACATCAGGAGTATAAGGCTAGTGAAACGTAAATGGAAACTTCAATGAGCAGAAAAGTGACTGTAAATTGCTTGTAAGAACTGACACAGATAGATAGCTCTCACCAGCCACAAATAAAATGAAAATTAAGTATTGGAAAGGATTCGGTCAACACGAACGTAATTTGTCAACGACAGAAATCATAGAAAAAGTGGAACAACAGAAAAAGCCAGAGTGATAAGGTAATAAAGGCAGAAAAGAAAGGATGGGGAAAAGATATGGGGAAAAGCTCAGAAATAAAAAAGAAAAGGCTCTAAGAGAAATGCACATTTCTTTCTGTCATAAGAAGAATTTTTCCTTCATGCTTTCAACAAAAAAAAACAAAACAAAAAAAAAACAGCTCTTTTTTATCAGACACCTACAGTTTCATGAAGTAAAAGAGCCATTCTGCTGAACATGCATCATTACTGATTTGGAAAACGTATATCGCTTTATTGAGGTCATCCTGTCAAAAAACTGGGAAAATCGTTACTTTTTGTGACAGGTTCTCCGGTGGTCACGTTCGGTGCATTATCTGTCCTCACGTCTTGCTTTTCTCAACGCAATGATGCCTCAGTCATACGACCAAACCCGATTCCGGATCGACTTTGAACGACCGATTGTTGACCATTCCTGGTTCCCGTTTCATAAAACTTGTTATCAGTTAACAACTGCCACAAATTTTCTGAGACATAATTGCTCTCAGCCAAAACAGATGCAAGGATTTCAGTAGCTTAGAACAGTTATTGCAACTTGTTATAATGATAATAGTAATGATAATAATAGTAATGATAATAATAATAATAATAATAATAATAATAATAATAATAATAATAATAAAAATAATAAATGTAACTTATATAGCGCCTAATACACTCTGTGAAGTGCTCAAGGTACATACATAAATAATTAAAAATCGAACAGAAATGTTTTTACATTATTCTTAATGAGTTGGAGGTCTCATGAAACGGGTCCTTGAATTGTAATATCTTGTTCGATCTGGTGTCGATCTAATATCGATCTCGTTGGTGTGACTACAGCATGACACTCTCACGTCATAATATACAATATTTCGATACTGAATGAATAAAACGCCATTGTTGAAACCGTACAGAATAAAACAAGGAAAACACTCGATATGAGGGGGATAAGACTAGGGTAACTGTGACAAAGAAGTTCGTCAAACTATTCAAAACCATAAATCTCTCTTCTCACACAGAACAACACGTGCGTCGAATCGGTCGTGGGTGTATAGGTTTACGTCTCACGTCGACAAATTCGTGGACATTTCGTTTCCCGCCATATTTAACTAGTCGTGCTCATGGGTGACTTTCTGCATCCTTTTGGTATCACAAGAAGTGTGATGTGATTTCATGTGATCAAAAAAGTTTAAACACATGATTCAATTTACTATACCATTTCATTTTCTGCCACCATGGCCATATCTACAAAATTAACGATTGTATCGTGAAAAATGTTTCCCAAATTTCCCTCTTTTTAACCGTCATGCCCCTTTATAATGACGTTGTGATCCGAAAGGTGTTTCCATCAAACGGTACCCTCATGTTATTCCCTCAATCATATTTTTCCGTCCCCTCGGCCTCATCGTCACAATCATTCTAATGCGAAAGGCAGCGATTACGACGAACAAATCGGGTTAATACCTTTGATCGCTTCTGGTCTAATACCTCGAAGATGCGTCCCTGAAATAGGACAAGTCAACATGGTCAACACAAGTCCATATTTTTCTCCTCATTACCAAATGGAAATGTAACAGGGCCCTCCTTGAGGTACGTACGAGGTATGAGCGTTGCATGCTTGGATTGTTCGATGACTTCTTCGTGTCCTCCTAGCTCTAATTCTAGTAGGTGAAAGGGCAAAAGGATATATGGCCTATTTCCCATTACCAAGGCTTTCGAGATGGATAAGGTGGGATACGATTCTGCTTGAAGCGACGATAACAAACACTTCTTATTTGCATGAAGTTTTTCCCCTCCTATATCAGGAAAAGGAGAGTTCAATGGTAATGGCACTGGCCATTTCAGAGTGCTATGGTAATCACCTTAGTAAGGCTCAGAATATAATTGTAGAAATGAATGCAATTCGTAGTAAAAGGAAATAAACGAAAGAAAAAACAACGAAGAAAAGAGGAAACTACGGTTATTCTTACGGCGAGGAATAAACCAGGTATGGTTATGTTTTTTGCTGACGAGAAATGCCATATCAGAGGCAAAGTCAACTTCCCAATATCATGAATATCTTCACTAAAATAACCCGTCCTCAACGATTAAGTCCAACAGACTGGATTCAAAGATAAAGATTAAGTTTAATTAAAAGCAGAACACTGCCTTGCTCATTCAGCATTCGGACTGAATAAACGATCATCAAAATTGCAATCTCTAGTTGACGCAAAAGTCCGGTATTTAAACAGGGGGTCAAAAGCACTTGGTGTACAATGCTGGCGGTTTTATACACTTTATAAAACTATGCGAGTCCAATCTTCTAAGGAAATATTGTTGAGGGGTTAAAAGGAAAGGTAGATTTGACGCACTTCAGTAAGGAACTCCTTTCGCTCTATCAATTTCCGTATTTATGTGTTTATAGCAGTCTATAGTTTCTTCCCGTTTATATTTCTTCACCAACACCTAAACTGTGCTTGTTCTTACATCTACAAAGTCTTGTATTTACCCTAGTTACCGGTAGCACTCAGATTCACCCTACTTCTATTTCTTCTTTTTTTTTTTTTAGCTGTGAATGTATGTTTGTGGTGAAATATTTGCTACCCCGACAATATACGCAAAGTCACACTAACGAGACGTACGCCAAACACACAACACACCGACCCTGCCGACCCCAGATACCTTGCCCCCAGTGGTTGGTTATTTACTTGACTGCTAAGAAAGCACGTGTATGCTTTTTAGTAAGCAACCAGGGAACTGACGGCTTTAAGTCTCCTCCGAAGGACTTGGTAATGAGGACCTTCCTAAAGGGCATTAGCGCATCAACTTGCTTTTGAACCCGGGTACTCCCGGTTACGAGACCACTGCTCTACCACTGAGCCACGGCGCCTCTTTGCCCCGAGTGGCCAAGAACGTTTAGTTTAGGAGTTGGTCTGGGGTCCGTTTGTGGGTGTGACCAAGATTAAAGTTGGAAGAGAGAACCCGACTTTCACTAGCATGCGTGGTTCTTTTCATGTGTAATATTTGCAAGTGTTCAACAATTTGTTTTGTTAAGGCGAAGCGCATCTGGGCCCCGTTTCATGAAACTTGTTATCAGTAACCCCTCATTTCGATGACAAATTTGCTCTCAGCCAATGAGAGGCGTGAATTTCAGTAGCTTATAACAGTTATTGCAACTTGTTATTGATAACAAGTTTTCTGAAAAGGGGGCCTGATGACTGGCTGCAGGTCTAGACGGGTTCTAAAATCTGGTTGGGGAGTTTGATGTGACCGGCCCGCTCAACTTTCATCCACCAGCCCTCAAGGTATAATATCCGGTGATGTTCGTTATTCCTAAAGTTCGTTCTTCCGAAGGTTCATTATTCCGAAACACGCAAAATGCGTATACCTAGATGTTCCATAGACCGAAAATGAAATAAGGTTTGTTAGTCCGAAAATAATTAACGAACTAACGAAACTTATTTTATTTTCGGACTGACGCACATTCGGAATAACGAAACACATTTTATTTTCGGACTAACGAACCTTCAGAATAACAAATCTTCGGAATAACGAACCTTCGGAATAACGAACTGTAACCATAATATTAAGCTGGCTGTGGGGCCGTCACCAATCTCCCGAATGACCAGTCAGCCATCGGTTGAGTGTGCTAATCACGATTCGGTCATGAAATTTTTCTCGAGGCTGCATTTCATTTCCAATCATTTCTAGGCACATTTCATATCAATTTTCACACATACATTCGTCTACAGTTTCAGACAGGCCTATCGAGGAAATATTATATTTCTATAAGATATTGAATAGGGGACGAACAAAATTGGAACCCGATGTCACTCCACTAAGCCTGTTGGGACGAGAAAATTCAGTAGCCAGAGCTAGGAATAGAGCACTCCCGCAGGGGTTCTACAGAAGACGGAAATTAATTCACGCACCTTGTCAACACGGTCAAGTCCTAGCTATATTGTCCTGTAAACTACCAAGCGAATGCAACGTTTTAGTACATTTCGATCATCGAACTGAGTTCATAGCTCATAAGAGGTCTAATCAGACCTGGGCCCCCGTTACATAAAACTTGCCATTAATGGTCACTCTGCCATCAATGCTAACTACCGTGGTAACATTGCTCAACAGCCAATCGAATTCAAGGTTTCCTTGGAAGTTACCACTGATAGCAGAGTTACCATCAATGGTTAGTTCTATGCAGGGGCGACACTACAGGGGGGGCAGGGGGCGAACGCCCTATAATTTTTCAGTGATCAAACAACAACAACAACAAAAAAAAAGAGATGAAGAAGAAAGAAGAGTATGAAGAGAGGGCCGGGTCATGCAACTACTATAACACCCCTATCATGCCTATTTGTTCATTTAAAACGTAAACTCACCTATGGGTCATCTTCCCTCCCCCCCCCCCCCCCCATCAAAATACCCTGGCGCTGCCCTGGTTTTATTTATGCAACGGGGCCCAAGTAAAGTGAAATGGAAAGTCTGATGTCCACTATCATTCAAAATTCCACAATCCTTCTTACGGATTTCTACATCTATTAACGTCAGGCTTTGTTACAAACTGTTCAATGGTTCACCTCTTCATCTACGAAACTGCCCAGTTTTCTTGATATGATGCCCAGTTCAAGTAGGAAAAACTCTTTGTCAGATCGTATAAAAACCAGTAACATGCAAAGACAAGGTAGAGAGGCACTCAAAGCAATGAATGCCTTAATAATGCTTCCAAATTTCTTTTATTTTATTCAGTTATTTGATATTCATGACTGTTAATGTATTCCAAAATGGTTAAGAAATACAACTCTTAAATACATGCATGCCTGTTTTTCGTAAAATCTGTAGAGACTCACTGCATACGGACACTATTTGCTAGTAATTTACTTTTGAAGGTAAATTTTTAGTATCAAATACATGCAATCCGGTTAATGCCACATAGTGTCATTTATTGGTAGACCATACATCAATCATAATGTGGTAAATGAGTTTGAATCCATTGTCAAATAATTAAGAGTAATAATATAGATGAACGAGGACAACAAAATGAGTACTATTAAATTCTATATTTCTTAATCAAAAGAAAAATGTATACAAAACAATGTGGAACAAAGAAAACTCGAGAGGGAAAGGCAAGAAAACGGAAAAGGCAGTACCTGCTGCAGTGTTAGGTGTTTGTGAGTAAAAAAAAAAAAAAAAAAAAAAAAAAAAACTTTATAAATTACAAAGAGGATGGAATTAAAAGAAGAATGTATAAAGAAACTAAACTAAACTGTTTGGAAAAAAAGTTAAAAGTAGAATTTAATGTTAATAAAAAGGCGTGAAAAGAGAAACAGAGAGAGAAGGAATTCCTGGTTAGGGAAAGGATTAATTGGAGAAGGGGGGGGGGGGACAAAGTGTCTCTTCAGACAATATGGACCGTTTGAATCTATATCTTAAACAGATAAAACAAGACTGTTAGAGGAAGGTAACAATGTTACAACTTCACTTATATTCCTGAACATCGAGACACAGACGGAACCCTGTAACAGCAGCAAATTATCGAACACACAAACCAATTAGTGTGTGTTGAACAGAATGCCTAATCAAACATGAAATATAACGATAAAATGTAGAAACGTTCAAATGAGTGTTTGAGGTTTAAGAGTTTTTCTCAGTCTTGCAAGCACCTTTCATCTGAGAACATCTTGTATCTGGCGCCGTCAAAATAATGATCTGAAATCCAGAGATTCATGAATGCTTAACGCATGGTATTACGTGCTAATAATTATGAAAACCTGTTTGGATTTTAAAAAAATCTTATGTGCTGGAAAATGAAAATCGGTCAAAGTGCACAGGGCGTATAACATTTCCGCCATCCAACCCCACAAGGTCATTTGGGTATATAAGCTTTTTAAATCATGAAAATGAGATTCATCTTTGATATAAACGGGTTTATATAGCAAACGATTATTTGAATACGACAGAAAGTCACTCTTCCGACACCCCAGTAGTTTCTACAGGTTTTCATATCATCAGTGTATACTTGTAATTGAAAACGATAAGTGTTAGTGCAATCGATTAAGCGAAGGTGTTAAAGAGCACACTCCACGAAATTCTCTCATTTCTGAAAAGCAAGTACCCATTCATGGTTCTTCAAATCACGGTTGTGGATGTCGAGGTCGTCTGTCGCAAACATACTGAACTGTGAGCGTTCGCCTTGAGAAAGAGGAAAGAATTGAAATAATTTGCAAAAGCAGGTAAATAAAATGGAAACACAATGACAAAGTATCAAAGTCATGTGAAACAGGTCAGGTTATAGAAATAGCATCAATGTAATAAAAATTGTGAATTGAATGGCATCAAATAAGAGAAAATAGGAAACTTTAGCGACGCACGGTATTCTTATCGGTGAGTAGGATAAAAAGACAAAAAAAAAAGACAGTTATGTAAGTTTGTGGAAAGGACTTTCGAGCGAAGGCAGGGATAAGAATATAGAGTATTTTAACATAAGAACTGAAGAATGAACTCAAGTAAAATATGTAACCAAATCAGTACATTTTCTAAAGTGATATTGTTGAAAATCATAGCAGAAAGGAATGGCATGAATGAGAGAAAGTACTAAAAAGAAGAAAGATGTGAAACGGGGGAAGGGCGTCTGGTAACTTTTCTAAGGACTCGTGAGACAAACGGCCTAAAAAACGACTACAACCCACGAGGGCAATAACATGTGGGCTTCTGTCATCTGTTGTGAGGGTTCACGAGACCTGGGGAGTGTTTCATGAAGAGTCTTGTCGGTGATTTTCACCGACTAATTTGCTCTCAGCCAATCAGATGCGAGGATTTTCAGCTTATAACAGTAGTCAGTGAAAATCACCGACAAAACTCTTCATGAAACGCTCCCCAGGGGGGTGTTTGACAAAGATTTAAGTTTGACTAAAGTCGCGCTTAAATTCCTACTTGCGTGCTGTATATTACGCATCTCCGCATTGGTCAGATCATTTTCAGTGGACGCGCGCTCTCGGGAAGTCTACCAGTGTGATTACTCGTTAAATACCGGGGTGTGTTTCATGAAGAGTTTTGTCGGTGATTTTCACTGACTAATATGCTTTCAGCCAATCAGATGCGAGGATTTTCAGTAGCTTATAACATTTGTCGGTGATTTTCACCGACAAAACTCTTCATGAAACGCTCCCCGGGTGCGCATTGGCGCTTAAGCACGACTCTAAGTCAAACTTAACTCTTTGTGAAACACCCCCAAGAATCTTAAGGAACTGACCGAGATCGGTCCAGCGACCGACATCTCTATCTGTAAGTTCTGTTAGGGTCGTGGGCTGGTGACTCGAAAGTCGTTGGTTTCATGGCCCTTTCTGTACCTTTGTTCTCTTGGGATGATAATTCTTGGGGATGACGCCTTATAGTTACGAGTCTGCCTTCCCCACCCCCATCCTATTTTTAGTACAAGATTCGGGACCAGTATAAGTCTACAAAACCTGGAATTGGATAGCGAGAGGTCAGGTTTAGGGTTAGGGTTAGGATTCAGTACTGTGTCTGGTCCAGGGTAAAGAATCAGTATGCGGTTCGCGTCTAAAAATGACGCGGAGCTTGTGTGATGATTCTATAAATGATGTCCCGGACGCATTCTTACCCTCCTGATGATAGACATAATTGGTGACAATTCTGAGTCAAAACATGCTTACAGTATTTCACGATTTCATAATGGACGGATTTAAAGCTAAAAAATTCGCAAGGGATGCATTTGATGGAAATGTTCCTGGCAACTTCACATGTTATGGTCTTTTTACACATACAGGACTTTTGAAAGACTAAATGAAATGGGGAAAGTAGTAGGCATACTGACACTTTTCAAATATAAATAAATATGACGCCAACCAGGCAAGAGATGAATCCCGAGAGGTTAAAATTTTACAGCATTATTCATCTGCAGATTCCCGCGAGTTACCAGGTTCCCCACAAAACATTCCATACACGGGACTACTATAAGTTTCCCTCAGGGGTTCGAATGTCTCGAATGTATCATAATGCTATTGCAAAATCCAAATGCTTATTTCGATACGATCTTCTATTCTGGCAAATTGGACCACAATGGCGAATGTAATAATAATTCGCAAAGTGCAGTTACCCACTGAGATTTTAAACATCATTTTGATTGCCATAAGTCATTGGAATCGCATTCTCGAAGTCACTGAATCAATTAAAGATTAGAAAATCAGGAAAATATGAGAAATGTTGACGCTAATGGAATCTATACTGCTATTTTTGATGATTAATGATACAGTAATGGCCTTGATTCCAGTGAACTACTCGAAATATTATCATGATTATAGGCAGTCGTAAGTACGACGGGAAGTAAACAGTGGAATGGTGAGGGATTGCACTAAAATTTTAAAGGGGAAAAATGATCTATTGATGATCTTTCGGGCAGAAGCCATGGGACCAAGAGGCAGATAAAAATAACAGTATACCCTTCAAATAAAAGTAATGATTACAAAAAATGACCCGGAATGAGGTAAAAAATGACCCGAAATTGTGTCAAAAATGACCCAGAAACAAGTCTTCATGACTTTATTCCGGGTCATTTTGACCGGGAACGGAGTGTGACCCCAACGGACTCTTTTACGGGTCAATCTGACTCGGAATTGTGAAGAGTGTGATATGACCTGGGAAAAAAATCTATAAAAAATTCCAAAAACAGTTCCAAAAGATATTAAGATATTGATGAAATCTTGCTTGTAGTTTGAGCACAAGACAGATGTTGATTAGAGGTAAAGAGTAACACGGTACAGCAATTAGGCAGGACAGTATTATTTCATGTAAATCCAACAATGAAGTCTTTTATCAGCATTTCAAATCTTAAGAACGGGAATATGAAGCCATAATGCAACTAAAGGCGATTTGCACACCTTCCATGGCAATCGTAGACTAGTTCAGAGTTGCTTTACCCAGAGTCATCAATTCCCAATGTAATATCGAACTTGAAAACTGTATGGTACATGTATAAGATAATCGTTTTACACGATGCGGATCTATATTTTGTAATTAATGAAAATATCCCATACCACCCCTCTGCACAGATTTTGTTTCCGCCCGAATTGTATACGGTTCATCAAATCCGACGCCATTAGAATATTATTGTACATGAAGAAACTGATGAGGTGAACATGCCAGTCTCATTGCAAGGTCATCATGGTGACCGTATTAACGGTGCTCATTAAACTCTAATATTGAGTTCAACGGGTTATGACCATTTTAATGATCTCACACCTGCCATTCAAGGAGGAAGTAATATTTCCTATTCACAAAACTATAAAATGCAGATGGGCACAAAGTTGTTGTAATACTTTTACTCTCTTCGTCCTAATTTGATATTTATCTCCTTTATGTTATTCATCTCCAATCTGAATAAAAAATGAATTTACTTTCTTCTCTCTCAACCTTTCGGACTGGCTAAATTTTATATTCTTCATATTTATATACTTATAGGACTTACAAATTGGTCTTAAAATATCGAATACACTTGGTGTTGAAGCCATTAATGATCTACATTTCGTATCACAGTGATAAACGGGTTTGACATCTAATAGAGGTCCATAATTACAATAAACGAGGTCTCATGGTAACAAGTTCAAAAGATGTTTAAGTAACAATAGTAATAGTACCAGGAGAAAAGTAAGTGTAAGTAAAAATTAATGGAAGTTGAGGAGCAAGTAGAAACGGCAGTAGAAATAATAGAGGGGGAGTTGTATCAGTTTTGGTTGTAATAGTCGTAGTAGTGGCAGTAGCAGTAGCAGCAGTAGAAGTTGTGGTACATAAGCAAAATAGAAGTAACAAAGTAACATTTTGAGTGAATGTAATATTAATACTGTAGTAGTATTACTAAACTTTTCAGGTGTAGTGGGAGTAGAAGTAATACTAATACGAGTTGCTGCCGTGAGAGTATTAAATGTAGTAATTGCAGTAGTGGTAATGATATCATACAGGAGTAGCAGTAGTAGGAGTACTGTAGTAATAGTTGTGGGAGTTCAAGTGTTGATGTCCAAGTAGTTATAGTAGTAAATTAAACTATGAATAGAAAACTTGGCAATATACTTGGTCATTATTGCATTAGTAGGGGCAGCAGTATGTCCCAGTGGTGGTAGTACTAGGAGCAGTAGTAATAGTAGCAGCAGTAGTATCAGCTGCAGCAGTAGTAGTAGTAGTAGCAGCAGAAGAAGTAATAGTAGTATACTTATATAGTAATGGTGGTGGTGGTAGTAGTAGTAGTACACAGGTGTAGTATATGGTAGTAGTAGCAGCAGTAGTAGTAGTGGCAGTAGAAGTATAAAGGTAGCAATACGGCATGTAGGAGGAACAGTACTCGTAGTGTTACTATTAAAGTATGCAATAGAGTCTGTAGAAGTTAGTAGTGCAGTAGTAGTAGCAGCAGTAGTAATTCTGTTAAATAATTACGAATTCAACAGGAAGGAGAATAATATAAAGTGCACTGGTAGTAGTAGTAGTAGTAGTAGTAGTAGTAGAATAAGTGCACTGGTAGGAGCAGTAGCTGCTGCTGTGGTAGTAGTAGTGGTATGAGTAGCAGGAACTGCTGTAATAGTAGAGGCTGAAGCTGAGACGGCAGTAGTAGAAGTATGGTAGCAGCAGTAGTCAGGGTAGTCGTAGTAACAGCAGCAGCAAAGCAGCAGTAGTACAAGCAGTTGGAGAAGTGTGTATAATATAGAAGGCACTGCTAAAAGTTCGTTAGTCAAGGACAGTCTGTGAGGTTTTCGATGTACAACTCTATACATTCTAGATATGGAAAAATTGCCAGGAAGAGGCAGGGAAAGGGAGATGGAGGTGGAAACGGGAATATATAAAGTAAGATATTAGAGGAATAAAAGAAATAATAGAATACACACACGTGAACAACCCACACATGGAAAACTATATGAGAGAAGATGAGAGCGAATAAGGATAAATGCATGGTCAAATAGATAGGATAACCATGATAACCGTAATTTTCACCAAAAGTGAAAACATTATGCTTTATAACAATTAGTACACTGTAAAAAATATTGGGTAAAATTTCAACCAGCACGAGGGTAATTATATGTCCGACCAGGTTTGGGTAATATTGCTACCCAATGCGGGTAGCATATGCATATTGTCCAGGTAAAAATAAAGCAGTAATTATTTTAGAATGGGCAAAAATTTCCATCAAATTGGATAGAAAGAAATGGCAAAAGAAATGCCCAAAGTTGGTTGGACACATAATTACCCTCATGGCACATTTTTACCCAATATTTTTAGAGTGTACTAATTGCTATAAAGCATAATGTAATAAAGTGTATACACCTCCTCTTCTGTGCCTGGATATTAATCATGCCAACTTATGCATCTACATTCCCATCAATGATTATCACAAGAAAGAAATGCATTACTGGCCTCAAGCTAAACCAGAGTCGTTTTCTACGCCTGCATATGGTTTATAAAGATATTCAAAAGCTTCTTAAACCAGATACTTGACACGCTTCCAAGACAGCACCCTGTTAGTTTTCTTTGAGCCACCTTTGAAAAAGGTAAATCTGAAGTTAGTCAATATATGCACGTCCATGCATGGTATCTTTTCCCCTTACTTATAATACCCATTTATGGAAACTTCTTTCGTTGCGCTAGCTAGCCAGTGGGAGGTATCAGAAAGTTAAGCCTACAATATGAAATTGTCTGTTTTTGACGCTACCATAGCTATCTGTGATATGATTTGCGGACAACTCTCACTATGTTTTGTACAGAGAATTTTACATATTCCGTTATCTTGAGCAGCAAACGTTTTCAATGTCCTTATCCCAAATTTGTTGTGGAGAAAACACTCCTTCAAGCACTCCTAAAATGATGTCATCATTGTTAGTGCCAAAAAATGTCAGACATAAAATTTCATTTACTAGTAGGCATAACTTTCTTATTCCATGTCCGATTTCGTTCAAATTTTCGCTAATTCGTTTTATTCCTTCTTAGCAACTGATTTAAAAAGTACTTGCCTAGAGGGTTTTGGCTCACTTTAAGTAATTTCAATAATCTTTCCTTCTCCCGCATCATCCCAGCCGACTTTTTCCCATTTTCAATTTTAATTTACACATATTTGTTTATTTATATGTTGTTTTCAATGCGGAAAATAAACCCAAACCAAACCAAATCATAAAGAATACTATCTTCATCCCCGAGTTTCCAATATTGTTCTTATTACCTTGCCAAGAATGAAGTTCTGAATAGAACCACGCGCTGTATAACAGTCAGCAACAGAGAGAGAAAGAAAGAGATAGCATCATTCGACATTGTTGAGAAAACTTTGCAGTTCTACAAACAAGAGTGCAACATTAATGTCAACAATCAAAGGTTCACCACAGAAAGATGTGTGACCATCACGTAATAAAAAATATTTAAAGTCCATTCCACGGTCTACGGGACAATGCAGATGTCCTTGAACTCTTTCATTATCGTCATTATATGGGTCATATTCAAACTGGATAGCCCCTACAAGTGACAAGCACTGCTTTCCGAGGGAATCCTATGGAAAGATAGTTGTTTTTGTTTTGTTCTTGTTGTTATTACAGCTGAAATACTTTGAATATATCATTTTTTCCCCAGGCACCATTTTTCATTATGTTGTGTCTTCATGTGTCTTTTTGTGTAGTTCCCCGAACTTCGTCTCAGTATCTTTCTACAACGTTCTCACGCTTTCTCCACTTTTTCGTGACATTAAGTTCAGCGTCTTCCTCCTTGAAATGCTGCCCATTACTTTCACATTTTTGCACTTATTTCAATAATTTAAACACAAATGTATTTACAATATCATTCTTACCATGCTTACGATAAGAACAATAAGTTCACCAATTATTACTGAAACGAGTTTTAAATATCAAATAAACTCAATCAAAAACACGATCACGTAGACCCTACTCTCAGTTTCTCTGAATCAATATGCATGTTGAGCTCAGGAAAGACAGATTAGCCACGAAGGAAAACTAAATCTCAAAAATAAAACTGATCAAGTATGTACAATAGAATATTTACAACTGCAGACCATTATTATCCCTCAATGCACCTCTATCATGCATATCACTATTTCCCGAATACCACATCTGGAGTCATGACGATTTATGCATTTCCCTGCTGTCAAAATGCATGCTATTTTCTATTCTCTACAAACACTAAATACTTCGAATCTCTGTATGTCCAAAATCTAAGAGCAGGTCAGCATAAACAGTACATAAATGCTACCTTCAGTTCCATATGGATACATTTTTCAGGTTCTCACGTTAGTACCATACCAAAATTCTCGCTATTCTTGAAATACATATTGATCATTTACTTGCAGAAAGGCCCTACACTACAGTTATTACAAGTTTGTTCAAATCTGGCCTTATAAAATATGTGGGGAAGGTAAGTGTTTGCTTTTGATCCACCTCGCCACATACTTGATACTAGGCGGTTTTCGCAAGCGCGACGGGAACGGATCGTCCAGAAAATCTCTGCAGGGGGTCTCCCAACCTCGAGCAATTCTCCCGTACCGCCGAAATGTAGAACGGTACTAAGCTAAAATAGCGTTCCGTCCAGTACGCTACCTCGGCCAATCAGCGCTGTAGTTATAATAATGCAAGTTTTATGCGAACTCGCATAAAGTTAACATGACTCATGCATGTGGTAAAGCTCGCACGTGTTGTAACTTCTGTAGTTTTTAGTTCATGAATACCCTTGAATTGGCGAGTGCTTTTTCGACAATGGCAGTGAGTTTTTATCTTGAATCCATCTCAAAACTCATATTATACATACATTTTTAAATAGTTGAAATATATTAGTGGTCTAAAATTAATTTCTGACGTCATGCATACACGAAGGCGTTTCCGTTCACACAACTGCGAAACTGCGAATTGGCCGAAACGGGAGATTCGTTTGGGTACGGTCGCAGTTGACTGATTCCCCCGTACTTGATCTTTATTTAAGGTTGATTTAAAGCAGTTAATATAATATTTGCTCACAATTTTCAGGTTTAAAATCCTTCTATACAGAGATATAAACAGCAGGAATAAACAACTGCATCCGTTTTTAGAGAGCTGAGCTATTGATGGAGGAGGTTCTGGTAATGTAAGTAGAATGGCCCCTGGTGGCCAAGGAATTAGGAGGAGAGCTTACTTCGCGACAGAGGATGGTCTGCTTGAAGGCACGTCGGAACCTTGCCGACATCACGTTGTAGAGGATGGGGTTGATGGCGGAGCTGACGTAGAGGAGAACGATGGAGAAGTGGTAGAGACCTTTGTGGTAGATCTCTTCGAAAGCCTGCGGCCAGTCTTCTCTGTTGAAGAGGGGGAGAATGCGAATCAGGTGAAACGGGAACCAGCAGATGAAGAAGCTAGCCGCTATCACAACTGAAAAAGAGATGCAATGAGTAAATGAATCATTATAGACAAGCAATAATATATAAGTATGGCGCATTAAACTTTTATCTGAGCAAATATAATGCCTCATGTCCTACGGGCTTTAGAGGAAGGTTAAAGAGGGATACAAAAGATTGCATTCATTTTGGAAAATAGCGAGTGCATGAACAACACATTTAACATGTTTAAAGAATGCTGAACGATCCTTGGGCGACCACTAACAATGATCAAACACTACAGCTCCCTGAAATCCCGGGCTAATAGAATCAATTAAATTGGTTCATGGCAGAAACGAGACTTTTGAAACTTAAAAAAAGAAAGATGAACAAAAGACTTTAACGAAGGCACATACATTATTTACCCAAGCACTCTTTCAAACAGAATACTTTACATTGTCATTATTCGGCAAGTTTACAGTTTTTGTGAAATTCTTCGAATGCTTTGATAAACCTTATTATCAACCGTATCAGACATCTGAGCAGGGCAACTTTAACATATTATCGCCCGATTTAGATCGTTATCATTATTGAACGGTCAATAATTTCTTGTACTGCCCGCTCAGAACCGTCAATGGCAAAATGCGTGTTAATTAGCAGGCAATATAGTCGGTTTGACATTTTAGCATAGAAAAGTTCTTTCCGTTGAAGTTTTTTCATTGATTTAGGTTCCTATGTGGTTTATGAACATTTTCAGTTTGGTTGCCCAAACAGCAACCTTGAGAAATCCGCGTAATTTGCATAAATCTGTATGGATACAGGATATGCCACCCAAGATAACTTACACAGAATGTGTGAACTGAACTACGTACTAATTGTGTATGTGTGGTGATACGGAACTCTAATAGCGTTTTCAATCTTGTGAATTCAACCTTTGATGAAACGAAACGGGGTACACCGATGTGTGATATTTCCATAAAACAGGGGGTTTGTAGGGATGTAGAATAAGGTTTTAACATATTTTTGCAATTACAGGTCAGGGTTTAGTACTGAAATTCAAGGAAATGTCAACTTCGTTATCTAAACTTAGTCTTACAATCACTAAGAATGGTACTAACAGCGGTATATATCCTTCGTTTAGGCCCATCTTTAAAAAGAAAAATGTTCACTGCAGCCATAGTCGGACTTAAGTAGCGTTCACGCACAGAATCGCATATCAATGGTTGAAAATATTTGGGCTCTAGCATCTAAAAAAACGAAGTCTTATAATTGAATAGATACATATGCACATCATTATGCACCCTATATGACTGCAACAATCGTGTCATATTTAAGAAAAAAACATCTTTTTTAAATGTACAATTGAATTGGAAACATACTTGTGGTGTTAGGGTATTCAAATAACGTTGATTTAATCCATACGGCTAACATTCCACGAAGAGGTACCCCCAAAAGGAAATAAAGCAATACAAGAAGGCTGCCAACCTGCTAGCGCACATTAATACCTGTTCATTAGGATCAAGCCTACTTTCATTCTAGGTGCAAAAAAGTGCACTCACAATTGTTAATAGATATTAAGTTGATATCAACATGATTCTTAGTACAAAAGCCTCATTTCTAATTCTAAAAATAACACTGAAATGATTTCCATGTCCCACAAACCCTAATTCGATGTGCAACCATATCTGATTGTGTGTATAAGATCGTTTCGTTTCATCACAGGTTCAATTCACGAGACAGGCAACACTATTAGAGTTCCGTATCAGTGCACATACACAATTAGCACGTAGTTCAGTTGGAACATTCTGTCTTTGCGCTGTAAAACCTGTATTTATACAAATTTATGCAAATTATGCAAATTGCTCAAAGTTACTGTTTGGGCAACCAAGCTGAAAATGTTCATAGACCACTTAGGATCATAAATCTGCCAAAAAATTTTAACGGAAAGAACTTTTCTAGGTTACAATGTTAGTTAAATAGGATTGTCAAGCTGACTAATAATTCTCCATATCGCAAATACGAGATTCAACAGTAGAGGACGACATTTCATGCATACCGCACAGGTCAGCACATGCGCAAATACAGATCCAGTATACCGACGATTTGACAATATTTCTTCCGGCTTCCAGCCAGGTTAACAAATCCCTCATTAGACGACAATATTGTTCAGGTTTCATGAACTCTCTTGATGATTTCATTAAATCTATGCAGGTAGCATCAGAATTTGTTGCTTCCATTTTCTACGACCCAAAACCATAATTTTGATGGGACTTGTTAAGACTCGACCCGTCATGTTTGTATGGAAACCGGAAGTGCCCTTGTCTGCGCCGTGTGTGAGAAATATCGCCCTCTACTGTTGAATATCATATTTGAGATAGGGAGAATTGTACACTGATCTCTCAGATCAGTGGAATTGTAGAGCCAACATCCGGGAATTTTACGCGCCCTCTACGCTTGTTAACAGATGAACGCGCAATTTTCGTACCACTGCACCACTAGAGTGACATCACAATAAGATCCTTACAAACTGTTTTGTTTCTTTATGGAAGTCACAATTAACTTCAGCAGTATACAGGTATCCTAATTGTCAGGTCACAATGAACTTCTGCATTATACAGCCTACATGGTCTACGCGTAATTTGCGCGGAGACAGCACGTCGCGTACTGCACTACATAAAATACGCACTACACACACAATCAGGTATGTTTAAGTCGAAAATTCTTTTCCTTCCTTTTATACGTTTTCCTCAATATTATAGTCTCCTTAATTTGAAAAGCAATTTTGAATTTTGGGTATATTTTGTACAATATTTTCCAGTTCGCTCTAGATGTTTGATTTGGTTTACAACAGCAATATTGACTGGCCTCAGGGCTGATATATATCACCCTCAGGAAATTTATATTGCCCTCGTCTACGACTCGGGCGATATAAATTTAGTTCGAGCGATATATTATGTTGTATCGCCCTGAGGCCAGTCGATATTACTTTAATATACTGTTATATTTCGACATTCGCCTTTCAAATTACAAAAATATTATCACAAAATTGATCCGAAAGCCATCACCCCTTCCCCAATACGAAATAAACAGGACACTTACCTAGCATTTTCACAACTTGTTTTCGCATTGTGATAACTTGGTCCTCTTTGTCTTCCTTCGGTTTGAAGTTTCCGTTGACGCGGCATCGACTTTTCGTCGAGCTCGATCTCCTCATAGGAACCTTTATGTTGACACCGAAGAGGACACGGGCGATGAGAGAATAGAGGACTATGATGAGCGTCATGGGAAGGAGGAAGAGAACAGTTGCTGAAAAAACATAGAAATGATTCACTCTATTATCCATTTCATCCGTGGTCTGGCAGACGGTGGACTCCTTGATACCAGTGCATGCTTCGATGAGGTGATAGGAAATATACAGTGGGATGCTGATGAGGAAACTCAGTATCCAGATGGTAATGATGAACTTGATGGCACGAGAGGTGGAGATGAACGATTTGGCTTTGATCGGATGGCAAATCGCCACGTAACGTTCGATGGTGAATGCAGTGATGTGCAACACCGTTGTGAAGAGACAGAACTCAATAACGAAGTACCGTGCGTGACAGAAAAATGCCGTATAGGTCCAAGGCCAGTAGCGGAGTTCCACCAGGACTTCTGTGGGTCCCGTCAGCACGAGTAACAGCATGTCCGATGCAGCTAAACTGACAAGGTAGTGAGAAGTTGATTGAAGGACACGATTCCGCAAAATCACGATGATGGTGAAGAGGTTCCCAAAGAACCCAAAGATTACAAGAGAAAGAATAATCACCACAAATGGTATCACAAACGTGTATTCATAATGGGATGGTGGCATGAGATACGACGCTAAACTATCCATTAGTTCATCCCCCGACAAGTCGTACATGTAGGCCGGACAGGTACGGTTGTTTTTTTCATAGCACGTTCTGGTTAAATTATAAAAGAAATCATGTTCAGTTTCAAAACCACTCTGGTTGTCCACCTCCTTAAGCCTCTCGTAGGAATAATGGCAGTAATCTAACACATTGCTGGTATTTTCTCTTGGTCCTTCCCAGGGAGATACGACATTACTTCAGAATCTGGACCATCCATGATCATTGTATGTGTTGACTTAAGAATTTCTGAACGCTAGTCCTTTTTCATTGAAAGCATGCAAAAGTACCACTAAGAGGAGTACCATTTTTGTCTACATTCCCATAGATTTCAGTCACGTTTAGCCCCTATATATATCCAGAACTTGAGTACCGAGTTCATATACTTGTCTAGACACCTTAAAATGCATCGATACGAACAAATTCCTTCCTCCTGCCACACGTGTTCATTGATCTCTGTGCATACAATGTAAGGAGTCAGAGACTAAGTACAGCCTTAATTTCTAAAAGGGATTTGTTGTACCATGTTAGTGTAAAAACATTAAGCTGACTAACTCGTCCACTTCTGAATTCTGTCATCCCCAAAGACTTTCTACAGGAGTCACCCGGTTCCCGTGGGCAATGGGTTGATCTAATGCGTGTGTGTCTGATCTTTTTCCATCAAAAGACCTCACGCTTGATCTTTATCGAACGTTCCTCTCGCTTTTCGGAGACGGGAGAGGGGCTGATGTAACATTCGTGAAAAGGTGGGAGGCGAGTTCATTTATCTGTCGATGGCACAACCTCTGCACTCCAAGCTGAAGCAATCAGTCTGACGTCAAGAAAGTGGCTCCCCTGTTGATGACATGGACGCGTGGAGGTGGATGCGGTGATTTAATCTAGGGCAACCTAGAAGTGGAAGAGAAAACAGGAGAAAAGCCTTGTTTACACATATGCTTCAAACGTCACTGAGCAGCCAGACCAAGTCAGGCGACTTTGCTTCTAAAATCCATTTCGTCATCTTTTCAGTCATCCCCATTCCGAATCCCCTTCAGTTGTCTACTTGAAGTGCCTTCATTCATGTTTTTCGTCCCTTCCTCTCTCCCAACTTGCACATATTTTCTTTCGAGTACTTCTGCCTTACAATAGTGAATAAGAATGTTTGATTTACCTGCTCATCTAACAAAACCTGCGTTGAAAACAAAATGTCTGACAAATGCATGCATTTGTCTACCAGGAGGCATTATTCCACTTTTTTTGGGGGGGGGGGGGGGACACCTTCCCGTTAATATCTTGGAGTGCATTTCTTTAGATCCCTATCCAACATCTCTCTCTCCCTCCCAATTATTCCCTTTGTATTTTCTCACCCCCCTTTTTTACAATAAAGAAATCTCCATTTGGTACATCTTCTGAATCAATAAAGGTGACGAAACTAGCAAATTTTGTTCTCATTTTCTCTCGTTTCTCGCGTTCGCGTGTCCTGAATACTTATGCTCTCTCAATCCCTTCATCATTCTTTGCTATCGTATCGGTATCTTCTCTCATCCAATCTATCCATCTACTTGATATCGCTTTCTCTAATAAACCTTCTAGTCCTCCACTCCTCTCCAAACTTATTGCAACTCTATTGATGAAAATCCCGCACTGCGAACTATTAAAGCTTTCAGAACGCTCTTGTAGAACATTCAAAACATGCATTCTGAGATTTTATGGCATGGCGTTTTCGGTAATGTTTTTAAAAACATCCCCTAAGCATTCATTCAAGGCTTTCATTTGAATGAAGTTGAACATTTCTTTTCAATCAGATATCAATCTTTATATATTTTTCTCTTCCCGATAAACATACCCAGAGCAAGATCACTCGGACACTGACTTTCCTTCGTCATAGCGAAGAATTTTTCGTGATAAAGGCTGTGTCAAACAAGAACGACCAAAAACCTCTAATATTCCCGTCTCGTGAACAAAAAACAACAACAACAACAACAAATCGACAACATACTTGACAGAGAAATCTTTCACATCGAAACTTACTCTTATCCTTCCAAGGTGAGAATTTCAAAGAAATTTTTGACAGGATAAACAAAATGAGACTAAAAGGAATCTCACATCACAAACGCATGAATTACTTTGAAAGATACGATACCAGCAAGTTTGATGGAATATAATTCCCCCATACCACGCATACAAAAAGTTCGTTTTTCTCAGAATCAAATCTCTATCCCAGTAAAAGCCAATGTAAAAATGCAATGTCGTATTTTATAGTCTACAAAATACAGCATTTAAAAGTTAACCGCTGTACCCATTCCTCTGGAATGCATTCAGAACTAATACTAATATTGTTTCTCTCTCAGAGAATGAAACAAATTTTAAGTGATATCAAACTGATTCCCAATGATATCAACAGAGCAGTTTTTCACCCAGCCAGTTAGAATATAACCATTCAGTCATTACATCATCATTCCTTTATTGTTTTAAGTTACAACGCAAGTTTAACCATTCATGCTTCATGTTTATTTCCACGAAAACTGTTTAGTTGCATTGTTCAAAAACCCTTTCGACAAAAGGGAAGGGTCTGGGGAGTAAAGAGAACAACTGAATGGAATTTGAAAATGAAATGTCCCGTAAATCGCCTTACGTATCACTGACTGCAATTACGTCATAATGGAATCACGTAAAGATGTTTATCATACATACTGGTAAATGTGGACATTTCAGGCAGTGAAGGACTTGTACGCACGAGATATTTATTGAGCCAATGCACTGGCTCAAAAAGGAAGGTGGTAGCGGGGCTAGCAACGAACTAAAAATAGACAAATTAAATATACTTGATTTATTGATAATACAGGGGTTCAAGCACACATGTTTTCCAGAGCTTGAAGAACTAAACAACTCTTTAATCAATGACGCTGTGAACATTGTACTTCCATGACATTGCACATTACCCTCACAATACTGAATTTGATTTAGACATGAAATCAGTCAACGTAGCGTAAAATTTAGCCAAATCACACTTCAAGTACACAAACTTCTTGGAAAGATGGATTTTAAAAAAAACCTGCGGGAAAACTCCTTGGGGCCTTTTCTTTTTGTAAACAAGAAGATGTTAGGGCGAAATCGGACAAGATGAAATGTTACAGCGGCGTTCTTTCGGCTTCGCTTCACCCGATTACACAGAGTGCAGGAGAATAAAAGGGGCAAACCCAATGTGGCTCGAACGAGGTTATCAAAAGAATATTCCAATAACATTTTCCACTGCATCGATAGCGCCTCTTTCCTTTTTGCATAATGTAGTTTTCTCATTCAGTCTTAGTTTTTAATTTCGTCTCTAAATCCCTTAGCCTCGCGGCAAATAGTAGGCCCTAACAAACGATTCATCCAGTAAAGTGTACTATGATGATAGTTTCTTCCACCACATCTGCTGCTGCCACTTCTACCACTGCTATTGCAGGATACAGCATTTCCTTAGCCCTTTTCTTCCATTTTGTTGTCTACAGGTCTATTGTAGTCTTTGGCTTTTATGCTTGTAAAAACGTTGTACCTTTTACGTTTTTTTTTAAATTTAATGAACCACTCATCAATTCGTCTATACTTCTATACTGCTGCTACTGAATATTTGGTCTCTCCATCCTTTTTCATCTCGTTCTTTTTCTGTTGACATGATGATCTTTCAAGAATACAGATTATTAACCCCCCCCCCCCCCGAAGATCTTTAGCCCACTAGACCGATGACCTAAGACCTAAGAGCCGGTCTGTTGCAACTTCAGGCAAGTCGCCAGAAGGCCCGCTATTCCGACAAGTGGGGCCTTCACAGGGCTCCAGATAAAACCAATCGATTCCTACACTCAACTTTATATGAAAGTTCACTAAAATTAATATGGCGAAAAAAGCACCAGCTACACATCCAAAATAAATCCTGAAAGACAGCTTATGAAACAAACCCTCTTAGCGATGTCCGAAATTCTTTTCGCGAAAACGTTAAGTTGTAAATGTAATCCTATAATTAGGCAGATATGAAGTGCAATAAAGTCATTAGTTCACAATTCAGTTTGATTTTTTTAAATGTAAAGCTATAATTGGGCATGTAATGAAGTGCAATAAAGTCTGTCTGAAATTATTTTATTCTGACAATTCAATTTCAATTTCAATTTATTTAACCATTCAAGTATGGGATTAGGAGCCCGAAGAAGTTTATTACAAAAATTGTAGGTGTAGGTGTGGCACCAACCATGACATAGACAGTAAAATTTACGAACAGAAAAAAAAACCCCAGGAAAAAAGAAGTAGTAAAGAGCATGCATAGTGACATAAGAAGTATTATCAAATAATGTATATCTAAACAGAACATCACAAAGAGTTGGAATATCACTTTGTATCAGTTAAGTTATATTTTTATACTCCACGAAAATTTTATTCTTCAATATCTTTTTAAATCTGTCAAGAGTTTTACTCAATTCAATATCATCATTCATACAACGTATTTGGTTAATTGCTGTTTTTGGTAAATATTGATGAAAATGTGATTTTTGACGATTGATAACAAGCATTTGTGTTGAAAAAGTCCACTGCATATATCAGGCAAGGTAACTGAATTACAATAGTACGTAAAATACAAGTATACAAGGCTCCAGATAAATCTAATCGATTCCTATACTCAAATTTATTTGAAAGTACACTGAGTCACTGACTAAAATTAATATGGCGAAAAAAGCACCAGCTACACATCCAAAATAAATCCTGAAAGACAGCTTATGAAACAAAACCTCTTAGCGATGTCCGAAATTCTTTTCGCGAAAACGTTAAGTTGTAAATGTAATCCTATAATTAGGCAGATATGAAGTGCAATAAAAGTCATTAGTTCACAATTCAGTTTGATTTTTAAATGTAAAGCTATGATTGGGCAGGCATGAAGTGCAATAAAGTCTGTCTGGAATTATTTTATTCGAAAAATTCAATTTCAATTTCAATTTATTTAACCATTCAACTTCAAAAACATGTACAATTTTTATATAAAAATATACAAGTATGGGATTAGGAGCCCTAAGAAGTTTATAACAAAAAGTTGTAGGTGTAGGTGGGGCACCAACCATGACATAGAGAGTAAAATTTACGAACAGAAAAAAAAAACCCAGGAAAAAAGAAGTAGTAAAGAGCATGCATAGTGACATAAGAAGTATTATCAAATAATGTATATCTAAACAGAACATCACAAAGAGTTGGAATATCACTTTGTATCAGTTAAGTTATATTTTATACTCCACGAAAATTTTATTCTTCAATATCTTTTTAAATCTGTCAAGAGTTTTACTCAATTCAATAACATCATTCATACAACGTATTTGGTTAATTGCTGTTTTTGGTAAATATTGATGAAAATGTGATTTTTGACGATTAATAAGCATTTGTGTTGAAAAGTCCACTGCATATATCAGGCAAGGTAACTGAATTACAATAGTACGTAAAATACAAGTATACAAGGCTCCAGATAAATCTAATCGATTCCTATACTCAAATTTATTTGAAAATACACTGACTAAAATTAATGTGGCGAAAAAAGCACCAGCTACACATCCAAAATAAATCCTGAAAGACATCTTATGAAACAAAACCTCTTAGCGATGTCCGAAATTCTTTTCGCGAAAACGTTAAGTTGTAAATGTAATCCTATAATTAGGCAGATATGAAGTGCAATAAAGTCATTAGTTCACAACTCAGTTTGATTTTTAAATGTAAAGCTATAATTGGGCAGGCATGAAGTGCAATAAAGTCTGTCTGGAATTATTTTATTCGAAAAATTCAATTTCAATTTTAATTTATTTAACCATTCAACTTCAAAAACATGTACAATTTTTATGTAAAAATATACAAGTATGGGATTAAGAGCCCTAAGAAGTTTATAACAAAAGTTGTAGGTGCAGGTGGGGCACCAACCATGACATAGACAGTAAAATTTACGAACAGAAAAAAAGAAGTAGTAAAGAGCATGCATAGTGACATAAGAAGTATTATCAAATAATGTATATCTAACAGAACGTCACAAGGAGTTGGAATATCACTTTGTAATGAGTTAAGTTATATTTTTATACCCCACGAACATTTCATTCTTCAATATCTTTTTAAATCTGCCAAGAGTTTTACTTAATTCAATATCATCATTCATACAACGTATTTGATTAAATGTTGTTTTTGGTAAATATTGATGAAAATGTGATTTTTTGTGTTGAAAAGTCCACTGCATATACCAGGCAAGGTAACTGAATTACAATAGTACATAAAATACAAGTATACAGATGTATCAAATCAGAAATTTTCAATACTTTGCATTCAAAGAATAAATGGTTGGTATGCCAATTACATGGTGCATTATAAATAGTTCTTATTGCTTTCTTCTGAGTCGTGAATAGTCTATTTAAGGGTGTTTTAAAAGTGTTCCTCCATACCACACAACAATAAGTGAGATGAGGTAAGATTAATGTGTTATACAATGAAGTCATAACATATCTAGGTTACATAAATTTCAGCCTGCGTAGGACATCTGAAGTTCTACAAATACGACAGCATATATCAACATGTGGTTTTCGGGGAACGTTTCATCAACATTTGTTGTCTGACAAGTTGTCAGATCTGACATCTTTCCTTGATTTTGATTGGCTGAGAAGCATCGTTACTGTGGCAACTGTCGGATTAATCAGACTTTGTCGGATAAAACATCCGACAAGTCCTTTCATGAAACGCTCCCCAGGATAGAGATTAATTTACCCCGTTGCCTACTGGATCTGGGTTGTCCCTGTATTAAACATATGGGAATGGTGAATACAGTAAAGCCAACGGGGTAATTACTTTGACACCTAAGACACTCATGTGAATTTAAATCATGTCCTTCATTATCATCATTCAAATGAAAATTTAAGTCTTACATACTACAAAATGATGCTTTTTTTTTAAACCCCCTCTCCTTTTATTTCTTTTTTTTTTTGTATTGTGTTACTATTTACTTTATATATCTTGGTTATGTTAATGCACGGGGACCACCCTCGATAAGCCTCTTTGGCTTTGGCTCTTTGGTGACCCCACCATATTCAATTAACTATTTTTTTCTTATACTGTTAATTGTTACGGAATATATTTTTGTCATGCTATTACCTCTTGTATGTAATAATGTATATGATCTTGTATTTTGATGTTGTTTTTATCTTCGATTTGAATATGGAAATAACTGAAATGAAAACAAAATTAAATGTTTGAAACTTGAGTAATATTTCTATCATCCATAACAGCATCTGGGATATCATTACCAGCATTTTTTATTTTTAATCTTAAAAATAATAAATTTAGCTTTTTCAAGATTCAGTGACAGTTTATATAACATTATAACCAGAGGACAACATTTTGGACTTCTTTGTTTAATAAAAGAATGAGTGTAATTAAATTTTTGTGAGAAAAGGTAATACTAGTTTCATCTGTGAATAGTATCAAATTGAGAGTAGAAGAACAATTCATAATTCCTGTAACAATTCCTGTGTAATGCAAGAGAAAATAAATTGTTAAATCAGAACTACAATTAATTATTCAGAAAATCATCTACATTCCACAATTTTAAAAATGAAGGATTTTCAAAGAAAATTGTTAAATTTAAATCTGAGTAAAAGTAATGCATTATCTGAAAAAGAACTGTAAAAACATTAAGATAAAGATGGGAAAACATCAAAAGTATAAGAAATCTACTTTCACTTCTATTTGCAGTTTGTCGTTGATCAAGTCAGAGCTGTCAATACCACATTACGAATACCACCCAGTAAAATTGATATCAACTTGCTCTAATTACAGATTCATAACGAACATGACGAATGTGATATGGAAATTTATTTCAGTTGGGATAAGTTTCTTCTTTTCTGTCTAAATGATGCCTCATTCATGACTTTAATGCTACGAGTGGCTGCGTACCAAGGCTGTTTGTTTGTTTTTTAAAGAAACTTCAGTATCCCCTCGTACCAAGTTCAGGTTTTCATCTAAAGTTGTTTACAAATTTTAATTATCCTGTGTGCTACAATCTTTTATTGTGTACAGGTGATCGGGTGTATCTAGGCTTTCGCTTGTCCCTTTTTAAATCCAAACGATAAAGTGATAACTTAAAACAGCCTTCTGTGTTCTGGTCTTACACTCTTAAGATGTTGGGTAAATTTACTTGGGTAATAATTGACTGGTTCCAAAAATCGCTATTTGGGGCCATTATTACCCAATTTTGCGTTCTAGTGATTTAACTAATACTGGGCAATTATTTTCACTTCAATATTGGGCGGAAATTTACCACTAGTATTGATAAATGAGGGTTGGGCACTTGTTGACCTGTAGTTGTGTAATTTTGTCACATTCAATGCACGTCTGGTGATTTTTTGTTGGGCAGCTAATGTTTGGTTATTGTGTTATACCGAGCAGAAGATGCGCGGTGACCCTACAGCCGCAAGGGTTCCGTACGATGCCCGTGCGGGAATGTTCGATGCTGTCTACCATATAAACGGGCTACGGGCTTACGTTTTTTCAAATTTGTATAACTCCTCGTGATACAAAATCGTAGAGGCTGGGGAACCCGTGAATCCGTACGGAAATCTTACGGTAGCCGTCTGCCTCCGCACGGAGGCCGCACGGATAGGGGGTTACGGGCAGGATACGGGCCCCGTATGCTGATTGTAAACCAAATGATCCAGGCATACGGGTACGTATGTGGGTGCTCTTGTAGAGCTATATAAGCGAGGACAGTGAACAAAGATAAATTCCAGAGGATGGACGTCGGATGTCAAACAATATAGCCTTGAGCCTTTTCCCGTCAGCCTTCCGACGACAGGAGAACAACAGAGGAACATCAGGCCCATCTTGGACCGGACTGGACAAAATCCGGTCCAAGATGGTGTCATCACGGCAGAGAATGCCATAAATGTTGCTCGTAATGAACCATTACTTGAGTTTGGGTTGACATCAATAAATTTTCTTTTCGAATGCACAAAATCAAATGAAATAATTGAGTAACTATTCACAGACTGGAACAAAAAAACAAAAACAAAAAAACAAAAAAATACAACAAAGAATGGGTAGTTCGTTTTGACCACTTTTCAGTGCTTGAGCGAAAAACTTATTACAAGAGGATTTTGACAATAATTTTTGAAAAGCGTGCTGCTCATTTATCTGTTGCAGTATCATATACAGATTATTGTTAGCTCATGTGTACTACAGCTTTTTTAGAATTAGAAAATAAAGTTGAGTACCGGTATACATTTTATACGCACTGTATTCAGCTTTTCCACTTGAATTTTTGCTTGGATCTTAAGAATGGATGGCACTATGGTTTTCACCTTCTTCACAAGTCACGCTCCAGCGACTAACTCACATGGATGTGCAATAAGATCTTCAAGTGCCCATTCAAAGAAAATCACAAATATGGCAATTAATTTGTGGGAAGCTAACAGATAGCAATCGTATAAGTTTTACGTCAACTACGTATTGGGGAATTAAGAAATAATACAAATTAAACCACCTCCCACCATCTGGGAGTGGGATATACAAGTGATTTGCCAGAAAAATAACGATGTTTTTAACAGTGACGTCATAGGAGTGATCAATTCTGCCCAAGCAGACGACGTCCAATAACGAATGAACGTAATTGCAATGCAATTATTTCCCAATTTTTAAAGAGTTCATTGTATTTAAACGTGACTATATTTCACACCATTCTAAAAGGGAAGTGAAACTGATTCTGGTAACTAAAATCTATTCTGTGTGAAATATGCAGAATAAGGATTAATGATCAGTCGAAGAAATCACACTTTGAAATTTCACTGAAAAGCATGAACGGTATTTGTTCAAGTCCCTCTTGAAACGCCAAATATACCGCAGTGCATGCATCTGAAAATACAATAGCGTTTTATTCTATATATAAGCGGCCGATCCCTTTGATCCCTTCTTTGAACGCTGCATTTTTCATAAAATAATGTCATGCATGGGGTTTAAAGTGAGGTAACGGATCAAACATTTTGCATGACATTGGTGAAGAGAAGTGAAGAGAAGTGAAAAGAAGATGACAAAACAGGCACTGAAAATGTGTGAGATGTTTTAGGACATCGTCTGCTAGGGCAGATTATGTTCAACCTGTGACGTCATATATCTCAGCAGCGTTCGGACAGCTTTTCAGGTGCTGTGTCGGGGCCTTTTTAGCGTTTTGTAATTAATAATCAATAATTCGAATGTTACCAAGCAATGAACTTTGATAACCTTGTTCAATGTAAGCTTCACCTATGCAATAATGAAAATAAAGTCAGTTTTTAAAAATGAATGAATTCATAAGCAATCCCTATACCCTACCTAACCATTACCTTTTACCTGAAGCTAGCCTAAAACCAACCCCCGTCTCTACCATTACCCAATATTTTAATGACATAAAATCTGGAACAACAGTCGCCGTAGTACGAAGTCCAGAGCACCTCTCTGAACTGGACTTGAGTCCTTCTGCGACTAAGTTCATTCAGATATCCCCCAATTCCTCATTTGCTTTCTGTTTATATACAAATGGAAGCTTGCACTCTCACCTATGTAAATTAATCAGTGAAGTTCTCTGCGTGGAAAATTAGAATAGGCCTTACCTCACCCAAGAGAGAAGAGGACAGTTCTGTAAAGCTAGATGGGATTGATTTTGTGACGAAAGTTAATAGCACAACTGGAATATTTTCTCATAGTAAAGGGAAAGGCGTACTGAAGAAAAAAAAATACAAAGAGGGCTCCATCTATTCAACTTCATGCCACCTTTGCATAAAGATGAGGGCAATTTCGTGTAGCTTGATGAGCTTTATAGGAATCGAAAGTCTGAAGCATGCTTAGAATTTTTTCTCATAATATAAAGAGAAAGCTTTACTGAAGAAAGGCGACATGCACATGTAGGGCTTCATACACTATGAACATGGCGGACAAAGAAAGCGGACAAAATAAACAACCTCTCATTCTACCCTTCACAATGGTTCTGGTAGTCAAAAGAACATCCCTTCACAGCTATTATGTTTAATCATGTAGTTCCAGGTGAATATGCATGTGACACCGGTTCCACATATTTTAGACAATAGCAGTGAAAGGATGTTCTTTTGACTGCCAGAACCATTGCGAAGGGTAGAATGAGGGGTTGTTTATTTTGTCCGCTTTCTTTGTCCGTCATGTTCATAGTGATAGATCAACCTGCATCTCGCCTTCACGAAAAGAGGAAATACATCTGAACTTCATATTATGCTTGATACGTGACTACAATCTGTGGCATGAAATAAATCTTTTCTCAAATAAAAAGGTGTAAATAACTAAAGAAAGGCAAAATGCAAAGAGGGATCCGTCTATCACCTTTATTTACAGGAGACCTCGTCATGGCTTCATAAGTTTGACAATTGACACAAACCTACAGTATGACCCGTTTATGTCCTCACCGAAGAGTAAACTTGTTCTGAAGAAAAGCGAAGAGGATTCTATTTATTCATCTTCGTTTCATCTCTACAGGAAGACAATTCCGCTTGATTTCATAAGTTAGCGATAGCCTCGAGCATGTCTAGAATATGTCTTGATAGTAAATCAATTGTACAAAATCAATGAAAACCTGAGCTGGAAATGCTAAGAGGGCTTGTTTCTATTCAGCATATGAAATATTTTATGGATATCTAAGGTATATAGATGAACATGATGAAGATATGACAACTTAAAAACAAAACCCACAATACAAGATTACACTTCTAAATTTGAACTAATTTAAGACTAGAAGTCCAAATATGCTATAATGAAGCTTTAAGTAAGTAGAATAGACTTTACATGTTTTATAACATTGTCGTCTTTGTTTAGTTGTTGATAGAGTATAGAGCAATACCCCATTTATACAGCAATACCCCATTCATTCAATCAACTATGCTATGGTATGGGCACACTGTACTTGTGCAAAGATTCGACTGTGGATTAATGTTTTCAATGCTTTTTACTTCTTATTTTTCACATTTTTGCACCATGATTTAAGCAATGATATCTCCATGGCATCAATGCAGACTACCGATAGCAGTTCCATTTCTCTTTATCTGGCTCGATTTCAGTTTAATTTGAAAGGACCGGTGACAACGATTCAAACGGATTTGTTAGCATCCAGCATACTACCACGTAGTCATGTTTATTTGTTGATCTCACACAGGACCAAGCTCTAATTCAACAGGGTCCTACGGTTAGAGGGAAGGCTGTAGAGCGTATCAGCGAGGTAACAAGACGAATTATAAAACACACATAAAATCGAAGTTCCCAGTTTTACCGAAACAAAAGATGAGCCGCATGAGCATTCTGTTACAATCGATGACATCTAACAGCATGTCGAACATAAACACCTAACTTTTCACATTATTAAATTACCATCATTTGACCTTGGTACAAATGGAAAAACAAATTGCCCTTTGGGGAAAAAGAGAACCCATTAAAAAAAATCAATGGATTTCAAGATGCAAAAGTTCGGTAGGGCATTCACAACAAAAATAAACTCCGTGAAGCTACCCATGTCTTAAATGTCACGATTTTCGGTCTTCTCGTGTACTTACACTTGACCCCGAGTTGTTGACTGGAATTTCTGAACAGTACATAAGCACATCACACCATCGCATATAATTTCCGATTTCTCATAAGACTTTTGGCTATTGAAAATTTGAAGCAAGATAAAGAAAATACTCACATGTGATATGCTAGGGAGTGCAAGTGTTCTTTTCAATTTCTTTTTGCTAATGGATGCATCACTCTAACTCCCTCAAAAGGAGTTTCAAGAATTATGTGCAAAATATCATAATCGGGACGAGAGAAAGTTGGAATCCGAAAGGTCTGATGGTGCTTCAACAGAATAATGACAAATGTATAAACTAGAGCACAATACTGTCACAGCAGGTGCATAAAACCAGCACATTATTGAAATATAGGAGTACATGAATATGATCAATAATCCATGACATATACAGGTGTATACGGGCGATTCTACAGGTTGGTGGCCTGGACACGGACCTCAAAGTTTAAATGTGGTATTTCAGCAACTTTTGAAAAATATTTATTTCAAGAAAGCTTCCTATTAGGACACTGCTCATTTGAGCCCTCCTTACAATTTATGCATGTCCAACTTTTGCAACGTGAGTAACCGACACATTTGTTGCCCTGCAAGTAGGTAAAGTTCCTTTTCTAAGGTTTGATGCTTCATATAGGCACTCCAATATGTATGCTTTGTGGTAACTAAAACTGATTCAGCTACTTTGCGTAGTAAGAGAATAGGAGCTGAAGGTGCAGCTCAGTACCTCTTCAAATGTAACGTGAGTAACCGTGGAATTACCCATTTATACAGGGTGTATCAATAAAAACGTTACTTTTTGTTTGAATAGGAGTACTTATTCAGACTGCTTGTTTAACAGTCCCTCTTTTAATAGGCGCAACTGATAGATAAAACAGCCAATGCATGAGTCAGTCATCCAACCATTCGGCCAGTCAGTCAGTCAACAAGTTAATCAGGTATTTAATCAACAGCCAATCAATCAATGGATTGATCAAATTATTGATAAATAGATTGCTAAAACTACCGATCATTCAACCATTCAGTCACTCAATCCACCAGTCAATCACTAAGATAATTATTTAATCAACAGCTAATCAAACATTGATTGATCAAATTATTGACAAATAAAATGCCCAAACAATCGATCAGTCAGTCAACTTGCAGGCAGTCGGGCAACTCTGTGGCAAAGAGCAATTTCTTTGAATGGGAATACTTTAGACTCTGGTTTCATTGTCCCTCTTCTTTCAATTTGGCGCAAGTCATTTTTTCAGACTCTGAACAAAAACATTCAGTGTTCGGCCAAGCACGAATCAAAATTGGTTTTGCTAATAGCACTTGACAGATAAGACTACTGGGCATCAACATAAAAAAACTCTTCAAAATATTTTCGAATATAATTTTTATATTTATTTTTCAAAAGTGTTTTTTCCCCAAAAAACGTTTTTATTGATACACACTGTATATATGTGTGTTAATTAATCTCCCTTTTTAACAAGAAAACCAGGCTGCAAAGTATAAATATTGCATAATCAATGATCACACGAAGCGCTACGGTTGCTCGAGCTAAAGCCAGGGTAATAATATTCTTGCAGGGCCCTCTGGGAGAACAGTACGTCGTACTGAAGAGGCTACCCTAAAACAAGACATATTATTAGTATTATCATTATTACAGGCTTATTAGAAAGTTGCGTATTATATCACTGAATACTTACACAAGCATAATAACTTCCATCGACCCTCTACTTGAAATCAGCATGTCAAATGGGAATACTGTTGACATGGTTCACATGAAACTTCCTCAAGCACGCCTCTGTTTTCCGCACAATGCAAGTTCAGGAGAATACGCACGCAGTGAACGGTATATCCTCCACTCCAATTCAGCATGTCACGTTGTGAAAGGGTACTAACATTTCAGGCCGCACGCCTGTAAATAGCTCCGGTCATTATCAGAGATTCCTCCAACCCGTACCAAAGATGACATCATAGTTGAAAAAATATTCATATAAAATCAGAGATACATGGTTGAACACTGTGTTTCATATGTGCATAGAGAGGGTTAATTACTGGTTTAGATCAGTCCCATGAGAGAGCAGCAGTTGGTCCCAGGTGGATTCTAAGGGGACTATATTAGTGTGGCAAAAAGCCTTACAACTACTGGAGCTTTGACTAAGTTTTTGTTAGTCTGAGATTCAGCCCCTCTACTGCAAAAAAATGCTGAAAAACCCCCCTTCATATTTTCAGCAATTAAAGAATAATGTATGAACTCTTGCAGACAAAAGTTTCGATGGTGTCATTATAAACACTTTTTTTTTCATGAATTTATCAAATTCCATTTTTAACACAGGGGCCTATGGGGAAATATTTACAGACGTGCAACCTTCATGACTATCAACTTTCTTCATCCTGCCTCTAGCCTTAGACAAGGATTTTGACACAGTGCGCACACGTTTAATGTGAATATATTACCTGGCACTGACTCAACAATATGAATGAATATAGGCCAAGACAAACGGTCTTCATAACTGACCTGAAAGGAGAAGCCTATAACAGGAAAACTTTAAGGCGAAATACGAGAACACCAAAGTAGCATGCATGAAGCAATCTCTTTTGGTTGCCGTTTGCTTAAATGATTTGCGTCCGTTAAGTATCGTCAATTTCATGACTATCAACTTTCTTCATCCTGCCTCTAGCTTTAGACAAGTATCGTCAAGATTTCAAAATGTTTTCACACTTTACCTTGAAAACAGCATGCTCTTTCACATCGAGCAATCCCTTTCGGTCGCCTTTTGCTTAAATAATTTGCGTGCGTTAAGTATCGTAAAGATTTCGAAATATTTTCACACTTTACTTTGAAAGCAATCAACGCAATCGCAGTCGGTTTAATAATTATATAAATAAACCGTTCGAATACAGGGGAAACTCGGTATAACGAGGTCGTCGGGACCGAAGGGTTTTCCTCGTTATAGCCGTTACCTCGTTATATCAGAACAAACAAAAAAGTGTATGTATGGGACTACATGTACATACATGAATGTACAGAGGTCTGCTGCCGCTACTTATGAACTCATTTTGCAGCTACAGAGACATTGATAATAATATCATTCTCTGATCTAGCTGATAATATTCTGGATAATATTAGAAAATGTGTTTAAACTACTAATTTCAGACGCCAAAATTACCGATAACATGAAAGTTCATCGCACCATCGAGGCTGCCTGATCTGCGATATGAAAAAAAAAGTTACGCACTGTACTATACTACAAATAAAAACTCGTAATCTGCGTGCATCGGCCGCCCAGTTGAGCGAGCTGGGACTTGTTTGTGCCAGTAGCAGTGCCGCTATCTCTGCTGAATGATTTTAGCGGGGGGTTTTGTTGATAAAGCTGCAGTGAAATTTACTTGCTCGTTATAACGGGAATGATTATCAATGTATTTCTTTGTTTAAGGGATTCAGGATTTAGCTCGTTATAGCCGATATCTCGTTATAGCCGATCTCGTTATAACAGGTTCATGCCGCCAAAGACTTACACGTAAGTAAATTTGGGACCGTGACAAAACCCTCGTTATAGCCGTTACCTCGTTATAGCCAAGCTCGTTATATCGGGATTTCCCTGTACTTGTAAGACATTGATATTCATGAATACAACTGGTTCACTACTTCTTATGGTTGTTATGGGAATATGAAGGTCTATTTAAAACTCAGTTGTGATGCTCAGATGGGAAGGAAAGCGGGAAGACTCTTTTGATATGTAAACGAGTTTTTCATTAATGAATGATTGGTGCATTGATTCAATGGAATTTTCAGTAGTTTGAAGAAAATTGCAAAGTGTGTAATCCTTTTAAAGAAGAAGAGTTCATTGTGATGTTCGAATACTTTTAAGACAATGATATTCATGAATAGAACTGGTTCAGTTAAACCATGGACCCTACTAGAGATGGACACTGATCGATAACATAATGAATTCATACACCTGACTCTATCAAAAGTATCACAATGACATTCCAAACATGCTTTCCCCACTTTTATCTCATCACGACCGCCGCCAGTCAGCCTGTAGAGAACCAGTAGTTTGATTTGAGAAATCTACAAATTGCATGCGCAGAAGAAAATAAATCACTTAAAATCATAGAAATGCATTTTGCCCTAACACAATGATCTTAAACTTCATTTTAGAAACTTATCTGATTGATTTCCAGGAAATATGAGGTCATACAACCGTTGAGGATATGCATTTTTCAAAGTTAGGCTAGGTCAGATGCATGTCCACAGGTGTCCACTTCTGTAATTATTATTCTCACATCATACAAATTGTCACCGTTTGGGGTTCGCTGCTCTTCTAACTGGTCTTAAATCACAATTCCTGAAATGACACTTCAGCGAAAGGTATTCGAAGAAAGTTAAAATATTGTTTCGTTTGTGACGATTCGTTATTACGTAAGCAACTTTGCAGCGACAAATAAATGTGCTCATCAACATTCACATTTTCAGGTGGCGGCGGTCATAAGATCAAAGAAAGGCTCCTATTATTAGTCCATCTCTAGTAGGATCCATGGTTAAACAGCGCTTCTCATGGTTGTTATGGGGATATGAAGGTCTATTTAAACTCAGTCGTGATGCACAGATGGAAACGAAAGCAAGACTACTCTGTTATGTAAACGAGTTTTTCATTAATGTTGAGTGAGGGCTCAGTGTTATTTATACTTCAAAGCAAGGTTTTATTGAGTTAATTGTTCTGTCTCTATTGAACATGACTGATATTGAAAGGATGAACACATGCCAAAACTACTTTTAAAATAACCTACGGGTAACCCACATGCATTTTTGAAAATGCAGTATCAAACATGAATGATTGGTGCATTGATTCAATGGAATTTTCAGTAGTTTGAAGAAAATTACCAGGTGTGTTCTCATTTTAATAAAATAAAGAAGAAGCAAGAGTTCATTGTGATGTTCGAATACTTTTAAGACATTGATATTAATGAATAGAACTGGTCCTGTCGAACATTGTTTCTCGTGATTGTTTTGAGCATATGAAGGTCTATTAGAACTGAGGCGTGGTCCATTATGGGTATGAATACGGAAGACCCTCTATCGATTTTGGATAAATATGTAAACGAGATCATGATTTATGTAAAGCGAAGGCACTTTAAAGCAGTTTTGATCGAGTTTATTTGTTTTTTCTTTATTATTTTTATTCCTTCCACCCACTTTTTTGTGGAGTCGAAATCTCAGAATTGGCTTGTTCAAATTGCATGAAATTTTGGTCAGTTATCAGTCGTAATAAGGTCTAGTTTTTCCAATCATTTTCATGTTCATCGGGTCATCGTGACGTCATCCAGACGCCATTTTGTGAAAATCACCTTACTATATCTTCATAATGGATGGTCATTTCTCATTCATATTTGGTATGATTAAAGTTAATTTAAATCCAATTGATTCCAGATACCTAGACGTGCGTCAGCGCGCGCAAAAATTCAAAATTCTCAGAATAGTTTCAAATTTATTTTGCACACGTTTCAGGCCATTTTAAGCATTTCAGTATTTGAGTGCGTCTGCGTCCGCACGCGCCATATGCACGCGCAGGTCGTAAAAAAACGTAAAAATGCCGTTTTTTCACATGATTTGCACTCATGATACTTTCTCTGACAAGTTCCATCAATTCAGGATTCCTTACAACTTACCATAAGGTCGCACGCGCGCGCCGAACTTCAAAATCCGCGCGTTCGTCTATGTGCAAAATAACGAAAAAATGCGCAAATACATGCCCTTTTATATTCCACCATAGCTCTTTAGAAAGGGTGGAGACACCCCATTTTTTACATCGGTTATTTTTCCTCGTTTTTGTGGAGCTTCAAAACTGTTCTACCTGATAAAATTTCCTACAAGGAGGGTGACACTGATTTTTAATCAAACTTTGACAGACCACCTAATTCGTCCCCAGTGACGAATTCAAAATTAATGTCTCGTTTCAGTGGAGTCTAACAAAAGAAAGACAACTATAAGGAAATTGTTGATAGGAGGCAACATAAGTTTTAATTCAAATGAAATAAAAGATGAAATCAAACATTTTTATAGTGAATTATATGCAAAAAAGAGAATAGAGATTTTGATGATGATTTTTTATTTCATGAGATACCAAAATTATCACTAGAATCGGTGGAGATATGTGAAGGGAAAATTACAGAGGGGGAATACTTAGCTGCTTTGAAAGAGATGAAATCAAATAAATCACCTGGGAATGATGGGTTAAGTATAGAATTTTATGTATTGTTTTGGCCAGTGATTGGAGATGTTTTAGTTGGAGCTTTAAATGAGGCTTTTATCTGAGAACTCTCGCCCTCACAGAGACAGGCAGTTATAACTTTAATTCATAAAGAAGGAAAAGATCCCTTACAAATTAAAAATTACCGAGCTATCTCATTATTAAATGTAGATTACAAAATTTTGGCAAAAGTACTCTCAACCAGACTTTTATATAGATATGATGGAAATATGGTTCAATGATTTTTTTTTTCTTGCTTAAAGAAGATGAATGTAGAAGAAATGAGTTGATTTTTAACAATAAGTCTATCCGTTTGGATGGGCAAATACATTTTTATGAAAACTGTTCATTAAGAATGTTTATAATCTCCATCATATTTTAGATGAAGAAGGGAAATTGCAATCTTCTCAAAACCTTTAAAAAAATGGGCTTAGATCGATTGGAAATTAAAAGTAATACACATTTTTGGATGTATTCCTTATGCTTGGAAAAATTCTCTGAAAAAAAGTGATTATGCAAATAAAGATAGCCGTGATAGTGATTTGAGCTTGGAATTTCAATTTAAAAGTAAAATTCTATTACATCAAAAAGAATATATGATATTCTATTAAACATGAGAGCAGAAAAATCATAGGCGATACAGAAGTTAGAGCAAATGTTTGATATTTCAGAAAAAAAAAATACCGCAATGATATTTTTGAAACCAAGGAAGTCCACTTTAAACGGTAGGTTCAAAGAATTTCAATTTAAAATGTTATATATTATTTAAAAATGCAACAGATAAGTTATGTTCTTTTTGTCACAAAGAGGAGGAAACCTATGATCATTTATTCTTTTTATGTGAAAAGGATGAAAATGTTATGGATTGATTGTGGTAACTTATTCCAGCTTCCTCATATTAGAAATACAAAAGAACCAAAAGAAAACCTCCCACTCCTAATGAGATCAAGAAAAGAATAGAAGAAACACAAGAAAGTTAGCTGAACAGGGAGGAATATTAACAAGCCTTTTTAAAAGGTGGGATAAGTGCACTTCCTTGGGACGCTGAGGCAGAAGTAATTTTCATGTATATTTATTTTTTACCTTTGAAATTGATCAGAGCCTAATCGGGCATACACAGAAGAGCGGAGGAAGGGGGATGGGGGGGGGGAGATCCGGTTTTTTTCCTTTTGAACCGGTCACATGGGAGGGGGGGGGGGGGGAGGGGCCCCAAGGAAGGGAAAGGAGAGGGAAGGTTTTCTTGATTTTTATTCTTTTATTTTTTTCTATTTACTTTCATTCAACTGAACAGGTAGGACTGTTTTCAGCTTCTCATTCTTTCTATATTATAAAACTGATATCAGGTGGTAAAATTTAAAGTATGTTGTATTCCGTTATCGAATTTAGTTTAATCGAATGTACATGTTATTGAAATCAGTTTGAGAATTTGTGACTTATTTTTGATGTTACATGTACTATGTGCTTATTATTTGTTCATTGAATGAAAATAAAATACTTCTTTAAAACAAAACAAAAAAATAATAAACGGCATAACCCTCGACGACAGGAAGTACTGAGCAAAATAGTAACATCCTGCAATGAAATGTTTACTCAAGAACACTAAGAAATGAATGCAGAGAGGTGAGGAAGACAATTTACAAACACAGAAGAGAGAAGAGAGGGAAAGAAAGCATACCGCAGAGAGCACAAAACAAACAGTATGAGAATTAATATAAATGCAGATAAACAAGTTGAATGTTGATACACAGAGTGAAAAAAAGAGAAATGATAGCGAAAGGGGTAGAGATGGAAAAGCCACTATCAAAGGTGATCCCTATGCTTTTACTTCATACTCAAAATAAAATATTACCAAATTCAACTGACCGCTTGGAAAAAAATAAATTTGGACCTTCCAATCAATTATCACTCTAATACCGATCCATCAAACACCACACCACCAAAGCTAAGAATCATCATTCTAGGAAACCAACACAAACTTCCCATTTCATTTTCATGATTTTGTACTTTGTAAATTATGTTTTTTTTATTATGGAAACTTGGAAAATAAATGAACCTTGCATAATTAATCAGTCAATCAATCAATCATACATGAACGATACCTCTTTTAAACCGCCAGACCAATTCCAAACTGAATCGAAACATATCGATTCTTGGTCCTTCGGAATAATGTAATTTTCGCTAGTCTGCTTTTTGATCTCATTGGGTGTGACTGATCCATCAGGCAATTTACCACCTTAGCTGACTTCCACTCACACTCAGCTTTGCTTTTGTCCTTTTCAGCTTAATCAGTATTTCACCAAAATCCATCATTATGTTATTCCTTTCTTATCATGTCCGTATTTCTCATACAATTTGTCAGCATCAGTCCCATTTGAAACCGAGTTCTGAATGTTTATAGCCATAAAGATAAATGATGATAATATACTTATATATTGTCACATGCATTAGCCCATGCAGTGTAACCTCTTCCGTATTAGCCAAGAATTCCCATGTACTCTCTCTAAAAAAAAAAAAGAGTGAACGCATTCACTATGTTAGGGGTGAATTTCAGAAGAGAATGCATTTTGAGTGAATTAAGAGTAAAAATTGTGATATTCACTCTTTATTTACGCATTTAAGGGGCTACCTCAGTGATCATTCAAAATCCCTGAGTAATCACCGAGGTCACCACTCAAAGAGTGAATATCACAATTTCTACTCTTTATTCACTCTTAATTCACTCTAAATGCACTCTCTTCTGAAATTCAGCCCTAACAGAGTGAATGCGTTCACTTTTTTATTTTTTATTTTATTCATTTTTTTAAGAGAGTACCCTTTTGGGTCGAAAGGGACAATAATTGTGGGTATAACATCTTATCAATTGATTTAAGCATCCAGGTACTCCCCATACTCTTAATGGGGTAGCATCATTAAAATACCAAGGACTGTAACTCATAAATGAGATCGATGCAAAATGATCCTAGAATGTGGTAAAATGCGGATCTATACTTTTCGAAAACATCTGCAAGAACACCCTACCAGCAGATTCACCGAGTCAAAAGTAAACCGATCATTGGAATTTATTTAGCCTATAACTTCATCTACCAGTAGATCCACAAGACAACACGTGGTTCTCCTAAGTCTAAACTCAAAGACTACTGGCTTAATAGATTGCAAAAGAGAGCTATAATAGACTTTAAATGTTTTAATGGATTTATCTTGCATTTGATAATGAGTCTAACATGTGCCCACCAACATTACGCCTCACATTGTTTTGATAATAGAAAAGATCATACGCCAAGTAATCAGTAAGGATCACTAAAAGCGGCCTATTTTGGCGCATTCTGTTTGCATCTACCGAAGGACAGACAAGGCCGTTTATGTGAAACTGGATATATCTGCTTCCATTTTATATGTATCTATAGATGTAACGACTTGCTGCTTGTAAAAAAGGTCACGATATAACATTCAGTACTCAAGAACCGATTGCCTACATGATTGTATATCGGGCCCTTCAATTTGAAATTTTCATTATAAAAGAAAATATTTATAACATTCAACAGCCCGATGTAGAGGTATGTCTTCTTGTTTACTGCTAAAAACAAAACAGCAGTGAAGTACATGTTGAAGTTCATTCAAGAGTTGGCCGTTTAACATTATGCTATTTCTTTTCCAGCTACTCAAACTATAATATTTTTCTCGATAATGACGTATGTAAGAAGGCCCTTTCAATGTTTCTCTTTCATTCCAATCCTAACTCAGGACTCAATGATAAATTGCTGGAGCATCATTTTGAATACTAATGTCACAAACCGGAATATTCCTAAAATGGCTTTCTTAATCGATTATCTTTTGTTGGTATCGCAATGCTTACCTCCCTTATCCCTCAGTTTCAATATATTAATAAATAATAATAAATAGTATGATTGTACAGCTTAGTGCTGTACAATCCTCAAAAAACGCCTATACGATCCCTCTGGATACCCATTTAAGAATTTGGCATATGTTGATGATATCAATAATATCAAAGGACACGAGCGTTCATTATGCCACGTTCGTGTCAACTTTAACAAAACCCCATTCATATACAGTGCACTTACAAACGTTACAGTTGGTAGTGGTTATATATATATATATATATATATATATATAAATATATATAACTTAGAAAAAACGCATTACTTTCATATCGCCCTTCATAAATTCACTTCCACTGAAACTGAAATATGACAGAAATTTTAACATACCTCAGATAAAAAAGTGGTATGATCCAATATAATTTGATATTAAGAAGAAGGCCGTCTGCAAGGTAAAACTCCCTCATAATCCATTTAGTCTGCAAACTCAGTGTGTAAAAAACCCACATGAACGCTTTGTATGCTCTCCCTCCAATCGGGCCATACTTGGAAAAAAGGGATAAGGTAGGGTTTACAGGATGGCATTGCAGGAATTAGGAAACCAAGAAAGATACTTTCTATTGTTCAAGAGTAGAATTAACCAAGTAACTCTGGCAATCGATCACGTCACCTAGTAACATACCCTTGGGAATATTTTTTGGTCTTTGGTTTTCTTTATTGCTTTGATTCCACTCAACAAGAGAAAATGAGTTCATTTCATCATATCAGATGAATGTTAGGCAACGGACTGGAACCGATATTATCGACTGAGCGCATCAACATTCCTTATACATAGTGAGTCGCTTAGGTTTCCAAACATGTAAAGATCACATCAGATTAAATTGACTGGGTTTCTTTTGTTGTTGTCGTTAATTTTTTTTCTAATCATACAAAAGTATAGAAATCAGAAAATAGCATTGGTATATGTCACTGTCTATGAAGCACATTTAGGTAAGAAGGCGTGGAATCCCGAGAAGCTAAAGGCTGTTGAGTAAAATTGAACACTCCTAATCCACCAGGATTCAATAACTGGCGAAAAATTATGTTTCATCTTTCAGTGGCAAAATAGCTGCTTAATAAACTAATCTACTAGATTAGAAAATCAACGAGGTTAAACAAAGGTGTATTTTACAAAATGTTTCAATTCTAATCACGGGGCAGTTGCTCTGGATCAGTAGCAAGTGACGAATGAGTGATGGATGTTGCTGGTTGGGAATTTGGGTATGACTTTTTCGTCAGTTTTAAATTAAGCAAGCGATATCAAGGTCGGGAACAGTTTAAGAGAACGACCAAAGCGATCATATTGCATTTTTTGTTGATATAAGATCCCTTAAAATGCTCAAATTCATCGAACCCACCCCTTTTGGAAAGTGTAACTGAATCCTCCAAGGTTTTCACTCGAGTCAGCTCAGCTAGTACATTAAATTTGAACTTGAAAATTCCCCAAGCACCTATAAGTACAGCTGGCAATAATGGTGAAAAATGTTCTTTTTTCAACGCGAAGCTTTAACCTTGACACTGCTTGAGAAGCAAGAACTGTTACAGTATCACAAAGCTACAAGCACTATTTCAAAGCAGGGACGACAATCGGTTATATAGTTTTGGGGGAGCCTTTCAAAGAAGGGTTCTCAGCTGGAAATATCTTTTGGGACATACATAAAAAAAAATTGCTGAGAATATAAAAAATGGTCTTCAGCTTGAAATGGGGGGGGGGGGGGGCATACCTACTGCGTCCCCCATCCTTAAAAGTTTGAGGGACGTGTCCCCCTGTCACCATCCCCCCGAGTGATGCCCATGTTGCAGAGGAATTTAACCGTAACGACCTCACCTAGAGTTATTGTGTCAGGTGAGGATCTTACCAAGCTAAGTGAAACAAAAGAAAAGTATGCGTACAGATACATAAATAGTGCATGAAATCAACTCCTGGGCCCCGTAAAACAGAGCTTAGCCATTATTGATCGCAGAATTGACTTTTACGACTGACTGCGCTGATCACTACGCGCAATCAATCGTAAAAAAATCAATTATACGATCAATCCCTAAGCTTTGCATTATGGGGCCCTGGAAGGACAAGATTTTTTTTAACGTCCTTTATGTGAGGACTAATCAAAACACACTCATAAAAAATTGAGAAGAAAATCATCATTAGACCTACAGAAAAGCGTGTATCGTATCTCATATCAACCACAACAATTCAAAGGGAGAGAGGGGCGCTACCAAACAGGCATATGGGCTCTTACATTATTATACCTATCCAGCTGTCATAGAAAGTGAGAATTTTCCTCATGCATTCATTTCATCTCGAACTTTCAACCTTGACAAGCGAGCACTATCATATTATCTATTCAGGTAAGAGCCAGGCAGCATTTAAAAAGATCATACTGACGACGATGCGACTTAAAGCTCTTGCGCTGGCCTGGTGAGGAATGAACAATGCCATCTAAAGGATAAAATGATGCACATAGGCTAAGTGTAGCGCATGAAATCCTACTCCTTTACCCTCCAGTCCAGTATAAATGCCCCAATTCACAAAACGGGGGGGGGGGGGAGCTGGTGGTAGAGATGAAGTATCCATATTCATTAATTTTGCTCCTGGAGCAAAGGAAAGGGAGCTCTGTACATAAAACTGTGTCGTATCGCCTGTCGTACGAAACGTATTTTCATGACAATGTCTTTCTTTTAGAATCTGGATGTTGGCCAGGGTGCGGGATACAGGCAAATGAAGATAAAATGTGATCTTTCACAACAGGGCCTTCATGACCACAGCACCGCATTTCAACAATGTTGACATGTAGTTACAGAGAAAGTAATCAACTTAAAAATAGATACAACGCACATCTTTAACAATATCGTTGGCATAACTGGTAATAAATAACGACAATTACATTCTCTTCGCAACCACATACAAAATGCCTAGAAATTATTTTCCGTTCGCACTTTCCACCTGGGTGGTGAATACTTACGGATAAGAAGGAATTTCTTGAATGCTCATTGCACCGAAATCAGTACCCTAGCAAGAGCCGGGAAATACATTATATCTCCCAGAATATTGCCACCGGTCTTAAAGTACTGACTATGGCATAAAACCAATTCACACTATGAAAAAGTCATTGTAGATATTATGACACTATAACTATGTCTCTACCAGTCAGTGAAGACCCCACGTTCATTTCGGTACAGGGACTTTTGTAACGGAGGTCACGAGACCCTTCCATCCGAGTTTGACAGAAAGGGGCACACCTAGACATTGAGGTAAAAAGAAAAATCATTAATACCATTCATTTTCACATCGTTTTGAGCTTTTTAAGTGCTTATATCGAGGAAATATAAAAAATAAATATATATAAATTATATATATATATAAAACGATATATAAATTCCGCGTGTTGGTTCCGATACAGAAGAAACGAATGCATTACTTCATATATATATATATATATATATGTATATAAAGGAAAATTGTATCAAAATTGTCCGAATAGCATTTTATGTACATAAATATACATAAAAATAACATGAAATCCCCCTCCTCCCCAATTCGAAAATATCCGGATGAAAAACTATGAATCAATTTTACTTGGCCTTACAAAGGAAATCACAGTTTTGTTTTCATTTGCTATGACTGTTATTACAATGGTATATCATATTCTTGATATGGTCCATTGAGTTTAGATTATGGAGTTTCGTAAAGCACGTCATTAGTCACTTAATTCCATCTTTTGACAACTGCCGACATCTTCTCTTTGTTTCTTCATTCATCAATATCTGAATTGCAGTGGTTTAGATTGGGGGGGGGGGGGTAATAATTGATTAGTATTATGTATGTTGACTTTACATGTTCTTTAAAGCCTATGGGGGTGGGTGGGCAATCGAAACGGATCACGTACTATTTACATTTTGCTAGTGTTTTATTGTTCTTAATAAACGTATATATTTTTTATCTGAATAATAGCATTTCAAGCCGTTATCATATGGCAGCTTGTTTCCATCTCAATCTATCATCTGTATTTGTATTGTTTTGTTTTTGCTATTTATTGTAATATTTTACCATCATCTCATTGTTTCATATCGTATTTTAATTGCAGATGTCATACAGGGCTCTCTTGCAAAGCAGTTTTGATGTACTGAAGAGACCACCCTGTGTAAAGAAAGCAGAATGAATATGTAATAAATAAATTGGATGTCCCTGGCATCCACAAGATACTGTTTACTAATTCATTCAAATTTCATGCATACTTTTTCATAAAGGTTGTTCCAGATCGTGCAAAATCATAACTCCCTATAAAGTCAAGACCGGTTGATTGGTTGGTTACTGGATTTACGGACATTTATCTGATCATTACTAAATTAGAATATTTGCGCCAATTAGAGCATTCATGAAGTGGTCTAATAATTTTGTTTTATCTCCTAACTTTCAGTTAGAAATGACTAACATCTTTTAACTTTTAGCACCCACATCTTTTTACATTCATGATTCGCGAAAAGCATACATGTTTAAATTTATATTCTTTTCCTTTGCAGCAATAACAACAGAAACATCAATGTGAAATGATAATAACTATAATGATAAATACGTGATTTTTTTGCAACCCATTCAAGGGGAGTGTGATTTTTCCATAGTGCTTTTAGTCTCCTTTTTGCTTTTCTAACTTGGATGGGAAGGACTTATTTCTATTCCACCACTGAAACGACTTTTCATATTGCAAAATGTATGTTCTAGTCCAACCAACTCAATATTTTGTTACATCTTGCTACTCTTATGTTTACTAACTCACGCTGATTTGTATTGTTACTCGTGTAACATAATACAAATGACACCCTTTTCCTTTCCACTATAATCCTCTCTATCTTTATCTCTACCTTATTTCCTTCATTCTATTTAACGTAGAACAATGTTTGAGTATATGTACATTTCATGTTCTAATTAGTATTGTATTTTGTCTTCGGCGACCCCAACACAAGCTACGCTTTTCGGGTGTTCGCCACCTTCTCTGTTTGCTGTATTATTTATTCCAATTTTGTATTTTAAAGTGTTTTTGATTGAGAAGGAAATAAATGTTAATTTAATTTTAAAAAAAAATCTTACAAGATCAATGGGTTTTAATTTCTTTTGGGGCATACTGTACTGGAGTACCTTAAGCACATTGACGTAATACACAGGAGTGCTATAAACATATCCTATATCATTATAATTATTATTATTCCCACATCTTGGCAGAAGATGGCTGGAATCTCGTACATGACGAATCTGTACCATTAGTTTTGCCTCGATAAGCACACCTCTGTGACCGATCACTGAGTTTACAACTAGATTTTCATTACGATACTAATGAAATGAAATATTTTAAAGCTCCTAACACTATGTTTAGGCGCTGCCTGCTGCCTGCTGTCGCTCCAGCCCAGTTACATTTCCCTGCTCCAGCCATTAGGAAATGCAATGTCCTTATTCCCAATACAGAGCTAAATATTAGCAATTTGTTTCCAGTCTCAATAGTACATGACATGGTAAAGATACATTTAAAAAAATACATGTACACTATTCAACATGAATTTATATGTTAACATGGTTAAGTTACTAGATATTTAGTTGAGTTTGTGTTTTTTTTTGTTTTTTTTTTGCTTGTTTTTGTACCACTTTTAGAAAATATGTAACGTTGGATAGTTAGTAAGATGTGGCAACAACTCAAGCATTAAGCTTATATTGTCATACCTCTGTATGCTTCTCTATTATTCACTATTGTAAATGTATAATGATCTTAATTTTCCTTGTGTATACTGTTTTTGCTCTGGTCATGATTATACTGTGTAATCTATTGAACTACACAGAAATGAATGACTAAATAAATAAATAAATAAATAGGGTAGGTGGAGAAACAATGAGGTTAGAAACAATGCACCGGGGGTAAATGGGTCGATTTCAATGGGTTAATGGGGACCAATTGCCAATAGGGACCAACCGGTTTTAAATGGGTAGATTTCAATGGGTTAATGGGGACCAATTGGTTTTTAATGGGTAGATTTCAATTGGCAATTGGGAGTAAATGGAAAGTGAAACAATGGGTCCCCATCAACCCCATGAAATCTATCCAATCTAATGGGTCGATTTCAATGGGTTAATGGTGACCAATTGCCAATAGGGACCAAATGGTTTTAATGGCCGATTTCAATGGGTCCCCATTAACCCATTGAAATCTACCAATACACGTACTAGAAAATAGATTGATGCTTCTCGTATTTATTTTTCGTAGCAACACAATACAAGGAATAAAATTGTTATAACAAGAAGAAAAAAAGAGGGTGATTTTTTAAACCATTTGACCCATTGAATACCAATTGAAATACAAATAACCCATTGAAATTGAAACAAATAAGTCCCCATAGCCCCATGGAATGAATACCAATTGGCAATTGGGAGGAAATGGAAAGTGAAACAATGGCTCCCCATCAACCCAATGAAATCTATCCAAGATTGGATTTTTTAATGGGTCGATTTCAATGGGTTAATGGGGACCAATTGCCAATAGGGACCAATTGGTTTTTCATGGTCGATTTCAATGGGTCCCCAGTAACCCACTGAAATCTACCCATACACGTACTAGAAAATAGATTATGATACTTCTCGTATTTATTATTTGTAGCAACACAATCCAAGGAAAAAAAAATTGTTATAACAAGAAGAATAAAAGGTGATTTTTTTTTTTAACACGAACAATGGATCTCTAGAGGAGATAAACTTTGTAAGAGATTGGAAAGTGTGTATCTCACATCTTACGCGCCAATAATAAATATTTCGTGATTTTTGATTTTTTAGATTTTTAAAAGAATTTCCTTTTATTTTTTCGGGGGGGGGGCGCGCTTACTTCGATTTCATATAAGTTCTAAAAGTAATCAGTTCGCTCTTTCACATTCAATTCCTCAACTTTTTTCCTCACTATTCTCCTCATATTTGATAAGCGCTCCATCTCAAAAATATTTCCGATGGAATACGTCAGGAAATGACCTTTTGATGGTGCTCACAATAATACTAGATCTGTCATTCGGCATTATATGACATTTCATGTTTATACCACATTTTCTCATCTACGTCACTGCCCATGTGCCAATCCCAGTGAAGGGTTAAATTCGCAGGCATTCACCATTTAACGTTAAAAGTCACTATTTGTCTTTCCGCATCAGAATCGTTCTTAGGGTGGTGAACTATTATAGATTCACTGCCGATTCTTCTCAGCGAAATCGTTCTCATACTGCCACATGAAAGCTATAAAAAATGAAATTCTTTTCATCTTCATATCCCACTGTAGTTGGAGGTGGCCCGAAGGTTCAGTGGTAGAGCAGTTGTCTTTCAAAATGACGGTTCCGGATTCGGAACTACACGTCAATGCTTTCTTAGCAGGCAGGTAAAATAACTAAAGCAAGTCAAAACAAATCAAAGCAAATGAAACTACATAAAACCTTATATTGTGTAGTAAAGAAATCTTTGGTGTGAAAAAATGTTAAGAGTGATCGGAGTGAGGAAGAAAGAAGCTGAGAGAACATCAAGAGAAAACATAAAAACGAAGATCGCAACGTGACGCGAACAAAATGATGAATATGATAATGGATTTATAAAAGAGTGACAGCTAAATGTAAATTGAAAGCCTCGAGCAATGGCAAAAAAAAAAATGAAAATAAAACAAATAAATAAAACGTGTAACCCAGAACTGTAACACAGAAACGCCTTATGCGTTATTTGTCAATTCCTCGTTTTTGCTCTGTCCTTCTTGCCACACTGTGCAGCCTGCCAACATGGAAAGTCCTTCTTCAAAATTATGCTTTCTATTGAACTAGATTTCTCCAGGGTTGGTTCAAAAAACGAAATCTATCTCTGACACCTGAAAAATATCAAGGATACTAAACAAAAAGGAAAAATACTAAATTACAAAAAGGACTCATCAGAAGGGCTCATGGCATGAAATCATAAAACAAGAATTTCTCATCAGTCATTCAAGCCATGGGTCAGTGTCTCGTAAATCGGTGATTAAATGCAAGTAAAATGTCTGATGATTATGACTATTCAAACCGGATACTCCTCGATTTCGACTGTTCCACGCTTGACTAGGAAAAGGAATGAATCCAGACCTCAAAGTTATGGCACATTTACAAGCCCGTTTAAAGGTATGCTAAACTCAGTTAAATATCACATATTCGTTATTATCGTTGTTATTTTAAAGGCATTGGCTAACATTCTTATGATTTAAAAGAAATCTTGTTTTGTTACTTGAAAATGGGATAAACATAAGGGTTATAGTGTAAAAATACCAGTCTGAAAGTTTCAAAGTATAATATCCAAAGGAAGTATTTTTAAATATCAAAAATGCGAACCAATGTTTGAAAAATATACGATGGTCGGTTGCGCAGAATAGACACAAGGAGTGCGCATGCGCGTATGACTCACCTTACCGTACTGTGTGTATTGGCGTATCACGCGGCGGGAGGCAAATAACGGCATTTTCAAATTCAAGCAAAGTGGTCCTCTTAGTGATTGTCTCGTGAGACGAAGGATAATAAAATCGTCGTTTGCGTCTAACTTACACTCTATCGTTCCAAATTATGGTTGGTTTCAGGGTTTTTGAGTACAAATACAAGTACTCATACACATGTTTCATCTTAGTTTGATAATTTTTTTAATCAGCTCCTCACAAAGTTAGCCAATGCCTTTAATAATGTTACTTTATTTCTCAATATAATTCTGCACAAAAGTACAATGTTTGAAGCTGACAAGCATGACAAGATGAATAAGATCTCGGTTGCCCTCATGCATTTGTGAGCAACTGTTTTTTGCAACTTTTATAACTTTACAGATAGCAGCGACGAAAAACCGTGTAAGTGAAATGTGCAGGGTCTAAGTTTCTCTACCTAGTCTAGTGATAATCGTAGGCCTGTTTGTAATAACACAATTTTCCAAATGATACAGATACAACTCCTCTGGAAAGTAAGACAACTTCTACATTCTGCCCTGGTTCCATGACAATATTTGCTCCGGCGACAATTTTCTCACATGGAAAATCTGCACGTAATGCCAAACACAAAACCTAACCCCAAACTTAACACTAATCTAAATCCTTATCCTCACATTATTCTGAACCAAAACCCCTATCACAATCCTAACCATAACCCTATGTCTTCGGAGAAATTAAGACATGGAGCAATTGTCGCAAGGAGCAAAATGTAGCGTCACTCTGCCCTACGCTACATTCCATGCACCCAACCTATCACAACACTTATCACGTACCCTGAACCCTCAGTGTGTTTTACACCTGATTTTTGATGCACGTCGACGTTGTTGAAGGTTTTCGTCCCAGGCCCAAGGATCTAAACTTCTTTTTTTAATTCAACTTGAGGTGGAAAAAAATTACAGCATCTTAGTTTTGGTAGTATATTGCTATTTACCATCTAAAAGTGATAAAGAGTCTTTTTTTTTTACTGTAAAGTTTCAGATTCTACTTTCCAGCACTTATGAAGCGACTTATATCTGGTATAAAGTATGGCAAGACAAGGAATATAATTATTATGTAGGTGACAATGACTTATCTTTTCCAGCGCAAAGGCACGAACATAATTATGACTTTGCAAACTTGGAATATCACAAGATTTGGAAAGACTTCCTCGAGACATCACTACTCTGACGCACCAGGGGGTTGTTTCATAAAGCTGTTCGTAAAGTTACGAGTGACCGTACGAACAACTGGAATATGGCATTCCAAATGGGATTTTTCATCATTATAAATCACATCAGCTAAAGGTGAAATATACAGATGTAGATAAACATTACAATTGCTTACAAACATTCTTTTTTTGCAAAGTATGTTTTGCCACAATTTACTTGAGATTATAGGAAATGCGGTCACACTTTGTTAAAACCGCAGGAAATCTTTTTGGCATCCCATTTAGCACATAATATTCAAGTTGTTCGTAAAGTCATGCGTAACTTTACGAACAGCTGTATGAAACACCCCCCCCCCCCTGTTATAGTTGAAATTGACTGCAAAACGGTATAGCGATTTTACGTACTAGGAACACTGTTGAAAAATGACATTTAACGCGTTACTCCATTTTCACCTTTGGCAGAGTCTGAGAGCTTGTCCGGGTTAATCATCCTGCCAAGCCCATAAGGTTTGACCCTAAAAGTTTAAACTACGGTGTATCCCCGGGGGGATGTGTTTCATTGAGGCCTGTACATCATCCGCGTAAACCACTTTCTGTAAAGCACCCTATACGGGGATTAAGGTACGGGTGATTTTGATACCCTAAACGGGGAAACCCATGGACGATCTCAGATTTTTAGACCCTTAACGGAGATTTTATATCTTGCATTGTTTTTATATACCCTAAGCGGGGATATCTTCAACTGAGACGCTTTTCCATGTTTCCCAAGTAAAAAAAAAAACCTGCTTGTAAACACATTAAATAATATTTTCATTAAAAGAGAGGGGTTTTTTTTTTGTCTCTTCTTCACAAAATACACACAGTAACAGCGATTGATTTATCTTTCCAGCCATCGTCAGGGTCTATCAAATTTCCTACCCTTTCCGGGTTCAGGCCATAGTGAATTTGATATCCTTTTTTCTGATTTTTGCTGTTTTTGATACCCTAAAGTGCATCCCCGGGTTCCCCGCCCGGTGCTGAAAAACGACCCTTTTTCTACGGTTTTTTTTTTTTTGTTTTTTTTTGCGTGGATGATGTACAAGCCTCAATGAGACACATCCCCCGGGAGTTGTATCTTAGTTCCTGACAAAACAGGTTGTCATCCTAGCCCTTTGCTTGAGCCCACAAAGCTTTTGTAGAAACAGACCCCAAATCCTTTAAACCCTTTCATTTATTCATCTATTCTATGTTCGAACTTCGTCCAGTTGGCCCTTTTCTTACTGTTTGTGAAACAAAACATGGGTAGATTCTTCTTACGATGCGTTGTGCAGATGGCGATGTCGTGTCGGTCCGAGATTATTTAGTTTCGCTGTATTCATTATATCACACTGAAAAGAGCAATGACGCACATCCATTTCTACAGATGCTCAAGACACACACAATACTCTCAATAATGACAATCATATATATACTGTATACATCTGACAAAAAATATCAACAGAAACCAACACATGGTAAGAATCAGTTATGATAAATGGCAATCCACAAACCATTTGAATATTTAAAGAGAATGATTACTTTGTCATTATTCCAAGAGAATATGGAATGATCAGTCACTTATATCATAGGTATCGCATACTGGCAAGATGGCAGTCGTAATGCACTTCGTGTTGCAAAATGGTGAAAAGTCATAGATGGCTTGCGCGAAATAATTTGCAGAAAATCCTTTCATCAAACGTGTGCATGTGAAAAATACTCAACATAAATCCCTAATCTATGAAATAAACATATGAAAATCAAACAATGCAACCGTAAAATAAATCGAAATGCCTGTGAAGAGCAAATATACTTGTTTCTATCTGTTTGACAACACGCAACACAACTGAAATATAAGTACAAATTTGAAGGTATGTCACCATCTGTGGTACCAAACAGCAGAAAAATCAATATCAATTTCATATGCAATTTTTCTGCATTTGCCCCTAAGAAACAGATATAAATCTGCAGCAGTAATTCTAACAAGAACTGCTGAAGAAATCATTACAGCAATGTCATCTCTTTACTTTTTACTAAGAAAAAGGGTGCTTTCCCCAACTCCATCGGGTGATTTTTGCTTTTTTCTTTTAGCTATACGTCTCCGAAGAAGCGTCTTCATCTGCTAAATCTACTTTTCTGTTCGAAAGGTTAGAGGCCACTGAAAAGTTCATGTCGTTACATACTCTGGCACGCTCGAGGTCAGACTTAATTATCGTCATTCTCGAGTTATGCATCGAATCACAGGGGGGTGTTTCACAAAGAGTTAAGTTTGTCTTAGAGTCGTGCTTAAGCGCCAATGCGCATCCGGTATTTAACGTGTAATCTCATTGATAGACTTCCAGTAGTGCGCGTCCCCTGAGCATGATCTGACCAATGGGGTGATACGTAATATACAGCACGCAAGTAGGAATTTAAGTGCGACTTTAGTCAAACTTAAATCTTTGTGAAACACCTCCCAGGTCTGCTGTCAGGACACCGAACACTCCTCGATACCTTCTCCTTAAATCACAATTAGGGATGACATCATGAATGAATGGCCAAGAGCCAACACGAATGGATGAGAGCTGAAACGTACAATGATGCGGTTAAGGAGAAGCAAATGGAAGGGTGGTTGGGATTGGGGAATGGAAGCTGCTCAAAGGCTGAAGAGATCATTTTTTCTGACAAGGACTGAAGTATTTGCCAAGATATTGCGCCATTTTGTTCATCAGGGGTCATAAAATTACTTAGGAAGCGCACTACTCACGAACAGTTTATTAAGTCACCGATATTAATGTGTTTATAAGTTTGGTGATGCAAGTACTCTTAGACCACATTTAAAATTCTCTACTGTACTGCATTCATTGTAAAATTCCATACACTCGGGACACCGAAAATTAAATGTCTTCAGGTTTTCGGTTTCTCTTCTATTTTTATTCACTTCATTTATTATCAACGTGATCAAGAAAACTAAACATGGTAAAATGTTATTCCTCGTGAGAGCATCTCATCATGAATGGAAAATGAACACTTAGATTGTCGCTAAGCAACACATTATTTCCGAAAAAATAATTATATGTCCAAGTTCGAACCAGAAATATATTGCGTGAATTTAAGATGAAATTTCATAAGCGATGATTTATCAGTAATAATTGATAATTTGGAATTTCATCCCATTTAATATTTCCTATATCCCAAATTTACTCCTTAACATAATTTGGCACAGTTCAACAAGGCTTTTAATAATATATCAGCAGAAGGCTACCCACGTGATCGATATTTCTGAAACATACACCTCCTGGATTGGCATGAAAGAATTTCATACGGACTAACTGTTTCACCTGCCGAAAGATGAAAAGCTTTTGGCGTCCACGTGTTAAGAGATAGACAACCTCGCGTGGTGGGGTATCCAAACTGTTGAGCTCATGTTTCTACTAGCGCCGTGTCAGGCAGCAGTATTCATGGCATGTATGTTGATCATGAAACATTTGTGTGTGTGTGTGTGTGTGTGTGTGTATGTGTGTGTGATGACGGAGGAATTCGATCCTTCCCCTGATTATTGATTTAAACTTACGATAGCTTCAGTTGAAAATAGAATAAAATTTAAAAAAACGTAAAGTAAGGCCATGCATCTTTAACCACGGCTGGAAAAGAAATCTTTGTACATGTAGACGACTTTCGAAAGAGGCATTTTGTACATGCACTGATATAACCCATGTCCATTTCATATTATTGGTGTATCTAAGATAGCTTGCCCACGTTCATGATGTTATAAAATGTAAAAAAATAAATAAGCTTGTAGAAGTATTATAAGTAATTTTTATAGTTCTGACATGTTGTTTTCCCTCCAAAAGCAGGTCTAAACGCTGAAGAAAACCATGGACATCTATCCTTTTTAATTCCATTCACTAAAACGGATGAAAGAAAGCATACACTCCTTAAGATAGAGGGGTAACGGTAAAGAGCGTGCCCATGAGCTAGAATTAGACGAATCCTAGTGTGGAGCGTGATTTCAAAGACTCCACGATGGTGATGTTCAAGAGCAGGAGGAACACTCTTCTAACATTCCCTAGCTAGTTCAAGTAGATCAAAGGGCATCGTTGCCCCACTAACCCTCCCTGATGACCCTGATGACGGGATGAACAACAGTTGGATATAACACTCCTAGTGACGGGGAGAGACCTACTAAAATAGAGAAAGGTGGTAAGAATACAAGAAAATAAGAGGTTAGACAGAGTATCACTCAGTAAGATGGAGGTATAGTGAGAAACCATACACACTAAGAAAAAAGGTTCAATTTTGCACCCTTCAAATGCAACACCAGGAGCTCATTTAATGCTGCAACTTTGCACCCAAAGAAGCATTATGAACCATTAAGGGTGCAGAGTTATACCCTTTGGGGAAGGTGGAAATTTGCACCCTTTGGATTAAAAAATTTCTGTATTTCACCTTTAAGGTGCAGATGGGCATTTCCGGGTGCAAATAAGTACAAAAGGGTGCATCTTTGCACCTTTTTCATGTAGGGTGCGAGATTGCATCCTATAAGGTGTTGCTATTGTTGCGTTTGGGGTACACAATTGACCCTATTTCTTAGAGTGTAAAAGAAAAAGAAATGAGAGCCTAAGAAAGCAATTCAATCAATAAGATGGAGGGATGGTGAGAAACAATACCAGAAAAAGAAGTGGTTAGACACAGTATTACTTAATAGGATCGAAGGATAGCGTGAATAACAAATGCAAGAGATTGGGAAAGTAAATAGATTATGACTTATGATGGAGGGATGGTAAGAATGGTAATAAAAGAGAAGGATATATCAGGCAACACATAAAACTGCAAGAGGCAATGATATAGAGTGCGATCGAAATTATGAAAGAGAAGGAGAAACAAGGAAGTGAATGAAGAAAACAAGGTTCGAGAAAGAGAGGGGGAGGGAATGCACACTCCCAAGTGTAGATTAAGTGGATAACAAACGAGAGAGAGCGAATGGGCGAAAGAGAGAGAACAAAAAGAGAGAAGTCGGAAAAGGGAAGCTAGACAGGGAGAGAACGGGAATGCTCAGGCACTGTTAGACTAGATTATAGGATGGAGAATCCCCAAGAAGAGTCGAATGTTCGGAGGTTGGAGATGACGGCACAGTCAAAGGTGATATACAGCAAACATGATCAGTGTGAGACCATTAATGAGAATGAGAGAGAGATGAGAGAAAGGCAGGATGACAGGTAGATCACGAGCAGAAAATAGACTTCATGGGGAGGAGTGTTTTGGAGGTAACAAAGTTACGTTCACACGACCGTCCCTAAACTTCAAGTTTACTAACGTAGTTTGAAATCTTCTAGTTTTACGGCGAGTCGTTTGGACCAGGTAAATACAAAGGTCTGGACATACTCGTAGTTTGAGAACTGCAAGCAGTAAATGCTGTTGACTCGCGATCACGTGTTAGCTAGTCTGTACCTACATATTCTAATTTGATACTCAAGAACAATTCCTAGTAAACCCTTAGAGTTGAGTCTTACTCTGCCAGTCTCTACCTGTGTCAGAAGAAACTACAGCAAGGGGAATATTGTATTCTTTCACAGTTCAGACACCTACATCATGTATTTAGATGGACGGAATTTAAGCCTGCAAACTATTCCGATGAAGACACAGACTTCTGGGCTTATAGCTCTGGAACTTCCTGTGCCATCACTTTGTCTACAAAGAGGCTCTTTTTTATAATCCAGTCGCACTTATATTTTATAAAACCAAATGCAGTAAAACATGAAAATCATAGCCTCTCCTTTTCAGTACTTTACGACCTTAACGTATCTACTGGGTAGTCACGCACACCCAAATACACTAAACGAAATGAAAAAAACAAAACCAAAAAACAAAACGAAAAAATTCCCACTCAGAAGTTGTGATTTATCGCGTGCATGTCAAAACAAAGGGTAATCGCTCTAACATAATTTTTCAGCCTTTAATGATAAGGCGTCATAAATCGTTAGTCAATTTTAACTTCAGATATTGCAGCAAACATGATCCTATATAGCCCCATGCTATCCACATGTTCCATGTAAACATGAACAGCTGTAAGGGATATGATATCGAAATTCTACGGTCAGTAATGTAACATTTTGCAAACCTAACAAGAAAACAGGTGGTAGTACTGAAAGTTCTCCCACACTGAAAAAACCCCACATTTTTTTTCCATTTTCATATCCATTACTGATAGAATATCGACCACTTCAGATAAAGATCAATGTCTCTATGCCTTTCCCCCTGCTGATTGTACACTACAGTTCCTACTCTACAGTTCCATAATCAAAAGGACGTACGTTTACATTCTACCTAAATGCCAAATATGTTTATGCGTCAGCGTTAATGAAAGAGGACAATAAAGCAAGGTTTTGGGTTATACGTAGATTGTTCTTTCCCTAGAGCTTACTGATAACGCCATAAACTACAGTTACTATAATTCCATAGCAAAACGTATTATTTCAAACATTTTACCCTAATGCCAAATACTTTCATGCGTAAATGTTACTGAAAGAGGAAAATAAAGTATGTTTTGGAGTAGATATACATCGTTTTCCAACGGATGGACGACCATTCATTTTGCAAGTGTATTTTCTTTATGGGCTTTCACAATTGGTCTGCGAGCAGTTTGCAACCGCCTGCATCAGTTTTTGTTTTTTGGTTTTTTTTCCGGGGTGTTGCACGACCGATCGCTTGGTGTCTTGAGGTCACTCGCAGTCGTTGACTGGTCGCATCTGAACTTCGAACATGTTCGAAATCTAGACGCGACCAGATGCGATCGATTCATTCGCATTAGGTCGTACTACCAGTTGTGCGAGTGTCGTATGATTGCTGCACATTGTTGCAGGATTTGATGCAAGAGTTCGCACGACTCGGTAGTCGCATTGGGTCGGCGGAGGTCGTGCAACACTCGCAAGTGTGCTAGCGACCTTTAGAGACTTTGCACTACCGTTGCACGACTGTATGAGACTTTATGCGACTTTTCCTCGGGGTATATATAGGGTGTCTATGGAGATGAGCTCCAGAACATTCTCATCAAAGATCACTTGAACCTCTCCTGTAGCAGGGCCCTCTAATAATTTCTCCTTCTTAGTAACTTTCTTAGTCTTCTTTGGCGGCGTCTTGACTATATGCACTCCTACTCGAAACTGACTGCCGGTCAATTTTTTAGGTTTTTCTTTGTTGTTGTTGTTTGTTTATACGTATTTTCATTAGAGATTTCATTCAAAATGAATAATTACATTTAAATCAATGCACATAATTCCATACAAATACGAATCTTCATTTCTTTTTCATAACGCAATTTGATAAATTAAATTTCAAATTCACAAATCAATGAGCAAAGAAGAAAAATGGAGTGAAATCACTTATACAAAAATAAAATACTGATTCCAAACCCTAACACGTGCTCCCCCCCCCAAAAAAAAATAAAATTCAATATCAATGATATCTAATAATGTGGCAATCTTCTTTCTTTTTTCAGAAAAATACATACAATTTTCATATTTCCTTTTTAAACAGATATCTCATTTAAATAACCGAAGACATAAAATCAATATTCATAAATGAATATGAATACAACGCTTCATGTTGTTCACAACATGAATGTTGTTTACATCACAAATCAATGAGAAAAATGCTAAATGTTATTGTTTTTAGGCCCCACGCCACTCGCACGAACACGCTCACCGGTCTCATTCAATCGCGCGAGCAATCGCACGGTCTCACGTCCACCCGCACAACCATGCGATTGGTCGAGCGACTATTGGAATTAGCGCAATCACTCATGCAACACTCGCATGAGAACGCGCACGACCACTCGCACGAGTATATTAAGCGAGCAAATGCGACTTACTCGTGCAACGGTCTTTTCTAGTCGCTTTGGTTATACGACAGCTGTTGCATTTGTGACTGCCTTTCTGTGACCTGCTGAGATCGATGGCGAATTGAAGCCTGTTACAGCCTGTCGTGCGACCAAATGGTCGCAGACCAATTTTAAAGAGGCGGTAGGAGTTGGTATGGCGACATTACGCAGCTTAAGGGCCCTTTGCTCATGAATGTTCAGTTCCAGATTAGTTTAGTTTATTTCTCGTTTCTCAATATAACAAAATACAAATGAAATATATTCATACAACAGAAATACATAACAATATATACTTTAGATATTGAATAATTCTAAATTAAAATTTGATAATAGGCAAAACAAAAATTGTAAGAGAAATGAGAGGAAATCAGCCAAAAAGAATAGCTCGTAAGAGGTGGCTGATTTCCTGAGTCATAAAACGACTCGTCAAAAAAGTAAAAGGAGACACACTAAAAATCAGTTTTGGGAATCCAGTTAAAAATATTAAGTTTGGATGTATCTAAACATAAGAAGGAAAAAAAAAATAAAATAAAAGGGAAGAGCTCTGCCAGAGCATTCAGAACAAACATGAAGGTAGAAGAGAGCTTCGTCTACCTTCATGCAACAAAATAACAAATAATAGTTCTACGTGTGTCCTTATTCCGTAATAACAGAATAATAGTTCAGCGACAACTGTTTGAGGTTACGCCAGTCGGATAAGCACACTAAGAATGAAAGGTTCAATTTTGCACCCTAAATGCAACACTGGCAGCACCTCTCTGGGAACAATCTTGCACCCTACATGAAAAAGGTGCAAAGACGCACCCTTTTGTACTTGTTTACACCCCGAAATGCCCGTCTGCATCCTTAAAGGTGGAAATTTGCACCTTTAAGGGTGCAGGAATTTTTGCATTCAAAAGGGTGCAAATTTGTACCTTCTCTAAAGGGTAACACTCTGCACCCTCAAGGATGCAAAATGCTTCTTGGGGGTGCAAAGTTGTACCCACAAAGGAGCTCCCAGTGTTGCATTTGAAGGGTGCAGAATTGCACCTTTCATTCTCAGTGTGTTACGATAATTAGGGAGCATTCAATGTCATACTCACTGCCATCTCAAGTAGGTTATACGCACAACGGCTCAAAGTATTTCTAGATACAGAATCGAACTTTTGTCTATGCCTTGAAAACAAACAGCTTTAGTATTCAACATTCCACATTAGAGAGGGAATGCAGTATTGGGACACCTGACTGTGTACGTCAATGAAATAACCTTCAACTGAACAACGAAATTATGTCTTACATAAACTTGGGGCCACATACAATATTACTACGCATAGGAGGAATGACATGGTAACATAACCAGGCAAACACTGTAAAGTAATAACATAACAACAAATCGACTGAGTTTTTCGGGCCAATTTTCATCTTACTTTCACATAATTTTCAGTCAACTTTCTATAAACCTCCGCTTTCACTTTAACCATTTAAGTGCCAAAGATGAACATTAGCACATGCTACGCAAAAAGATATCGTTTTTTTTTTTTTTTTGTTTTTTTTTTTTGGCATTCCTTTCATCGCTTTTGCGGGAGATGGTGCATGCTGGGATTTAAGCGAGACCGTTTTTGTTTCTCTCAGCAGGAAATTGATTTACTTGAATCCATCTCCCCGCTGGCACTTATTTTTCTCGTCATGCTCTCTTTCGTGCAGACCTCTCATCAAACTTGAATGTTTCTCAGCATGTGTCGCAGAAATGTATTTTTTTTTTAAAGAAGGGGGAAATAATGAAATATAGCTTAGTCGTATTTTTTCTATTTGTCGGAGTGTAGAGACAGAGAGGAATCGTGCATGCATGTGTGACAGAAAAAGAAGAGAGAGAGTGTGTGTGTGTGTGTGTGAGGGAGAGAGCGAGCGACAGGGGTGACTAGACAATATTTATTTACAAACATCAAAACAGATTAAATAAGAAGAGAAAGAGAGAGAAGCAGACATGAATACTTAAAAAACGGCACTACAGATGCATGCATAAAAAGGCGAAGAGAGTAGACAAAGTTATTTACAAACAGCAGAACATTTTGTAGGAAGGGAGAGAGAGAGAAGCAGACATAAATATTTATAAACAACGTTACAGATAGCAAGGGGTAGACAGGGAGAAACCGGCAGAGAGTTATTTAAGAAAGAGAAGTTACTAGAAAAATGGCGTCGTTAATTGTTTTGCACGTATTCTTTTTACCTAAAATACTATAAATATAAACTACGACATGTTACCAGAAAAAACCGGGAGATCAATCATCTTACAAGCCGGTAAGTTTTTTCGAATCACCCCTCTTAATTTAAGACTTAAAATGAACCATATACAATGAAATATGGAGACGAACCAGTGAAAGATTAAAGAAGATTGGAAAGGAGAGAAACTAATGTTACCACTCCCTCAATCAAAGAGCATTTAATATTTCATGGTGTCCAATCAAACGAACAAAAACAAACAGAATACTGCTAAAAGCTGCTGCAACAACGGCAACTATAGAAGGGAAATTGCAGAATACTCATCTTCAAAGAAGTAATACGAGGAAAGATGGGGTGCAGTAACCATCTCCTAGGCTACCCCGCTCCCTCACAGGTCTCATGAGAAAAGATGATGTCTTTAAGTTAACTGATATTCTTCGCGCGAGGCTTTAAGTCTACCATCAGTCATCAGATCTCGAGGTGAGATAAAAACTCGATATTGCAGATGTGGATAACCTCGTAATAATAAACATAAAAGCTTTAAGGCGTCCATTAGAAGAATATAGTGAGAACAAGAAAGGATTTAACTCAGCAATGAGGAATAAAACTTACCCCTCTAAATTCCAAAACACAGGGCTCACGAGACAACATATCGTCTTTACGTTAACCGATATTCTTCGCACGAGATTTTAAAGTCTACCATCAGTCATCAGATCTCGCGGAGAATATATAAAAACTCGATATGGCAGATTTGGTTAACCAAATAAATAAGGATTCCATCAGAACGATGTAGTGAGAACGAGAAGCGTTAACTCAGCACTAAAAACTCAGCCCTCTAAATTTCAAAACACAGATCTCATGAGACAAAATAATTTCTTTACGTTTATTCATTTTCTTCGCGCGAGCCTTTAAGTCTACCATCAGTCATCAGATCTCGCTAATACATAAAAACTCGACAATGCACATGTGGATCATCTCATAATGATAGTAATGCTTTAAGGCATCCATTAGAGCAATATAGTTAGAACCAAAAGGCGACAGCTCAGCACTGAGAAATAAAACTTACACGCCCATCTGAATTCCCAAATGAATGCAGGAAAAGGGCCGCAAACTTACTTCCCAAGCATTTAATTTTCTAGCTTCTCTTCTACCTTTCTAAGTACTTTTCTGCCCCAAAGACCATAAAGCAATTTGCAATTTGCCTGTTTTTTAGTGTGCGATGACATGCTCATCCACTTTTTTCACTTTATAACAGTTTTTACCCAATTTGGATACGATGATCCATTCCCGTTTGAAATTTCGAAATTTTGCAATACTGGACGGACCCTCAAAAATATAATTTCCAATATTCCCCTCTGTCTGTTATCCAATTTCCTCTCTACCACCCCTCATCTTACATCATCTCTTTCAAGTAACAATTTCTATATTCAAGCACAAAAAGCTCTCACTAGTCCTACTGAAAGCCGAGAACAACAGCCATCAACCGCCAATAGCGCAGCTGAAAAGAATCCGAAAACAATTCACGGAGCAGTTCAAAGACGAACATGAGGTTTTTCAATATTGCTCCAGGCATTCGTAAATACTTGGTGCAGAATTGAAAGGTTATTCTAGGATCTAAAAAAATTGTCAAATAAAAACAAAAATGATCAAAAACGAATGACGAAAAAGAAGACATATGGCTGTTGGCAGCTTTTTTAACAGTAGTTCGGACTCTTCCCTCTCCTCAATTTATCATCACATTGACATAAAAATGAAAGCAATGAAGATAACCCCTATCATCCTAAGGTTTGTACAAACATAATCATGATAATGTCAGTCACAATCTACTTCGGGGAATCTTCCATGCGCTCCTGTTACCATACTGCACGATCCCTAAACTACAATAAATCATCAATCTGAATATATATATAGATAATTGGTGGAATTGGAGCCCTTGCAGGGGACACATTTAACCTCTTTCTTGGACGTCCATTTTGAAACGAAAGAGACCGATTTCCAGTTCGCTAATCAGCTGCAATTTTCCCAAACCGACATTCCCAAAGTTGTTTATAATCAAGAGATCATTTTCCTGCATTAAACATAATTTTCAGGAGGCGCATAGAGGCTTACAGCATTGGTGTTCCATGCCACAAACAGGTTTTTTCGACAACACAGATAGGTAAACCCATGTGCATATCGGTGCAAAACATTTTAAACTGAATCATGTAATTATTAGGAATTACTGAAAGTTCTTTTCAGAATTTATAGAGATAATCTAATTTTGAAGTTGTAAATTTTTAGGTATATTACGATGTGAGTGTACTTTACTTTCAATCTCCGTTGAAACATAATCCGCATGTCCTCTAAATGTCTCCTTGATCCTCACGGTCATGGAATTCGATATCTCAACAGGGAATGGTTAAAGACAGTATACCTGGACATCCACTTCTTTAAATCTAAAAACAGAAGTGTGAAAATTCATAAATCTGGAGGCATCATTAAAGGTGAGAACGTCAGGCGAGTGCTCCATATTGGTTTTTAAAACGTAGAGCGGAAGTGCATTCTTTGATAAAGGAGTCATATTAGGGAAAACCTCGGGTAAAAAAATCCACGCTCACAATAGTGCAATCAATTCCGAAGGAGTGGTTTGAATTACTCCATAGCGAGCGTATTCCACTAATTAGAGAGTGAATTCCACTCTCAATGGAATGATCCCTAATATATACTCTATGTTTAGGGATCACTATCATGACTATCAATTTTGAACAATTTAGTCACCATCGCTATGCATACAAGACATGGAATAATTGCCACATACAGTGCACTAAATTATTTAAAACCATTTCAATCTTTAAAAAAAAAAAAACTCAGCCTATTGGAAATGGCACAAGATCATATATGAATAATGAGTATTAAGCTAATCTTTAACTGAAATCAAGAAAGAAAAATTATGTTACTGGCGCTTATCAATAGAAAGGCTAACTTTATCACTGTTTATGTGCTTGAGACTGAAGCTCGGTTATTTTCGGTCACCTCATCCAGGTGCCTGCAAATCTTTGACACCAACATAGAAGAGAAACCAAAAACTGGTCATTAGTTTTTACACGGCTACAATATTGGTCAAGATCTGGACACGCAATGCGAGCTATCAAGCGTACCCAACACCTACATATAACCGAGAAACACCCATTACTTATTATCTAGATGTCTCTGGGTCAGATGACCCACTGACCATATGTTGGTCGGCAATCACCTAATTGATGGACCGATTTTAGCAGATGATTAAAAGAATGCATTACAGGAAGAAGGGCCCAAGTCCACGCACCACAGCATTTGGTCTTTCATTTTTATCAAGGAAAAAAAAATTAAAAATTTGGTAAGTTTGAGAGACTTTTTTTCACCTTAAAATATTATGTATTGTATGTTCATGTATCGACGATCTCGTGGAGGTGAAAATATTCTTTCTTTAAAACCTTTCTCGAAATAGTACTGTTTCCAAAGACTAAAAGGTTGTGTGTTCAAGGACCTGGGCCCTTTTCCCCTCAATTTATCAAACCGTAAATCGGATTATCGTATTTTTATCTCCGAGAAATAACCTAGATTGTTATTTAGGTTTTGCAGAATTCAATTAAGAGACGAGAGATTAATAAATATGACATCCCGAGGTGACCAAGTTTTATAATAACAAGCTTACTCTCACAAAAACATTCCAGATAAAAGAAATAAAAGATACATCATGACATGGAAATAACCTATTGAAGTTTTGATTAAAGTCACAGGATACACTTTATTTCATTATTTTTAATGATTTAACTTAAAAGTAAATACAAATAACTTGAAGCGCATGGATTTTCTAGGAATTGCTCATTCATTATAGACTTAAACCTGCTAAACCATGCTTCTAACTCCCCACTAAATTATAAATGAAAAATACAATCTGACAATAGTGCAGCGTTTCCCGTGTGTTTTTCACATGTTTCACGTGCAAGCTGCATTCAAAATATTCATTTCTTGCTTGTTATAGACCAATTTCACCTCCGGTTTATGTATTTGGCCCTCTATCGGCGACGCCATTGCTGCGGTGGGCAAGCGCGCTGACCGCGATTGGCTCTGTGTACAAAATGAATGTAAGATATGAGATATGCCCCGATATTGTTCCATTTACTTTATTCTAGATCAATAAAATAAAGCATGGATACATGGGTAGATGAGGTAAGACAATGGTCATATCTGACGGATGAAGGTATGATGTATTTTTGTACTTTCGATGGTTTTTTTCAACTTAGTTTTGTCAGCAAAAGTTCGATTGCAGCATAGAAGCCGTAGTAAACGGGAGACTTAAATCGTACCCTGTTTAAAAAGTCATGTTTTCACTCATTAAATTTTACGCCAAAGTACATAATGATAATGTTTCTTGACTTCAAAGTCCTTTCTGTTGATGTTTTTACCCACTGGCGACGAATTCCTTCACATTGCTTACGAAAACCTGTGTAGGGAGTATGGCTTCTCACACAAACAGGCTTCATGAGTCAAAAGCGAGTGAATTTCGCACTCAGTTAGCTTCCAATTTTTAAACTTTCTCTAATTCTTGTGGCATTTGAGCACCGCACAGCTGCGACCTGAACTTCCCTGATAATTTCTCACTGCAAATATTAAAATAAATCTGCATATACTGGTCAAAATAGACAAAAAAATTGAACGAATGTACATAACGCGCTATTGACTTGTGTACTATAAAAGTGGGAGCGCCCACCGCAGTATGTCGAATTGTGTCGAACAGTCTGCTGCCCTCTTGCGTTGTGAAATTGGTCTATACAGCATTTAGAAAGATACGCATAAGCATTTTAATGCTTATAAGATCTATTTCTGATGGGGTGAACTTTTCCTGATGTACACTAATCATGCCACTGGTATTCCAAGTGGAGCGTTGTCAGTAACTACAAATCTATCAATTATCATTGCATTATAGTGAAAATCTTGTGTGAATATTAATTATTCATTTATCGGAAATACACAGAACAACTTTTAAGAGATATACACTAATGGTGTTCAAAGTGGAGCGTTGTCAAGAACTACAAATCTATCAATTATCATTGCTATATTGTGAAATTTCTGCGTAAATCCTAATTTTCATTTATCGGAAATAAACAGAACAACTTTTAACACTATCTCGTAATATGTTGACACATGCACAGTATGCATGTTACAATTTTACTGCCATCTTATTATCATCTGCTTGTCATACGGTTCTCTTAGGGCTTCTTTATATGTTTCTTTTTATATCTTCGGATCCACTCAAGAGCTAAAATGTTTGCAACAGGATCTTAACATTGGGAAATAATATAAATAGCTGGCTATCATTAGGGTGTTTTGTTTTTGTTTTTAAAATCAGAAATCGATTAGATTAGTAAACCTAAATGTATTCAATTAGAGGATGAAACCGGATATGAAGTTTACATCACTCTTTTTTTTTTCTCTCCTATAAACAAAGTGCTTTCCTTTTGGAATTCAGGATCATTTCCATTGAGTTAGTGATATCCAAGAATGATAATGTATATAAAACTGTATGTAGGGAATATTCAAAGAAAGTACTCGTATTACGAGTTCCATCGCTTTGTTCCTATCATTAAAAACCACCACTGCATATCTAACTTGAATATGTAAAGCAAAATGAATACAATAATATTTTTAGGAGTGTCACGTTACAAGAAAGCAAACATCTTGCATCTGCTCAAAACATCACGTAGTGACATTATTAGCAAATCCCTTGGTATCCCTTTCTCGCCAAAGTCATTTCATATTCCTCCAAAACAGCATCAATCGTTCTTGCTAATCTAATACCACACTCTCATTTTCAACAATCATCATTCATTTAACTCACTTTCATCACCATGACAGTCAAAATATACAAGAACTGTCACTTTATGTACTTACCTCAAAATCTTTTAAGGTAGACTATTTGCTGCAAAAAAAAAAAAAAAAAAAAAAATCTGTTCATTCGACAAGCACGCACGACGATGGATTTATCCCCTCATTCTCACAAAAGTTGAACCACCTGGTAATGTGAAGACATTGTCTATTAACTGACCATCAACGTTCAACAGCAAACAGCCATGCCTCTGGGTGAAATGGTGGTAGTCCAAACAAATGTTCATGAAGTAACGATTCTCATCTTGAACACGTGAAGGATGCTCGTGATTTGTTAAATCCAAATGGGATATTGATGTTGCAGCGATGAGGGAAATATGACTTTTTTACAATGCATCATATGGACCACCTTCAATCCTGACCCCACCAATTCGCCTCTTCGCTACCCCTATCCCTATCTCTCCCTTTTCGTTCTCACGTAACATCCCTCATGATTGGTTAATCCTAGCAGTCATCAATCTAACACCTCTCCCGATTGGCCAATAGTGGAAGACGCTTGGCTGATCACGCTCGGAATGAAACACCCAGGTGATCAATCAAGCTGTTTATCCCGCGAAGCCTGGCCTGGGGAAAGTTTGGCATTGTCATGACAACCCTATGAAACAAAATGACTGAAATTTGTTAGGTCAGGGAGTACGCATCACGTTACTATGACAACCGACCTCCTAGAGCATACTGATCGTATAGGCCCATGGTAAGCGCACGTAATCATTCCATTTAGTGATAAGTGAACCCGAGAGAAAGGCGACCATTTTTTTTGGGGGGGGGGGGGGGTTGAATTAGGAAATAAGTGGCTTTATAATTTTCAATCTTTACCAAAATGGTTCTCTTCTTGTGTGCTCAGTTCGAACTTCATTGGTCATATTACGTCCAACAAAAAATAAAAACAAAAAACAAATAAATGAATAAAAAAAATCCACGAACAATAGCAGACCTTCCTGCTTGGAAGACATAGATAAAAGAGTAATAAAAGAGTAAACCATGCAGCTACAGTTTTATGTAGCTTTAGTTTTCTCTCATGTGAAAAATGAGCATTGTTTGAATCCAATATCGAAAAACTTTCAAGACACCATCTGATGTGGTATTTCCGTGCGAAGTGTTTGCCCTGTATACGGAAGAGTGCATAAACATACATAATAATGGCTTTATAACGTCAGCTCTACATACACAGGGCTACTTAAGTTTGATCACTTTACTTATTTCCATTTTACGTTATTTTTTAATTTCCTGCAGTACATCTCTACCGCACACAAGGATTCGTCTCTGTTTATCTACCCCACTTTAGCATGTCTTCTCAACTCTGTAGTCTCCTTACCTCAATCATGTTAATGCTATATTGTTTGCTCTATATAAACAGATTCATCTTCATACCACATTCTACATTTCCAAACATTCCAAGTTCTGTCATGGTTGTTCGTTTCGCCGTTCCTGTCTCTCATGTAGTGTACCTTCAACTCTTTCCCTCCGAGTTGTCTTTATTCAAACCGCCAAGGTACATTCACTTGCTTGCCCACGTTCCGCAACTCTCTGCTTTTCTGACTCGATATTGCTTTTCCATTTTACTTTGTAAAAAAATGATCAGACTTTAAACTAGCTACCTTAGATTCAAAATCATCAAAATTATAATAAATACTATCGACAGGGCTTAACTTAAAAACCGTATTCAGAATAATGGATATCTTTGGAAATAATGTTGTGCCACTGACAAAGTTGTTCACGCAAGCGCTAGGGCTCTATTTTACGGAGTTTCAAATAAAAAAGTAATTTAATTTTTTTTTTAACTTTGAAGGCCCCTCATCCATTCATTATTCGACCCCACGGAACACAAATCCATTATTTCATCCGAGTGAATTCCTTCAAATTAGGCGAGACCATTACTGCGGAGTAATGGAGTATTAAAACAAAATTCCTTCATAACAATCCCTGAAGTTCAAAACCAGTTTTGGTGTTCTCACAACATTATCAAATCTGGCAACCCCCTCACACTCCTCATGACAGATGCCGACGAGACGAGACGGGTGAGTTTAGGTATTGCCATGCCTCAATAGAGAGTTGTGACGTGATGAGCATATGTTTTCGAGTAATATGCGAGGCAAGTGTAGTATGGTATTTATACAACTTTCTGGGTCAACTTTCAAAAGCATACGAGGACAAGCAGAAGAATTTCATTCTCAAGATTTGTTTTAAACATATACTTCTGACACAGGAACTACTTTCAAAAACTACCCTAGATTTTCTTTACATTTCGTCTTATATTCTCTCACATGGACATGTACTATTCTCATTTTCTTCCAAAGGAAAAAGAGGGGTTATTTACAGAATTCTTACAACTCCTTTCATTATTCATATTCCTTAATTTCTCCAAAATGTTACCACTTTATTTCTTTTCTTCTGTGAGAGCCTTCTGTAACCATCTTCACTCATTATATTTTTTTTATTACTTTTCCTTTCATTACCCTCCAAGTTGAATTATGGTTCCCAATTAAATTCTTATTACGTGACCGGTTTTTTTTAAAACTCCTTGAGCATTCCTTCTGCTTTAGTGCACATTCGTAAAATTAAATTGAGCAATCGTAATAATTAACTTTCTCCTCCACCACTGTACCAATGAAACTAAACAAATAGCTATTAAGTGATATCTATAGCACAATTTCCAATATCAATACTGCACTAAGGAAAGTAGAATTTGAAGGCGCAGGCAGTTGTCATTATTTTCTATTCAAAATTAACTCAGCATACAAAGAGATAATCTGTAATTAGAATTACTGTACTTAATAAGGATGCAAGCCACATCCAGAGAAAACTGCACATAAAAATGACGCAACATGTCGTTCTCACGTGGTGCAAATTAATATTTTCACACATCACATGTGGTAACTGCATGCGTCATTCTAAATGTGATAGTATACTAACTTATCTGGCCCCCTCACCGCTCTTGCTCTCCAGCATTCACTTTCATTAGACTTTCTCCTTTAAAAAAAAAAAAACATTTTGTATTTTGTGCCATACATTCTACAGCAGCACGAAGTCATAAAACAACATACATCCTCACCCCTCTCCTTCTCTTTCTCCTTCTTCGATCCTTACTTTTCTCGTTGAAATCACACGCATCCTCAAAAAGTACTTGAATAATCTACAGAGCATTCAAGCATGAAAAGGGGATCTGCATTTCCCTTAAAACAAGCTGTTAACTTAGCCATATTTTTAAGGCAGTGACCTTTCACTGGGCGGATGATATGACACTATGAAAATTCCAATACATTACAATATCTTTTTAGCATTTTCTATAGGAACCGTCTCGAACTGAATTCCCATCATCAGTACATTCCTCCCCCCCCCCCCCCCCAACCTAATTCTAACCAAACATGCTTCAAACAGCACTGACCAAAATCTACTTTGGAATTTCAAATAAATGTAAACATTCAAATTCATGCTTACCTAAAAGACCTTCTTATGTTTTTGTTTTGACGATTCGGAGTGAAATCATCACCTCTCCAATCAGGATCTGAAAGGTGATGGCTGCAAATAATCAAACAATCCACGCAGTACAGTATTAGCGCAAAAGCTTTCACTAGCACTTCTAAATATATATACAGTGTGTCCAAGGAAAAACGAAACAGAGATGTATCGATGTTTATTCATATCTTAATCACAATTATGATTAATAACTATTCCATATTTGTAAAGCTTAGACCCTCTTCTTTCATTAGATACCACTCATATGATACATACTTCACGAATGAGTGAATTAGAACAGTATGAAGAGCGGCTACCAAAAAGTCCTTTGCACAACCATACCTCAAATGTAAAGAGATAGATATGAAAATATTTCTGTTACTGTGATATGAAAATAATGATTTTGAATAGTTCATTTTCAGCTCTTTAATATGACTCCTCAATGGATGTAAATGAGTCGGGGATGACTAAGCTCTGTTCATGTAAAGTGATGCTTGCTGCTGTCTGTTGCTGTCTGTCTAGCAGTGTCATGTCTGGTTCAATTTATGAATAGTTTTTATGGAAATAAATTAATTCTTTAAGCATTGACAGCTATGCAGTAGTGTTTGACTAAATAAATTTATTAGATGAACAAACGACCATAACATCAACACATAAATACTCATACAGAGGGAGCGAGAGGAAGTGTGAGGGGGTGAAGAGTTAATGGTTTGGAGATCCGAGTGGGGTTAAGGATGGGGTGGGGATGAGGAGGGTGGGAGGGATGGGTTTTAACATGCAATTTAGCGGCTATGCAGTGTTGTTTCACTAAATCTATTTATCAAACCTAACACAATACATACACAATATAACACATAACGAGGGAGGGAGAGGGAGCTTGGGGGATTGTATGAGTTTGGGTTCCGAAGGGATTGGGGATGGGGGTGGGGTGGTGATGGGCAATGAGGATGAGGAGGGTGGGATAGGAATCTCTACACGAAAGTTTTTAAATCACGCGTGACCATCTCCGCATCTATTCATGCGAATAATTGGTTCGAACAATTGGTGAGATGTTAAGAAACAAACGATATTTAAAAATCAAGGAAATGCAATCAATATTTCAATCGAAGTTATCTCTGTCATCCCTGGTTCATTTTTCCCGATTTGAGGTGTCAAACGAAAGGACAGAAAATGAACTGTCTAGAGATGTAATCATCTCTTTGAAATTCAAACATCGTTGGCCAAACTAATTTTCTGGTTACCCAACTTCACACTGTGTTTTTTTCACTCATGCGTGAAATGTATATCATATGAGTGACATCGCATGAAAGAAGAGGGTATAAGCTTTACAAATACGTGCCACTTATTAATCATAACTGTGATTAAGATATGATAAAACATCAATCAATCTTGGTTTCGTTTATTCTGGGACACACTGTATAATATGGAAAAGCAGAGCTTACAAACGTGGCTAAGAAAACGGGAACACTCGGAAATTCTATGTCTGGCAAGCCTATTCGTGATTGATTTTCAAGGTGTCATACCTCGGCTACACCAAAAACACCGACACCAGGCCGACAGCACACCAAATAAACAAAATTACATTACCCCAATGGCCAAAAGTAGGTCGGCATGGAGTCGGAGCGTGACTGAAGTATCACACCGGGTCAAACACATGAGGGGATTTCGTCCCCCACTCCATCCCTCATTTTTATACTTCATTAAAAAATTCCTACGTAATTTACTCTGGATGGGGGCACAAAAACAAAATTACAAATTACCCCAATGGTCCAAATTAGGTCGGCTTGGAGTGTGACTGAAATTATCACACCAGGTCAAACAAATGAGGGGATTTCGTCCCCCACCCCTCCCCTCCCTCATTTTTATACTCCATAAAAAATTTCTTACGTAATTTAATTTGGATGGGGGCGCCAAAAACAAAATTACATTACCCCAATGGTCCAAATTAGGTCGGCTTGGAGTGTGACTGAAATTATCACACCAGGTCAAACAAATGAGGGGATTTCGTCCCCCACCCCTCCCCCTCCCTTATTTTTATACTCAATAAAAATCATTATGTACTTTACTCTGGATGGGGGCGCCAAAACAAAATTACATTACCCCAATGGTCCAAATTAGGTCGGCTTGGAGTTGGAGTGTAAATGAGTATCACAACGGGTCAAACAGATGAGTGGATTTCGCCCCCCCCCCCCCATTTGTAAACCTCATAACCCCTTACGTAATTTACCGTGGGGGGGGGGGGGGCACCAGCCTTATAAGGTCACCATTTTGCTTCCTTTCCTCTCCTTTCAGAAAACGCAAAGTTCTAAACTAAATTTCTCAGTTCAAACAAATCACTTGGAATTTTAAGCGCGGATGCCTACTGTCCAAACTGCATTTATATATAGGCTTCAATGTACACAATCTTTTACGTAACATAGTTTCAAATAGGCCTATATATTACTAGTATATGAGAGTTATATTTTAATGTATTTCTCGTAATAAGTTTTCCATATAAAATAGAGGGAAAGCAGTTTATTGTACTGAATGTACTTACTCTATATATTGCAAATAAAACTTGAAAAAGGTGCTCTTGCGGCTCATTCAAGTCTTGCCTTGTGCACATGGTGCTCGTGCCCCTTCTCACCCCCCCCCCCCCCCTCTTGCCCTTGATACGAAACTGCGATAGTGGGTGCAAGTACTTCTAACAGACAATAGTACTGATCATTACAATTCAGTAGAAAATTAAGAAATTCGTAAACACAAACCCGAGACATTTGACATTTTCTGTATATTGAAAGAAACGATCACGACGATCAAAAACGAAAGAGCAATTCCTGTAATTTGTCCGTTAATACATGTCTCGTGTAACAAACACGGGGTGTTCGCCATGCAATTTAGCTGATAACAATGATCAGAAGGTTTCATCACTGAATCGAGCACGGACAAAAGGTTACTGACAGAGCGATCTGTGAGCTAGGTTCACATCGCAGTTGTGAGATTTTGAGTTTAGTTCGTTGTTTTTAACTTTGGGTTTATCTTCTAGTTAGGGACCGGACGGATGCACTTGAATTCTATTTTTTTTTTTAATTGTAAAAAAAATCCTAAAGCTTACTCGAAGTTTGAAACTACTAGCGATATTTTTGTTAAACCTGGAAACTAGGAGCGCTGGAGGCGTCCTTGCTCGAAGTTATATCCCATGCGAACACATATCACTTCGAGGATCATCTTGTCCTTACGACTGAAGTCAAAGACTGTTAAAAGTTTTTTTTTAAAAAACTGTCACAGTAGCTATATAGAGATTACTTTGATTATTCTGATGCTGACGGATGGGAGTTGTCTGTGCTTTTAAAGAAGGGGCTACAATAGTCACTTTGACATGAAAAAACAACCCCATAAGCGCAAAATGCCTTTAAAGAAGACGCACAGTAAAACAATTTCAAATGCATGGTAACCAGTACCTTTGTGACATGATTTTTCGACATTTTGTGAGGAAAATTACTTGAAATATTTCTTAATCTACTCCCAATAAAAATGTGGCAATATTTTCATACTGCCTGCATGCACCTGTGCAACCATTAATGGGCAAGAGAAATTCGGCGTTTTAATTGACTAGACTCTACAGTGCTTGACGTGGTCACAAACTGGATCCACAGCTTGGTAGGATATGTTCTTTATGGAAACGACAGGACAAGAAATCGATCACTAACATCAGAAAATGACGGACAATAGTTAAGTACAAAAGAGTGGTTGTGACAATGAATACATGAAATGGGACATGGGGCATTTTGATCGAATAGTTTTCATGGAGAAATCCCTGCCCAAAATCCTCTTTATGATTAATACTCGACGTTTCCCGCGCATGCTGTCATTTCTAATCACTACCTCTATGCATTCCACCTTCAACAGGCAAAGCTGATTTATGTTCGGCATCAAGAAAATGACTTGAAACATTCATTACGTCTCCTCCGAATAGTGATGATAACTACTGATGATGATGGTAGCGATGATGATGAATGCCTCTTGCATATATATAGCGCTGCCATCCGCCACAGTTGGGCGCTCACGGCGCTTCATTGCTCTAATTACCTGAATTATGTCTCACATAGCTCAGCGTTTTAGTGCATGTGACAGTTGTAGACTGAGTCACTTGTTGATATGAATCTATTATACTCCAGTTCAACAGACTGGAAAAGTATGATGCCTATTCGCAAGGCATAATTTACCGTAAACGAAGTTAATCATAATGCCCTATAGGAAGACTATGATACCAATTACTTCGTATAATTAAGAGTACAGTGCATAATACTTTCAAAATTCTCTATGTGCTTCACATCGATAGATCTTAACTCTACAAAATAACATTACAGCAATTGACACAAAAAACGACTACTGCAAATTAAGAAGACCGGGGGGTGTTTCACAAAGACTAAGAATGACTAAAAAGTGCACTTAACTATGGCTGGCCATTCATGCCATTGTTTTCTTTCACCATGGATCTCTCAAAGGATTTGCAAATCGTCACAAATCTGCAGAATTGACAATGTTTTATAGTTCATTGATGAAGAAAACAAAACATGTAAATTCCTCAAATTTGTGACAATGATTTGCGCATCCCTTGAGATACCAATGGTGAAAGCAAACAGTGGCATGAATGGCCTTCCATAGTTACGAGCGACTTTAGTCAATCTTAGTCTTTGTGAAACACACCCAGTTCGTTTCATTACAGACTGGACTTACCGCTGACTTATTGCTGTTTATTAGAGGTCAAGAGGTAACGTTAAGCATTTTGATCAGTCTTTTCCTGATGAACTGGACAATCTCTGGAGCAATTTGAACTATTCATTTTCCATGAGACCACTTTTTTCATCAAACTCTAAACCTACCGATGATCAAGGAGATGTTTCACAAAGAGTTAAGTTTGACTTAAAATCGAACTTAAATTCCTAGTTACGTGCTGTATATTACGCATCTTCTCATTGGTCAGATCATGCTCAGGGGACGCGCACTAGTGGGAAGTCTATCAATGAGATTAAACATGTTAAATAAAGGATGCGCACTGGCGCTTAAGCATGACTCTAATGGGGTGTTGCAAGAAAGCTGCAATCGATTGCAAGTTGCAACTGATTGTCACTGGCCAATCAAAATCATTGTTGCATGCATGTCTTCTTAAAAGGACAGACCCTGAGCCAATCAGAATGGTTGTTTCAAAATTAGCAATTATTTGCAATTGATTGCAACCTTCTTGCAACACCCCATAAGTCAAACTTAACTCTTTGTGAAACACCACCCAGTTCTTTAGATTTTGATAACGTCTAGTTACGCGACCTTCAATATTTATTTTCAAAAAGGATGCTGACTTCCGAAAGGTAAAAGTAATTCGTGCCCCTTCCAAACGGTGTCAGTGTGGGAAGATCATGAAAAAAATCATAAAATCATAAAATATCACAAAATATTAGTTTATTAATGCGATTCAAAACTAGGGAACAAATTTTTCAGGCTTCATGTACATGAAGGCCCATACATCCATTTCTGTGTTTTTTGGTTTGCACTCCATGTGGTCTTCAGCTATTTTCATGGAAGTAGAAATCGCCTTTGCTGGGGGAGGCTGGCACTGATGATGAATGAATGAAAAAACAGGACAAAACAGACTATTAGAATTCAATTTCACCTTTTGAAACTGTCCTCCACCTCCTTTTAATCCATTTTTTTTTTCAAAATCACTTACGAAACCCTCTTTAGTGATACATGCACTTTCAAACAATTTGACTCCGAGATACTGAACTATCGCATCTGCCTTTATATATCCGATGAACCTACCCATGTACGTTACCATGAAGCGAATAGTTTTCTATTCTACAGTGTTCTTGATCCCGAATCATATCCAACATTAAAAAACGATTCGAAGCGTTCCTCGACAAACACCCTGAAGGTTCCAATCTATCCCATTTCAATGCATCTCAAATGGAAGAAAAACATCTAATCAAGACAGCATCATTCCCATGGTCATGCCTCTCCTATAGCCCTCCAAATCTCTCCATAACGATCTTCCTTCAGTGACATATTTTTCAACCAAACCCTAGATTCCTCTTGGTTATTCAAAAGGAGCAGAGGCTCCTAATTTCCTCCCTCCATTTTCAATTTGCATTTAAGCACTTGTCCTGAGCTTTTACTAAACACTTGGGTTGCGTCGCGCTGGAAAACACTCGGGTCGCGGCTCGCTGGGTATGGCTCGCCAAGTGTGTCATCTAGGTTATTCGGTCCAAAACTACAGTCAGTGTACAATAAACCACTAACAATCGTATTCATAGCCGCGCCCACAAGCATACTCTGGCAAAACTGATCCTCCCGCCTTCTGCTATGCACTAAGTGTTTGTAACGAAATTAAAGTCAAGGGCCTGGGCGAAGTGAAGCAGGCTTAATACCGGCTTAATGAGAGATCATAATTATAAATCATTTCTGTTTATTCATATTGGTAGGAGGTTTTTGTTGCAAAATTGACTGTTGCATGTCATTTTGTAACGAAATGGTTCACTGTTCGTGAATTCTATAAAGAAATAGAATTCTGAGTGAACTTTTGGCACTAAATTGTGTAGTTTTGGACCACATAACTTAGTTAACAATTGGCACCCCATACCCAGCATGCCACGACCCGAGTGTTTAGTAAAAGCCCTTGTCCTGGGGTCTTGATCACAATTGGCCTTCGACAGATGTGATATGGACTGACCTCGAAATTATTAAAATGGGGTCTGAGAAATTCTACACATTACGAGAGAAAATTCCTAGTTGGCATGATACGAAATTTCCAAGGAAGATGACCTTGGGTGGATCGTTAGGACATCTTATTGCACTAGCAAGCCCGCCGCACACTATACGATTCGTCTACGATCCGATCTTTTGGAAAATTTGTTACAACATTTGATAAGAGAATTCATACTTGTAAAATGTTAATGGTCAAAGTTCCGAATAGACGTATAAATACTAAAATCGAAATTCCGGGCTACTGCGGGCCTCCCTGTGGGAATAACAGCGAATTCAATTCGAATCGTAGCAACGTCATAACAATCTCGCGATCGGCTACGATTTGAGACCGATTTAGCCTTTTCTCCGACAAGGCTTGCAGTTCACCAAAATTTCGATTTTAGTATTCCTATCATCATGATTGTTATTTCGAACTTCAAATTAGATAATTTTACTTGTTTGAACTTTCATGTTTAACGCAAAATGCCATTTGTTCGAAAATCGGGTCGCAGTCGGATCCTTTAGTGTGCGGCGGGCTTGAGTTGACTGTTTTTTTTTTTTTTTTTTTTTGGTTTTGTTTTGTTCTGTTTTTTGTTGCGTTTTTTTCCATTTCTTCTATGTACTATTCAACGTACAGGCAAAAGTTGATTGTGTAGCTGTGAAGAGCAGTATTTTATTATATTTTTTTAATTCATCAAATTCTTCTTTAATACAAGCTAAGTCTTCATCATTAGCGCTTCTCGACCTATTATCCTTGAATTATTCCACGATGATATCTTAACGGGTTGGTCAAACAGAAAATTTCAAAAGAAATATTGTAACTGATAGACATAACAAAGAAAACATTCCATTCGATTAAATCTACCCGAAAGTCCCACGTACGGCAAACACTCATCGTCAAATCAATTTGCACAATCAGCATGTTGAAATGACTAGTACAAAAACAACTCCCACTTACTGCATCTCGAGCTCCTACGTAATTAATTCATGGAAAATAAATCCCGGCACCCTTAAGAAATTGAATCCTTCAACTAAACACACAGAGTCTAATTGGTACTGCCTAGGCTGAAAGTGGGCATTGATTTTGCAGAAAGCTTAGGCGCGGTCAATCAATACCCAACAAACTAATATCTCAAAGTGGTACTGATATGCAAGCGAAGAAGAAATGAAAGAGTGGAATGATTGAAAAAGCCTTTACAAAATCAAATCTCTTTGCTCATGGCAGTTCGAAGCAACAAGATTCGTCACATCGTATCCAAGTCCAAAGGTACGCCGTCTCAATTTACGATTGTGCCCGACTCACAAGGGTAACCTACAAATGCTGATGAATTGTTAGGCGATATTATGGCAAGCTGGCGTAAGGGAGTGATAACCGAGGATGATTAAAGCCCTTCAGGGGTGCATGAACCCTTCCCTGAAATCGTTTTGTCGACAGCATCGCTGCATAATAGTACAATCGCAGCGATAGGGCAAGGTTAGACAGGGTGCGTGGCAGGAATGTATGATTCTGCATTCATACGAAAATAACCATGTTAACATGAACATACCTAACAGAACAGAAAAATAAAAATTGAAAAAAAAAAGTTTTAAACACCAGTCATCTTGAATCGGAAATCCATGATCACTCATCTGAAAATCATTCAGGGAGCTATTCTATCGGAATCAAGTGCGTCACAGTCACATCATTTCAAATTTAAAAAGAAAGGTGTTCAGAATTTTTTTCAACATTCTACAAGATTATCACTGCACATCATGGAAAGACATATCCCAGTTTATAGAACTCGTGTCAGTAACATTAAACAACTTAAAGATGTGAACTACGATGAGTCAAAAATGTTCATCATCGGAATACCTGAACAGAGGCTCCAGAAGAAATCCAAAAGAAAGGGAAAAAATGTTTTAATGCATCGTGTGAAATCCTGAAGACAAACTTATACACTTTAACATGTAAGCAAGTAGCGGATTTCTGGTTAACCCACGTAAAACTTCCACCCACATTTGTCTATTTGCCAATCAATCGTCAATATCAAGTCAGGAAGTCGTCGGATGTTTTGAGCTTTCTATTTTTTCAGGTTGACCAGTTTGCTCTTACCTATCTACAAGTAGAACGGATTTCTTTAGCATGTCAAGAAAGGCATCCGATGGGCAAGTGATCGAACAAGGATTATCTACGCTTTTTTTAACACACATCCATACGCTGGTAAATAGCATGTTAATTTATTTGATGTACGATAAAACAACAATGTAGATGAAATGCCTTCCTCAAGGGTATAAGTGCCGTGCCGGGATCGAACCCCCGATTCTCGCGTCTCCAATCAAGCGCCTAAATAACCATGATAACTGGACCACGGCACCTCCACCTTACCAACGCTTACTCTAGAATGAAAGTATCTCATGCATTGTCATAAAGCATGACAAAGAAATAGAGTAAAATGTCAATGCAGGCTTTCTCATTGGCTCCGAAAATGAAGTAAACCTTAAGTTTAATTTTTGTTCATTAATATGCAATGGGAGTATGGAACTCGAGCCTGCATGCTAAACTCGTGCATGTGCGAGTGTGTGTGTGTGTGTGTGTGTGTGTGTGTAAAGGAGCGGCCGGGGGGGGGGGGGGGTCATACCCAAAGAGTTAATAGATATTACGTGGGCAAATTTATAACTGCTTTTGCAAAGGTTGCTATCATTTTAACGAAACGTTTTTACTCTGTCGATTTTTATTTTAATTCACCTCTCAAGACAAAATGAAAGTACCCTGCCCTTACTAGTCTGAATCCGAATGTGGTCTGAGGAAATGCTTTCGCCAGAGTAGATGACATCTGGTCTTAATAGCAGGGTTTTATGACGATACTGCTATCCCACCAAAAAGTTAAACGATTTAGGAAATTTGGACACATACTTTCAAATTTGAAGACTATTCGAAGAGTACATCGCATAATATGAATAAAAGTAGCCCTAATGAAACTACTCTGCCCTTAATAGAACTTTCAACGAGGCATCACAAATGGAAACAATGAAAGTTTAAAATATATTTTGGCCATTTTTTCCTCATCCGACATGCAGTATTCGTTTTTCACTTTCAAATAGCAAAATTAAAGCACGCAGGTACAGCAGTTGAAAGAGCACCGATTAGACAGCATTGTAATACCTCTTGCGGGTAAACATGAACCTAATTTTGGAGAGCTAAAAACGTCTCAGCATTCTCAATGCATCCCATGCATGTGTAGGGAACGCGTTTTCCATTATCTTTCCAATAAAAAGTTCCAAATTCAATAATATGATTTGCATGCTTGAGGCAATTGCTAAAGAATAATGAGCCCTAAAACTTAAAAGGATCTATCACAACTCACAAGAAGAGGAAAATTACCAGCCAGTGCAAAGGACAATACCGTACAAATAACGGATAAGGACTAATCAAACATCAAAAGGTGAGCAGAACGCATGAGACACTGATGAAAAATTTGTCAAATGCAGGCCATAGGGCAGACAAAATGGAGACAAAAATATCGATGAATGGAACACCGGATGCACATTTCTTCAGGCTACAGTTGGCTCCTCACCTCATTCAAAGATGTCCAAGATGAAGTCAGGGAATGCTGGGAAGTTCAATGCCAAGACATGGAAGAGAGATGTCAGGTCCCCTTCTTGTCTCTTTAGCCGTGGAGACACAACAGGCCGCCTAGAACATATAGCAAGTGCTGTCCGAAGAAAGATGCACCTTCAGAGGTCTAAGAAGGCCGAAAGAACCAAAGAAAAAAGGTTTTTCTGAACCTGTAGAGATTTGTGAGCTTCTCATGTGTTCGTTGCTGGTATGGCAGAGTCCGTTGCATTGGTTTGTACCTGTCCTGTCCTTGTCCACTTAGTTCGCAGTCACTGTGCATATCATCCACTCCTTACTACGTTCGCGAGAGCCCAGAGAGGCAACGGAAACGACTTTCAACTTTGGATAATATTCTTATGCAAAAGTTCTATCCGTCGGGGTCCGTTAACTATATCCGGCCAGGTATGACCAATGCTGTAGGAAGGATTCCGAATGTAGGAGGAATAATCCACATCAAGTAATTGGCAGAAAGTTTTGAAAACTCCCTTGGGCAACGGCCAAGGGGAGTTGAATATTCCACAGTGATTTAGTACACTGCCATCCCTTGTTTTTATCATCTGGGTATAGCTTGTATCATGTGTACAATACGATGTTTGAATACTTACTTGGTTTGGTGTTGGTTTTGGTGTTGATTTGTTTTGTTTTGTTTTGGTTTTGTTTTCGCTTTTCCTCCTCCCTGTTAGAGGACAGGTTGACTTTTGATATGACCCACAAACACCTAGATCTAGAGGTTTACTGGGTAAATGTAAGTACACTTAAAAGACTGGTAATCTGAACTCGCATATTCAGGACACGTCATCAATACGAGTGGAGATGAATTTGCACATTAATTGACACGGAGTTGTTTATACCACCAATCGCCAGAAAGTCGTTATGAATAATTGCCACTCGAACCCTTGCTTCTAGTCAATATTTGGGTTCTAGAAGATTACTGCGGCCTAAAAAGTAATGAGGTTATAAAGTTCCAGGCAAACATTAATATAAATATTTTGCAGGTCACAGGTTTGACACCCACTGTAAGTGCCTTCTCTCAAATGACTTTGATTGAAACTCAAAGTGCAAGCCTGCCGTCTGCATATTAAGCGTTTCATCTTAGGTTTTACTAGCATTCAGATATCGTGTCTTCCAAATTCTTGGCAAATCCACAACAAATTGATAAGAATAATTTTCACTCATTTCAAGTTTAAAGAAAATCCCCCTAAATAATCCGCATGTTAAAGTTACACTTCCATTTTATTCCTATTCCTGTGTCCTTGAAACCAGTTCAATTGTTTGAATTCATGTTCAAAAGATGAAAATCCATCGAGAATCAACTGCAATAAACATTTACATGCCTTTATTACGACGCAAACTGGAGCACTCGCGTTACAGCCATTAGTTGAAACCATTCGTGGAACGATAAATTTCATATTCGTCATCCTGAAAACCCCATCACGTCGAAGCCAAAAATACTTAAGGAATTATCTCCCATCATAATCAACACCATTCGCACATTCTCGAGCATATTCTGTCAACCTTTCTACACCACAAACGTTCACCCAAAATGAAATACTGTAATTAATTCACTCACCAACCCCTAAAAAAGATATGTTGTTCACTAAAGAGGAATTCGTATCAGGTCATCTATCCTCCCACAACCTCTGTCCTTGAAATCCTGGTGGAAATCAAATAAGAAAGCGTCGAACATTAAAACAATGCACATACGGGGATTGAAAAACTCTTATGGAGCACATAAAAATGAAAACAAAAATCATTTCATTTTATCTGGGACCTTGAACAGTGGAACAAAACTCCCACGATGAAATGAAATTCTAAAAAAAAGAAAGTAATCGAGAATTTTTACTACTACCCCCTCCCCCCTTTCCGAGCCTGCAGAGGGCTGGACTCCTCCTCTTATGAAGAAAACATATCTAAAACATCCCCAACCCCCTCCCTTACTCAGACGGTGCTTGATCGGTCCCTCCATGTCACTCGAGATTGTTTATGGACAAATCTTCATTAGATATGAAACTCGGCATGTGTCCTTTCAACATTATGACCCGATCCGTTATCAGATTTCTTACGATGTGTTTTTTTTTTTTACTTTTAAATGATATTTTTTTATTTTCTCTCAAATCAAATACATATTATACAAATCATTCATAACAACAATTTTACATATTCTTCATATAACAGGATTATGCATGACACTTTGGTTTAACATAAATTACAATAATATAAACAAGAAGAAAAAAATGTGTCACCGATCGAACGACCGCAAAGGCTAAGGTCATGATATCGGTAAAATATTTTCATTTGATCTACTAAATATCTGTTTTTCCCAGGAAACTTTATTTATTCACACTGGGAATCGGCAGAGCTTTCCAAGAACCACTAAATTATCGAGTGCATCTAATCTAAGTCACATTCTTTTGAGTTATTAGAAAATAACATATAGGTATCAAGCGCAACAGTTATCATACTTAGAGTCAACGACGCGTACTCTCGATGAAGTAGAGCACACAATCTAATATTCATAACATGACAATTATTCCTTGGCCCAATAAAACTCAGACTTCATCCTCTGAACGATGCATACTGATCTTGAAATCCTAGTCAGAAAAATATTTGTCGTTGTGGATCCAATCAATACAAGAGTTTAACCGCAACTTGAAAGCAAAGTTCCTCTGTTGCGTAAACCAGGACACTGCAGTTGCACAATATTTCGCCTTTAAAACATGACTGTCTGACTGATCTGCAAGCTTTAATTGACTTCCTATCCTTCATCATCCCTCATCTATTCTGGAAGTCTTTCATCAATCGAGAGCGCAAAAGGACCACTAAGGCTCCCTAAGAGTTTCTCATAAAGTGCACTCCAGCTGGGCGATGATGGGGTGCTGGATGTATATAGCTGGAAGGGGTGCTGCCTCTGGGGTAAAGGCAATGGGGGATAGGGAGTGGAAGGGGAGAAGGTATGTGATGATGGAATGCTGAATGGGTTGCTAGAAGGGCTTTGGATTCTTGCAGTCTGGGGAAGGGGGGAGGATGGAGGAAGGGAAATGAGACATAGAAGGGTAGGGAGGTAAAAGAGAGATGAAGGGTATAGATCGGCAGTTCAATGAGTAAACTAGAAAGGGCTGGGCCTCTCGAGGTCTTGGGGAAGGGGTAGAAGAGGTGAACTGAGACAAAGTGGCAACGAATAGATCACGGAAGGTGAGTACTGAATAGGTAGCTGGACAGATATATCTGGGAGGCGTGAGACCTTTCATGGTCTGGAGAACGTATAGAGGCATGCAGAGGAATTGCGACTAGGAGGGATAGTCAGAAGATGAGAATATGGGTAATAATCCGTTACAAAATGTGTAGCTTGTAGGGGACAGGACCTCTCATGGCATGGGGATCGAAAGGGGTACAGAAGAGCATATGCAGCCAGGAGTATATAGAGGAGAGAAAGAAGTATATTTTCTCTTTACAATACGCATGCTTGGGCTCCTTTTTGAGACGGACACATACAAACAGCAACTTGAGTTAATTATGCTCGCAGAGTATGACGAACTCAAAAATAGCTAGCATTTTCTTAATAATTGGATTTACCTAGAATTAAGACAGAAGAGAAAACGTGAGCGCTTTGGAATAGCGTATGTAGCCGATCAACTCCGAAATACCATCGGCATGATTTGGTTAGTTTCGAACGGAATCTCAAGTGTCCAATATCTCTGATGTTATCACTACGCTATTATTCCCTGAGCTCAAGCGTTTCTTCATTCAACCAAAATCACCACCTTCGTCAAAGCTGACCAAGTACAGAAGTAATCACCACCCTCGATGTCACCAGAGCCGAGAAGAATGACATAAATTCTGCACGGGAAGACAATCAGATTACTGTCCTTCACGTATGTTTGGTCTGTTCACTTCGTTAGAGCGGTCATTTCGAAATTTTAATTAGGAATCACTGAACCGCTCCAAGAACGACACCCGGATAGATATGCATCTAAAATTACAAACTCTCATGCGATAATTAGCCAAAAACACCTCTCAAAATGTGGCTCAAATAATCACTTTCCTGAGGAATTTCTTAGACTAATATATATGATCCAAAAAATCTAAAGCAATGTCTCTAATTATGTTGAAATACATGAATTCTAAAAAAAAAAAAACGTAAGTTATCTTAACCAACTGGAATATTTATGAATACTCTTCATGCTATATTATCATTGTCACTTAATTTCTTTTCTGCATTTTCAAGAACTGAAATATTAAATTTTCTTGAACTGTTATGTATTTCGAATGATTTCACCTTTCGGGTTGGTCCATCAGAAAATTTTTTGACGAAATCAGCATGGATAAAAACATCACTTTTTCATCCCTTTGACGCATCACATCTCTTTGTTTGTGTTTGAGTGATTTGGACACACTGCACGTTGATGAAGCATAAATGACACATGGATTTAAAATGACTTTGTTAGTTATCATAAAATATACTGATGGTACATCATGCGCATTTCATTAATTTGTTTGCATATTGATTCGCTGGCTTTATGCGTCAAGAATCTTGAATGTGCTGAGAGAATAAAAAATATATCAATATAATTACTACTGTAACACAAATAACAACTACGGTATCCATCCTCACCCCTTGCATTTTGTAGCATAACTTTGATTCTAGGAAAATAAAATCATATTTCATTTCGTGAGGAAGCTTAGCGGTTGAGCGAGAAATAGTTACGTCACAGTTAGAAGTTTTCCATCGTGATAATATCGTCTCTAAAGCGCTTGTAATGATTTATCCACGAGTCAAAAGCGAATCACTGGGCTCTTCTATAATGCAGTCGTAGTTTTGAGTATGAAAATATCATGAGCATACGTGTCCTTAGGATGCCACAAATGGCACACCTGTACACCATGGTGCGTATATAGAGATGAGTGCCCATGGGTGTGCTGGGTAATTCATCTCCGTTTCTGAAAATTCTTCGCTAGACCTACACCTCAATTAACTCCAGACGATCAAGGTCAAATCAGTCTTGCTACGAGCGCTTAGACGTAAATACAAATTTTCTACTACCATGACTACGATAAAATATCTAAATCGAACGCTTTCGAATCTCATATTTCAACTCGCATTCAACTCTCAGATTTTCTTTGCATATTTATTCCTGGTATTTTTCCAATGAAATCATCAGGAAATGAGACAATAATCCTTTAGGGAAATGTTCATCACCTTGATCAATTTTCAGAAAAACATGCCGTATCGCTATTTTCACGTAACAAAAACAACTTTTAGATTTTGCCGGCTCACATTTTCAGCTAATGACTCCTTGCACAATCAAAACAGTTCCTCTTACCCCCTTTTAGCGTACACGTACACATGAACCTGAGTGCAAAGGTTTCGAACTACTTTCCTGCCTTTTTAAAAACTTGTTTTAAGAAATTAGGGATGGCTTAGCATATGAGATAAAAGTCACTTTCAAAAACTTAAATTCAGCCCTATTAGCGAATGCAATTTCATAAGCTTTACCCAGGAGTTAAATCAACTGTTCCAACGACCATCAAAGCTTTCAGAATCCATTACAAGTTTTTGTGTTCTTTCTTCTGAATAACTTTCCCTGTTACGCATTCACATCATCCTTTGATTTCTTTGTTTTCTTTCTTTTCTAATATCAGAAATTGAAACAGCCCTGTCATTTGCAGTGTTTGATTTTAGAAATTCCCCCTTTCTCTTCCTCGACGCCATTTACAGATTCCATCCATTCAAGGGATAAAAATCTTTCATCTCTTGTGGGTTGCTTTGAATCAATCACTCCATCGGCAAACGCATTTTGCCATGATTCTCACCTACAAGGACTCAACAAACACATTAATCTCAACGTGTGAATTTAGCTACTTCAGGGCTCAGTTAATCCCCCAAAGTGGAGATGAATGATAGATTTTAATCACAAAGTGCAGATCTTCCATCGAGGTTTACGTGCATGATCGGAATTATTTTCTTTACATTTAATTCATGGTGTTCTGAACAGAGGCCTCTCCATTTCTTTTTGTAGCCCAAACTCTTATTGTGGGAAGTATATGAATTGTGAATTGAATAACTTAGTTTCCGCTGATACTCTACAAAACTCAGTCAATCCTTCTTCCTGTTCAAATGCATCAACAAATTCACTAAGAGACGACAAAGAAGTTATGTAACAATTCCTACTACACAAACGAGGCAAGTGGAATCCACTTGTGGATCTTCAGTAGACGAAAATGTCATTCCATTTTACCACTTACATCTAAGTTTACATCTCATTTAGATAAGAAAATACTCCACTTGACAGTTACGGCCGGTTCAACAACCCTGAATGTTTTCAAGGCCATTTTTAGGAGGAAGATTCACTTTTATTTTAGGAAGAAGATTCACTGAAGTGAATACCCCAAACACGATGAGAATTGATTGAAAAGGATCCGTGCTATTCTCACCAAAACAATCGGCAATCGTTTTGTTACCATCTTAGCAATGTTCTTACTGCCATATTGTCAAAAAATGGTAAACCTTAGCCCCAGTGGTCGAGACCACCTCTTGACACTTCCACCTGACAGATGCAGAGTATCAATCGGGACATTCGGATACATGCACCAAACACGATCATCTCCTTCCTTCAACGGTTCTTTTGGCATTGTGATTCGGGATAACACTGAACCAAACTGAATCTGTATGGACACGTCCGGTCCGGGTACACGCTCGAATCCTTCCTCTAACGGTTCTCTTGGCATTTTTATTCGGGATAACACTTAACCAAATTTAATCTGTATGGACACGTCCGGGCACACGCTCAACTCCTTCCTCAAACTGTTCTCTTTGCATTCTCATTCAGAATAACACTGAACCAAAGTTAACCTATATGGACACGTTCGGGTACACGCTCAACTCCTTCCTTCAACGGTTCTCTTGGCATTGTACTTTGGGTTAATATTGTACCAAATTAAACCGTATGGACACTTTCGGGTGCTTGCACCAAGCACGATCAATTCCTTCCCAATGGTTTTCTTGGCATTGCCCTTTGGGTCAATACTGTTCCAAATTAAATCTGTATGGACATGTTCGGGAACATGTTCGAGAACACCGCTCAATCCCCCCCCCCTTCTGACACTGGCATCTAGGATAGCATACGACCAAGAAAACACATTATCTGTATGGATACATTTGGGAAAATGAACCGAACACTCCCAGCTACTTCCCCCTAGCCTAGCTTCCCATGGTATGCCATTCGCATTTAGGATAACATAAGAAAAACACACTAAATCTATATGGAGACATTTGGGTACATGAGCCAAACGCTCTAAGCTACTCGCCCCTGTATACCCTTACCCTGGCATTTGCATCTGGGATAACATGGATAACTATGTACCATAAGAAAACTATGAGGAAGCATTCGACAAGCCACAAGAGCTGAAATCGTATTTTGGGTAAAACATCTCATGTATTAAATGTGCAGTTTGGTAGCCTTTATTTATGTTGTGTATCGATCGAATATTTGTTATAATTCTTGGGGGTTGAGAGGATATAATTCTGGAAGTTTTTTTCTAGATTTTTTAAAATAATTCATATTATTATTATTATTTTATTTTTATTATTATTATTATGAATTATGCAAATTATATGCGTGAAAATCAAGTAATGAAAGGCCCTGGATATTATTCACGCAAGAAGTTCTCTTAACATTACAAACATAAATGACAGAATATAAAAATGATTTCAATTCTTTTGTATTTTATTGTTTCCACACATTCTTTTGTACATGTATTTCTTTGCTTTGATTTCAATTCTTTTGTATTATATTGTTTCCAGACATTCTTTTCCACATGTATTTCTTTGCTTTTTCAACTTTTTTTTTTCTTTTTTAAGCATGTTATGTGTTCAGTTTCATGGCGTTATCTGGACCACTATTCAGTTAGAACAGATGATAATAATAAAGAAGAAATGAGGAATATGATGAGATGCATTTTTTTAATTCATTCATTTCTGTTTTATTTTGTTTTGTACACAAAACTCAGAAAATCTCCGTTTTCGGTCTGTTTTCTTGGTAGCAAAAGGTGCACAAGACTTGAAAGGTCTGAAAGTGGCGTGGCGTGAAATGCAGCGGTTCGAGTTGCGCAGCGAAAATTGTCTGCAGCTAATGATGCCCCAGTCTTTTAAGACTTAAACTGATGATGAAAATGATTTCATATACAATTACTTTTGCTTCTGATTGTAATTCTTATTTTTTCCCGCACACCTGCTCCTTAACCTTGAGTCCAGATGACAAATTGTACTCAAACTGAAAAATGTTGTACATAAGGACCAATTTCTTACAAGGGTATTTGACTTAGTATTCTTCTGCCCATCAAACAACAGTAATCGATGGAACTTCCTTATCTGCCATTAGCCAGACCATGTGATAAAATACATCTTTCCTCCCAGATTTTTACCGGAAGGACCAATCAGCAAAAATCAGCAGAGGAATAGTTTCAAATCAATCAAACTGAATTGCAATAAACGTCATGCAAAAATCCACCGCTGTCTAGTTCTGTCATCACTATTTTTTCGGCAGACCCATTGGTTATATCCACTGCATCTTCTTGCTCAGTATCAACGCGAGCCATCATTAAGGGAATGTCTACATCTTCAATATAAATCCCTAAAGGATCTGTCAATGTCAAATATTATATGAATTTATTCTTTTGAATGAAGGTTATATTCCTGATCATATCATGGACCTCCTAAAGACTGATTGGTAGGTACCTTCAAGATTTTTTAAAGGGGATACAGTCTAAACGTCTGCAATTTGGACTTTCTTAAAGAAGGTGGATAGATGATGGTGGTGAATCTTTTCATTTCTAACGCAAAATCCAAACCTGCAATTTACCTCTATACTGTATAATGACATATTTGGGGGGGGGGGGGTATTTCTTGTGAACATATGAATGGATGTAATCTACTTCTGAATTACTGATTATTGTTAACCGTCGATCATTACCGAAGGTTGCGTCATGAACAGATGTACCTATGTCCTTTAACATCAATAAATGCTTCATTTTACACTGGTTAATGGCATGTCTGATAGCAGATACCAGAAAGAAGGTATGTTAATGCGGTCTTAAACTGGTGTATTTAAATTCAAACGACTAAGGCATTCCGTCTTTTCATAAAAAGTAAACAAAAACATATAATAGGGGAAAAACATCGACCTGGTAGGCTGAGAGATACGCTGAACCTAACCCTAATTTGTTATGTGTTGCCCATTTAAGTAATATCTGGATCACTATAGCCTGTGTTGACCTTTTAAAGTATCCAATGGAGACACACGAACACTATGATGTGCCACTTACATACTCAACGTAAGGTGAGAGCAGCACCCTCCCCCCCCCCCCAAGAAAATAAACGAAGTAACAGCCATAAAGTGTATCGCCATGTTCGTGTGCAATCATTCTTGCAGGTAAATCGTTACATTTGACCCCGTTTGACCTTTGACCCACATACGTGACATTTTACCCCAAATAACACTGAGGTCCCTGTAAGGCATCTACCATCCAAGTGCGATTACAAACGGGCTAGTGGCTCAGAAGCTTCTAACCCCAGTAGAAACTGGCAGGCAAGTTGTAACATCTGACCCCATTTGACCTTTGACCTACATACAGGATATCTGACACCCCCCCCCCCCCCCTCACCCAAATAACATTAAGGTCCCTATAGAGCATGTACAATGCAAGTTTGGATACTAACGGGAAAATGATGGCAAAGTTATTCAAGTTTATAAGCTTCATGGACGGACGGACGGACGGACGCCGCCAAGGATCCCTTTAATAGTCTCGCTCTACCTTGGTGGCTCGACAATCATAACTCCGGCTTTACAGGGCATTACAATTCCTCAAGAGTATGAAATTGATATGTTAATTGTTAATGTTAAAACTGTTGGACTAGGAAATGAAATGGATGGAGATTAACCCTTCCGTGTACCATGATGATCCATCAGAAGCCTAGCGGAAACGCGAAAAATGTGAGGAGGGCTAAATAGACCATGAAGAATGCTCATAAACAACTAAAGGGGAATTCAAAGTATGGCAAAGTCAGTCATGTTCAGTCGTCATTATCTTACTTTCAAAATATGACAGCATGTAACATCGAAAGCGGGATCAATCAGTAGGTCTGTTATGTTTGCAAAGTCCTCCGGTATGATGAGCTTAGAAAAACAGGCAAGACTCACATGTCTGAGGAAGTCCATATGGTTCTACCCGATGACAACGCCGATGCAATCAACAGGACAACACGTTGTTTTCTTTTCCTTTTTCATAGAAAGAAAGCAATCGTTATTCCTGTATTTAATGATGGATTATCACAGTGTCAGTTAATGATTGCTGTAACTTTAACGATCGTTGTCAACAAGTGATGCTTGGAAAAGAATGACGAGGAATAGGGGTGGAGATGGGGATTGTTATAATTATCAAGAGAAACCGCAGGAAAATGAAAAGGTTAGACTGTCGGGACCTCTTACTTTAAGAACAAGTATTTCATTTCATTCCATGCCTTTCATTCCTTACAAGGGCCTTCCTTTCATGGACCCTTTCAGAATATTCTCGTAAGACGGACTAAGTAAAAATTCAGGATAACGCGTACATGATTTCACGTTCATTAAAATTTTACCCGATCAAAACATCCAGAGAACTAAGGCACTGGTGCTATTAATGCGATTTCTACAGTATGGGAATCGAACAGCATCTTACGCACTTCATTTGAAGTTGTTTTTTTTTTTTAAACTGCACTGATTTAAAACAATAATTCTTTTCTAAAAAGGGCGTCCTCATGACGGTTTTGTGTGTTGAAACCGCCACTGCTTAAGGAATTCGACAATACATGTATTTGGTAAGGTGATACACATGCAGCTACAAGTCAATACCAAGCGGTCTTTCACAGTGCACAGGTGCACTTTAATGCAGGCAATGATATTTCAGGCCCGAAATAACATTGACATGACTGAGTTCTTACATTTTATGAAGCACATTGTGCACGAACATTATGACATCAATTACCTGTACAATGTTCCTTCCAGGAATATGACATCACATCAATTAGTCTCTCAAAAAATGCTGCTGTGCATGCTGCGTGCAATTACGTGCCTATCAGAAGGGGGTAAGTCCATACAAGGCTTGCAGATCTAGATGAAGCATCCTTTTAGTTCTCAGAGGAGTAATGGACTTGAATTCCTTGAGGTAATATTAATGCTTTTTCTGGCTGAGGTCACATTCACAAATGTCAGATTATTCTAGAATTTTATTATGAAACAACTAGCTATTATGCCAACTGTTCAATCTCATTTTATTTTCGAATTTACAAGTCATAGGTCTCCCGTTTTTACTTGTCTGTGTTTACACTTTTTTTATTCTAGAATTTTATTATGAAACAACTAGCTATTATGCCAACCGTTCAATCTCATTTTATTTTCGAATTTACAAGTCATAGGTCTCCCGTTTTTACTTGTCTGTGTTTACACTTTTTTTTCTTAAGTAACGTCTATGTATACGTTCTTCTTTTGTACTTGTACATGTACTACGTTTGTTTCTTGTTTCAAAATGGTGTATTTTGTACTCATCGCATTTCTATGATCTATTTGTGAACTTTGAACTTTGATTTTTTAAATCTATCTATAATAAATGTTTAATTGAATTGAATTAAATTGAATAATTAATTCCAAGCATGGCAGCCTCCTGTATAGATATAAGACAGGTGAACAGATCAATCCCTTTGTAAGTACATATATTGATTTATACAATTCTTACAACAGAAGTTATGACCTTTATATTAAGGAAACCTTACTTGATGTACTACTACTTATCATTTAACAACGGGCTTCTCGTTAAACTGATAGCATCCGAAAGAACAAGGCGGCATGAATGTCACTAAAAAATTTCTTGATTCTTGCAAACAGATAATGTTGCAGCAGACAAGAAGTTCCCCCAAAACAACAAAACATGGGATGAAGGAGAGGCACAACATTTAAATTCACTCGGCACTGCTTATAGTCATTTTCTTCGGCAATAGTTGTAAGCAATCACACGCTTCCTATTATTAAAACAAAATTTGCTTTCATTGGAACGGCACACATAAAAAGCGCGGGGGATGTTATGACATTATTGGAAATACGGAACAGCTTCATGGCCCTGCAGGACAATTGGTCGGAATATACCGAAGTCAAACCCATGAAAACCACATATCAAATACAATCCAAATAACCTCCAATCATCCTTGCTTATAATCGTCATAGACCTACTATTTATAGCTCCATAAGATGAGAGGCTGAAGAAATGTGCTGCTCTTCTCCATTAAGGGGAAGGGAGATGAAGCAGAGTTTGACAGCATACCTCTTAGATCTTCCTCAGCCTTAATAACTGGAAGAGCGGTGGTTTATGAACGGTGTATAAAATGTCTTGGATGGTTCATCAAGAACAATGTAAAAAAAAAAAAAAAAATGGCTGTTTGAATGGAAATTATTGTATGTGATCTTCTTCAGGTTCTCTCGAGTAATCTGTTGAGTAATCTATTGAGTTCGACAACGGTCAGACATCGGTAGCGCTTTAAAAAAAAAACAACTATATATTCGATTACATGTTTTTCCTAAATACGTTTCTAAAACATTTTACTTCCAACCATGCATGCATCTCATGTTCCAAGAATTAGGAGTGATCAGTATGATCAGATAATATACATCTTTCTGAATAGATCAGTGGCATACTTTACTGTCAGTAATTCTCTTAAGAATTACATTATGCCAATTAAAAATTGCCAAAGTAGGCAGAAAGTAAATGTTTTAGCCTAAACTTTTCAACATTTATTCTATGTCAAAATTCTAATATATAAAATGAAGATGCACCTTTTCGATACATCACAGTGAATTTCATAATACAAAAACAAGATGCACACCGACGCTAATCCCACACCACTCTCGGGCTTCATCTTAAACAATATGGGGTCGCAAACAAAAGGGATTGAGGGGCATCTTATGGAATATGGCAACATCCTGCTGTCATCAAGTAGGGATAGTTTCTTTGAGATGTAACATAACATGTCACGACCGTTTTAACCTTCCTCTTCAGTCCACCATGGAAATTTTGAAAGATGAATTGCTTTCAAAATAGCCCTAAATCTTAATTTGCTACCCGCCCTGACATGGACATGCCAACTGGCCACCACACAAGCAGGGGGTACTATCATAAACGTCAGTTCCATTCCTGCCCTCACCCATTCCTGCCTTCATTAAGTTATTGACTGATAATTTGATAGTAATTCCTTGCATTTCTCTACCAGTGGGTCAAGCAACTCCCCTACTGAGAGCAATAAAATGGCTCCAGTGAAAAGGTAATGGCTACTTTCAAAGTTAATAGGTTAAGATTGGAAATAGAACGATGTATGATCCTTAAATTTACAACATAAAACACACACAAAAAAAACAAAAACAAAAACAAAAACAGAATTTGAAGATATACACTGAAATAATTATTGCTTCAACTTCACTATTCTCGAAAGAATTATTCACATTTCGATGGTCTCATGCCAACATATTTCATCTCACTCAAGATATGTCATGACACAAAAATAAATCGAGTTAATAATGTCATGGTGATCGTGGCTCATCTTATAAAGACTTTCAATTGATTTGAATTAATTACAAAATACTCTAATCTTTAATCTGCGCGTCGACTTTTGATTATTGTGGCGTGGATAATTTAAAAATGAACTCGATATAATTTAAATTTAATTCGAATTCCTGTCTTCCATCAATCCCATACCGTTTGATTCATTCAGTATTCAAGGAAATTTTCAAAACAACCAATAAAACATCATACTTTTCGGGGAAGTAGGCAAATTTCAGAACAACCAGTAAGACATCATACTTTTTCGGGGAAGTACATGTAGGCATTCAAGACGAGTTCATATCGGTGGTACTGTATATGCGGTTGTATATTATACAGATGAGTTTTAGAAGATAGCAAAGTCACGTGTCACTTAATATCAATCCAGGGTTGTGTTTCACAAAGAGTTAAGTTTGACTTAGAGTCATGCGTAAGTGCAATGCGCACCAAGTATTTAACACGTAATTTCACTGATTAGATCAATAGACTTCCAATAGTGCGCGTCCCCTGAGCATGATCTGACCAATGCGAAAATGCCTAATATACAGCATGCAACTAAGAATTTCAATGCGACTTTAAGTCAAACTTAACCCATTGCCTACTGGAGCCAGGTGGTCTCTGTACAAAACCCATGGTGATTGCAAGAATTCAGTAGTCAACGGTTAACTCTTTGTGAAACACCCCCAGAGCTCATGTCGACTGTACACACAAAGATGATGGCTTGAAATGAAACCGATTAAAGTGTGAATCATATTGTATGATATAATGAACGGGGGTATCGTGAACTTCAGCGAACCAGTCTCAAGACACCATCCCATTTATATATCTGAGAGTCAATTCGATAAAGGTCCCCCGAGGATCTTAACCTAAACCTGAGACAAATTACCATTTCTCCATGCATCGCAGGGGCAATTTTCCTTCTCTGTCAATGGACCTGTTTCTTTGCCATGCTTGTAGCGGCAGGATTACACCGTAAAATGTTTCATACAATTTAATTTTCCTCATTTTTGTTTTTCGAAAGATATAGTGACAACAATATCTGATAATGGATACTTGAACGGCATGGTTCACAAGACGACCATTTCCATTTAGTCCGTCAAATTGTTTGATAGGCATTGCAAAGTAAATGGTATTCGAAAGAATTCTTTCTTTCTGAAGCTCAGCGGTTTAGGATATGTTTGTGTGTGTGTGTGTGTGTGTGTGTGCGTGTGTGTGCGTGCGTGTTTTTGTGAGTGCTTTTTTTTTTTTGGTTGTCTCTTCTTTTTTATGTTTTTTAAATACTTTTTTCATATTATAGTTATTATGTCCTAAGGCACCCTCGACCCAAGCTTTTGCTTTTAGGTGAGTCCTCCAATTATTTATGTAATTACGATGATTGTATGTCATATTTTGTTATCAGTATCATGAATGTCAATTTTGTTGTTTCATAATTTTGCTGTTTATTTGAATAATTGGAAATAAATGTACTTGAACTGAACTGAACTGAAATGAAGTGCAAGTTAGCAGATAAATAATGCTAACTGGTCAAACGTGGTCTCTATGCACCTTATTGGTATTTTTCCTTTTGTGTATCCAATTTAGCTAGAAATGTCATGAAACTTACTTCTATATTACAAGGCAGGATAATGTTTTGATGTCACATCTCAAGTTTTGGTCTCAACTTTTGGTATGGCTATCTTCCACTGGATTCCGTGAATCTCGAAAACCACTGTAGTTGTTTTGCTTACACTAACAAAATAAGGACTGTCTTTTACACAAACATACCGAGTCAGGGAAAACAACGGAAGCCACCTTATCACGTTTGCCACTAGAATTCATGTCAAGTGATCACGGACGACTCACGAAATAAAACAAATACAGACAAATGGCATGGCGATGTCCGTTGCACGTGCAGAAACCAGCAAGTATCAGGACAGCTTGTCTTTCAGGTTCCGCCAGTATTTAATGTTGACTTCAAGATGTTAACTAATCCACCGAAAGTTTCCGATTTCGTAACAGACAATGAAAGACTGCAACAGTTATCTTTATGACAAGCAGATATAGGAATCAGAACACATATTGAATGCAATTATGAATACCAGTACAGGGTAGATAACATGCCTGGCAGGAAATGTATAAGTGGAGAAACAATCATCTCCATAACAGTCATGTGAAACAAAGATACCCCTAAATTAAACCTCGCAAATACCACAAAACTCTAACTTAAAGGCAAATAATCATTTTAGAAATAGAATCTCTTATCATGAAAATACTTTTTTTTTTAAATATTTCCTCCTACCAAAACGGATTTTTGAAGAGGGCAACATTGACCTAATGTATTTTGCTGATTCTATTTTTAAACGAAAAGAAAAAAATATTGTCAGTTCAGTGAACCGATCCTATATGAGCTGCACTTCAAAGGTCGATACTGATGGAATCAAATTTATCAATGCCTATTAAGCAAATGCATGTGCTTTAACAGTAATGTGGAGGTAGGTTACACATGCTATAAACTACTATAATACATATTTGGAAGCTGTTAGAATTGGCTTGAAGACAGGATTTAGGAGAAAACTAGATACTTGTTTTGCCTAAATATAAATCGGATTAAGTCATTTACATCAGAAAGAAATGTGCGAGGCGCCAGATTTTTCAAAGATCATTTTCCAAAACCTATCACGTATTTTGAAGGTTTCTGTTAGTATCCCAGATGAAAATATTTGCCATCGTAACATATTACCAACAACTTATGAATACAAGCGAAGAAAGTGACTGCATTTATCACTATTCCTAGTGGTCGTGTGTAAGAAAAGCGAATAATTATAGATGGTCGCCTTTCCACCTTAGTCAAATAGAACACATTGGAAGAAACATAATTCATCAGTTTATGATTTCACACTTAGTGCTCCTATCTCTAAGAAATTAAAAACTTTGATTTTACACATCCCTCCTGTATTAATACGATCAAGATGGTTCGGAAGGAAACGATATTTTCTTCGTCGTTAAATATCATTTAAAGACATTCTTAGTCTTCAAATGAATACATTTTCAATCGTAAAGCGCATTTATCACCATTCCTGTGTGTGACAAAACCTGACGGATGATGATCACCTTTCCATTTGAGTAAAAAAGAACACGATAAAAGCAACATGAATTATCAGTTTATGAAATCACACTTGGTGTTCCTATTTTAAAGACTTTTAAACTTTAATTTGGCACATTCCACCTGTACTTATACATCATTGTTAAGATAGTTCGAAAGGGAGACGATTCCCCTTAGCAATATATTATCAACCCATAGAAACAGCCTCTCCCCCCCCCCTAAGAATTTACAGAATTAATCTAAATTCCGTGCGGCCTACTTGTGACGAAGACTGACGCATGAACATTACTAATTATAGATGATCAACTGAATTACATTGATGATCATCATGCCCATACAAGCATTTAGGTCGATCATGGCCATACAAGCATTTAGGTCGATCCTTAGTGTAAGCAGGCACGGAATGGTAGGCACTTGATCGAAGAATATCTATCATACTTTAAGTATTTCGTCAACGGAATAAACGCCATTGTCATCAATTTCATAACGACAAAAAAATTACCAGCGTCATGGGGATTCGAACCCTTGACTAGCACGACTAGTAATATATTGAGCTCTGAAATGGCTTTAACCACTGCGCCACGAGCAGCTGACGAAGTTGACGGTGCACTTTATTCATTTATACCCGGATTCATTTCATACCCGGATTCATTTCTAGTCTTAACTTCTCAGACGTGATTATTTTGTAAAATTTCGTGCGCGCCTTACACGAAGGATAGACCAGCATTTATGCAGGTTCAAATGAGGACTTATATTTATAGGATTTCCATTAGCCAACACATAACCTTACACGTGGATTCGCTCACATAGTTGATATAATGGCTCAGTGACATTTGCTCCGGCGACAATAATTGCACCCATTGAAAGTCTGCACGTTAAGCCAAACATAAAAGCTAACCCAAACCCAACACTAACCTTAATCCTTATCCTCACATTATTCTGAACCAAAACCCCTATCACAACCCCAACCCTAAGCCTATATCTTTGGAGAAATTAAGACAGGAGCAATATTGTCGAGGGAGCAAATGTCGTGTCACCAATATCAATGGTCTATATAACACGACACGACTCACTTGTATCGTCCCTGGTTGTTAAACTGCTCAAAAGCAAGTGCGACGAATTAGCAATACAAATGGATAAAACTCCGGGATATCATGAATTTCCCCATATATCCTAAACCTCAGAGGCATGTCACTGAAGAATAACATTACGAATGAATAATCTTTGTATATAATTTGTTCTTTGTATATGTTCTTTTTATTGATTCTGGAATAAAGACAAACAAACAAACAATGAAAAGTATACTTACAAAATAATTGATTCTACATTATTACAAAATAATTGATTCTTTTTGCAACTTAGCAAGTAAAATAGAATGGTGGTAGAATGATTATATTGCATTAAAAACCAACAGGAATATTCGAAATTTTCTTTTGAATTACTGAAGAGTGACGAATTTGGAAGGCCAGGAAAACTGAGTTCAAGGGGCCGATTGACCAATTTCAAAGAAGAAAGAGGGGGGGGGGGGAGCAAATTCTTTCATTACTGTTGCTGTGAAGTAAAATGTGCTAGAGTAGTTTGACTAGATTGAACCTATGAAGAAAAATATTCAAAATTTTCTTGTCAAATGTGAATAATGATCTTCCACTTTCACAGGGAACCTGAGTTCAAGAGTTCAAATTTCAGAGAAAAGAAAAACTAAAGTACGCTTGAGCACTGAACTTCCAATCACCCTTTAAAGAGATATTGCGCCTCGATCGGTTTGAAGACAGGCATGACGGAACTGTTGGATAAGTGCTCGACTGGGTATTATTAATGACTCCATTCACCACAATCAAGCACACTTTCAATACATTAAGGGATCCTTCAGCAGGGACTTATCCACTAACTTTAAAAGGGGAAGGTTGCATAATGGGGTGCAAGCCTTTGGTTTTCTTTAATATGCCTCAGGTCAACCATAGATGATATTTTGACTTCTAGGATAAGGTACAATTTAGCAATTTCTCTTACATTATACAATATTCTTCTATATTAGTCAAAACGAGCTTTAAAAAATATCATTATCGAGGAAGCCATTCAGGTGAGCGTATATTAATGGATCTCCCAATGTTTCAGGCACTCAGGACTAATAGTTTGTGAAGCTCACAAGGTATTAAATGTTCATTGTCTCTAACAAGAACTCGTCCACTGAAAGCGATGTAAACTTGGGTATCAAGTGTGATTGTGATTATAGACTGTGGATGTGATGGAAGATTTTGCGATCTAATGCTGATGTGAACGTATTTTGGAATAAACCAAGAGAATCTTCTTGACGTATTCAGTTTTCTTTAATCCCCTCAAATTTTCAGCGATGGGCTGAAAAATAAACTATTTTAAAAGGAAGTCATCCTCTTGTGATGGAAAATACCGAACAAAAAAAAGCATTACAATGATCATTATCAGCAGTGTTGCATTTCCGCGAGGATCGCTGTTGGGCGGAAAACAGAATTTAGAGGTTGATTAATTGAACATGCTCTATTCTGCTCTCTCTCTCTTAATAAATTTCACTTGTATTTAAATCACATTATAAATTCTGTACTATCAACTACATCAATTAGGATAATCAGTCCATCCACACTGGGTTTTTTTTCTGTGTCTGAAATCATGCATTTCATTTTCTTTCCTCTTTTTTCGGGGGCATGTTGGACGGGGGGGGGGGGGTTGAAACTGATCCTTTCAAACGGTACAATCCTACATCTAACTTTCAAGGAATCATCATCTGGTTTCCTATTATTTCCTGTGCAGCTTATTTTGGTTAGATTTATCTGTTCTGCTACATATCTCTCTCTCTCTGCCTTTAACTCCATCGCTCATCAAAATGTTTACAAACAATTCTCCCCTAAATGAAATCGATTCGCAGATTATTATCGACCCCCTTCCTCGAATGTAACGTAAGAGCCAATACCAACTTGGTTACAAAACATGTTTATGTTTATACGGTCAAGTGTATGTCCATGCAGCGCCCCACGGGCTTACTGCAGATCAACCGTGATGGCAGGCAATGATTAGGGATGCAGGCGCACACTCCCTGATGATGCCACCGAGCGTTCAATCAATGCCTCCTAAAAGAATACTTAACGCAAGGTTACTATCTTCAAGTAGGGTGGGCAAAGGGTTATCGCAACACTGTTGTGAGAGCGCCAAGGGAGAATTTTCTTTCGTTCACTGTAAGAGGTGCGTAAAGTGAAGGTTTTCTTTCTTCATCTCCCATGAGATTACGTGTGCCCGAGGTCGCATTTAGCATGCAAATATGTGTTGAGCGCTTGCATGATACCCTCGTCACACTACCAAATCGACAAGAGAATGAACACGAAGCTAACATTTCCAAGAATGACAAAATATCGGTCGAGTGGTTTAATGTCGACATGGTGGTGTGACCTAGGAATTGGGAAGGAGGGGAGGCGCTCTATCACTGCTGCATTTGCATGCCTTCTATCAAAGTGTCTGTAGGTCCTGGAAAACGATGTGTTGTGATGGAGACAAGTTGAGAAAGATGGGTGCTTGCCTTGTATCCTTTGGGTGACTGAATTCATGATAGATGCCCTGTTTTGGTAGTGTGTACAGGGAATTACAGGATGGGTAGAATACAGCACGAGAGGGATGCAGAAAGATGGGAGAGGAGAAAAATTGAGGAAACGAGAACTCGGACGAGGGCATGCAAGTTAAAAGACAAGACAAGACACAAAGAAATGGTGAATGATAAAAAAAAAAAAATCGCGGACGGGCGAGTGTCACTGCTTTGTAGGAGTAGGGAATAATAGAGAGGGTGAAAAGGGATCACAATATTCCATTAATACGCAGATTTGGGTGAAAAAGTGGGGAAAATGATAAATTAATTAGTAAAACTACACGGCACTTTCACTGGCTAAACGCAATAAACCCTATTCCAGGGAATTCAAGAGGTAGTAAAAGTCCACGCCGATGTCGAAATGACGATCAAATTGGGATCAACATCCACGATGATGTTGAGAACGACCTCGAAACCGATTTCGAAACGATGCTGAAGATGTCCACTTCAATGTCCAAGATGAGATTTAAATCGTTCTCCAAAGGTTGATCACGTGGTGATTACAGCTAAGAATTTCCACGCTGCATACATTCTGCATACACCCTGGGTAAATTCTGGCTCAGTCTGAGAAACTCCAAGCTTATATACAAATCTGGTATAAATCTAAAATACTCTTGAAATACCATGTCCTTTGCGGATGAAAACAAAATCTAGATTCCATTCTTCATGTAAGCCAGACTATAAACAAGTCATTAACATTCTTGTCTATGTTCATTACATAATTATACACTACTGAATTCTCCTTCCCCACTCATTATGGTCAAGTTGAAATCTACAGCACACTGGAACTTCCACTTTGCTTTATGAAACAAACAATGAATCATAAGTATTCAAGTAGCTTCTACATAGTACTACATGCATATAATTATTTAAATAGCTTTAGAGAGTTACAAATCATACAAATGAAATGCTAGTATAACGAGGCTTATACCATGATCTAGAATGTTCTTCCGCTATTTCTATAAATATAAATTCATTTAACCCAATGACTAGTGAATTCTCAAATTTCCATAGGCTTAATACAGGGGCCACCCGGTTCCAGTAGGCAGTGGGTTAAAAAATAATGGAAATAACCTCCTTCCAGAAGATTTTTTTTTCAATATTATACAACAAACCACAGTTGGGTTTTAAAAAAAAAAAATGTACCTAACTCTTTAGGGTGAAAATATTGGCTTTTATTGATAACGAAACTCTTATGCTCGAAAACCCTTCTAGCATGTCTGGTGCAAGAAAATTCTCCGAATGTGTTGGGTTTTTTCCCCTTTTCTTTGGCGATGAATTCTTCATTTGCATTGAAGTGTGAGCAACAAGTGGATAAAGAAAAGGGCCACTCTAAGGAAGAAAAGGATAACCACCGTAAGCGGCGCCGATGCCCAGTGGTTTTCATGTTCTTGAGATAAATCTATAAATCTATGTAGAATCACATCAAGTGCACGAGAATTTTAGCATTTCTTACTTGGTTAAATGCAGACACCGTTAAGAGTGGCGTCAAGAATATTGATTACGTGTGTCTAGACAAACAAACGGCAGAACATTTGCATAAATTAGGCGATACGAGTTTAAAAATACCCTGATTATATCATCAGTGTATCCGAGTGCGATTTGTGTTTCCACTGCATATTCGACTATAACATGCCGTGGATGTAACTCCAACAACGAAGCGATTTCCTCATAATTTTGGTAACATGTCTTGTTGAGGACTTTTTAAAAGGAGGGAAGGATTCATGCGTTAATTCTTTTCACTTCCGGAAATCATTCTTTTTACAATACATCGGTCTGCCACTAATGACACTTGATTTAATGTTAATATTGATCATTTCTGACGGAGTCACTAGCGTTACCCCTACATTAACCGTTTTATAACAAATATAGCAGACTTAAGGATATGAACTGAGAGGCTCGTTTGTTGCTTAATTGTGCATTCTTATTATGTGTCATTCTGGGATTTCAATGGAAATTGAATTGAAGTGAAAAATGCAGACATATCATATGAAATATGAAATCTCTCGGGTCGAATTTGAGATATGCACTCCAAATTATTAGATCTAATTACTCTTTTACGGGAGCATTCCACTACCTTAAGCGCGAATTTCCTCTCCAAACATTAAAAAACCAAGAGATCCCCCCCCCCCCCCCCGCCCATGCGACTCAGAAAGGAATAGGTTTCTACTTCTGCAAACTTGTAGAGTATATCTCATCTGAACACATCCCGATGGAAATGTTTCTTGCTCTATCTGAACGTATTATCTTGAATACGATCAGCGACGACCTATGTTGGGATGAGTTCCAGAGGGTAGACGCATTTGTGGTAGAGTCCATGGTAGACGTAAGTAGGGATCAGAAAGAAGTCTCGTTCCAAGTGGCCTTGAGGCAGGAGCCATTATCATCAGAGCTTGCATCGTCCTATACAGAGGTCGTTTAACTTCGATACTTTCACAGATAAATATAATGGCATGAGCAAGTGAACTAACTTTCGTTTCGTTCTGTTACGTTGGCGAATACGAACTTCTGTCCGCATGTACATTCACTGAACATTGTTCAAAATAACATTAAAGGGATTGGCTAACTTTGTGAGCAGCCGATTTGAAAAAAATTCTCAAACTAAGATGGAACATGTGTATGAGTACTTGTCTTTGCACTCAAACCCTCTGAAATCAACCATAATTTGGAATTAAAAACTGTAAGACGCAAATCGCGATTTCATTATTTTTGGTCTCAGAGACAATAAATAAAAGGACCGTTTTGCTTGAGTTAAAAAAAAAACAAAAAAAAAAACAAAAGTTATCTGCCTCCCTCCGCGTGATACGCCAATACACACAGTACGTGCGGTACCGACCGTTATATACTTTTCAAACATTGGTTCACATTTCTAATATATAAAGATACTTCCTTTGGATATTATACTTCTAAACCTTCAGACTGGTATTTTTACACTATAACCCTTATGTTTATCCCATTTTCAAGTAGCAAAATGAAGGGTTTTTTTTTTTTATTATAACAATGTTAACCAATGCCTTTAATCGCGTGATATGAAAGTATACTCATCAATGTTAAAATTTTTATTACTACCATTATGATTATAATCAATATCATAATAATCATTATCTCACGGGTTTCAGCCTGCCGCACACTGCAAAATCTACCTGCGATCTCATTTTGTGTAAAAAAAAAATGTTACAGCAAAACCCTAAATTATCGTAGTTCTGAAGAACTAAACAAAATCACCATTGTGGACTAATGCTAGCCTTCTTGAGGGATGAAAAGCAAAATTAATTTCGAATCGTAGTGACGTCACAGCAGTTTTGCGTCTGCCTATGATTATTTTGAAGTCGATGCGGCCTTAACTCCACTAAAAGGCTTACATGAAACCAAAATTTCGAATTTAGTAAACCTATCATGCTTTGGAACCTCAGCTCGGATTATTTGTTTGAAATTTCCACGTTTTATGCACATGCAATAGTTGAAATCAACTCTTCGGGAGTCATGTTAGCATGATTAGGGATCATTGATACTGGAGAGGGAACCAATGCTTTAAAAAAAAAAAAAAACCTCTCTAAATCACAGTACATTGCACTCTATAGCAGTGGATTTTACATGCATGAGCATGGATTTGACCTCCAAAATAAAGTGATCCCTACTACGATTCGCTTAAAATTGCCAGGTCCTTTCTTGTAGAGAGTGCTGTTGCACTCTGTAATAATGACGTAGCACATGACAGGATAAAGGAATAACACTGATGTTAAACTACAATGCGCATTTATCATCAAGTTAGCCGGCCTTCTTTGAGCTATCCAGCACACACAGAAAACGAGAAAAACGTATGGTTCACCAGTTGAATGACAATGAGGTAACGGCTCTTTGGCAGAATCGTGAGAAAATAATATTCCAGATCCAAAGGTCAATCAACAAACATGTTTCAAGGGAACGAACATCTGTCGAAACCTCCAGGAGGATGGAATTCCCTCAGTTTAGGGTCATAATTAGAAAAAAGCACCTTGTTCTGGAGAGCTAACCCACCTTTACAATAGTCGAACTAATTCAGAAGTGTTGATAAAAACCACTATTTGTAGTGGATTCCATTATAATTTTAGAATAGATTCAATTTCAAGGAAAGTTATTCTTGATAACTCCTAAAATGTCAACATAAAGATGATTATATAGAGCAACATCTCATAAAGAAGTTCTGCATGCATGTTTGTATGGCTTAAACGTAAACAATTACGACGAAATGCGCATTTTGTGTCCTTAACGCGTCTTTGGCACCACCTTTGACAAAGGAGGACCATCCATTTATTCTTATTACTCCCTTCAATATTCTATCTTTTCAAGGCTAAGTCGTGTGAAATACGATACCCAGATAATTCCTTATTCTGGCAGTTTAGGTGCCTCACTGCTTGCTTTATCTTATAACTCACTTATGATCTTGATATATCAAATGCCAATGGCAAATTGCATGCAGCCTTTTAAAGATAGGAGAGGGATCTTTGAATGTTGTTAATGCTTTTGATAATATCACATGGACAATTTAATTTAGGTAAACGCGGTATGCAGTCTCCAGGATGAATTCCACACGTTTCAGATTCTATTTTGGGGAACATGCTTTATATTGAACTGCCGGTATGAAAGCGGTGCATTGTCCGCATAAATTTTCAAGAAAACAAAACAAGGCCTCCATCTTAGGTTCCAGACGTACATGACGTAAGGCAAGTTTCAGTGCTATATACGACCTTCCTCCACTTTCCAAATGGATCTTTACCATAATCAAGATATTACAGAAGGTGATTAGAAATTCGCATGAGTAGCAGCTCGAAGGCACCTTGGATGTTTGTTTTATCAAAACAACTTGCACCTCTTACAAATTGTTATTTCAATACCCCATCTTATATCAAATATCAGTAATAATTCATGCAATACAAAATTATTTTAAAAATTGCTTTTAACCCGTTGATACATATTGTCCCACATTATATGCATCGACCAATGAGGAGCGTCTCCAAGTACAGAACACTTCGTTGGGTGCTTGTTGAAATTATTCAGCAATTAAGCCATAGATTATCTGCACAGCTTTACACTCTTATAAAAATGGTGCTCTTTAGAACCTTTTCTTGACCCACATTCTGTATCTTTAAATGTTCTTAAAAGAACAATTACAAGCCTGTAAATGTTCTCCAAATATTTCTAAAAGGGGTATTTAGAACCATTACAAGGAACATTTTGGGTTCTTGAATGACACTGATATATAAAGAACCCTTCACAGAATCCCTTTTCTGTAGAGTTCTACATAAGGGACAAAAAGGGGTATAACTGGCACATTTTTCTAAAAGTGTACTAGCAATGAACTTCGTAGAGCTGTAGAGTTCTAAATACGGGACAAAAGGGATATAACTGGCACATTTTTCTAATAGTGTACTAGCAAGAGCTTCGTAGAACGATAGTGTTCTAAACACGGGACAAAAAGGCGTACAACTGGCACAATTTTCTAAGAGTGTACTAACAATGAGCATCGTAGAGCTGTAGAGTTCCGAATACGGGACAAAAAGGCGTACAACTGGCACAATTTTCTAAGAGTGTACTAGCAATGAGCTTCGTAGAGCTGTAGAGTTCTAAATACGGGACAAAAGGGGTATAACTGGCACATTTTTCTAAGAGTGTACTAGCAATGAGCTTCGTAGAGCGATAGTGTTCCAAACACGGGACAAAAAGGCGTATAACTGGCACAATTTTCTAAGAGTGTACTAGCAAGAGCTTCGTAGAACGATAGTGTTCTAAACACGGGACAAAAAGGCGTACAACTGGCACAATTTTCTAAGAGTGTACTAGCAATTAACTTCGTAGAGCTGTAGAGTTCTAAATACGGGACAAAAGGGGTATAACTGGCACAATTTTCTAAGAGTGTACTAGCAATGAGCTTCGTAGAACGATAGTGTTCCAAACACGGGACAATAAGGCGTACAACTGGCACAATTTTCTAAGAGTGTACTAGCAATGAGCTTCGTAGAGCTGTAGAGTTCTAAATACGGGACAAAAGGGGGTATAACTGGCAAATTTTTCTAAGAGTGTACTAGCAATGAACTTCGTAGAGCTGTAGAGTTCTAAATACGGGACAAAAGGGGTATAACTGGCACATTTTTCTAAGAGTGTACTAGCAATGAGCTTCGTAGAGCGATAGTGTTCCAAACACGGGACAAAAAGGCGTATAACTGGCACAATTTTCTAAGAGTGTACTAGCAATGAGCTTCGTAGAGCTGTAGAGTTCTGAATACGGGACAAAAAGGGGTATAACTGGCACATTTTTCTAAGAGTGTACTAGCAATGAGCATCGTAGAGCGATAGTGTTCTAAACACGGGACAAGAAGGCGTATATTATAACTGGCATAATTTTCTAAGAGTGTACTAGCAATGAGCTTCGTAGAGCTGTAGAGTTCTGAATACGGGACAAAAAGGAGTATAACTGGCATATTTTCTAAGAGTGTACTAGCAATGAGCTTCGTATAGAGCTGTAGAGTTCTAAATACGAGACAAAAGGGGTATAACTGGCACATTTTTCTAAGAGTGTACTAGCAATGAGCTTCGTAGAACGATAGTGTTCTAAACACGGGACAAAAAGGCGTACAACTGGCACAATTTTCTAAGAGTGTACTAGCAATGAGCTTCGTAGAGCTGTAGAGTTCTGAATACGGGACAAAAAGGGGTATAACTGGCACATGTTTCTAAAAGTGTACTAGTAATGAGCTTCGTAAAGCATCATAAAAGCTACCCGGGAAAGCTAAAAATATACTTTGTTAGTTTCATGAGACACTGAGCTGGTGATCTTCCGGAAGACACTAATTTCCAGGTCCAGATCCTTAGAGTGACATTGAAAAGCCTCTCTTTCTCTGCATGTCCCCGTCTTTGTGGTATTTTAAGAATAGACGAAAGCAACACAACAGTTTGAGAAGATTATAGCCAACAGCGTTACACCTGAGAAGCACATCCAATTAAAATGTGATCTGACGTCAAAACATTTCATATCCGTAGACCATAAACATTATTACCAAGTACACTGTGCATGATGCCAGAATACCCAGGTTATTTATAAACTGCGATTTCAATTGCAATTTATCGGAGTGCATGACGAGCGGCCGGGTTTTGAAATAAATACAGTTCGATTGATGAGGTCAATTTCAATTCTACATTCCGATAATGAATTTTAGGGAAAGAATACAAAATACAAAATTCTGCATTTAGTGTTTTTTTTCCGATTACCGACTTGGCAGTTTGAGTCATTTGACCCATTCGTGACAGAAGCCCCAGATTGTGAGGTTTGGCCCAATAACTTTTGATAAAGAGCTCTAAAAAGAAAAACATACTAGTACGAAAAACATGAACAGAAAGCTTTATATATATATATATACTGTGCCCATGTGGTTGCGGCACTGTTGGTCGTTAATGCTGAATATCTTTTAATGGAGGAAGGCACTAAACTCCGACGAATTTGAAGAAGAAAAGCTGATCAAATAGGCTTCAAATAATTCTTGTAATGAACGTGTTAATAAATGTTGTTTTAAAAAAAATGTTTATTTTCCAGTCAATAGTCCTGTATCAAATGTAATAGATTTTTTTTTCCAAGTTAGGAAAAATGAAATAATAAACTAGTATTAATAAACAAAATTTGACCGATAGACCTGAACGAAACAAACAGAAGGAAATTGAATTCCACAAACGATCATAAACGGCCATTTTATTTTATTTTCATTTATTTTTATCCTCATTTTTTGTGTGGGCATATCCTGTCCATCGGCATTCCGAATATCAATACTGCACCCAGTATTTTCCAGTCAATAGTCCTGTATCAAGTGTAATAGATTTTTTTTCCAAGTTAGGAAAAATGAAATAATAAATTAGTATTAATAAATAAAATTTGACCGATAGACCTGAACGAAACAAACAGAAGGAAATTGAATTCCACAAACGATTATAAACGGCCATTTTATTTTATTTTCATTTACTTTTATCCTCATTTTTTGTGCGGGCATATCCTGTCCATCGGCATTTCGAATATCAATACTGCACTCAGCCAGCTGTTTTTAATCAGGGTTACATTTACGATAACTCTCATCAAAGGGACATGGTTGAAATCTTATTACCGCGTTTGAAAAAAAAAATCAATAGGTTACTTAGAATTGGAATGACAGCTGACTATGAAAGCTTTGATGGTGCCGCTAATGTTTTGTCTAATGCAAGCAAGGAAAATGATTTCTGATATCTAGTCAATTTCAATTCATTCTTTGATGAAAAAAACTAAGTATGACTAACACGGGCTCTCCTTACAAAGAAATGCACCGTTTCCTTTTCAAATGAATTCAATGGACTGAATTTATTTGCGTGGCACTCTCTACAACAGAATCCTCTACACACACGCACGCGCACACACACTTATCAGAACATGTTCGGGTGCCGTTCCATAAAACTTGCTATTATAGTAACTTTGCCATCAATGGTAACTTCATAGAATACTGGATTTTGATTGGCTGTTGAGCAACGTTACCATGGTAGTTACCATTGATTGCAACGTTACTATAATAACAAGTTTTTATTCAACGGCACCCAGATTTTTTTTTTTTTTTTTTTTTTACTGTAAAGCGCCTGGAGCATGTTTTATGGAAAGGCGCTATACAGTGCGTATCAAAATAAAGGTAATCCAATTTTACAGGATTCCTATTTGAAGGATTGACTTCGCCAATTTATAGGTAGCTTAGATTACAAGAGGAACTCTTCCTCGTTCCACTGATACCTATTTGCATGACTTACGTCACCCATGACTAAATTCACTGCTATTGAAGACAACAGGTACGAATTCCATTTTTTGCAAGTTTTGGTAAACGGACAAATGACTGAACCCGCCACTTTCAATGGAGCCACAAAACTGTTATCTTATTTATTATGACCAACTTCACAGCAGAATTTTTGAAATGCTAATGGATGCAAGAGTGAAACTCACATATACCCCTGCATTTATGCTCATGATACGCTTTTAGTAGGTCTGATAATCACTGGTTATCATCAGTGATGGTTAAGAAAATGGTTTGAGTGGAGAAACTACACTTTCACCTTTGAAGGTTACACCATTTCACCAGAAAGAAGGGAGTTTGCAAAGAACTCATGAGGACTTGAGAGAACGTCTTCTGAAAAGAAGCAATTTTTTTAAACTGGAAGAATGTTAGGAAACACCTAAGCGTGGTACTAGCTGGTAGAAAGTGCACGGAGTGTTCAGGGAAAACTCTGATGCGACAAGGCATTAATCACGGCATAAATTTCCCAAAGACTAATGAGAAGAACATAATCTTTTTGATAATAAGTAAGCAAAAATCATTTAACTTGTCAATTCAACAGCAATGTGAACATACTTAATCACATGTGAACTCCCTGAAAGCGTTCAATTTATTCATTTTCTAAAACTTGCAAAAAATGGAATTTGTACCCGTCATCTTCATAATAGCAAAATACTCACTCAAGCGTAACATCAGTGATGCAAGTGAGGCATCACTGGAAAGAGGAGTTGTCCTTTTTAAATAATTAAGCTACATGCAAAACATAGAAGTGAATAACCTTGGGATAACAATCCTCTAAATCTGAATTACCTTTTTTATACGAACTGTATATCAATATGTATGTATGAACAGACTTCTGAGGAGATACAGTATCTAACGGAGAGTACAATAAAGAGTAGAGTTTAAAGCGCTATTGAAGACACACGCAAGAGGAACACGAGTTTTCATTTATGATTTTGGAATATTGTGGAATAGGTCATTGTTATACCTGTTTAGTGAACTCTGATATATATGTACATGTAGGTGTATACAACCATTTCACCCTCACAATGTCAAATTTGTACTTTTATTCATCTCTCTTTATCTTTCTTCTTTCTCTCTTTCCCTCTTTCCCTTTCTCTGTTTTCCTCTCTCTCATAATTTTTCTGGAACCCTCTGCTCTTTGTATTTTCTTCCCTATCTCTCTTCTTTACTTCCCTCCAGCCCCTTTGTTCTCTCTTCTCACTTATTTTGAACGATCTTTTCATATATGATTATGAAAAGGATTTGAGTAATTGTTATCTGTTTAGTAAACTTTTAATTTATATATCTTTCTGTATGTTTTGTACACAAAATTTCACATTTTCTCCCTTATCTCTAAAGGTGCTACTTGTATCTTTGTGAACTCAACATATATCTTGAGCTAAGAAGGAGACAAGCTGCACCTTTAGAGATAATGGAGAAAATATGAAATTTTATGTACAAAACATATTAAGAGCTGTCCTTCAGACCTGCAGCATTGCCAACTTGAGGATCGCCATACAAAGTAAACTGAGACTTTTCAAACTTTCGTAACTTTCTCATTTCGTAACCGTTTTTGATAGAACTGTTTTTGAAATTGCTTCTATTATGTCTATCCTCTCTTTTTATTAAAAGTGATTTTTTTCCGCAGGGTTTCATTCTCCTTTAACTAAGGAGGTTTAAACAAGAGCTTCTGTGAAGTTAAGAACATCCTTCTTTAGTGTGTATCCTGAAGAACGCACTGAACTCCTCACTTGTTTGGATTTCAGTGGAAGGACGTTGTGAACTCCACACCCATTTTATTGTCATGTATATGTATAGACATAAACAAACACAAACGCATATTAATGGCGATGAAGAAAATGATTCCTATTCCTATTTCTGTCCCTGATCTCTCGGTCATGCATTTTTCCCGCAGTAATTAGTATACTAACGACTACACAATGAATTTTCTTATCGTCCACGAATACATTTTTAATTCCTAATGGGATTGGCAATTAACTATATGGAATGACACTGGAAGCATCACATCTTCCGATAACCAAGCAGAGTCATTTATTTATCTCATGCCACTAGTATCCAGGAGACAACCCTAAACAACTTAAGGCCGGTTTCACGGAACGAATCGGAAAAGATGCGAATATTGAAAGAAAAAGGGCAAAGTCCAACATTCGTATTTTAGGCTCCAAAAGTTCGCAAAACATGCGCAGGGTTCGGGAGTGTCGTCAACAGAGCTTGCTTCCAAAAAGCGCTTCATCAAGTTCTTTCTTATCAAAGTCCAGTTACTGGATAAGTCTCCGAACTTTGAACCACAAGGTATGGGGTTCGAATCCCTGCCGCAGCACTAATGTCCTTTGGCAAGACACTAATCTACATTTGCCACACTCGACCCAGTGTAAATGGGTACCGGCAGGAAGGAATTCCTTGAAAGCTGTGAACGCTGAAATTGGTAGCCTAGCTTAGCCGGGGTAATATTGGGAGCGCCTTGAGCACCTTACTAGGCGGATATGTGCGCTATATAAATATCCGATATCATTATTATTATTATTGGCGTCACTGTTTTATCAAGCTGGAGTAATTTCCTATGAATAAAAATTTGAAGCAAAGTTACAGTTATAGTGCTTTATAATTTTCAGTTTCCACTGACACGTATAGAATCTCAAGACAGCGAAATGCATTTTTCTCTCGTTACCGAAATGGATTTAGCGCCTTTTGGAAGTCGATTTCAGTTCGGCGGGAGTATACATAAAATTCGAAATTTCTTGCGGTTGGAAAGTAACAAATTGAATGAGATGAAAGGGAAACTGAGCACAGGTATACATCAGACATAAATACCGAAAGGCACAGTTCTGGATTTTCAAAATGACTTTCTACAATTTTCTTTTCAACAGAACTAAATTTCAATTTCAACAACGATGACAACAGGAAACATCGCCTTTCAACTTATCAAAGGCATAATCTACTTTGACCTTCACTTATAATATGTTTGCGAAGGTGAATTAAAAAATTCAGAAACCTTTGATACAACTGAGAAGCGTGACCAGCAATTACCCTGCAGCATCATACATAATACACAAGATAAAATGTTTAATTCAGATATTGAAATTTTGCAAGGATACTACTTGAAAACATCACTGGTCATGATAATTCATGGAGGGGTGGGGGAAGGGGTGCTCCGTGTTTCTCCATGATTGCTACGACAGTCTCTCTCCCTACTAAATTTATCTGTTGTGGAGAAGTGAACTCTGACAATCTTCACTGGAATATTTCTGCTTTTCAAGTTTTCATATTTTTCGTTCTGTAAAAATGCCTTTCTTTGTAAACATTACATCCCAGGTCGTCATCCCTAGGTCGTCGTGATAAATAAAATTAAGGAATACTAGTAACCGGTATATTACCTCCTCGTTTTATTAGTGTCAAATAAAACTTGGGTGGGTTTCTACGATGGAAATGAGTAGCCAAAACTGACCAGACACGGATCACTACATCCAATATATCCCAAGGTGTATATCGAGAGAAATGACACGAGGTGATAATATTACATCCTCGTTTAATTAAACTGTGTTTATTATTTTTTTTTGGGGGGGGGGGCTTGTTCTTGAGAACAAGGATTAGATCCAGACAGTTTCATTAGGCATGGCTTTATTCTTGACCTAGTATGCTGACAGTGGATATCTCACGATTTTTGACCGAAATGACTGAGGCCTCTTCTTTTTCTCCTGCTTCTTGTCTTCTTCTTCTCTTTCTTCTTCTTCTTCTTCTTCTGGTCTCCCTATTCTTGGTTCACATTCTCTTCATAATATGATATTAGTTTTTCGGTAGGTCAATAATAATTTTGGCCTATATCGGGTTTAGTCTTTACCTCTCTCTCTCTCTCTTTCCGTCTTTCAACTAATTTGTTCTAGAGCAACACCGTCTATCTCTCTCTCTCCTTTCCCCACCAGACTGACCCGTATCCATCTCTCTTCTACCTCCTTCGTGTTCTCTCAACCTACATGACCAGCCTGGATGTACGTATTTTCTTGTCTCTTGTCTTAACCATCTCTTGCCCCTTTGCTAGCTGACCTTCTTTCTTTACTCCTTTATTCTTCTTTCTCTTCCTCTTTGTTTTCTTGTTAAAAGTACAAACCACCGTCTGGTGTATTCTCTCTGAATGCGTTTAATCCATGTGCTCTAATCAGCAATCTCGCGTAAAGACCGCACCCTTGGTTGCTAAGAAGTAGGTGATAACTGCGTCCTTGAAAGCCTATACCGAATTCTATTTGCCGTTTCTCTCCTCCTTTCCTCCACAAGAACCCCTTGTTACTTGATGACGGTTCCTCTATGCCTCTCGTTCACATTACCTTGGACTTCTTCAATGTACAGGAATGGAAATCCACTTTTCTTAAGGGGGGGGGGGGGGAGGGGTACACATTTACGGTTTGGAGTGGATTCCCATGCCCGAAAATAGTGGAATCGACTCTCAAAGGAATAATTCAATCCCTATTTCGGAATATATTCCACTATACTTCGGAGTTGATTCCCCTTCAATTTGGAGAAGATTTAGAACTAAAATTATATGATTATTAATATGACTTTTAAAAGAATAAATTTCAACTCTCTGCATGATGAGACTTTAGACTGTGATAATTAAGGAGGAATGAAATTCCTTAATGGTTACCTTGAAGTTCCTTATTCTTCTAAACTTCTTGAGGCGAGCCGTCAAGCACTTGAAGTTCAATAACTTTCTCTAGGAGCTTCTCAAGGTATAAACAGCAATCTGTAAAATAAGAAAATATGCACGAAGCTGTGAAACTAAACTCTTTTAGGTTTATACATTATGTGCATATAGAAATGAAAATGTGATATTTATGATTATTCTCAAATGTTTGTGTTAGTCCTATTTGAAATAAATGGGAAAAGAGACAGAGGACATGGAGAAGGGAAGTTTGAAAGAAAAAATCAAATTTCGAGAAAATTCTTGCATCTTCGATGCCAACTATGAAATTTTAGAGATATGTTTGTCAACAAAAGGACAGTATCAGCTTTAATAGAGCATGAGGGAGCACTCTTGAAGTAGACTTTAATGTCACTTTCAAGCTACAACTAGATTGTCAATACAGTTCAAAGTTCTGAGGGACAGTAGTTACGTTTGAAAAGTTTGGAAAGAAAGTAGTGAGGAAAAGATAAATCCATGAATGACGAAAGGCGGGTGCCAGTAAAACCCTCTTTCGTCACAATGCGTATCTGATACAAGGACAGTCAGCTTTATGTCGAGCTTATCCAGTCAATGGAGATTGGAATTGGATACCTGATGCTCACAATCACTGAAAAAGACCTTTACATTTGCTGTCAAAATGTCGGTCGTCACTCATCCCCGTCTTACCGCCACGAAATCAGGAGTGATGAGCATATTCGGTTCAGGGCATTTTGTCCCTATGAGATACAAATGCCAGAAAACGTGTCAAATTTTACCTAAGGAATTAAGGGTTTTGATTGGCTGGATTACAGATTCCTGCTACACCTCCACTGCATTTATTTCTTTCAAGAAGTTACTATTATTTTCGTCCATTTATTAGATCATATAGTGACTTTGCTACAAAAGTAGTGGTAAAGGAAAAATATAAAATTCCATTTTGTTCTTTGCATGTTTCCCACAAGTCAGCTTCACGGGTGATGTTCGTTATTCCGAAGGTTATTCAAAGGTTTGTCATTCCGAAACAAGCGAATTGCGTATACCTAGATGTTCGTTAGTCCGAAAATGAAAAAAGGGTTCGTTACTCCGAACATTTATAGCGTTATTCCGAAGGTTTGTAAGTCCAAAGGTTCGTTAGTCCGAAAATGAATTAAGGTTCGTTATTCCGAAGGTTCGTATCCGATAATGAATAAGGTTCGTTATTCCGAAACACGCAAATTGCGTATACCTAGATGTTCGATAGTCCGAAAATAAAACAAGGTTCGTTAGTCCGAAAATAACTAAGGAACTAACGAACTTCATTTTCGGACTAACGAACCTTCGGAATAACGAACCTTATTTCGTTTTCGGATTAACGAACCTTCGGAATAACGGACCTTTTTTTTTCTTCATTTTCGGACTAACGAACTTTCGGAATAATTAACTGTAATCAGCTTCACAGCCTTTTCAAGTCAATTTGAATATGTTATAATTGAAGACATGAAACTGATGAATGACACTGCAGAAACCTTGTTTATTGAGATTACTGATCGCAATAAAAGGAAAACTATCTTGGGAGTTGTTTACAAACCACCTCAGAGTAACCATACTGAATTTCTGGACACATTGAATAATTTATTACACTTTCACTCCGTTCAAAACAAAAAGTGTATCATTATGGGAGATTTCAACTATGATCTTTTATCCAGTGATGCTAATATTCCTACACATGATTTTTTAGAGACATTCCTTTCTTCCTCTTTTTTGCCACTTATTTCTAGACCCACTAGAATAACCAATACTTCGGCAACTCTTATTGACAACTTTTTTTCAAATGTATGTTCTGAATTTAAAGCTGGCATAGTCCTGTCAGATATTTCTGATCATTTTCCGATTTTCGTGTATTATTTTGAACGGTTTCTGGCAAATAACTCTACTAGTCATGCACCTAAAAGACGTATATATAGTGACGAAAACCTGTGTCGATTAAAATTAAGTCTAGAAGAAGAATCTTGGGATGACGTGTTCAATACAGAAGATGTTAATCAGTCGTATGAAATATTTGTTGAAACATTTATGTCGCATGTAAATCGAAATATTCCTTTTTCTAAACCTAAGTCTAAAAATTATAAGAAATCGCCCAGACTACCTTGGATAACCAATTCGATTCTACGTTCAATAAATCGGAAAAATAAATTATACTATAAATATATATCTAAACTTACTGATCAAACACGGATTCATTATACTAATTATAAGAATGTACTTACTGGGGTGATCCGTACTGCTAAAAAAGAGTATTATCATGATCAATTCAGTCGTTGCAAAAATGATCTTAAAAGAACATGGAATATAATCAATTCTACCATCAATAATAGATCAAAGCATTCTAAGATAACTAAGCTTAGACATAATGATACTGTAGTCGAGGATGAAGTTCAGATGCCAGATATTTTCAACGATTATTTTTCCAAAGTTGGTTTTAACCTTGCTAGGCGCATACCATCAACATATCGTTCATTTCACCGCTATCTGGGGGACAGAAATGAAAGTTCTATATTTTTCTCTCCTACGTACCCGCAAGAAGTAATTGAAATTATTTCTGGCCTAAAATTAAATAAGAGTGCAGGATTTGATGGAATTGATAACAACCTTTTACAGAAAACAATGAATTATATAGTTGATCCTCTCGTACATATATTCAATTTGTCATTACTATCTGGACATATTCCAGAATCAATGAAAATTTCGAAGATAATCCCAATTTTCAAAAAAGGTGACAATGCACTAACAAGTAATTACAGACCCATCTCTCTGCTTACAACCTTGTCAAAAATCCTTGAGAAGTTGGTCCACATACGAACAATAAAATTCTTTAAAAAGCACAACATCCTTTCTGATACTCAATTTGGCTTTCGGGAAAAGAGTAGCACTACCCATGCAATACTTTCTTTAGTTCAAACAGTTGTCAAAGCTACTGATCAGTCTTCTAATACGGTTGGTTTGTTCATAGATTTTTCTAAAGCATTTGATACTGTTCATGACATCCTACTTTACAAACTTTCTCACTATGGAATTCGGGGAAAACCGTTGACGTGGTTCAAGAATTATCTTAAAGGGCGCTCCCAGTTTGTTTCACTGAATGATCATTTCTCTGAACCTAAACCTGTCCTTTGTGGAGTTCCGCAGGGCAGTATTCTTGGCCCACTTTTGTTCATTATTTATATAAACGACATTGAGAAGTCATCTAGTTTACTTAAATTTATACCTTTTGCTGACGACTCGAATATATTTTTGTCACATAGCGATCCAGAGCAATTGACGCAAATTTTAAATAACGAACTTAATAGTGTTACAAATTGGATAAAAGCCAACAAACTGTCGCTTAATTTAGACAAAACTAGTTACATGCTATTTAGTAATAAGATTGCGACCTTACCAAATGATATAATTCTTGATGGTACTGCCATTCAAAGGGTCCAATCAACTAAATTTTTTTGGCTAATCATTGATGAAAAACTATCTTGGAAAGCGCACATTGACAATATCTGCAATATCATTGCTCGCAACACTGGTATCCTTAGCAAATTAAGACACTTCCTACCCCATTATATTATGTTATCCTTGTATTCCACGTTAATTCTTCCTTACTTGAATTACGGACTTATCGCCTGGGGCAGTGCAGCAACTTCCCAAATTAGCAGACTCTTTATATTACAAAAGAGAACAATTCGTACTATTAATAATGCAGATTTCCGGGCACACACGAATAATCTTTTTCTGAATGATAAAACTTTGAAAATTAAAGACTTGTATATTTTTCAGCTTGGACAGCTAATGTACAAGCTCAGCACTAAACAATTACCTATGCCTCTTAATGATATGTTTGTAAAAAAATGATTCGATTCATAGTTACTTCACTCGCCAGGCGAGCTCCTTCCATCTACCACTAAATAGAACATCGTTTGCTCAAAAGACATTTGTTTTTACAGGTCCAAAACTCTGGAATTCTCTTCCAAATGATATTATACAATGTAATTCAATACAAATTTTCAAAAGGAGACTTAGAAGCTTTCTTCTGAATAGCTACTAGGTAATTGCATTTCCCAATCGAATATGATTTGTAGCGTGACTTTGTGTAACTTTGATGTTTGTGTACCTTGATTGTTTTTTATGTTATATTTATCATTGTTTTGCGTCTTAAAATGATTTTGTAATTACTGAATCAGTTGTTATTACTGTTGTTTTTTCATAAAATAATAGTTCATAATAATTACATTTAACAGGGGGGCCTACACCCTACAAGCTCTGCTTTTTAGTCGGCCCTCCTTCCCTTTCAATTTTTTTTTTTCTAATTCATTGTATTGTGCAAGTTATTCTATATGTATGTTAATATGTGAAGTAAACTGTACCATCATTGTAAATATGGAAAATTGAAAGAGAAAAAATAAATGAATTGAATTGAATTGAATTGAATTTATTCGTAATTCATGTTCAAGCCAAATATGTACCATTAACTTGGTTATAGCAAAGTAGTCAAAGAGGAAAAACATTACTTTATTTCCAAAACACATGTCTAAAACATGTAAAATGTTATATATCTCTATTAATTGCCAACAAGGATAATTTTCTAAGGGGCTGCATAATACCATGCTATGTAAAAAAAAATATCTTCACTACAGCCTAAACACAAGTTACTTTGAATTAAAAAATATTAGAACACAGTATATGGTAGAGCTCCTACTCATTACCATGATCACCTAACAGTCAATTGGTCAAGTCAAAAAATTATATCAGAAATGATTGTTGTTATAATATCCATTTTCCAACTTCTGAACTTTCTATTCATTTACCCAATTTCTTTTATACTTTCTTTTATACAGTCTGTTCCTCTGATTTTTCTATTTTTTTCCTATTCATTTGTGAAGAAGATTAAATTAATTTTCTGGCTAAATCTACAAATAACATAATATTGACCTCTTCGGAAGTGGAGAAAGCAGAAAAAGATTTCGAACAGTTGAGGGAAAGAGGAATGAGGTGCATGGGTGGCTCAGAATGATGAGGGGGAAATGACGAGGTTTTTTGTAAACCAAAGTTTCCACGAGCACGCGAACGTTTTGCGAGGGATGCGAATGTTGAAACAGAAAATGGCAAATCCAGCATTCGCATTTTATGAGCCGAAAGTTCGCGAAAATTGCGCGGAGGTTCGGAAGCGTCGTCAATTGTTCGCTGGATGCGGTAAAACTATGCTTAAAAACGGAGTCATGAATTTAAGGCCCTGCGCGTTCGAAGCCCTGAACGAAAAAGGGAAAAAGAAAATGATATCAAAATTGATCATGCAACTAAAAAAAGCTCGGATGGAGCTCCAGTAGTGCATGTGCACAGTGGGTTTGTGGTACCATACATTAATGTAATTGCAGGCAATCTTCAAGTCAGAACATGAACGTAATTAGGCGTCCTGCTTACTGCATTTGGCACCTTGTGAAAAGAATACGTGTACATTATAGAATCAGGCGACATCAGGGAGGCAATGAATTATAGAATGCAACTGCAAAATGGAAATACGAATAGAAGGAAAGGAAATCTGAAAGTATAATGAGCGAGCTTATACTCAAACGCATACAACCTTTTCCTCTCGCTCTCACCATGAATAAGCTTTGATAAATCACGAAACACTATCTGTTAAATCTTAGTGCTAGGGGCAACGTTGAAGTACCTGTAACATCTCCTCCAGATAAGCATCAAGTGTCAACACGATTCGTGGGTGACATGGAGTATGCATTTATTCAGTCAATACTTTTCAGGGTTTAATTGTTACGTTGAATCAGAGAGTTACAACTCTCTGGTTGAATAAAAGTGGTACATCTTCAGAGAAAATGTAAGAAGTCAAGCAATAGACATGAATGTAAACTTACGCCCATATTGTCAAATTATGGATGGAAAAGGAATTATGCAACAATCAGGAGAACCATGAGAACAGAAGGAATTATTGCAGTTTTATTGTATCTTTTGCAGATTTTGTTGAAAGAGAATTTCACTATTAGATTTCCTGAAAAAGGTAATATAGCAAATAAGGATGCGTGCAGGATATTATTGGTAGTACATGAAGAACATTATTGTGAACTGTTCTTCGCAGATAAAGAAAAAAAACGAAATGGGGGGGGGGAGCAACAAAAAACAATGCAATAGCCTTAATGTGTCTCGCCACGTTCGTGTGCAATTATTCTTGAAGGTAAATTGTAACATTTGACCTTCGACCTACGTACATGACCTTTGACCCTCAAATAACATTGAGGTCCCTATAGAGCATGCACCATCCAAGTTTGGTTACAAACAGGCAAATGGTCGCAAAGTTATTTAAGTTTCATAAGCGTCACGGAAGACAGACGGACGCCGTTAACATGGCTAAGGATCTCTTAGTCTCGCTCTACCTCGGTGACTCGACAAAAAAACAGAGAGACGAGGGAGATGAGGGTCAACATGGAAATTTAACATCAGGATAGGATGACAATTTTTGAAATTTAATTGCGTATCTTTGCGCCATGTCAAACCACATAGATTCACATAGTTCCTTCGAGCACACAATATCCAGCAGTGTCACTGGACACGCCAATTAAACTGTCACTGTCAGCATTCGTCTGACAATCTGGATAGAGTTACGTAGTCCGGTTACATGCCGCTTGTAGACTGTTCTGAAGAGTTTGCAAAGGCATGGTCTCAAGAATGTTCCAATCTTTCCATTTGTTCTACACTGTCAAGTCTAAACCACCATTTCTTGGAAGATATTTATAATTGTATCGATTCAGATGTATTTCTCTAATGAAGAAATATACTGTGTATCACAACAAACTTTTTCCGTTTTAAATTTCTTAGAAGACAGTCACTATTCAGTGAACAACATGATGTCAAAGTCATGGCAGAATTTCTGCAAACTCATTTCGAAAGCGAATGTCATGTACCATGAGATAATCTGTGTGAGGTTAACTATGTCTGTTATTCAATACAGTTTCCATCCTTTACACCCGGCACTCTTATTGGCCTCTCCGTTAGAAAAAAAAACCCAACAGATTTAATACTGACAGTAAAGCATAATCTAGACCACCGTATGTTTCAAAGCAATATCACTGACCTCTTGCATTCACATCATGGAAGTGCCGGATGCTTAAAGCTTATATAAAGTTTTGATAGCAAAAAGAAATTTTGCACGAGACTGCATTGTGGTCAATAATTGTCCGACTTGCATAAAAAGATACGTGTGTGAGAACATGTGATTTTCTATTCATGATTTCCGGTGGAAATTAGTGTATCTTGGACCCTTGCATCCCGAAAGCTCCCCACACAACAGCGCTCTTCACAACAACTTAATTTTGCTAGTACCTTAGTATTGACTTCCCCCTCAAAACAAAAAATAATTATAGTAATAATGAATAATACATAAATAAATAAATAAATCTGATCGAAAGTATTTGACGGGGCCCACCAAAAGTGTAAATAACCTGAAAAGCGGCAGTACGTAAGTCCGGAGGAAAGCTTCGTGCATGCACAAGACTTGGGACGGACACCACCAGGCAAAGGCGTCACGGTCGTTGTACGCTGGGCATTCGTTTTATTCGGAACTCTAGATCGAGTTCATCGTCGTATATGAACTACCCAATATGAAACAAGTCTTCATCGGACAATACGGAGTCAGCTGCGCACATTCTCCAGAATAGGATGTTCCTCAGCCCTTTTGAGGACTTGGCTTTCTTCCTGATCATTTCTCATTTTCTATGACTTCTTGAGTTACTGTAATGAAACTGATGAATGACTGGAACTAGAAGTGGCTGTACATGCAGGGATCTCTTCAGGATCAAAATGGTACAGGGAAGAGATGGGGGCCTGACAGCTTTCCTCCACGCGTTGGCCTTGCTGTGCCTCGAATCCATAATAGTGGTATTCCCAAAGGCCAAACGATCCTTCAAATCAATCGATAGCCTAATTTCGGTTGACTGATCGATTTCCGTTTTGAAGTGAAAATATTCAAGCATGTACAATGTGTATAGGAATTAAAAAACAAAATCACAGAAAGTAATAATATTTGTAGAGAACAGTACTGAGATATAAAGAACAACGTTGACCAAATAATTTGAATAATGAAACTATCACAATACGGTTAGCATTAATCCTTCCTAAACAATAAGCTTAAAGGAAAACGGGTGACATGACAGAAATCTTCAATATATCAAATATGCTAGTATCGACTTCTTTTCATTGTGCCTCACTGGACAGGTGGCCATACTGTATATACCTCTATCATAGTGAAAAGGCGTTACCCTGGAAAATCGGAGTAATTGGGTCATCCTCAGGGAAGGACGGTTAAAGAAAACAAGAGCAAGGGTAGACCGAAATTAGATATACGCAAATAAATGCAAAGGGATATTGGGTAGAACGCATGGATTCTGCTGAGGAGGAAGAGAAGGCGATTCACTAACGCTTAAAGCATGGACCATGGTTAGAGGAAGAGCGAGAAAAAGAGAGGGAGAAAAGATGGAGAAAAGAATAAAGACAGAAAGGGAGAGACATGGGACAGAATGAGAAAGGAAAGATATGAGGAAGAGAAGTAACGTGGTGTATGGGAAGCACTTGAAGTTTAATCAAGTGAGGAGATCCAAAATCTCTCTAATTTAGGATCACCTATACACGTCAAGGGAAATATATCACGTGGTATATTATCCAGGTTATTTGTCTCTATTGGGCTGATACTTCAGTCACACCGACCCATACCCTTCCCATTTATTTCATTTCATTATATTCATTTCCATCATAGCAGCAAATAATTTTTTTCACAGATTTTCACTTAAAACATATTATGAGCATTAAAAAAAGCCAATTAAGATGATCATAAATTTGAACACAGATTCAGTATACACATATAATATGTATCATTTAAATCGTTGGTAAATGAACAAATTATTATTGCTAGCTGTATTGTGTGTGGGGGGGGGGGGGGGGACCATGGACAGTAAAGCTTGTAATTCAGGTTCCCTAACATAGTTTACAATTCACAGTATCATTTACTAGTGAAAAGGCATAAAAGGCATTTTTTTTCTTCCGCGGTTACTTTATTTACAGAGTTTAAATTCACCGTCCGAGCAAAGGCTCGCTTTGAAGTCTCTCTTTCAATCTCCTAGTACATCCAAATTACAACTCAATTATGAATCTAAATACCATACCATGAGTGCCGATAACCTATCTATTTTGTGCCTAAAACACAAATCCAATTACCTTGAGTAAGTTTGCTCTAGGGTCCACTTCTCTCGCTGTACTATGCCCTAAATTACAACCTATTTAGGACATTTCCTCTTCAGACATCAAATTAACCCTGTAGAAACTCCTCTAATACAAAAGGCGGTACCTGTATCATGAGAATAGCTCAATTGGAACAAATGGGCATCCTTCCATTAACTCCGCCCGTTTAATAGAGCTCCCATCCCGCAACGTCGGAGTCACGCTCCAAAGGATTGTCCTTAACTGAACCCGGCTCCGTCATATTTAACGGAGTTATGTTATTGGCCAAAACCACAACATGAAACTGGAATACAACTATATTGATTTACGCTCTATATTTTCAATTTTGAAAACGGGGAAACACACCCCTTTCCCCCCATTATCATGAATATTGTGATCATACGATATAAATTCTGCCCCCCCCCCCCCAAAAAAAAAAAAAACCAAGTTATAACCAAACCCCGTTAAATAAATACAACCAAAATTGAAAAGAAAAAACAAACAATAAAAACATTGGAAATAATCTACCAGAAAGGCAGGTTCAAACAGCTAATTGAAGAAAGGAATACACCTCATTTTGTTGAAAGTCTTCGACTGAACGAAAATTGTCATGGTAAGGCTCATTTGATTGCGCACGTGCGACTGAAAAAAAGAGAAAAAGAAATGTTATCATCGCGACCAAGAAGCCAGACAAGGCATGATAAAGCATTCTGGCATCAGTACAACCCAAGGGAGCATTATTTGTGGTTATCTATGCCGTGTGCTAAAATAACTTGTCGGAGCATACCACAAACTCTACAACGGGGTCGAAGTAAACACCCGAGGGCGCTACGGCAGGTGCGATAGATGTGGTTGGTTTTTACATAATATCTCACACTGGGACAATCGGGTTGCTTGAGAAGGACCCCGCGGCAGGGCGGCTTTGTCAGTGGCGCATTTGCCATATAAGACACAGCCGACGAACATTCAGCCCCCCCCCCCCCCTCCCCCGCATAAAACATTAACAAAATCTAGCATTATTCTTTTAAACATAATTGAAAAAAAAAATGTCTCCAGAATCCATTAAAAAAAAAAATCATCTGCAGTAGATGTGAAGTTACTGTATTCCCCACTGTCACCTATTCCTGATCGCAATCCTTTCACCAGACCGTTCCTCCATATCTTTCTTTCTTTCCTTCTAATTTCCCTCCATTTAGATATCACTCCTCTGTCTCTCACTCATCAGTCTAGGTCTGTCTTTCTTGTCACCATCACTGCACGTATCCTCTTTTTCCCCGCATCCTCTTTCGCATTCATTCCCTCCGCTATATACATGTTGACTCTGTTCACGGCTCATTAAGTAGCTCTGATGATGCCGCTAGGTAATGCAGCTAAAATAATTCATCTACGATGCCCCTTCAAAGTTTATTCATACCCAAAGCAATTCATTCTTAGTGATGCGCGAAACATAATATATATATCGGTAATCATCTGAAGTACATGTATTTCCACGTGATTATGCTACATGACAATCCACTTTTTCTTTTACACTCTTGAGCAAATTAAGTTGGGCAATAAATTGTCCATTACAAATTCACCGATTTATGAGCTATTTCTAAACCATTTTCAGTTCAAGCAAACTTGACCAATTTGTGGCGATTATCTTTACCTCATGGTTAGGCATAATCAATTCACCAAAAGTACTTGATAAATCAAGCATGTCAAGGATGAGAAACATTTGCCCAAGTTTTATCCTCTTTTTATCAAGTTGGGCAAAGTTGTTGGGCAAGTAATCGTTGGTCCGAAAATCTATCAAAACTATTCCGGTACGATTAAGGATGGCCGATCTACTAACCGTGATTAAACAGAAAGTCATTATGAAATTATAAGCGGTACATAAGAGTTCGCAGTGGAGTTCATAAGCTGAGTAGGGTAGGATAGGATAGCTTATCGCTGGACAAATCCGGCATTTTTTAGCCCTATTCTTTTAAGAATGTATAGCAATACAAATATTTGATGTATAAACAGTTAAACGCCTCGTACATGCCACGGGTGACACGTTATTAAACATAGGCATTAAAGGAAAACGCACTGATCCAAAACTTAATGACAGACTGAAAAGGCACCTTTGCGGATTACTATACTATTTTAAAGGCCATGGAAGAGATTTTCATTCTACTATTTGAAACGAGGTGCTGGGTTTCACTTTGGTTTAAAGTCGCGTTTAAGAAGGGAAGTTATACCACTGTCTGGGGTTCCCCCCCCCCCCCCCCTTCCATATGACTTACTTCTCTGTGTCGGGTTTAACTGAATGCGTATAATCCCGACCAAAGGCAAAGAGTCTGAATATGTTTTCTATCAAAACTTCTCCAACTTCAAGTTCATCCGTCCTCCTCTGTACATATATATATATATATATATATATATATACATATATATATAATTCTCGGTTTTTTACTGAAAAAATTCTCTATACCTTTCCTCGTCATTTCAGATTCACAGTATGATAGTCATACATTACCCCATAAATTCAATGATTATTCCTTCTGAATAAAATTAATTTCTGGTTTGTGAGGTACTTAATATAGGCATTGCCTTAAAATCGGTAGTAACTCATTTTCTAATACACGATACCCTTTCTTCGAATAATCTTCTGCCACTCTACCCTCTCAATCTGTCCATACGTCTCTCTCTTTGCTAATATTCATCTATCCGCCTACCTTATCTACCCTGCAAAATTGGAAGCGAGGTGGAAATTGATAAATGAATAAAAGCACGGATTGCAGGTATGCATGAAATCATTTCTCATGCATTGGAAGGTGATTACCGTGGGATAGCAAATAAACCTCTAAAACTACATTATCGCCCACAGAACTTACCTGGGAGATTCGAATTTTATCTAGGGGTATTATGTATTTTCCTGTGTCCTCAAACGCTCTTGCTTTTTAGAGATTCTCCACAGGAAAACAATCAATTTATCATATCATTTTCCTTCCTCAGCTCGTCAGATTTTTTTTTTTCCATTTAGGGTATGAAGCACCCGCAAAGAAAAACAAGTTTGAATCCAGGACAATTCAGACGATTCTCACACGAGTTGTAAAAGCCCGCTGTCTGGTTTGTTTTGCTTTTGTTTCTGTTTCATATTTTATACTTTCTGCATACGATGGACTCTGCCCTTACAACAAAAGCAATATACTCAGTATACAAACTCTGCAAAATTCACAGGCAACCCATAATATCTTCCTTAATATCAGAATAATAATGAACAGTGGGAAGTTAAAGGGCCACAACCAGCCCACATCCCCTTTAGAAACCTAATCATCAAACACTAATCCAAAGCGTTCTGAATTTTCTCAATCCAATAAGCATAACACAGGAACCACAGAAATTTTCCTTTAGGCAAAGAGGCAACAGGTGAACAAAAATAAAACTTGTCCTTTTATGATAACAATAATGCTTTGTTTACCCATGCTAATCTCTTATCTCCCAAAAGGCTTGGAAAGATTATCTCGGCTTTAGCACAGCAACCGTAGCGCCCAGGGCTGCGTTTCACGAAACCGGTCATAAGTCTAACTTCTTGGACATCCCATTGAAACGCGTGTTGTAGAATTAACACGCGTTTCAATGGGATGTCCATGAACTTAGACTTATGACGGTTTCGTGAAACGCAGCCCAGTACATTAAAGGAATAAATCCAACCTAGTACCCACTTACTGCAACTGGGTTGAGTGTGGCATATAAGGTTAATGTCTCGCAAACAATTGCAACGTTTTAGAACGGCACCCATCCCCGCGCCATTAAGTCCCGGATCCACGCGTAAATAAAAGCTTTTAAAACGCCTTCCCAGCCTTCTTGGATGATTGTGTTATATACAAGGTTTTCTTCCAGTTTATCTGGAGCCATCGGGAAGACTGACGTCAACGTCTGGGTTCAAGCAGAGAGGGTTGATTTCGAAGACAGAAATAGACCATGCAAGTAATCGAATCTTCTTTCAATAAGAAAATAAAACCATGACCTTTCAGAAAACATAGTTTTCATTCATATGGTGACCGTCACTGAAAGATACGCCTGCTGTGTTTCATTGTAAACAGATTCAATTTGATACGCATAACGTAAAATTTCAAAAGATGCTCGACTTAAAATAAGGGCTTAAACAATACGTTGTTTTGTATTTGATGTTTAATGGGTATAAAAAAAGGAATAAGTAATTACTTGTCTGTTTTTTCTTGAGCACAGCTGCCTTCATAATCTGAGTTTTGATAAGGGCATTTAAAATATGACGGTTAATAATTATGGACAGAAGTCATTTATCCACTTGCCTAGTAGCACGGGGCTACGAATCTAAACAATTTTATTCTTTAGACAAACGGCTGGCAAGACTGGCGGCCGACGTGACACAACAGCCAATAAATACTATCTATCAGCCTCAGAAAGTAGATTTCATAGGTATGTTCAGAACTCTTTTGAGGGTTAGGGATTAAGCGACGGTCGACATTTTCTGAATAACAAATGAAAAAAAAGAAGCTATGACTTGTCACGAACGTTCTTTGGGCAATTTGCACACTGAAATTTAGTGAAGTTTAGATACTCCATTTGGAAAGCAGAATTCTGTGTACTATTTAAAATTTGTGTTATGTGGCTAGCCTCATAACCAATGAAGAAAATTAGGATAGATTACACAGATTCAGGCTGATGTTATGGTGCATGTCATGAGCGACCATTTAAGTTCAAGTTTCAAGTCTAAACACATTTATTTCCAATTATTCAAGTAATAAACAAGACGATAAAACAATAAAATGACGTACATGTATTTTAACAAAACATGAGAAAATATACATTTCGTACTGTTACATAAGTAATTGGACGACACACCTCTAAAAGCAAAAGGTTGGGTCGAAGGTGCCCTTGGACATAATAAACATGAAAAAGTCAAACAAACTAAGAAACAAGCAAAGGCAACAACAACAAAAAAACCACTCACAAACACACCCACACATACACGCACACACCCACACGCACACCAATACAAGAACAGAAAAAAAGAAAACAATCCTAACCCGCTGAGCGTGGATATGTCAAATTCAAGAAACCAGAACATGGGTTATTGTGGACTGGTGTGGCCCTTCAAGACATCATTATTTTCAGAACTAGTGTAAAAAAAATACGCATAACGACAATATCTCATGTGTACCTTGTTTCTGTTTGTTCATTATTTCTTGTACATACATCAACCTTGCTAATGACCATACATGACGTAGATACTCCAAAGTATCATTTTGAGATCATAAACGGTAAAACAGATTTGATGTCTTCTGCAATGTGCCACCACTTTGAAAATTCCACATATAACCTTTAAAAAAAACATGGAAAACTTTCTGACAATCCAGTATATGCATAGTGGTTATCAAAGTGAACACTTTGTCTTTTACAGCCAATTTAGTCTGGGAGCATGTCCCGAATAGTAACCCCACTTTACATTATTAGATTTCACATAGACCATCCATTCCGCTCACGTAACCACCAGGGGTATAGCTCCCCGGGCCTCCCAAAAGTGTCCCCAAAGTCCTGGGGAGCGTTTCATGAAAGGACTTGTCGGATGTTTTATCCGACAAAGTCTGTTTTATCCGACAGTTGCCATAGCAACGATGCTTCTCAGTCAATCAAAATCAAGGAAAGATGTCAGATCTGACAAATTGTCAGACAACAAAATTGATGAAACGCTCCCCTGTTCATTTTATCCTATCTAATATTATGCACCAAACTTTTTCAGAAGAAAGTTGAGTAACAATTACCAAAAACGCAATCCTTTTTTTTTTTCTTCACTTCTCAACCTCAATAAATCAAGAGATTTTTTTAATTGAAGTCAGGTCAAACTGATACAGATTACAGAACGATCTTCAGGAATACAGTTTTCCTGGGGATTAATGTGGTGTTTAAAGACAATAAGTCATTTAAAATGTAAAAAGGTTAACACACGAATTACCTTATGGAATTCTACTTGTAACAGACCAAAAATACACTGTTATTTGAGAGAAGATTAATTATGCATTGATTGATAATTTAGCAATTGTTTAGTATCAGCACCGGAAACTAACAGGAAGTCTTATTATGTTCACAAATTTAAAACTTCTGAAGAAGCATGGTTCATTCATCTTCTAGTTAAAAGCTATGACACAATGGTCATTTTGTCCAAGAAACTGCATTCCACTGCAGTGAGAAAACCTTATTAATGACATTAGGTCAAGAGTCAACGACTCTCCAGGGAGAGAGTATACCCATTATATAGGGGTAGGGATACCAGACAGATTCACTCCTGTACTGCACCCTCACTGGGGCAGGCAGCGAGCCTGTATCAGCAGAATATGGGATCAATTTAGGTAAGAAGATCATCTTTTTGTCCATTTTGTTATGAATTATTTTGTGATTATTGTGTTGTTTTACATGTGTATCTATTATGTAATCTTTAGTTTGTAGTTTCAAAATGTGTTGAGGTTTGTCATTTATATTTTTAGTTAATTCGTTCACACACAATAAGGGGTTATCTGTGTATTTGTATATAGCTCAAGAAGGTTATTGTACTGGTCGGAGTAAAGGAATGTTATTGAAGCAGTTTCAGAGAAGATTTGAAAAGGCATTAAAGTCGCTATGACAACCACTGCCATGATCCAGTGATTACTTTGGGTTTGGGAGCGTACTCTAGTTTAGGTTACCGAAAGTCCAGTTTCATTCTAAGTCTATTTGTAAGTTTGGAGTAAGAAGTCACAATATTTTATATGTTATTCTTTCATGTTAATTTTAGCCGAACTGCAGAATGTAACTTAAGAAGAGGCGGATTGAGAGGAAACAGTCCTCGAGCCGGATTGCCAGGGTGAGTGGTTATTCCATGAACCACTAATGCAATGTAATTTTTAAAATAGAAATCTGTTATACTGTTAAGATACAAGTGATAGTTGAATTCATATATTTGGTGGAAAAGTTATCCATAATGATGGAGGAACTGTAATTGTGATTAGATGCTTGTTTTTATGCAATACTGATTAAGTGCTAATGAATGGGTACAAACAACAAGTTTGTTATTATTATCACGAGTCTATCTGACATCATATTGATGGAATCTGGTGTATCTTGGGGTCACAGTCGAATATATGTTTATCATGTGTATTTCACAAACATGTCCTTATTTGTTAATTGTTTTATAAATTTTATTATTATCCAGGTCTTTCTTATATGCACATGAAATTAAAAGAACCTCAACACAAGGAACGGCGTGACGTGTCATTATTTCTACCGTCTGTTTTCCGAGTGTTACATACTCATGACTCTTTGGTTGAATTATTCATAATCAACATTCGGGCATTCAGGACATGCAGGGGGATGAAAGATATCCAAGATAAATCGAGATCTTAAACTATCCTATTCCTATTTGCTGTGGCGAGCTTAATCCTAATCTACTTTTTTTTTTTTCTCGTCTCTTTTAATCTATATGTCCCTCTACCTCTCACCATGGGAAGCTCTCCTATCTAACCAATTTCTTTCTCTCCTCCTTTTCGTCCCTCTCTACCTCTAATTCTCCCTTTTTTCTTCTTTTTTTTTTTTCTTTCGTTGGTAACCTTCAACATGGCATATTTACCTGAAGTCGATAGCCTACTCGCCCTACGCCAATGTCGAAGTCTATAACTTGATTTTCACGTGAACTTGTGAGGAATTGAATTCAAAATCCGCCTCCTTGACTATACTATCTCAATCTATTGTTTGAAACCGAATCAATCATAGGCAACAGATATTTTGGTCCACTTAAGGGATTTTATGTTCGCATTAGATGCATGCTGGTGTTTATTTCTGCAATTGAGTTACACACAGAAAGTGGATTAACCTCCTTGCGTCTTTCCATGTTGGCCATTTTGCTTCATTTTCTGGTATTGCTCGGATGGCTTAACATCTGTGGATATTCCACTCTGGAATAAAATGCCGTTGTTAAGGTTCCACTGAGACTTTAACCCCTCTCGATTAAGCAGCCAAAGGGAAAAGGGGAATGGAATTTCAGTTCGAGAGGCCTTCCTTCAAGTTCTCATTTCAGTGATATTTCAGATAACCCTGCATCACCGTAAGAATTCGACAGTAAGTCCCCAACCAGTTCGTAAAAAATTAATTTTCAATTTAAATATATTTCAACGTATTTCTTTATCATTTCAAACATTTCAAATCCCAGCAGGGCCCTTACGTCTTCGGCAAGACATTGCTGCACGTTCACTTCTATCCTATTCAATGAGTACCCGGTATAGGAAGTAATTCCATGCTTTGCGCCTTCCATCATGGTAGCTTAGCTACATAAATACAATACCTGTGAGTTTTGCTGGATGATTCATCATCAAAACAAAAACCTTTTTAAAAGATGATTACAAATGGGATCAATAAAAAGATGAATTGGGATCAAATTCCACTTTTTTTTTAAATTTTGGCGGCGGTATTTGGGGAATCAATACAGACGTGTATAAGTCACTTTCGAAAGACGCGACTCAGGCTCCAACCTGGGTCCGTTCAGAATCATTTTGTAGGCGAAGTTACCGCTAGACCAACTCCTACTCCGTATTGCAACTGAAAGCGCTAAGATTATGATGATGAACGTCTCATGTTTAATACAGGTTATTATTTATATTCATAGGTAGCGTCATGAAAAACACTGTCGGTTTTATCACTGATGTCGCGTCGGTATGACTGTAGATGATACTCAATTTCCTTAAATGATTTAACGATAAATAGCTATTCAGTACAAATTGGGTTGAGGATAGTGTGGTTTCATGACACATGCTATAGCGATCAATTCCAACAATGAATTCAGAGCTTCAACCTGGTATCCAACTATATATCAACCTTACTCAAAAACGTCAACCTCAAGATCAAAATGACTACTCCAATCCTTACCCTATATCTTTGAAGAAATAATACCATTATCTTATATAGCACAGACGGATGGTAATACGAGAGACAAACGCGGTCAAGATAATCGTGATAATTACTGCTGTCGCTGTTGATGATATCCAATCAATTATTAAAAGAACGAATAAATTCATGTGAAACGGTAACCACTCCCCCCCCCCCCCCCCCCCCCCCCCCCCCGCGGTAAGACAAAATTGTTTTGGATACGTATGGACAAACGCAGATCACTATGACCATGAAGACACGAAGGATATATCAAAGCAAGAGTATATAGAATTTTGGTTTTCAAAGCCAACTATAGGATGATGAGGTTTTCTCTTCAAATACCAGCCGAAGGGACACATGGAGATATTTAACTCTCTTGATATACAGCATAATTGATTACCAGCCTAAAGGCATCTCGCTTCTCGCTACTGTCTTAAAACGTGACGACATACGTGTTGGTTGTACTAAATCCATCATAATCCTTCATCGGTCATCCTTTGACTCAAATTTTAAAAAGATATAGATCGCGTGACATGAGGGGAAATGCATCTAAAGAATAATTTTCTTTAATTTTCTTAGATTTAAAAAAAAAAACAATCGTCAACTCATCTATCATTATTCACTGATATTAGGAGAATTTTCTTTAAATCTTCATAAATTTAAAATCCTAACTATGTTCCAGAAGTGGTTCATTGTAGACATCTATAGCAAAGACTGAAACTGCTGAATATCATCAGTGAATAAACCACTTCAAATGATGAAAGTTACACGATAGAAGATACATATTGGACCGTATCTATAAAACTAGTATTTGGTTGGAATCTAAAGCAACCACGTCAAAGTTTATACGCTCAAGTAATTACTCAAGCGACTGCTAGTGCTCGACCCTTTTCGTGGCCTGAGAACTAAAGCCCTATGTCAAGCCTAGTTCTCACGGGGTACGCGAACGTTTAGCGAATGATGCGTATGTCGAAAAAAATGGCAAAGTCCAACGTTCGCATTTTAGACGCCAGAACTTCGCAAAACTTGCGCGGGAGTTCGGAAGCATCGTCAAATGTTCGCTGGCGTCGGTTTAAAGGACTCGTCACATATTAGTGAATCGAGCTAACGAATGCCTAACGAACAGCTATTCTTTAAAAGTGCAGATACGCTCAAATTAGCTAATATCGTCCCTGTTTTCACGAAGTGACGGATACGAGGAAAATCGTAATTTTTCAATTTTTAGTTTTTTTGCATTTTTGGACATCTTTCACTAACATCTTGAACTTCACAGAGTTTCAGACCGTAATAACGTCTAATTACGTAACTATGGCAATGACGTCAACAAGAAAATACCTAGTAAAAGGATTTTCTGTTTTCACGAAGTGACGGCTTTCAGCCGTCCCATATGCTTTACGTGTGCGGCTGAGTTCCGTCACTTCGTGAAAACACATAAAAGAGCGCGTTTCGCTTTGAATACGTGATCGCGCAGAATTAGGTCAAATGCGCGCTCATCAAGTCCCATTTGTTTAACACGCATGCGGATGAGATCCGTCACTTCGTGAAAACAAAATCACAGTGGAACCTTGAATTTTGTTTTCACGAAATGATGGCATTGTTTACACCTCGTTTTCTTTTAAAATATAAAAAGAATAAGCAAATGATTGATAATGAAAATTGTCCAGAATATGCCCTATACGAGGATATAAAATTTATTTACCCTTCATACATTAAAGAGGTTGAGATTGAGGTCTGAAACTTTGAAAGCGATTTACTCAAAACTAACTTTTTTAAAGTTGCGCGCTCATCCGTCACTTCGTGAAAACAGGGACGATATGTGACGGGACCTTCAGAACCCTATTGTGGCAAAGAGTTTTAGCGTATTTGAGCGTATCTGGACTTTAAAAAATAGCTGTTCGTTAGGCATTCGTTAGCTCGATTCGCTAATATGTGACGGGGCCTTTAGTTCGGTGGGAGTTTCAGAAAAGTTTTAAATTTCTTGCGAACGTTTCCCGTATCCCAGAGCGTGATTTGTTCGCAATTTGATAGCAAAAATGTCTAAAAAGCTTCATAATAATTATGCGCGCGAACTTTCACGACGTGCGCGATTTTCTCAAAATCTTCGTGAAACACCCAAAAGATTCCGCAGTTTAGAGAATGTTTCGCGAAATTAGCGAAGTTCGTCCGATTAAATATTCCCGACCTTTTCAAGAACTGTTCGTGTACTACCGTATCGGAAGCGCCGCCAATTATTCGTTTTTAGTTCGGTAGAATTTCAAAAAACTTTGTGAAATTTTTGCGAACGTTTTCCTTATCCCTCGAACAATAACTGACAACGCTTCCGAACCTTTGGCGAAGTTTTGAAGCAATTTTTCGATATTCGCATCCTTCGCAAAAACGTTCGCGTGCCCGTGAAAACCGCACTTAATGCTGGACTTTGCCACTTTTAAAACATTCGCATCATTTGCAAAAAGTTCGCGTGCCCGTGAAAGCTATGCCTCAGGCACGTGGTTTGACAGCTGGTATCAGAAAGTTTTCAAAAGGGCTGCAAACTACAAAATCAGTTCAGGGGGACAATACAAAAGCTTTTGTGCACCAAAGCAAAATCACTGTTCAAAGTGTTTCTTTCAGTTCTTTTTCAAAAGTGGATGCAGAAAGCTATTTGACTTTATTGCTCTTAAATGCCATAAAAAAGCATTGTGACTGATTAATTTACGGTTTTGAAATGCTGTAACTGAATAAAAATATCACCTACCTACTGTATTTACAAAGAAAGAAAGAGCATTTCAAAATTGAAAAAAATAACGACTAGTTATTTCCAGCGCGTCCTTGCAAGTAAACACGTAAGGTTCTAGAAAAAGAGCTTGCAAAATACCAAGCAAATGATTGTTAACAAAAAGAGAAAAATCCTCGTGTTCGAATAGGCATTTAGTACGGAGAAAATCCTTTGTTTACACGTTAAAACTTTTCTATTGATTCTGAGTTTGTTTTTTAAAGACAAAATTGAAGATGAACGTAAGTTTACGCTAGTCGGGTGAAGCGACTTCTCTCAAGAAGGCAAGCTTGTGCTTCGTCTTGCAAGCAGTTACTTGCTTGGAATATCTAAACATGTAAGCTAAAGGTAAGGGAAAAAAACACATTTCTTAGGCTTTTCCAGTTTTATAGATACTGGAACATATCACAGGATATAACAAATCTATTGTCAAATGCAGTGCAGATTCAGACAAAAATACCGAACAAGCAACACCTATTTTTCAATATCATTCCAAAATCAGCTAAAGAGGATTATCTGTATGAAAAATCATTTTCATTTTCCCTTTTCAGTCCTGAAAAGTTAACAAAGAGACAATGAAAACGACAAACCAAATATTAAATAATCATTTATTGTATATACAAAATTTTCCTTTTATTCCATTTCTCTAATGGCGTCAAATCGGTAAAATCTCCTTAATTATTGATACGATTGAATAAATATTTGCTCTTTCCTACCTCCAACGATTTTATACGTTTAATAATTCAGTGACATAGACCAGAAGAGATCTCAATACCATGGCATAATGCTTTTATTGTTTCAAGTAATATTTGGTCTTCGTTTATATTCTATACACGTGTATAATCCGCAATCTGCAAATGAACCACGCTGCATACAATTATGTTCGTGAGTAAGTAGCAATCTCGTTAATAAAGTATACGGCGATTCTCTCACAATATTCCGCAATAACGAGATGAAATAAGATACATATATATCAATCTCCCCCCAAAATTGGGAATAATCTGTCTTCAGTTCACCCCTCTTTCCAACTACGTAAAAAAATCATCACCTTTCACATTTTAGGCCAGAATTAAAATCCTCACATAGCGAATGACTGAAGCATACATTGTATGATAACGTGCCCTTCACCTGTTTCACAGACGCAGGCTATGTTACTGTGGAAAACACTCCGTCCCTCGGATAGGACGTCAAAATGGAGGCCCCATGTAGAGGAGAGTCGCCACTTTGAACACGGCCAACCAGCACTGCTAACCAACACTGCTCAAGAGAACGCCAAATGTTTATTCGCTGCTTTTTTTTTCTTTTGGGACAGGAAACTGAAAGTGAAATCTATGATTGAGATATCTGCTAAACTAATAATCAGTAAACGATTTAAGTATTAGACAGTCATGTACAGAATATGGTGGTGGTTGTTGATGTTGTTGTTTTACGATTCAAAGATTATTATGCATCACTGTGTAAATTGTTCTTAATCTTGTTTTAAGCCCACCGCACACTATACGATCCGCCTGCGATCCGATTTAGGAAAAATTTGTTATAGCATTTGATATGAACATTCAAACATGTAAAATTTTAATGATCAAAGTTCCGAATAGTTGTATAAATACTAAAATCGGAATTCCGAGCTATTGCGAGCCTTCCAGTAGGAATAAAAGCGAATTAAATTCCCATTCGTAGTGACGTCACAGCAATCTTGCTATCGGGTACGATTTGAAGCCGATTTGGCCTTTCCTCCTACCACAAGGCTTGCAGTTAACCAAAACTTCGATTTCAGTTTTCCTGTCATTAATCCGAACTTCAAATTAAAAAAAATCTTACTTGTTAACTGTCATATTTAATGTCACATGCCATGTTTGATAATCAGGTCACAGTCGGATCGTATAGTGAGCGGAGGGCTTTAATGGAAATCAAATCGTCCCAACACCATGGGAACAAGAAGAAATGCCACAAAACCGTGTGCAGCAAAGAAGAATACAATGTAATGTTGTATTTTAGTGGCACGTAACAATGAAAATTATATATATTCATATACTGCACTGAAGTCTGACATAATTCAGCTAGTAACTTGAATTTCTACAAAGATCATAAAAATCTCAGAAACAAAAAATAGTGCTACCTGAAATGCCGGTGTAAAAGTGGTTTACTGACATAATATAGACATCGATCACCCTAACTAAAACAAAAGACAAACTTATCTAAAAATTGAATAGCGTGATAGCGCAAATGAATATACATGAACAAAATTGAAAGATAAGTCATGCGCTTTAGACATCCAAGACGTATCGAATACGCGGATTTAAACCTTTAATGGAAAATAGCAGAAATACATCAACAATATTTACGCCCACACATTCCCAGGGTTGTCCTTTATTCTAAGCAAATGTGTATTCTTAAATGAAATTAAATGAAATGTTGATAACACGTCATGAAACCTGGAAGGGACTAAACAAGAAAAGGGTTACTTATACATTGAAATAAATATTAAATGGGGATGTAATATATCAAAATAATATTTAATGATTTGGTTGCTGCTTGGGTTTTATTAATGTTACAGTTGAAATATTTATTAAGAAGTCCCCGCACTGTAAACTTTGGTTCTAAAAGTTCCTATATCGACGGTCTTGTTTATATGTATGAAGTATCATTGCTTTATACCAAAGTATTACTGAGCACATCAATTTTTAAAGAATCTGGAGGGTGGCGGTATCCTATTGTTGTGGAAAGTGATTAAGTGATCTAACATTGGGTTTCCCCTGTCAGGCCTGTGAAATCATATTAATTAAAGAAATGGGGGTAGTAGTGCACAGATGAAAAGAAAAATTCATTAAAAATGAAAAGAGTAGGGGCTGTAAACAAACATTTTAAAGTGAACGAACATCCTTTTCCAAATAAGACAATGTCGTTCTATACAAATTGACAATGACCTATCAAAATATGAAGAACGGTGGCAAGACAGGCCTGTAGTGTTTACGAGTATGGAAGCATTCTGTATACACTTACGCTTGTGGAACGATCTGAAGCGATGAGATGTAGGCTGACAAATCCACCATCCTAGATAAACTTAAAAAGGAGTAATCCTACTGTTTCAACTCTTGAAAACAGAAAAAAGAGTTTTTTTTTTTTCTTCAACACTCACAAGCTGCAAAAATCGAGCTTAATTGCAACATTTAGCTCTCAAAGGCAAGTCAACGAAGTCGCTTTACGAGGAAATCGCGTCTGTACAAGTATCAGTGCAACTACCGAAAAAAGCAAAATGTCCAAATGCAACATTCAAAGCTGCAACAAAATTAATTATTCTTTAAGACTTTATAGCAAGACGGCACGTTTCTCCGTATGTAGGGGTAAATCAGTAATGACAATACATATCACGACTCCCACTAAAAATATATATATATATATATATTCTCCGGTGACAAGGTGTCAAACGAGTATAGTTTTTAAACAACAATGTCAGATGAAAGGTTCTTGTCCAAAGTGATCGCTCCGAGTGTCAAATCAAAAACAGATATTACTAAGATAAAAGGTGTGCTCCCGCACACGCAGTGAAATATGAATATGACCTTTATTATGTACCTGCCAGTGGTATGCTAAAGACACCTTTTTTCATTCGTGAATCCAGCAGATAATTGGTATCTCGAAAAGCATTTTAAAAGTTAAATCATCTACGATCAATCATACTATGAGATGAAACACCGATACCATACTTCCATGCATCCTCTTCTTATATGTGTATTCCAGTTACTCTTGGGCACAAGTGAACAGAAATGCACATTGGCGTAGTGCGATGCTCGTTTTCCAGTACACACCGTTAAACACCCCTCGATTCCTTATAAGGTCACAAAGGGTGGGGCGTAACAAAATGATGGCCAATGAATGATAGAACGTTAGACTACTAGGGGAAACGTATTTGGTGGCGTGCGGGTGAAAGTTTGTGTGCGTGTGTGTGTGTTTGCCCGTGTAGAGCAAGGGATGAATACACAGAAATCCTTTAGATTATGCATCAAACACACACCCCTTTCCTTGAGTGTACTTGGCAATATAAATACCACTCACGCACGCATATACGACTTTTGAGGGCATGCGATTGGTTGAAAGTATCGTTCTCAGTCAACCAATGACATAATTATTAGACTGCTATGAAATCATTAATAGCGTATATATATTAGTAGAGTAGACATAACAGTAATGAAATCATGTTGTTGTCTTATTCAAATCTTCTTATACCTGCATAAAATATTAGTAATAAAGCAACGGTAAGGATATCATTTAAGACGATTTTCAGTATAAGGTTACGGTAGAGACATTTTCTCAGTTAAAGTCAGAATTAGCTTTGAACAAAAACCAATCTGATTTCTCTTAACGTGTTTTATATTCTCATTCTTGAAATTCACCTCATTCAAGTCAAATATAATGGAGTGGTATGAGGTGAATATAATACTGTCACATTTTCCAATGCTAATTTATCTGTATCCTTCATTTACTCCAATTGGTTATCTTTATTCATCTTTATTTATATTTAAATTGATCATTATCTATATCATGTGATTGTTTGCGCTCCAATATTACTACGGCTCCGATAAAAATAAAATAAAATAAAATGTAGAAAATACAAATAAAATAAAATAAAATAAAATGAAATGAAATAAAAAATAATGAATCATGTTATCGTCATATCCTTCCGAGAAGTGGGAGAAGGAGGGGGATTATGGCAAGCAACACACACACACACATACACACACAAACATTTAGGACGTTCTTAACCTATTTTGAATTCTGGACAACATTAATTTTTTTTTAAAGAAAAAAATCAACACTATAAGCAGTAATATGTAGTTCATCATTTTTTAAATTCCTGAGTGGTTTTGAAATCATTTCTTCCTTAAAAAGTAGAGGTAAATTTTATATCCCCCATCCCACCGTCATATGTGGGAGGGGTGTATGTATTGTACTCCCGCCAACCCTGGATTTACACCCGTACTTTCGACGTCATCATGAAGAATAAACTCGAGAATGTGCGTGATCAGGTTGACACAAAAATTCGGGAAAATGGAATAGATCTGAAAACAAACATCACGACCCTCATGCTCAACCATGGCAACATAGAAAACGAAAACGGAGAAGCAGAAAAATTCAGGCTTAGATACGCACTCAGAATATGAAAAATCTATCTACAGGTGCAAACCAATCAAAATCATCGAGAGAAATCAACTTTGAAATATCTATGTGAGGTGATATTCAACCCTGCAGGATTTCATTGGAAAAAGAATCACTTTTATTAATACTTAATTAAAGATTGCTGTTGATAATTTCACAAGTCTGACAGAAATAGATTACTGTCAATGTCACGCAAACCTTTATTTTGGAGCTTTGAATAATTTTTTTTTAATGCAATTGAATGCTAGATCACTGTAGGGTTTTTTTCAGAGGCGGATGAAAGGGAGATCAAAGCACCTTCCTTCACCCTCCCTTCCCCCGGGGGAAAAAAAATTCCTTGGGGGAAGAAGAAAATGAAAACTGACTATTAAACGGATCAATATCAAATATTAAACAAACTGGCTTAATAATTCAGATTCTCATTCTATCAAAGGAATTAAAAAAAAACTGTACATTAACTTAAAGAGAATTATGTCATCGTTCATTATGGGTAGAGTAACGAATCACGATCGTTGAGGAATAACAAGTTACATTAATCAAAACTTTCATTTTCAGGCCCTCCGGTGATTAATCGACCGTAACTCGTCATGCCTCAATAATATCATATTTTTTTGGAATTACATTAAGTATTACTGTTGTTGGAAAAAAAATGAACTTTGAGTTATAAATCTAATTTATTGTCCAAATGTGTTTCCAGTGTATCCAAGAATCTTGAAAAGATTCAAAGAATTTTTTTTTTTTTTTTTTGGGGGGGGGGGAATGAATAATTCTGGATGAAATACGATTAAGTACACATTGAATTAAAGACAACGAAAAAAATTGCCTTAAAATCGACATAGTAATAAGTCACCCACCGTAATTTGTCATGCTTCAACGATCACAGCTTGCCACCATACTTCTCTTAGCGACGATAATGTTCTTTAAATCAATTTCTATTTTTTTTCTATTTCATTTAGGAGTGATTTAAAAATCTGAACATGAAATTTGTTTGTTTTATGTACTAATTTCTCACCGTGTCCAAATGATTATCATCTACACTCTATATATGTGTGGGCGTGCGTTCGCATGTGTGTTTAAAATAATATGACTATTTTATGAGTGACTTTGTAAGCACTTTTGTGCAGTTTATCTCAACGTCAATTCAAATGCACAAATTTCCATTTTTCCCTTACCCTACACACTAAGAAAAAAGGGTTCAAGTTTGCACCCTAACTGCAACATTGGTAGCACCATATTGGGTGCAATCTTGCACCCTAAATGAAAAAGGTGCAAAAATGCACCTTTTAGGAAGGGTGCAAAACATTTTGCATTCAAAAGGGTGCAAATACCCACCTTTTCTAAAGGGTACAACTCTGTACCCTTTACGGTGCAAACCGTAGTTAAGTGCACCCTTAAAGGTGCAAAAAAGCTTCTTAGGATGCCAAAGTTGCACCCAAAAAGGAGCTCCCAGTGTTGCATTTGAAGGGTGCAAAATTGTACCTTTTTTCTTAGTGTGTAAAGGATTCGTTAAATGTACATACTGGATATACATGTATATCTGAATATGAATATCAAGCACAAAAATTTGTTCTTAAACAAGGAATTATCATATAGGCGGGAGTGACAGAAAGTGAACTGCGTGCAAAATGAAATTGTTTGTTGTCAAGAGGAAGAGATCGAGTCTGATTAATCGCATAGATAAGGAGTCATCATCAATATTTAATGAATTTTTTGTTCGCTTAGATGAGTATGCAATTACCCTGAGTAGATTTGCTGGGCATGGTTATGAATGCATGTTGAGGGTGAAAATGACACTGTTAGAGCTCTGAGGTATAGTGGGGAAGGCCATTGACTCTTCTACCAAAGATCCTAGGTTCGAAACTTGTTCGGTGCATACATCCTTTAATAGTTTGTGTTACCTACAATTCGTTTTCTTTATGAAGATCGTTTTCTTCATCCTATTTCGTCATGTTTTCTAGTCATCGTTTATCATAAATTTACCCTCGAACTGATCTGATATACCTTGAGCAATCAACAACACTTTTTGAACGCGGCAAGGTTAGTGCACCCATGCGTCAGCGTAAGCTAAAGACAAACACTTTGTCCACTTTAAATGTTGCCATCGTGTCACAGTGAGATTAAATTCTATATTGTTCTTGTGATGCGGGAAGAAGAATTGCAATCTGCTTTATGAAAACATTTTCCCTTCATGTTACATTTTTTTACACTGGAAAAATTATTGACATAAAAAAGACTTGAACTATTTGTTAAAAATCAACAATCATGCCAATACTTCGTGCCAAATCATTTCCAGGTAAAAACAGCTTGAATCTTAAAGTCTATTTCACATGAACTCATAAAAATTAATAATTACATCAGTGAAATATGAAAACTTCACAAGGCACAACTACTGTGAACTATTGCATTAAAGTTTGTAATCATGTCCTGTAATGTGTTCTTTATTCTTGTTGTTGTTTTTTTCTGCGATGAAGAAATAAAAATGATGAAAGATCCATCGAATCCCAACCAGAAATTCGAATTCGCTTCAAAGTATGCATGCAATATGCTCACCTTTTACCAAATGCAATAGATAATTTATGACAATGCCCAGACTGTTCCAATGACCGCACAAATTTACTGCATCGCTGAACCAACACGTGTGGTATAGTCCCTTCAGGGAGTACTCGATAATAAGGGAGGCTTTAGTTATTCTACATATACTTAGTAATACAGCTTTGGATAACAAAAACGTCATTACAACGCACCGGGAGAAAACCTGAAATGGGGTTAAATACAGAAGTGAAGTGTATAACAGTGCAAATCCACGCTTTTAATTTTTTGACAAGAAAAGAACAATAAAAAAAATATGTTAGAAATAAAACGTCTCCTTGTCCATCCGAATTCTGTAACAAAGAAGCAAAATAGGTTCCGAAAAGGAGCACGAACCTAGAGAAGTGCCACCTCCCTTAATTCGCCACTGACGGCATAGTTCAGTTTCAGATACAAAAAGACCTTGTGAAGAGTATGTGAACATGTCCCTTTCTAGGCCGAACCTTTCTTCACTTGTTAAAAGTAATGAATCATATACGTTAACACTGCTGAATAATATGGGCATCGGGGGCGCGTTTGATGAAACCGTCATAACTACAAGATCAGCGACATCTCAGAGTTGTCGGTCATCTTGTCTGCTAAGTGTTTCACAAAGCCGTCTTTGCCAAGACCAGCGACAACTTCCCTGACAAATGACTTGTCGCTCCTCCCAACATGTCATATCTTTTTAGCACGCCATCACAAGTCACCTTTTCGTCGGCTATGGACAGCTCGCCGGCAGCGAAAAATAAGGAATGCTTATTTCTTAAATACAAATATTTTTTGAGTTCCAGACTCTCATTCCATAAACAGCTATTACTGATGTTGATATAGAAGTATAACTGAAATAACCTAAATGTCTTAGCGATGTTTTAACCTCCAGCAAGTAATTGTGATTAATATTGATTATCCTCCCATCAGTTTCCCATAGAAAACGGAGCAGTCTGTATTTACAGACGTAAGTACGATGACAATTCAGCACGTATGAACTTCTTCCTTATTTCCCTTTTTTGCAATTACAATATATATTGAAATCATATAAAATGTATTCGTTAATGAATTAATGTCAAAATTTCGATGGCAGAATATCCCAATTCAGTATTTTTCAAAAATTAAAACAAAATACGGGTCTGCTTTCAATAATTTGTCAATTACGATGTCCTCTTAATTACAAATCTAAATTCGCAAAGCGCAACAGCAGCTTTTCGTTTATTAATTTTAGAAATTCTCGGATATCACAATCAATGTAGTTTTTTACGTGAATGCAATGTTTGTATTATGTTTATCAAATCCCATTGATGTTTTCTATACTTTTCCAACAATTAGAGCAAAGTTGAGTCTAAAATTGTGTTGGAATGATTGATGATAAATCCAGTGGATTATGATCAAGGCTATCTTTTTCAGCCGGTAGTATCGATATCTTGAATTTGTGAAATGTCAGGCTTTCGTGAAACACTTTGTCAGGTCCATGACATCTCCGTAGATCATCGACAAGAGATATGACTGTCATGGAGTCGTCTTCATGAAACCCGGGGCGCGTTTCATGAAGACGACTTTGGGTGACGTCACCCCTCTCGTCAAAAGACTTGAAATCAAGAAGAGTGTGTCATGTTCATATAAATTCAAATGAGTTAAAGGATTTCTGCCTCTCAGTAGACGGGCTTCGTAAGGTATGCACAGCTGGCCCGGCGTAGACTGCCTTATGGTAGAAGTTCTCGAGAGCAAGCTTCGGTTTAGAGACCGTCTCGAGACCCGGTGTTATAGGGTTTCGGCTTCTGACCTAAATGTCTTGGTCTAATGGAAGCTCAATACCTCGGCCTTGTGCCTGAATGTCTCCAAAAAAAAAAAAAAAAACGCTTGAGACCTTTTAGAACAGTCTATAGAAATGGTAAATTTTTTAGACGGATATTTTTAACTGGCTCACTAATAGTTCATTTGAGTTTCCCCATCAGTCATTGTGGAACGTATTGATAGATGCACAAAAGCCAAGCATAGGAGTAATAATTATCTATCACAAGGCAAAAAGGTCATTTGGAATCCACCATCGCCTATTATACTATAAGCCGGTAGATTTTATTTCAGCTTCAAAAACAACGTTAATTTTTTGTACGCTTTCCCTGAAGACATGGAAATGGGACTTCCCCATTATTTCCTCTTACATATTCATTGCCTTCTCAATACTGGTGAAGTGCTCATCATGTAGTCTCAACAGACTGCGATATGAAGGATTCCCACAGTATGATTTCATCATATGAAAATTGTTTTTAGCGTCATAATAAATACTTTCTGACTGCTTAAAGATGTTTTCACGTTTTCACTGACACTTCAAGTATAACGACAGGCAGTGTTCATACCGATAAATGCATATCAAATATTCACATCACCCAAGGACTTTTCTGTCAAGGCCCTCAACCATGTCAACCGAACATACGTTGTGGATAACATTCTTTCATGGACCATCACTGACCGTCTGCTCAAAGCCAGAGGGGCACTCACTTATATCACTGCACACAGAGCTGACATCCTTCAAGATATAAACGTTGGCAAACGTGATGATCTGTATGGGCTTTAGTTCCGATGTGGGGAAATAGCAAGTGTTATCTTCGTTTATGGGAATGCGGTAATGACAGGTAAAGAGGTATGCTGTGCGGCAATGTCACCGGAGTGGTCCTGAATAGTGAGCTGCCGCCACTGACCATCCTGATGCTTCTGCTTGGATCAGGGTATTAGATAGATTTCATTTTTATCGATATGAAATAAAGAAAGGAGCTAATAGACTGTAAAGACATAGCAGGATACGTTGCAATTCAGTGATCAAATATCACTCAGGAGAGATATTATTTAGGCCTATCGATACCATACAGAATGATCGAGAATTAAGTAATTCATAAACGGGGTGGAACTGATGAATTGTGAACTGTTGAGGCATGCTAAAGACTGTTTCTTGTCTATGTATCTTTTTTAATGAATTGGAAATAAAGATTGAATTTGAATTTTTTAAAGACTATGATAAACTTCTGATTCAATAATGAATGTCTATTTTTTTGCCACCCCAATACCTCTTTTAGTATGTTTGTTCACCTATCTTTCAGCTATCTTTTATATTTCTATTTATGACTTTTCTTCATGTTTGTTCTTTCATCACTTTCCTTCTTGCATTGATTTCGGCCATTTCCTTTTTTATAGACCCATGTAGCAAGTTTATTAAGAAAATATGAAGTCAAATTTTCTCCTCTTTCCGCATCAAATTCATCATTTGTCATTCTTCATTCATTCTTCACTTACTAATGATCTTATTACGCTTTAAATATCTTATCGTCTCATGCATTTCCTTCTCACAGGGATAAAAATAGTTTAATTACAAAAGCAAGCACTGTCGTGGGGCAGGAATTGTCATTTTCAATATTAGTGTGATGCGCATAGACTATTCTGCAAGTTAAGTTCACGTGACACGACTTGAAAAGAAGTTATCCAACTTTACATTCTGCAGACGAGATTTCTCCTTATTTGAAATATCACGTGAGAAATACTAATATGCCAAATGCGTCTGTTTCTGCATAACTGAAGACTTCCAATCAGTCAAATGAACGTTAAAACGAATCATCAATCAGTAAGCCCTTGATTTGAAGTTTTTAGTTCAGCCGTTTGTATCTATTCCACACTGTCGCTCTCACGAATCTCCAAAACAACACGCTTGTTTTGAAGCACCTCCAACGTCCGATGTCTTTCTCTCTCTCTCTCCTCTCTCTGTTGTTGTTTTTTTTTTTTGGGGGGGGTGTTATTTTAGCCTCCCCCTCCTTTCAACATATTCAAGTGCCGCTTGGTCCATGTGTCCCTTTGCCCCTCTTGTGGATACACTACTTCAAGCATGGCAAGTGGTGCATTTGGTTCAATGGTTCAATGGTTTATTTTTCATTTCCAACAAATTGTAACAAATTTTGAAAGAAATCAAACATATATAATTGTACATAAATTTTACAATTTGCTCATTTTGAAAAGGGGCATATTTAATGAATGGAAGACGGGCATCACTCATCTTATGTAAATGCTATATTTTGTTTTTACTTCTTGGGGAGGGGTGGAATTGCAGGAAGGGGCACTTTTCTTGAGTCTGAAAAAGGCTATGGCATCCGCGATTCGAATATGCCTTGCACCTCCAAAGAAACAAATGGCTGAAGAATCAATGAAATATTAAGGCGTTCAAACACATCCACAGTTTTCAAAATCTTCGATACACATCTGACATCAATAAGAATATGATATCATGAATTTCTTTTTCAGGTTGAATTTGTTTCATCTTTATAACAGAGTTTAATGGAAAATAGCAATCAACGAATTTAAAAAAATCATTCATAGGTATCACGTTAAAATAGTGATTTCAGCATGCAATATGTTCGTATCTTCCTTAGATAGCGGGGAAAATCTATACCGTCCTGTAGGTGTTCACTAGTTAAGGTGAAGATTCACCTCCTATTCAAACAAGTGTATAGAATCGCCGTCTTTTAAGCGCAAAAAAAATTTGCAAGATACCAGTTAACGCCACACCATCAATCTCTGTCCGACGTCAACTTTGTTAAACTATCCATGATTTGTTTCCTAAGGAAAATCCACAAACTATCCCTGAGTGACAGCGCTTCCTGTTTTACCGTACCCTAAGTCTCTCCAACTCTCTCTTTATTTCCCTCTCTTCCCTTTCGAGTGGAAGCAGTCAGATTTGGGCCGCTTCAATCTACCCACTTGATGTTCAATTATCCGGAGGTGAGAAAAGTAATTTCATCAACTTCACCCATGACACATAATTTTCCACTTCAGAAGAGCAACCTTTAAAGAGAGTTGAGGAGAGCGTGACCTTAAAGATAAGCCACTTATTCACACATACCTCGAAGACATCTATGAAGTTGACCCTGTCCTAAGAAAGTGACGTCCAAACAGAATTAGTATTAGTAAAAACAGAGGAGTGTTTCATAAAGCTTTTCGTAAAGTTACGCATGACTTTACGAACGACTTGAATATGAAGTACCAAATGGGATGCCCAAACTTTTTCCTGAAGTTTTAACAACGTGTGACTACATTTCCCATATAATCTCAATTAAATTGTGGCCAAAATATACTTTGCAATACATTTTTTCTTGTAAACACGAGTAATTTTTATCTATATGTCTGCATATTTCACATTTAGTTGATGCGATTTATACTGAGAATCCCATTTGCCTTGCCATATTCAAGTCGTTCGTAAAGTCATGCGTAACTTTACGAACAGCTTTATGAAACACCCTCTAGTTTTGTTTTTACATTTACCGTAGTACGATGAAAGAGAAGAGTAAACCTACCCATCTAACGGAGTAAGAAATGATAAGACTTGAAACCTCATTAACGATTAAAGAATGAAATTATTTGAACATAATGGTAAAATCAAATTCCGAGTACTCAGAATCAAACAGAAATACCATTTTTCTCGCTTGAAATGGCCCCTATACCACCAAAATGCAACCAAAATGCAAGTTGATTTCATGTTGATGTGCAGGGTCGCATACAACTCATATCTTTTATTCAAACATCTTAATATGTTTCAAACGGTTCTAGGACAACTCCACCGGGAGGACAACTCCCCCGATACGATTCCCACCTGACAACTCCCCCTGGAGCACAACTCCCCTGGAGGACAGCTCCCCCGAGGGAAACTCTCCCCGTAGAACACTGTTCCCGGATGACAACTCCCCAAGGACAGCTCCCCCAGTCCCCGGGGGAGTTGTCCTCCCGGGGGAGTTGTCCTGATACGGTTTCAAACATTTTTAAACAATAAAATTTTTGAAATTTTTTTTCAACCTGCTAAGCTCCCCCCCCCCCCCCAAAAAAAAATGCTCCAGATCTCATTCCTGCAGTGACATCATCATGTTAATCATCAGTGAGCTAATGATTGACATGATGATGCAGCTTTGCCAGAGCTGACCACCTGTTTACAATACTAATACAGGAGTTGCAATGTCAGATATGCTGTAGCATCACAAGCAAAAGAAAGGCAATGTGGAGGTATATGGAAGCAAAGAATTCTATTCTGAGCATGTGCTGAGCTGTGGGAAGTTACATACCACTGTCTACTGTATGTTAGTTAAGCTGACTGATGATTGACAGATGACGTCACAGCGGGAATGAGATTTTCAGAGCATTTTTTAAGGGTGGAGCTTAGCAGTTTTGAAAAAAAGGTTTTAAAAAGTATATAAAATTCTATGAAGCATAATTATCTAAATGTCTAAATAAGAAAATATGAGTTGTATTCGGCCCTGCACATCATTAGGAATCAAATTGAATTTGGTTTGCAGTGGCCCTTAAATATATACCCTAAAACACTTTAAAGAAAGATGATAGTGGGGGTATCAAACTGAGAATAAAAGGAACAAAAAAAAAAAACTTAGTTTGTTTTGGGGAGCATTAAAACGTAATAATATCCCTTCAACATGACCCTAAACAGTGACACTGATATTTTGATTGAAAGGTAGTATTGGTTATTTGAAAAACAAAATATTTATTTTGTATTTAAAATAATCAATACTACCTTTCGGTCAATATGCTAGTAGCGCTGACCAATTTGAAGATCATGTCGGCATTGCTAGTGTAAAATGGTTATTTGTAGCTCCATTGTTCCTAGTTCCTATAATGTTTATTGATGTATTTACATCGTTTCACACGGCTCCAATCATGCCAATGAAAACCAGCCTTGTAACTGTTTTAGGCGTTTTAACCGTGTGTGAATAAAGAGATCAGTTATTCTACATGTAAAACATAAGGGGGTTCTTTTTAACTAACTGTTGGTAGGTTCGTATTTTAACCGACTTAATGATTTATAACCACCTGTTCTGAGAGTGTATAAAAGAAGAAATTGCCTTATTTATCACGCATCTGTTTCGTTTTGTCTAACTGATGAATTATTATTGCTGGGGAAAGTTTTTTTTTTTTTTAAGAAACACACTGTCTTTGTGGAAAAATACTAAAAAAAAATAAAAAATTCATGTTCATGTTCATAAAAATTCATATACAGCGAATGTACTACCACATGCTGGGAGTAAGACACATATTTCCATCACAGATGCATGCACTTTCGAAAGCAAGACGCACATTGATAGCTTAAAAAGGCAGCGCCAAATCGGCCATGAGCCCCAATTTAAACCATCGTTATTCAATTGATTTGTATAAACCTCTGCTGTCTCTTTTTCTAAATAATAACATTCAAGTTATTGCAGCTACGTTTAGAGGAAGCAAAAACCAAATCATGCTGAATGATGTATCGAAGTTTGTGGAGTGACGAGATTACGTGGAATGACGTATGTTCATTGTAGGAAACATAAATCCCGATAGCAGGGAACATAATCCCTAGATAAATAACCCTGACGAGAAAAGTTGAGTTCTTGAAGACATTAAGAAATAAAAACAATGTGTTCCCCTCAGCTAGAAGGACCAGTTATTTTTAAATTTTGAATGATAATGGTTCGAGTGAAGTGGAATACGTGATACAAACATTATGTCGAGTTTGAAATGAGAAATAATTATGCTCCACGCGCACACCCTATCATCAAGCAAAATTGCGTAGTTTTTACGTCAGGGGTCTTCAGGTGACGTGAAATTAGCGGAAGAAGGTAAAACTTATCATGCTCTAGGTATATGTCTAAAGCTAAGCTATATGAACGGTAGAAGTGGGTCTTCTACTTGATGAACATAGAATATTCCCAGACAAGACCTTGAGGTTAAAATGTGGAACACTGTTCGTGCCATCGCAATGTGAGAGAAACTGTTTCGAATTTCTGTAATATTTTCTTGTTTGATTACGTATGCTTTGGAATCATCAAAATTACAATAAATTTAGATACTGCTAAATTCACAAATTGTGAAAACGCGTATGGCATCAACACTTGGGTATCCTTGATAATATAGACACGCTTGGAATATGAGAGTGTCTACTATCTTTCAAAAGGGAAAAATAGCTCAGCAAGTTCAAAATATGATTTATAGGCGCTTTACAACTACTTCCAAATTTCAGAATTTGGGAGAGAGGCGCTGTGGCTCAGTGGATGGAGCGGTGGTCTCGTAACCGGCAGTACCCGTGTTCGAAACCAAGTTGACGCGTCAATGCCCTTTAAGGTATTAATCCTCATCATCGGAGGGGACTTAAAGCCGTCGGCCCCCTGGTTGCTTACTAACAAGCATACACATGCTTTCTTGGCAGTTAGGTAAATTAACCAAACATTTGGAATTTCAGAAATACAATATCCAGGACTTCATAGTAGGTTCATTAATCATTCATTTTAAAAAAATGTTGCGGAAATACCAGGTGCATGTATATATATGATGCAAAAATAACTGCAACTTCACCAATATTCAGTACAATGTTGTTTGATGAAACAGGTGAATTTTTGAATAAGGATATTCATAATCTACGCCATTAATGCCACATGCACCTGGCAAAAACGAAAAAAGAAAGACGGGAGTACCTGAAATTTCAAAGCGACTGGATGTTTTGTTTGCCCTTTTCAGCCTCTCCATGGATACCTTTCTCGGTATGTTTCTTTTTCTTTATTCTCTTTTTTCCCTCCCGATCCTCTGCATTTTCAACAAAAAAGTAGGAGAAATCGACCATGGCTCATTGCATACATTTCCCCTTTTTTTCTTAACCTCTCTCTCACCTTGTCTGCGTATACTTCTAAGCATTTAAGCACGCATGCTTTATCAAGCGACATCTCTTCGTGTAAAGGTCAACAATGATGTTTTACGCATTTTTGATATTAAATTGTTTATGCCATTCGTGATTTCTACTGAAGACTTATACATCATGCATGGAGTACACTAAAAAAATTATTAGGTAAAATTTTATCCAGGACGAGGGTAAGGATATAGCCAAACAATTAACTTTGGGCAATACTTTTACCCAATGTGGAAAGTATACTGCCCAGTTAGGATAATATGAAATGATTACTTTAAAATGGGCAAGATGACACTCAAATTGGATAAAAAGAAATGCCCAAAGTTGGTTGGATAATGTAATAACCCTCATGGAACATTAATTTTTACCCCATATTTTTAGAGTGTACGTACATATATCTGATCTCACTGGGTCTCTTAGTTTCCTTTGCCTGTTTACCCTATTCTAACCAGGGTGCCAATTTGAAGAACTGCCTAGCATATACCGATCCACATGCATGCATTAGGGATAAAAGATATGCACATCGTCCTGCAATACCATCTACAGGAAACGTTTAAAAGCATATCATTCTCAAACTCGCTTGAGTAATTTAGCTGCCCTCCTCACAGAGACAGATCATCCACACATCTCTACTTAAGCGTAGATTGGCAACCTAACAGCCAGAAAAATTGTCAAATTGAAATTTGTGTCGGTGCAATGCTCACTATGAGCTAGTCTACACGATTCGTGCTTGCTCCTAACGCATAAAAAGGATATTTGAACCCATTCATTGTCGTTGTGGCGTTGTGGCGTGCGCCTGTAATCCAGCTAACAGTGGAAGTTATTTCTGATTCAGCGAACCCGGGTTCGAGTCTCGCCTGAGTCACGTCTCTCGAATGGTGACGTAAAAGGGCAGTCCTAAACGTAAATAATCATATCTAATTGATACACGTCTGTAAAAACCCAATTCAACTACAACAATTACGTGAACATGCATGTATATATATAAAAAAATAAAAAATAAAAAATTCTCACCTACCATGCGTAACTCCATTCACGACATAATAGATAAGTGTAACAAGCGCTTAAGACGGACTTTAACAAGCTGTTAAACGCAACTTTTTTCAATTGGTGCAGTGTGCAGAAATCCAAAGCTCAAGAATTGTTACAAAATAATATATCTGGACCTGGGCAGCATCTAGTGTGTTCTACAGGATTTTTGCTTACTTTAAAATATTACCTTATTTTTACCTCAACTTTTCGTCAGTATGCCTGCCAGTTACCACAGTTTTCCGTTATGAATCACAGGCACTATATTTGACATCTGGAAAAAAAGGAAAAAATAGACGAAATAATGTTCCAAGAGAACCCTGTTCTCTTATAATGCGGTCAAAGTGAAACACTTAAAGCCAGTATGTACTTCATCAACTTTGATGATCTTTAAAGAAAAATCTGCTTGGTGCGGGTAATGGTTTCATTAGGAAGCCATATTAAAATCACTTTGGTTTCAAGCTCGCCTTTATCGACATTCAAATTTAAAGTTAGCCTTTGTCGATATTCCCCCCCCCCCCCTAAATTTGATGAGAAGTTCATAAAATCTGCTTGGTGCGGGTAACGGTTTCATTAGGAAGCCATTTTAAAATCACTTTGGTTTCAAGCTCGCCTTTATCGACATTCAAGTTTAAAGTTAGCCTTTGTCGATATTCCCCCCCCCCCCCCCTAAATTTGATGTGAAGGTAATACATGAGGACTCTAAAATTCAACCAAAATTAATGCTGTAAATAGCATATAGTAACAGTATATATATAATTAAATATATATATATATATATATATTTATATATACTGAGCAATGAAAATACCCACATGAAAGTCGACTTGAGGTCTGGCCACCTCAAGCCGGCAGACCTCAAGTCGACAACGGAACTTGAAAATTTTACGGCCTATACTGTATTTGTTCTTAGAATTTTCTTAGTTCCGTAGTCGACTTGAGGTCTGCCGACTTGAGGTGGCCAGACCTCAAGTCGACTTTCATGTGGATATTTCCATTGCTGTATGTCTATACAAAATATTGATAAGATTCTGGTTTTCATGGGCTGTATGCTGTCTTCATAAGCAACGTGTCTTTATATGTTTTTGGCACACCTTCACTGGGAAGAAGTGCCTTGGCAAAAGTAGAGCCATGGTGTAAAAACCAATCAGGTCCACTTTACTAAACAATAACAAAAGGAAAAGCTAAAACAGGTGTTCATATATCAAAATATCTAAAGGAAGTAACAGGCTAAAATGAAATACGTAGCATAGTGCCTGCTAATGAAGACTAACTGTCCACCTACCGTCTCCACGAACACGCCAGGAAGAGAATGTCCAATGGGTCATGGTTGGTGAAACAAAGAAAATTTTTTTAAAAATAAGAACATAAGGGGAAAGGGTAAGTCAAGGGTACTATACAAGTCCTTCCAAGTGACTTCACTCGATTTCAAAACAGGAATAAGTGCGTTATAAAAGGACGGTACAAACCACCGCCACCAGAGCACAGTACACAGCCAGGTGCATTCTGGAAGTCACTTTTATTCTTACCAGTTTGGTTTGTACACAAAATGACTAAATGGCATTTTTGTAGAGTTTGCATAATCTAAAAAGATGGGTCGCAAAAAAAGTGGTTTACGCACACTGTACTTTGACTATAAAGTGAATCCTGTGGTTTAATTTGTCAATTAAACCACATACATTATCCTCAAGTCTGGATGTTAATGAATAATTAACTTCAGTCACACATCTATTGATCTTTAGACTTCCCAAAACTATATTACTCGAGCGGTGCTAATCATTCACTATTCGGAATCCCGTTTGGTTATTTCAATTCCAAGCCATTGGCCATCAGGTTTGATTTTCCATTTCATCAATCAGAGCATCGTGAATCACAAATCAAATTACTGCTTTCCAATTTGTGACAAGTTTACCAGAAAGTGTAGATTTCTACGGCAAAATAACACTTAAAGCACTTTCAAAATGCTGTGATGCTCCACTGTAATGTTATGTGACGGGACATGAAAAACCCTTTCCGTCCCTGATTATAAAAGGAAAGAACGAGAATAACTCTTACTACCCCAACATGGCCAGTGCAATAATGTCACAAAGGTTTGCTTCTAAGCATATTGGTCAACCAGGCAGTATTAAGTGGTATCTACGTGCTGATCTTCCAAATGTTTTGAGTAGGAAACAACCAATCTGAAAATCTAACAATCGTAAACAATCGTTTGCAGACGCTCACAATGCTGAACAACCATAATGACTTTTGCATCCTACGGATACACCTGGGTGTAAAGTGGCAAATGTAAATTAATGTCTTGCTTTCTTATAGTTGGTGGCTTCCAAGATTTTAAAGACTGGACTGATAACCTTCATTGATTGTGAATTAATATATGTTATCGCTATTTCCGTTCTCATTTATTCCAGTTGTATTGTAATGCGCATTGAGTATAATTCTACAGAAACTGCGCAATAGAAATTTACAATCTAAATTATCATTATTGCCAAAGAACACTAATGCCGCACGAAGGTTCGAACACACGACCTTCGCATCTCCAGTCGAGTTTTAAACCACTCAACTACAACACCACGGTACAAGATTAATGTCAAAGAGTGGAAACTCCGATTGAATAGCGAAGTCATTTCCCAGTCACACAACGAATCCATACCGTCCACTTCTTCGTAGAATTTCACACAAATAATGCGGCCAAGGACGTCAACATCTGTCCTCTCCACCTTACCGAAATCATTATCAATGTGGAAGACAATTATTAGACCAGAATTATTGTCTGGAATGAGGCCAAGCCTTGGTGTCCCTATTCAACACTGCTAAAAGCATTTCTTACTGTTTGTTAGCAATTTGGGATAATGTAATAATTGCATTCGGTATGTTGTTGGTCTAATGTCGGTCTCGTTTGTGTGACTGAAGCAGGGCCCCGTTTCATAAAACTTGCCATCAGTAACAACTGCCATATTTCTATGAAACATGTGCTCTGAGCTAATCAGATGCAAGAAATTCAGTAGCTTATAACAGTTATCGCAACTTATTATTGATAACAAGTTTTATGAAACGGGGCCCAGGAGTACAAATCGTCGCATCGGCGACGCGTGTGCGCGAAAAAGCGTCCTCACGTAGTAAATCGGAGAAACTTTTCCGTAAAACTCCTCATTATGTTTTCAAAACCTAAGGTAACAGTAAATCCAAAACAAAGGTCAGAGTGCCAGAACTGGATTTTCATCAGAAGAGCTTCAAAATGAATCAAATTTGTTGAAAGGGGGTTTCTGCGCACATTCAGGGACGTTATCGCGCTGACACGACGAAATGGCAAAGCACTGTTCTACTCAAATCATTCATCGGTGATGAAAGGTGATTCCTCCTTCCAGAAATGATTCTGGTCTAATAATTACCCGCCCTATGGGTAATGATGTCGGTAAGATGCAGATGACAGAGGTTTACGTCCTTGGCCGCATTTACTCGCTAGAAATTCCAAGAACATAGGCAACTGAACCAAGTCTTATTCAACATTGCTAAATGAACTTCTTACTGGTATGTTCGAAAGGTAACAGTAATATGTTCTGAAAGATCATATCGTTTCTCCTTTGCTGTCTTTCTTTGACCTGAGGGGTGGGTTGTTTCATAAAGCTTTTCGTAAAGTTACGAATGACTTTACGAACGACTGGGATAAACAGCATCAGCTAAAGGTGAAATATGCAGACGTAGATTAACATTACTTATGTTTACGAACATTTTACTGCAAAGTATATTGGAAATGCAGTCACTCTTTGTTAAAACGTCAGGAAAAATTTGGGGCATCCCATTGGGCAATTCATATTCAAGTCGTTCGTACAGTCATGCGCAACATTACAAAGAGCTTTATGAAACACCCCCAGGTACTGTTGTTAAACTATTTAACATCTTACCTATACGACGAAATGGCCATCTTAAGCCCACTGGTTTATTTTGTGTATTTACCATTAAGAAGCTTGAGGTTTCATTTTGAAAGAGGTTGTGAGATAATGAGATAATGTGGGTACTCCAAAGTCATTCTGAACATCGATCCAACTGTTTTTAGTTTTAGAGCGGATATAGACAGCACGGGTTCAGGTAGAAGTAGGCCAGGTTACAAATCATTTCAGGAAAAAAAGAAATACCGGTGAACAATATCCAATGGACAACATTGACAAGTGCAAATAATTTAACCAGATCGGCATTAAGTCCTTTGAACGCCACAGGGATGTTACCCAGCCACAAATTTCTCTCATCTCATTGGCAATTATCTCCAGCAAACTAGAAATAATTCGATAGGGAATTCATTCAAAAAACAGTCCCACCATTTAATCGTCTGTCAAGATGTACGCAGATACTTCACAAAGCTCCATGGAGACGAACGGTGCGACTTGAAATTGCCCACAAATGCCCAGTGGGTAACAAGTTAAAGATTGACAGAAGCAAGGAAATGCCGCTGGATTGGAAGCTAAACTCTTTGGTTACAAGATAAATTTCAAATTAACATTTTGGGACTTCTTTAGAAAGAAACAACTCTATTACCTTTCAATACTTTCTTTTCATTAAGGAATAATCATGCGAACTTCTGGACGTCCGTGTTTCCAATTTGTCATCCGATAAGCTTGATAACTTCATGCATCTATCCTCTACATGAGGAACACATCTCATTAAAGAACGACTACGGAAATAATTGCGTTCTCAGTATAGTTTCTTGTAACTCGAAATAAACCCCTTGACGGTCGGATCATCTGGACGTCAAGCCTAGTAGAGGAAGGAAAGTCTAAATAAGAATATTGAACGTACGAATGAATCACCTAGTTTTTATTTTAATACACATCTTTCTCATCTAAAAATACAAAATTTTCTCGGCATGCTATTCACATTAACCATAATAACCCTTTCCCCAATGTTACCGACGCTGAAACACTGAATTCCCGATCATCTAGGAGATTTCCACATCCTTTTTTTTCTGTATACATACACGTATATACCGTATGAATATTTTCACCCATCTCTTCCAATATCTTAGTTGGGGAGACGGCAAGGGTGAAAGAGCCATATCTTCTAGAAAGAAGACAGGAAGAATTGCTATTTGTGGGTATCGCTTACAAAGATTTGTTTTCACTTTCAAGATAGTACAGGGGGTGTTTTCTAAAGCTGTTCGTAATTTACGCACGACTTACGCACGACTGGTGATATGTTCTTGTGCTACATGTAAATGATTGAGAATCTGATGAGCATCCAACAACATGTTCCAGTCGTCCGTAAGTCGTGTGTAACTTACGAACAGCTTTATGAAACACCCCCTGTTGCACAAGAAAAAAAAAATCATCCGAAAGGTAGCTATTTAGCTGGGGGTAACTGTGAGTGCGTATCCCCATGCTGTTGCTCCTTGTCGGAAGTGGTTCTAACATGTTTATGAGAAAGTTGGATTATATACATGTATGATAAGACTCTCCTCTCCTACAGAGAAAGAAATATTGCATGCTGTGAAAATTGCCCATTCGCGAAGTACTCGTTCGTCACACAATAAAGTCTTAACATTTATTATCATAAACATCAGCTGCACAGTTTTCCCACGGGGAATATACACACCGTACAAAAAGTAACTAACCACTTTGTCTTTTGATCATAGCTCAAATATTGGTGTGTTGTATCGGACAACCTTTAACAGACTTTGAAGGAAAATTTAATTCTAAACATTTTGACGTTTCATTGGTTGAAATCGATTAAAGAATGTGAGCCGATGACGATTCATATGCAAATCCCCCCAAATAAAAGTTGCAGCAGTCCGTATTGATATGGCAGTCTCTATTCAAAGAATGGATTTCTGGTTGGCAACTTCATATCTTGTTTTCGGAAATAGGGTATAAACAAAAACACAGAGTGTGGTCTATAAATGACAGTTGAAACTCATGTGCCGATTTAAAGTTATTCAAAATGCATGAGGCAATGGATGTCCGGCAAGGAAGAGTGTCAGAGCGCTCAAAGGATGCCTAAGATTGTGTGACAATGAGAGATGGCATCTTTCCCGGACCGACACCCTAGGCTTCCTTAGAGCGCTGACACTGACCCTTGCCGAACATCCTTGCCTCATGAATTTGGAATGACTTCTGATCGGCACATGTTTTGACTGTCATTTAATTCTATAGACCACCTCTGTGTCTTGTTTATACCCTGTTGTCCGAAAACAAAAAGATGAAGTTTACCAGCCAGACATCCACTCTGTTGAACAAAGACTGCCATATCAATACGGATTGCGGCCACTTTATTTTGGGGGTATTTGTATATGAATGTCATTGTGCTCACATTCTTTATTCGATTTCAACAAATGAAGTGTCAAAATGTTTAGATTACAATTCTCTCTCAAATTTTGTTAAAAGTTGCCAATACAACACACCATATTTGAGCTATTGATCAAAAGACAAAGTGGTTAATTACTTTTTGGGAGGTGTGTATATGATATTGGCCTTTATTTTCTTTACCTTGTTAGTAAAATTACAGCCGTTTCACAATGAGAGCTTTAACTTCTGGGCGACTGAGACAAATGTCTTCATAACTTCATAATTTGACAGAAATGGCTGATATGAGTATAATGACATGGTCAATAAATCATTGTCATTGATAGAATGTGCCTTTTCCAGGTTACATCTCATAAAGAACAGGATGCAGTATCGCGTGTGAGAGTTTCAAGCTATTTCACAGACTAATAAACAGCTTGTAGCTCAATCAGCTTCACATGAATGACACAGTCGTGGTCTAGATGACGACGTTTAAAGTAGGCCAAGTCCCCTCTCTCTCTTTCTAATCTTTCTACATGTTGCCTTACATCAAAACATTTGTTCGTCTTGCGACCAATATTCCCTGACGCGAATATCAGCTGTGATATCCCATGTGAGGACGACGCGTCATAATGTGGTGTTTGATATTTTCCATCTCACCACGTGCGCGGCGTTCAGCTCCGATTGATTGGAAGTATAATGTAACTAGTCGAAACTTACTACGAAGCCACAAATCATTTCCTCCT
>CM057153.1:29062763-29075412 GCA_029962745.1 Echinometra lucunter
GGTGAATTTTTGAATAAGGATATTCATAATCTACGCCATTAATGCCACATGCACCTGGCAAAAACGAAAAAAGAAAGACGGGAGTACCTGAATTTCAAAGCGACTGGATGTTTTTGTTTGCCCTTTTCAGCCTCTCCATGGATACCTTTCTCGGTATGTTTCTTTTTCTTTATTCTCTTTTTCCCCTCCCGACCTCTGCATTTTCAACAAAAAAGTAGGAGAAATCGACCATGGCTCTTGCATACATTTCCCCTTTTTTTTCTTAACCTCTCTCTCACCTTGTCTGCGTATACTTCTAAGCATTTAAGCACGCATGTTTTATCAAGCGACATCTCTTCGTGTAAAGGTCAACAATGGTGTTTTACGCATTTTTGATATTAAATTGTTTATGCCATTCGTGATTTCTACTGAAGACTTATACATCATGCATGGAGTACACTAAAAAAATTATTAGGTAAAATTTTATCCAGGACGAGGGTAAGGATATAGCCAAACAATTAACTTTGGGCAATACTTTACCCAATGTGGAAAGTATACTGCCCAGTTAGGATAATATGAAATGATTACTTTAAAATGGGCAAGATGACACTCAAATTGGATAAAAAGAAATGCCCAAAGTTGGTTGGATAATGTAATAACCCTCATGGAACATTAATTTTTACCCCATATTTTTAGAGTGTACGTACATATATCTGATCTCACTGGGTCTCTTAGTTTCCTTTGCCTGTTTACCCTATTCTAACCAGGGTGCCAATTTGAAGAACTGCCTAGCATATACCGATCCACATGCATGCATTAGGGATAAAAGATATGCACATCGTCCTGCAATACCATCTACAGGAAACGTTTAAAAGCATATCATTCTCAAACTCGCTTGAGTAATTTAGCTGCCCTCCTCACAGAGACAGATCATCCACACATCTCTACTTAAGCGTAGATTGGCAACCTAACAGCCAGAAAAAATTGTCAAATTGAAATTTTGTGTCGGTGCAATGCTCACTATGAGCTAGTCTACACGATTCGTGCTTGCTCCTAACGCATAAAAAGGATATTTGAACCCATTCATTGTCGTTGTGGCGTTGTGGCGTGCGCCTGTAATCCAGCTAACAGTGGAAGTTATTTCTGATTCAGCGAACCCGGGTTCGAGTCTCGCTTGAGTCACGTCTCTCGAATGGTGACGTAAAAGGGCAGTCCTAAACGTAAATAATCATATCTAATTGATACACGTCTGTAAAAACCCAATTCAACTACAACAATTACGTGAACATGCATGTATATATATAAAAAAATAAAAAATAAAAAATTCTCACCTACCATGCGTAACTCCATTCACGACATAATAGATAAGTGTAACAAGCGCTTAAGACGGACTTTAACAAGCTGTTAAACGCAACTTTTTCAATTGGTGCAGTGTGCAGAAATCCAAAGCTCAAGAATTGTTACAAAATAATATATCTGGACCTGGGCAGCATCTAGTGTGTTCTACAGGATTTTTGCTTACTTTAAAATATTACCTTATTTTTACCTCAACTTTTCGTCAGTATGCCTGCCAGTTACCACAGTTTTCCGTTATGAATCACAGGCACTATATTTGACATCTGGAAAAAAAGGAAAAAATAGACGAAATAATGTTCCAAGAGACCCTGTTCTCTTATAATGCGGTCAAAGTGAAATACTTAAAGCCAGTATGTACTTCATCAACTTTGATGATCTTTAAAGAAAAATCTGCTTGGTGCGGGTAATGGTTTCATTAGGAAGCCATATTAAAATCACTTTGGTTTCAAGCTCGCCTTTATCGACATTCAAATTTAAAGTTAGCCTTTGTCGATATTCCCCCCCCCCCCCCCCTAAATTTGATGAGAAGTTCATAAAATCTGCTTGGTGCGGGTAACGGTTTCATTAGGAAGCCATTTTAAAATCACTTTGGTTTCAAGCTCGCCTTTATCGACATTCAAGTTTAAAGTTAGCCTTTGTCGATATTCCCCCCCCCCATCCCCCCCCTAAATTTGATGTGAAGGTAATACATGAGGACTCTAAAATTCAACCAAAATTAATGCTGTAAATAGCATATAGTAACAGTATATATATATATATAATATATATATATATATATTTATATATACTGAGCAATGAAAATACCCACATGAAGCTCGACTTGAGGTCTGGCCACCTCAATCCGGCAGAACCTCAAGTCGACAACGGAACTGAAAAATGTTACGGCCTATACTGTATTTGTTCTTAGAATTTTCTTAGTTCCGTAGTCGACTTGAGGTCGGCCGACTTGAGGTGGCCAGACCTCAAGTCGAGCTTTCATGTGGAATATTTCCATTGCTGTATGTCTATACAAAATATTGATAAGATTCTGGTTTTCATGGGCTGTATGCTGTCTTCATAAGCAACGTGTCTTTATATGTTTTTGGCACACCTTCACTGGGAAGAAGTGCCTTGGCAAAAGTAGAGCCATGGTGTAAAACCAATCAGTCCACTTTACTAAACAATAACAAAAGGAAAAGCTAAAACAGGTGTTCATATATCAAAATATCTAAAGGAAGAGTACAGGCTAAAATGAAATTACGTAGCATAGTGCCTGCTAATGAAGACTAACTGTCCACCTACCGTCTCCACGAACACGCCAGAAGAGAATGTCCAAGGGTCATGGTTGGTGACACAAAGAAAATTTTTTTAAAAATAAGGAACATAAGGGGAAAGGGTAAGGTCAAGGGGGACTATACAAGTCCTTCCAAGTGACTTCACTCGATTTCAAAACAGGAATAAGTGCGTTATAAAAGGGACGGTACAAACCACCGCCACCAGAGCACAGTACACAGCCAGGTGCAGTCTGGAAGTCACTTTTATTCTTACCATTGGTTTGTACACAAAATGACTAAATGGCATTTTTGTAGAGTTTTGCATAATCTAAAAGATGGGTCGCAAAAAAAGTGGTTTACGCACACTGGACTGTTGACTATAAAGTGAATCCTGTGGTTTAATTTGGTCAATTAAACCACATACATTATCCTCAAGTCTGGATGTTAATGAATAATTACTTCAGTCACACATCTATTGATCTTTAGACTTCCCAAAACTATATTACCTCGAGCGGTGCTAATCATTCACTATTCGGAATCCCCCGCTTTGGTTATTTCAATTCCAAGCAATTGGCCATCAGGTTTGATTTTCCATTTCATCAATCAGAGCATCGTGAATACACAATCAATATTACTGCTTTCCAATTTGTGACAAGTTTACCAGAAAGTGTAGATTTCTACGGCAAAATAACACTTAAAGCACTTTCAAAATGCTGTGATGCTCCACTGTAATGTTATGTGACGGGACATGAAAAACCCTTTCCGTCCCTGATTATAAAAGGAAAGAACGAGAATAACTCTTACTACCCCAACATGGCCAGTGCAATAATGTCACAAAGGTTTGCCTTCTAAGCATATTGGTCAACCAGGCAGTATTAAGTGGTATCTACGTGCTGATCTTCCAAATGTTTTGAGTAGGAACAACCAATCTGAAAATCTAAACAATCGTAAACAATCGTTTGCAGACGCTCACAATGCTGAACAACCATAATGACTTTTGCATCCTACGGATACACCTGGGTGTAAAGTGGCAAATGTAAATTAATGTCTTGCTTTCTTATAGTTGGTGGCTTCCAAGATTTTAAAGACTGGACTGATAACCTTCATTGATTGTGAATTAATATATGTTATCGCTATTTCCGTTCTCATTTATTCCAGTTGTATTGTAATGCGCATTGAGTATAATTCTACAGAAACTGCGCAATAGAAATTTACAATCTAAATTATCATTATTGCCAAAGAACACTAATGCCGCACGAAGGTTCGAACACACGACCTTCGCATCTCCAGTCGAGTTTTAAACCACTCAACTACAACACCACGGTACAAGATTAATGTCAAAGAGTGGAAACTCCGATTGAATAGCGAAGTCATTTCCCAGTCACACAACGAATCCATACCGTCCACTTCTTCGTAGAATTTCACACAAATAATGCGGCCAAGGACGTCAACATCTGTCCTCTCCACCTTACCGAAATCATTATCAATGTGGAAGACAATTATTAGACCAGAATTATTGTCTGGAATGAGGCCAAGCCTTGGTGTCCCTATTCAACACTGCTAAAAGCATTTCTTACTGTTTGTTAGCAATTTGGGATAATGTAATAATTGCATTCGGTATGTTGTTGGTCTAATGTCGGTCTCGTTTGTGTGACTGAAGCAGGGCCCCGTTTCATAAAACTTGCCATCAGTAACAACTGCCATATTTCTATGAAACATGTGCTCTGAGCTAATCAGATGCAAGAAATTCAGTAGCTTATAACAGTTATCGCAACTTATTATTGATAACAAGTTTTATGAAACGGGGCCCAGGAGTACAAATCGTCGCATCGGCGACGCGTGTGCGCGAAAAAGCGTCCTCACGTAGTAAATCGGAGAAACTTTTCCGTAAAACTCCTCATTATGTTTCAAAACCTAAGGTAACAGTAAATCCAAAACAAAGGTCAGAGTGCCAGAAACTGGATTTCATCAGAAGAGCTTCAAAATGAATCAAATTTGTTGAAAGGGGGTTTCTGCGCACATTCAGGGACGTTATCGCGCTGACACGACGAAATGGCAAAGCACTGTTCTACTCAAATCATTCATCGGTGATGAAGGTGATTCCTCCTTCCAGAAATGATTCTGGTCTAATAATTACCCGCCCTATGGGTAATGATGTCGGTAAGATGCAGATGACAGAGGTTTACGTCCTTGGCCGCATTTACTCGCTAGAAATTCCAAGAACATAGGCAACTGAACCAAGTCTTATTCAACATTGCTAAATGAACTTCTTACTGGTATGTTCGAAAGGTAACAGTAATATGTTCTGAAAGATCATATCGTTTCTCCTTTGCTGTCTTTCTTTGACCTGAGGGGTGGGTTGTTTCATAAAGCTTTTCGTAAAGTTACGAATGACTTTACGAACGACTGGGATAAACAGCATCAGCTAAAGGTGAAATATGCAGACGTAGATTAACATTACTTATGTTTACGAACATTTTACTGCAAAGTATATTGGAAATGCAGTCACTCTTTGTTAAAACGTCAGGAAAAATTTGGGGCATCCCATTGGGCAATTCATATTCAAGTCGTTCGTACAGTCATGCGCAACATTACAAAGAGCTTTATGAAACACCCCCAGGTACTGTTGTTAAACTATTTAACATCTTACCTATACGACGAAATGGCCATCTTAAGCCCACTGGTTTATTTTGTGTATTTACCATTAAGAAGCTTGAGGTTTCATTTTGAAAGAGGTTGTGAGATAATGAGATAATGTGGGTACTCCAAAGTCATTCTGAACATCGATCCAACTGTTTTTAGTTTTAGAGCGGATATAGACAGCACGGGTCAGGTAGAAGTAGGCCAGGTTACAAATCATTTCAGGAGAAAAAAAAGAATACCGGTGAACAATATCCAAGGGACAACATTGACAAGTGCAAATAATTTAACACAGATCGGCATTAAGTCCTGTTGAACGCCACAGGGATGTTACCCAGCCACAAATTTCTCTCATCTCATTGGCAATTATCTCCAGCAAACTAGAAATATTCGATAGGGAATTCATTCAAAAACAGTCCCACCATTTAATCGTCTGTCAAGATGTACGCAGGATACTTCACAAAGCTCCATGGAGACGAACGGTGCGACTTGAAATTGCCACAAATGCCCAGTGGGTAACAAGTTAAAGATTGACAGAAGCAAGGAAATGCCGCTGGATTGGAAGCTAAACTCTTTGGTTACAAGATAAATTTCAAATTAACATTTTGGGACTTCTATAGAAAGAAACAACTCTACCTTTCAATACTTTCTTTTCATTACAGGAATAATCATGGGAAATTCTGGACGTCCGTGTTTACAATTTGTCATCCGATAAGCTTGATAACTTCAATGCATCTATCCTCTACATGAGGAACACATCTCATTAAGAACGACTACGGAAATAATTGCGTTCTCAGTATAGTTTTCTTGTAACTCGAAATAAACCCCTTGACGGTCGGATCATCTGACGTCAAGCCTAGTAGAGGAAAGGAAGTCTAAATAAGAATATTGAACGTACGAATGAATCACCTAGTTTTTATTTTAATACACATCTTTCTCATCTAAAAATACAAAATTTTCTTCGGCATGCTATTCACATTAACCATAATAACCCTTTCCCCAATGTAACCGACGCTGAAACACTGAATTCCCGATCTTCTAGGAGATTTCCAACATCCTTTTTTTTCTGTATACATACACGTATATACCTATGAATATTTCACCCATCTCTTCCAATATCTTAGTTGGAGACGGCAAGGGGTGAAAGAGCCATATCTTCTAGAAGAAGACAGGAAGAAGTGCTATTTGTGGGGTATCGCTTACAAGATTTGTTTTCACTTTCAAGATAGTACAGGGGGTGTTTCATAAAGCTGTTCGTAATTTACGCACGACTTTACGCCCGACTGGTGATATGTTCTTGTGCTACATGTAATGATTGAGAATTCTGATGAGCATCCAACAACATGTTCCCAGTCGTCCGTAAAGTCGTGTGTAACTTACGAACAGCTTTATTGAAACACCCCCCTGTTGCACAAGAAAAAAAAATCATCCGAAAGGTAGCTATTTAGCTGGGGGTAACTGTTGAGTGCGTATCCCCATGCTGTTGCTCCTTGTCGGAAGTGGTTCTAACATGTTTATGAGAAAGTTGGATTATATACATGTATGATAAGACTCTCCTCTCCTACAGAGAAAGAAATATTGCATGCTGTGAAATTGCCATTCGCGAAGTACTCGTCGTCACACAATAAAGTCTTAACATTTATTATCATAAACATCAGCTGCACAGTTTTCCCACGGGGAATATACACACCGTACAAAAGTAACTACCACTTTGTCTTTTGATCATAGCTCAAATATGGTGTGTTGTATCGGACAACCTTTAACAGACTTTGAAGGAAAATTTAATTCTAAACATTTTGACGTTTCATTGGTTGAAATCGATTAAAGAATGTGAGCACGATGACGATTCATATGCAAATCCCCCCAAAATAAAAGTTGCAGCAGTCCGTATTGATATGGCAGTCTCTATTCAAAGAATGGATTTCTGGTTGGCAACTTCATATCTTTGTTTTCGGAAAATAGGGTATAAACAAAAACACAGAGGTGGTCTATAAATGACAGTGAAACCATGTGCCGATTAAAGTTATTCCAAAATGCATGAGGCAATGGATGTCCGGCAAGGAAGAGTGTCAGCGCTCAAAAGGATGCCTAGATTGTGTGACAATGAGAGATGGCATCTTACCGGACCGACAACCTAGGCTTCCTTTAGAGCGCTGACACTGACCCTTGCCGAACATCCATTGCCTCATGAATTTGGAATGACCTTGATCGGCACATGTTTTGACTGTCATTAATTCTATAGACCACCTCTGTGTCTTTGTTTATACCCTGTTGTCCGAAAACAAAAAGATGAAGTTTACAGCCAGAATCCACTCTGTGAACAAAGACTGCCATATCAATACGGATTGCTGCAACTTTATTTTGGGGGTATTTGTATATGAATCTTCATTGTGCTCACATTCTTTATTCGATTTCAACAAATGAAGTGTCAAAATGTTTAGAATTAAATTTCTCTCAAATTTTGTTAAAAAGTTGTCCAATACAACACACCATATTTGAGCTATGATCAAAAGACAAAGTGGTTAATTACTTTTTGGGAGGTGTGTATATGATTATTGGCCTTTATTTTCTTTACCTTGTTTAGTAAAATTACAGCCGTTTCACAATGAGAGCTTTAACTTCTGGGCGACTGAGACAATGTCTTCATAACTTCATAATTTGACAGAAAATGGCTGATATGAGTATAATGACATGGTCAATAAATCATTGTCATTGATAGAATGTGCCTTTTCCAGGTTACATCTCATAAAGAACAGGATCGCAGTATCGGCGTGTGAGAGTTTCAAGCTATTTCACAGACTAATAAACAGCTTGTAGCTCAATCAGCTTCACATGAATGACACAGTCGTGGTCTAGATGACGACGTTTAAAGTAGGCCAAGTCCCCTCTCTCTTTCTAATCTTTCTACATGTTGCCTTACATCAAAACATTTGTCGTCTTGCGACCAATATTCCCTGACGCGAATATCAGCTGTGATATCCATGTGAGGACGACGCGTCATAATGTGGTGTTTGATATGTTTCCATCTCACCACGTGCGCGGCGTTCAGCTCCGATTGATTGGAAGTATAATGTAAACTAGTCGAAACTTACTACGAAGCCACAATCATTTCCTCCTTTCCCCTTATAAGCGAAGGGCCAAAGTCAAATATCTAGCTTAGTTTTTGAGTTTCGTTCCACCATCTGTACAAAACTAAGTAGACCATGCTCATTTCAAGCTTAAAGCATAACACACAATATTCAAGAGGGTCTACCTCAAAAAAATTAGTAGCGAAAGCATCCAAATCCAAGATGGCGTCCAAAATGGCCGCCATTTTGATGGAATTTGAATTTTTCAAGATAAAATTTGATAGAAACATCCAATTGCAACAAAATTGGTCTCATCTGAAAGAGAATTAAATTCCCTACAGTTTGATGCCATTTGTGAGTCATGTCAAAGTAATTCGGTCCAGATATTTAGTCAAAAAGTGTGTTTTTTGACATTTTTTCCCAAAAACTGAAAATATGCAAAATGCATGATTAGCATAAATCAAGAAAAATTTAAGAATTGTCTTGAAACCTTCCAGAAAACTTTCTTGATATTCAGTAATCATCTGTGGAAAAATTAGAAAGGCAATACCATTCTCCGTTCTAAAGTTATAATGTCTCAAACTTGAAAACTCATATTTCATAAATTTCTCTTCTTGCATATGCATGTGTTATATTCCCATAGACTATAATGCATTAACATGCATGTGCCCTGTACAAAAGTGCAGACGTGGATTTTCGCTCTACAAACCAAGAAGGCCATGCTTATATTTGTGCTTTTTGACATGTTTGTAACTAAACTTGGATGATAGATGCCTTACACAAACTCCAGTGTTATTGGGGAGGTCAAAGGTCACATATGTAGGTCAAAGGTCAAATGAGGTCAAATGTTAACATTTTCCGTGCATATTTCTTCTGGGGCTGGTAACTTTAGAACCATAAGTCCATTTGTAACCAAACTTGGATAGTAGATGCCTTTCAGGGACATAACTGGTATTTGAGGGTCAAAGGTCATGTATGTACATCAAAGGTCAAATGGTAAAAGAATTCATGCATATTTCTACTGGGGTTGGTAAGTTTAGAACCATAAGTCCATTTATAACAAAACTTGAATGGTAATTACCCTTTAAGGACCTCATTGTTATTTGGGGTCAAAGGTCATGGGTGTAGGTCAAGGTCAAAGGAGGTCAAGTTTTAAACTTTCCTGCAAATTTCTATAGGGGTTGATAGCTTTAGAACGATGACTCCAAACTTGGATGGTAGATGCCCTGTACAGGGACCTCAATTCTGTTATGGGGCTTGGGTTGTAGGTTTATATCATTTGATATTGAATATATGGATGCAAACTTTGCATGAGATACATGTACATATGTTCTTCACAACTTTTCAATTTTTGTTGTTGACATAATCATTGTGACTCTTCCACGTATAAGCATGGAGCCATAAGCAGAAAATGTATTTAGATCATAAAAATTGTTAGAAAACTTCAAATTGGAATTAATAGGTCTCAGATGAAAAGAATTTTTTTTTTTACAACTGAATGCCCTTCATGAGGGGTGTGAGTTACCATGGAATTTATTCTATATTTAGTGGGAAAATATTGTTTTTCTACATTACCCCCCCCCCCCCCCCCCCATGAAATTAGTGAAAGTGAGAGTAGGGTCAGAAAGCATCGGGATGGAAAGGTTTCAATATCATTATGTAAATAGATAGATAGATAGATAGATGAAATGGTCCTTATCATCTTGCTTCGCAGCCAATATATAATGGCTATACAATTTTGAATGTGTTATATTCTTTGAAATTACAAATTACACATGTCACATTTAATGGAAAGAAAACAATAACTATATAAATATGGTAAAATGGCAGCGAGAGCACTCTTTCAAAGAACACTTTAAATATTCTAGTGTCATTAAGTTATTTTTGTCAACTCAGTGGAAGTTGTTCTTTGATTTATCTGGTGTATAGTTGTGGTTATTGTATTATATAAATTGAACATAAATTAGTACAAAATGACTTCACAAGATAATAAGCTATCATAAGCATGATTAGTAAAAAAAAAAAAAAAAAATGTCTAATTTCTCATTCGTTAAAAACTCATTATTTGTATATTACAGTTTATTATTCAGCATAATCATATACATCTAAATTTTAATTAGACAGCTAACTTTAAGTTGATTTTAACAGCGGCATAAAAAAGTCAATCCATAAAAATCCATAAAATTAACAGTGTGCATGCTTACAAATATCAGAAGAATTAACAGAAGAAATTGGACCAGTTAATACAAAATAGAATTAAAATACAAATACATACAACATTGTACCTTTGCACTGTCTCTTATTCGTGTGTAGCAATCGAAAACGGCAAAAAGGACTGTTTGTAACCTTTCTGTTTTGAAATTTTGGTGCTTGTAATAAATTGTACATAATATTAATGGCAACAGGCAATTAAAAAGTGTAGATGCAGCATTCTACATCTCATACTTCCAATGAGCTCATTTTAAGGACTTTCTCATATGTTTTGTAATCTTATTCTAATTTTTTTCAGGGAGCTGAAAATTTCACTAGGTGAATACTTAATTTTGTAAACAAATTTGGTTATAAATCATGAATTTCTCCCATATAAGCTTCTTTATTTGTTAAGTACTCAAGTTGCCAATGAAGACAAAAGCTTAATCCTCAAGGAAAGGATGAATATATCAATAATACGATGTATTTGTATGGTTCAGAGGTACCTCATACTATTTTCAGACATCTCAGCATGTAGATATTTGTTTTACAGCGATTCATTATATGCAGACACGTGGGGAATCCCAAATAAGTTCCTACTGTATTGATACCTACCATTTTTGCTTTATCCTTTTATCAATAAAGTTCAGGATACAATTATCCTAACTCAAAGTGGGATTGAGGCTAATGCATTCTTTGACACAAGCCCAATGTTTCTAGTTTTTATTCTAATAAGTATTAAAAATAAGGGACTCAAACACGGTGATGGGACACATGCAGGTGAACTGAACAAATGGTAAGATCAGGGAGAAAACGGGAGAAAACTCTTGAAAATGCCGGTTTCCTAGTGGTTGTCTAAAATAAGTCCTGGGAAGATTAAATGTAATATCACTGTCGTTTTCAAATAAAATTCTCTTTCAAACCAAATGAAAACTTATCACATTATATTATTAATCTCGCTGAAATTAAGGATCACAGTTTTCCGTTCTTTTCTGGCCACCCGTATAGGGCATCTACCATCCAGTTTGAGTCATCGTTCTAAAGCTATCAACCCCTATAGAAATTTGGCAGGAAAGTTTAAACATTTGACCTCCTTTGACCTTGACCTACACCCATGACTTTGGACCCCAAATAACAATGAGGTCTTTAAAGGGTAATTACCATTCAAGTTTGTTATAAATGGACTTATGGTTCTAACTTACCAACCCCAGTAAATATGCATGAATTCTTTACCATTTGACCTTTGATGTACATACATGACCTTTGACCCTCAAATACCAGTTATGTCCCTGAAAGGCATCTACTATCCAAGTTTGGTTTACAAATGGACTTATGGTTCTAAAGTTACCAGCCCCAGAAGAAATATGCACGGAAAAATGTTAACATTTGACCTCATTTGACCTTTGACCTACATATGTGACCTTTGACTCCCCAATAACCTGGAGTTTGTGTAAGGCACTCTATCATCCAGTTAGTTACAAACATGTCAAAAAGCACAAATATAAGCATGGCCTTCTTGGTTTGTTAGAGCGAAAATCACCGTCTGCATTTTTTTACAGGCACATGCATGTTATGCATTATAGTCTATGGGAATATAACACATGCATATGCAAGAAGAGAAATTTATGAAATATGAGTTTTCAAGTTTGAGACATTATAACTTTAGAACGGAGAATGGTATTGCTTTCTAATTTTCCACAGATGATTATTGAATATCAAGAAAGTTTTCTGGAAGGTTTCAAGACAATTCTTAAATTTTTTCTTGATTTATGCTAAATCATGCATTTTGCAATTTTCAGTTTTGGGGGAAAAAATGTCAAAAAACACACTTTTTGACTAAATATCTGGACCGAATTAACTTTGACATGACTCACAAATGGCATCAAACTGTAGGGAATTTAATTCTCTTTCAGATGAGACAATTTTGTTGCAATTGGATGTTTCTATCAATTTTATCTTGAAAATTCAAAGTCCGTCCAAATGCGGACATTTTGGACGCCCATCTTGGATTTGGAAGCTTTCGCTAACTAATTTTTGGAGGTAGACCTCTTGCAATATTATGGTGTTATGCTTTAAGGCTTGTGAAAATGAGCATGGTCTACTTAGTTTGTACAGATGGTGAACGAAACCCCCCTTTTCTGCTTTTGGCCCTCCGCTTATTAC
>CM057153.1:29075912-29177348 GCA_029962745.1 Echinometra lucunter
ATTTCCTCCTTTCCCATTATGCGCACGTCTGGAGCTTCAATAGTGAGCTTTAGATACGCGACGCAGCTCAGACGACGCGGTATCTTGCCAAAAATGTTGTTGTGCGCTTGCGCGAGACAGCTCTTTTCCAATCCATCCTGCGTCGTCTGTTTTACATGACGGTTCTGGGGCCAGTTTACCGTCCTCCCCAATACGCGACGCGAGACCTTTGATGACCCTTTTTTAATGACGTAACAATGGTTCGTATTTGAGCTCGTGCGCTTCGTTTGATTAACTGCGTCCTCCCCAAATCTAAAGCCTTTTTGCAACGCGACGAGAGGAAAGAGGAGAACGTAAGTCAACTCAGCAAGATTCCGCGTCGTCTGAGCTGCGTCGCGTACCTAACGCTCCCTATTTCTTACTACAGGAACGTCGCTAGAGGAGGGGGTGTATATGGGTGTGAAATTCCTCTACCCCCCCCCCAAAAAAAAAAGATCTGGCGGCAAATCTAAAACAAACTGACGACCTTCTCGATTTCTTTTTATCATTATCATTATAATTATTATCATTACCATTATTAAAGGGCAAACTGTAAAAATTTATCAGCTAATTATGAAATCTGACACATGACAACCAGCCTTTCTTTCTTGTCCGCAATTTTGGTTCCCCCTCCCCCTTCCCCCTCCCCCCTTAATAAAATAGTCTATATATATATATATATATAGGAACATCGCGATTAAAAAAATAATGTCTGAAATACTTTCAAGAAATTATGTTCCAGGCGGCCGATTGCTGAATTGCTCACAATTATGACTCATTTTTCCTTACAGATGACAGAAATATGAGTCATAATTTAAATATTCCGCGCGCTTGTTTTGGACGACTTTCACACGCTATAACCAGTACCCATGACAAATGAATGTCCTCAATGAGTAATAATCAAGACGAAATGTAGTAATCAAGAAATTAAAAATTAAGTGCGTTGGGACAAATGATGATCATCATGACGACTAGGGTGCTTACTTTAACTGACTGCAAAGAAAAACTAGAAGTGCAATCGTATTAGAATGTGCATGCAATGATGCCGTGAGGAGATGACCGCAATGACCAAGGAAAACAAGAGATGCTGTTAGAAAAATACGGGACCATAATTAAAGAGAGGAAGAGTCCAGGACTATAAGTATAGAGAGGAAGAGAGAAATTAAGGCATGAAAAGGGCCGAAAATGAACAAAATGGCGGCTTGCCGGTACGCAAGAGATATATTGGAAAGTGAAGAGCCGAGTGAAAAAAAATGTGGTGTTAAGGAATATCCATACAAAATTTGGTAGGAATTGGAATAGTGAAAGGGACATAAAAATAGATCGCAAGCATGCCAAGTATGTGCATGGTTTAAAGCTAAGTTTTACCATTTTGGCCCAAATGGCCGTCCATAGGAAACAAATGCAAGTTTCCGATTTCCGTCATAGACATAACGTGCAACTATTTTTCAGCCTTAAATCGATATATATCTTAAAAGTATGAGGAGGGTATATGCCGTGTTTGGTATCAATGGAAAGACAACTAAATTTATTGCGGTCATTTTGAGACTACTATCAATTGCAGATAATGTAAAATAAAGAAGTTATGCTCTTTGATGTTAAGCAAGTGAAAATAATGTTTTACAGATAAATAAAAGCAAAATTTGAAAATCCGGCTTCTACATGACCTGTATTTGACCACCAAGAATGTGCTTGCCACTTTTAAACACGATTGCTCAACAATGAGTGGGTCATTTACGGGTTACCAATGTCCGCCATAGACAATGTGTACAACTTTTCGGCGGAAACTGTGTGGAAACTGTACTCTACCCGGCGTTCTATTAGAGTTTACTCGAAATTTTCTGTGACAACATGGGTTTTATTTGGCATCTATGAAAAGAGAATTTTATTGCAGTCATTTTGGGACTATTTATAATGGCGCGCAGTGTAATACAAGAAATTAAGGCACCATATTGTAAGGCATCGGAAAATGAGGGTTTTTCACGATAATTTTGCGCTGACGTCAGCTGTTTTTACCAAACCTGCCATACAGTCGTCAAATACATTTATACAAAAACCTGCCAAGTTCCAAACGCCTACCTACAAGAATCGAGAATTGAGAGCAATTTGAAGTTATTCCTAATTTTCTTTAGTATCCAGATATAGGGCAGCCATTTTGGTCAATTTCGTCAGTGATGAGGTCCATATTTTTTTAATTGCCTTGAAAGGGCATCTCTTGAACTACTTAAATCCAGAAAAGGGTACGGGTTTACCCATGCATGACGGAATGACGGCCATGGAAAGACAAGCATTTTCCGAAATTTAGAGGGCGCTATTTTTATGATGCGTAATTACTGATGCGTGAAAATCGGCACAAATGTGTAAAATCATAATTTTAACATTCCCTGAAAATACGAGTTTGAAAGAAATTGAAGCAGCAAAGCTATACTCCTTTTTTGTTTTTATGGCTCAGCATTCTATGCAATTTCATATTTTTGAATGGAGATGATTTCGGATTTGGAGTATGAAAATGAAGATGATATTTTGAAGGTTATATTTTGGATGCATATGAAAGAGCAACTCTTAGACTATCTACAGCATTTTGTTAGAAGTCTGTAGCATGAAGTACGTTGGAGATAGGAGGAAGAGCGAAAGGCATGAAAATGGACTGAAAATGGACAAAATGGCACCTGGATCGTCATGCATGAATGATTTCGACAAATGAAGAGTCAGGTGCACAAGAAGAGATAGCCATGAATATTTGAAATGAAATGGACATGAGGCAGTGACCTAAAGAGAGGGAACAAAAAGCATGTGTTAAATGAATGGGATTTTGGTCACAAGGAGAAGAAGGAAGTAAAAAGTAAAAAGTAAGCACATGCTTCACGGAAAAGGAACCTTGGAGATAAGTCAGTCGTAATGAAAAGAGAGGATAGGGAAAAACAATTTTTTAAAAAGTTCAATCAAAATCAGCTACAAATTGAGAATGTTATAAAAGTTTGAAAAATCTCGATTTACTTTCTATGGCAATTCTCAAATTGGCATTATTGGTTCAGGATGGTAGGTTCTGTGGACAACTCTCAATATTTTTTGTAAGTAAAATTTCATATTTTCTCCATTACCACTAAAGAAGCAGCTTGTCTCTGTGAACTCAATGTTGTGTCAAATACATTTCCCGTGATATATCTTGAGCTAAGAAGATAAGTTGTATCTTGAGAGATAATTGAGAAGATATGAAATTTTGTGTACAAAGCATATGGAAAGTTGTCTACAAAAATTTGCCATTTTACAGCAATGCCAATCTGAGGATCGCCATAGGACGTAAAATCGCGACTTTTCAAACTTTCATAACTGTCTCATTTCGTAATCTATTTGGATGATTTTTGGGGGGGAGGGGGGATTTCTTCTCTATCCTCTCTTTTCATTAAAGCTGATTTTTCCCCATGGTTCCCATTTTCTTTTGGGGGGGAGGGGGGATTTCTTCTCTATCCTCTCTTTTCATTAAAGCTGATTTTTCCCCATGGTTCCCATTTTCTTTTAAGGTAAGCATCCTAAGCAACCAGTGCACTGGCTGCTATAAAAATAAAGGAACAGGGTATATGCTTGTTGGTAACAAGTGAACTAACTGCTTTCAGTCCTCTCCGAGGAATTTCATAAAATGAATTCTACAAAAGGATACCAAGGCATAACCCGGACTCTCCCGGTTCCAAGACCGCAAAGAATACAGTTTTACCACTGATATATCGCGCCTTTTACGTAATCAGTTTTTTTTTTACACATGGATGAAGTTTTTTGTAAAGGTAATCTAAATTTCACAAGCTTCCCACGAAATGTTGCAGATTACATATATAATTTCAAATAGAGGTTAATAGAATATCTTGTACAAAGAAACATACAGATGCGTGATAAAGATATTTGATACACGTTATTTTTTTTTTCCTTTTAATCAAATTCATTTAACGGTTGAGAAAGAGGAAGAGGGCAGGATGAAACTTTGATATCTAGCAATGGAAGTTTAGTACAATGACTTCAATCAACATATTGCTTGTTGGCATGATGGATATTCGCAGAGTTTGGGGAAATTTGTTACTGACGTCACAGCTCATATTTTCATGAATATGAATACAGGGAAATTGAGCGGTACTATATTATCTCAATTTTAAAAAAGCATTTGACACAGTGGACCACAGCATAATGTTAAAGGATATTACAAGGGGTATGTGAAATTGGTATGTGAAATTGGTGAAATTCGCAGAGTTTGGTGAAATTTGTTACTGACGTCAAAGATCATATTCTCATGAATATGAACACAGGGAAATTGACCGTTGCAATACTTAAAAAAAAAACATTTGAAACAGTGGATCACAGCATAATGCTAAGGGATATTACAAGAAGCAGGGGTATGTAGTTTGGAGCATGACTGGTTTACCTCATACTTCTGTGAACGAAAGCAGGTTAATAAAATTCATAGTGAAAACTCAATATTTATGACTCTTAAGTATGGGGTGCCACAAGGCTCAATACTTGGCCTCTTGATGTTTATTATGTATATTAATACGCTACCCTTATCTGATTATCAGTCACTCAGCCTACCCGGAAAATAATCACGTACGCTGATGGTGCAATCATCTTACTTAAGGAACATCTGAGAATGACTTATTAATAAATAACAATGTGGTATTAATGATATTGATTCATGGTTGCGAGACTTTAACATTCAATGTCACAATTAAAGAAAACCAAACTTATGATATAAAAGAGCATTTCCGGCGAATTACATCCTATTCATTTTTTTTTTTTCAGACTTAGCTAGATCTTCACCTGATCAGCAAATAAAACTAACTTATTTATTTTGCTGGAGCTACTTTGGCATACGGTGACTTATGACTACACCGCGACATGCCTGGTCGTCTCGTTGTATGTCCCCGTTTAGAATCATGTTCGTCTGTGTCGCCACCAGCGGAAATGACATGGTGCAATATGAAAAGCCTGATTTATACTGCTTCGCAAGCGAGCGATTTACGCTAATTGAATTTAAATCATTGATTACTGTAATGGAAAACCGTTCATACAGAAGGACATGACATAACATGAGCAACATATGAATTTATCCCTAATCCTGAAAAGGAAGGAGTCGTAAAATCTGAATATGTATATCATGTAATAAAACGTTTCACGTGAAGTGACATTTGAAAGTGCAGTCATCATCTCATCAGACATGCAGTCTGTAGAGCCACTTTAAGTTGACTCGTTGAGGACAGCTGTATCAACATTGCTGAATGATTTTGTGTCTGTGACTATCGAAAAGTAGTATCGAGTTATTCCAAAAATAATCACCAGAAAGATGAAGAGATTCTTAGATGTTCTTCGACCTGTCTATTGCTACACAGCATGTATACCTTCTTTTTCTGATGTATCAAAGTACATGGATGTGATTTGTTAAACAATGAAACATTCCAAACTACAAGATGTCAAGTAAATATCTAGTGCACTATAGTATAACTACATCTAATGCAGATGCAGTCGGAGGAAATTGACTCATATACCGAGAAAAAGTAGTTATAAGAAAAGGTAAATCTATCTCTTTATGGATTTAAAAAAACCTAGCATGCATTATTTATTTATTATTTATCATTATGTATTTGGACCCCACGGAAGAACAGAGCAATTAGATAAATGGCTCTGAAATGGGTTATTTATCCGTTCAATGATTCTATTGTTGTTGTATGTCATTGATTTTGCCAAATGTGTTATTTTTTATATGATTTTCCGAGAAAAAAAAGGTTTAGTAGCGGATCTTGCCCCAAGAGTCAAGACTACATATGCTTTAATGGGGAATCAGTTCGTGAGCAAATGGATTATGACTATTCAATTATTATCTGTGAGTTATCTAACATCAACATTCCATTTCACTCGTTCAACGTTATGGCATCATTCATTTCATGGTCGCTGTCAATATAATGAGGGACAACATGACAAACAAAAATCTAACTATAGTCAAAGAAATTAACTGCAGTCCAATGGCATCGTTGGAATCCAGCACGCTTCTGCGTTTTTTCAAGAAGTACAACACGACGAGATTAACGACGACCTCTAAACTTTTGGAAGCATTATAGGTGATGACACAAATGCCCGACGTGCAGAATGTCGATTGCGGTTTGGTGGGTGAGAAAATGTGTTATCTGCGGTTCAAAATAAAATTCATAGTCTGCTTAAATTCATAAGACAGGATGAAACACTGCGCATAAATCTTTTATATGACGCCATAAAATTTGGAGTATTGCCTGCATGCAAAAAGACATCATCGTATATTTTTACTGAACCACAAACAAGAGCATTGGGGTGATTAAAAGGAAAAATTAAGTGAATTTATGATATCTATTTGTGACTGTTCATCAACAAAGTAAAGCAGAACTTGAGGAACTTCTCTACTCTAAAAACTAAAATGTTGAATCACCATTTAAAAGGATGGAGGAGTGGCTACATTTTCAAGATGTTAGATTAACACTTTGAACATGGTGGGTGCAACATTATAAAGGTTAGAATCCCATATGTATAGTGTTGAATCCAGCATGTTCAGAGTGTTAATCTAACATTTTGAAAACGTCACTCCTCCATCCTTTTAAATGGTGATTCAACATTTCATTTTTTAAAAGTGTGTCTATGCTATAAAATGCTGAAAAAATTCACCCCCCCCCCTTTCCTTGTCTCCAGTGCTCCAACTACAAATGCTGAAATGTGTGAACAATGAAAGCCATTGACTGTGGATTAAAAATAAGGTATCTAACAACTACAGGCCAATATCTAGTATCACTATTATGTCCAAAATTAGAAAGATTGTAACACAGCATTTGATTCGATTTTTGCAGAAGTACGGTATACTAACCAAAGATTAATCGGGAATCAGACTAAGCATTCACCGCACTAATAAAAGCTAAGGATGAACGGCTACAGTCAGTTGATAAAGTCTTGTATACAGGGGCACTTTTTTGATCTACGAAAGGCTTTGGATTTAGTTGATCACTTAATTTTTTCTAAGAAACTGTCTAGAACTGGTATAGATGGTATGCCGCTGAAATGGTTTTCTGATTTTTTTTTCTTTGCAGGAGTTTCTGCATTTATTGTCAAATCAAATAACAAATTTACAAACAATAATAAATATACAACATAATTGATCAAATTACAAATGTGACAGTTAAATAACAAATGACAACAGAATAAAGACATGATTATAAGTAGAAATGAACAAGTAGAAACAAAAAACAAGAATGCAGGGGCCAGCTACCTTAAGCAAAATGCTTGAATGAATAGCAAATTATCAAAGTAACTGCAAAATGTTTAAGAGCAGAGTTAGGTAGAGTGGTAGGTTGTTTCCAATGATCTGTTAGTACTTATATTCAGTTATTTTTTGTTCATTTTATATCCTTGGCTTTCTGTAAATGGTTCATTACTAAGTAGTCACTACCGTGTTCCGATTGTATCGATCTCATTTTCGTCTTCCGAATCATCTATCCTGCACTCCTATGTCGGTGCATAAATCAACTATTGTGAGGCATACTTGAAGCCCAAGTTATGTTTGAAAGAGACTTTAACAAAACAAAACAAAAAACCAGCACCCAAAACCGAACAGGTCCATACGCAAACCTTAATGAAATAGCAGCTCACGTTGTTGAATAATTTTATTCACCTTAGTAATATTGATCGAAGTTTACAAGGACAAAATTCACCTTTGTTCTAAACTGCAAAGTGTACAGAAGGATGAGATATACTCGATCTCTACTTCTTCTGGTATTTATTCGTGTGCAGCCATTTTTTTAAATTGTAACGTGGGAGCATGTCACCATTTTATGAATGGGAATATGATACTGATCAATGCGTGTGGTGATATCGCAAAACGGACTATGTTATTCCGTTACCACCCATTTTTAACGGCCCACATACATAATTCATCTTGAGACCGACGCCAGGAAGATTTGTGCTGATATGGCCAAGATGTTTTGAATTTCTCATTATGTGTAAGTTCTCTTCCAAACAGCAGCTGTGTGCTTGGATAAATTCTTAGGCTACACTAAGGCAGTTCACTTCAGATATTCCTCACCACCATAAACCCCCCCCCCCCCCCCCCCTCAACGCCATGGTAACGTCATCACGGTCATTAACCAATTATGTCGTGAAAGAGTTGACATGAAGATCAACTGATGCAACTCGAAAAGACACTTTCCATGTCAAATTATTCACAAAAGTGCCGCCAATTCTGGGATTGTTACACTAGATAGAGTTTTTAATTCTATAATATAATTATAAAACTAAAGAATAGTGCACATGTAAAAGCTTCTTTTAATACATGCCTACCTTTTTTAATTTAGAGATACCACTTGAAGATCAAAGTTGATAGCCCCACCGACATAATTATGTGACGCTGTCCATGTTCGTTAAAAAACATTTAAGTGCCGTTAATTCTATTATTCCTCTACCACGTACCGCTCATTATTCTATAATGATTCCATAATTTATAATCAAGATAACAAGTAATAATTCCTTTGTAAATACCCACCTACCTCACACCAATCAACAATGTCAAGATAACTACATCAGTATCGAATAGAACCTATATAAGGTAATAACTTCCATCACTGCCACCCCCTCCAAAAATAAAAATAAAAAGATTAAACATAGCATCAGTTTTATCGGTGATGGTAGAAATGGAGAGTATTACTGATGCTACGTGATCTGATTATTTTTTGTTCACATTATAATTCAAACAGTCTGAGCAAAGTCTGTATAAGCCAAAATGGATTGTTCCGTGAATATCAAATGGGAGCTCCATGTGCAACGACACATCGTTTTAGGTTTTCCTTTTTTTTTTCTTCTTCTTCTTCTTTCCTGCATTTCTTTTCCTAATTCCACTTTTCTTGAACAATTACAATCGTAAGGGCTGGAAACGTTTTATAACTAAATTATTCATTTCCAAACATCTTTTTTTTTAAATTTTTTAAGTGCGGACATTTTTTATTTCAAATGAATTTGGATAGCCCCTTTCGAAATACGAATCTAAGAAAATGGTCGTAGATTTCGTCTTGGAGTCAATTTCATATAATGAATTTTTGATAATTTGTCATAAACGACCATTACATTTCAAAATTTCTACTTGAAAATGCGATTAAAAACCAGAAAATAGAAATTAAATGTGTATAAAGGGGTCTGTGCGGGTGGGTGAGGGTGTGCGTTTATACTTAAGTGTGAGTTCGATTTTAAAAAACGTTGGAAAAAGTCGATCATCCCCTCCCCACTCCCCATTCCTCACTCAAAGTGGATTTACGCCGGTGATGATTACTGCATGTGATTATCATTTTGGTCTCTTCATTCATTATCACTGAATGTGATATTCATTGGGTTTGCCTCGAAAGTTTACTTGGAGCTTCAATACTCAGCCTTCATTCTGGGGAGATATGATATTAACTTCATTCTCCTGTCCCATTGCAAACTAAAAGTAATTAATTTCAACTAATTTATTTGGACCCATTACATTATCGTTACAGACAATAGTAACAAAGTAACTAGTAACAAAAAACAAAAACATGTATTCACTTCTCATGGAATATTCGAGTTAATGAGTATCAATATAAAGTGAATAGGCTTACGCATGACCTAGAATCTTCTTTATATCAAAAATTTATTCCTCACACGACATCGACATATTAGTAGAAAATATATCAATTCTAAACCATTACATCCATACTCTCATACTATCCCATGAGCACAAAAGCTTTTTTATCACTCAGGATATGAAAATATTACCATCAAAACTGATTCTCTCGATTTGCTTCCTTCTTGTTTTAAAATGCAAGATGTGAAATGTTCAAATACAAGAGTGCGTGGGCGTGTGTGTTGTGTTTGTGTATAATTACATATTCCAGAAGGCTTTTCGCACTTTTAAGGATTGTCTGATTATGCTTTGGAATGAGACAAATGGTAGCAAGGCACGATGTGATGTTTTTAGATTTAAGAATTAAAAAATTAATAATAAAAGAACCTAGCAGTAAACCATACAGTTTCAATTGATAAAGAGCTTAAGTAGAAAGTAAAAACTGAACAAAAGTACTCAAATATTGGTAAGATGATTCGTTTTCTTGGAAGACTGTGAAATTAACCTATTTTCTAAAACGTTTATTCTTCCATTAGTCTTCCCCCATTTTGATTACGCAGATATTCCGACAGTCTGTGACTAAGTCTAAGCAATATCCTGTTGCAAAAAATCAAAACAGAGCAGTGCAGAACAGAACACTCTACAATAGTTCCACTTCTCCTATTAATGAAGCTTTGAAATGGGAGACATGGAGTGCCTGTCAAAATGAAAATAATTATACGTATATTGTAAGTTTTAAAACATCCAATTTCAATCAAATCGCACATTTACCTTCTTCTTTCTATATAGGTAGTCTCAGTCTTCCAAGACCGAGAAGCAATAATTGTAAAAGAGCACTTTTTTTTAAGGGGTGCTTCGGTATACAAGAAATGGCAGTCGAATACCCGCAATGCTTGCACGACCTCAAGTTTCAAATCCAATCTGAAAAATTATTTCACACTTCATAGAAATATGCTCAAGGAAGTTTTTCATCTCTCTCTCTCTCTCTCTTTCTTTCTTCTACAGGGGTCGTTTTTAATCGGCAGCATCTTGGCGGCAGTGTTGTGAGAACGCAGAAGAATCGGGTAGTTGTTCAGATCGGCAAGAAATTTTGAACATGTTCAAAACTTCATCCCGATCTTCCCGATCAAAACTTATCGTAAAGCGAGCGCAAAAAACGTAACTACAGCGTAAACACAGCGGACTGTGCGTAGTGAAGTCTTTCTCAGCGCTGTGACAGCGGCACCAGAACTGGACATAAACTAGACGCCACTGTGTTCCCGCTGCTATCCCGCTCTACCCCGATCTAATGACGACTTTCCCGCTGTAACTGCTCTCACTACGCGTTCCCCTCTCTTACTATATTTATGGCGGGTTCCTACGACGCTCTCAGTACGTTTTGTTCCCGCTGTAACTACGCCGTTTCCACTTTAGCTACGCTGTTTCCGTTTTAGATACGCTGTTCCCACGCTTATTCCGAAGTAATACAAGCTCGCGATGGCCCTTTCGCTGCTCGATCACATCGGCTGAATCATTCACGATTTCCGTCGCCGTCCCAAAAACGAAAATCACTCGTGCCGGGAAAAAAAAATCGCTGAGTATTGGGTCCACATCGGCCATTTTTCACCCGATCTTCCCCGACCTGAAAAAATTGCCAAATCGTAGCTAGAGCGGCATCGCGAACTTGTATTACTTCGGAATAAGCGTGGGAACAGCGCATCTAAAACGGAAACAGCGTAGCTGAAGTGGAAACGGCGTCTCGCCCCACCTCGGTGGCTCGACAAAAATGGCACTGGAAATGAAATAGCATTTTTAAAAATTGCATATTTGCCAAAGTATACATAATTTTCCTCTTCAACGCATGCACTTCGCAATAGTACAACGACTTAAGTGCTGGAAGGCAAAAGCCGTGATATTGACTAAGCTGAACCAGAGGTAGTCCTTCGCGATTCAAAAACCGGGAAAAACTAAAAATGATGTTTAGCATGAAATTACAGCGAGCCTGTCGTAAACACTTAAAATGGTTCTACATATTGCCTAAACGTCTTTGAAAGCATAGTCTAAGTCTTTATATAAAATTGCTTTTTGCTGGTTGAAATCTGAATAAATAGAAATTGAAGAATGTTTGCTAGAAATAAAGCAATAGCCATAATGTGTCTCGCTACGTTCGTGTGCAATCATTCTTGCAGGTAAACTGTAACATTTGACCTCATTTGACCTTTGACCTACATACGTGACCTTTGACCTTAAATAACCTCGACATCCCTGTAAGCCATCTAACATCCAAAGTAGTTTACACTTGTGGGTTTATGGTTCGAAAGTTACTAACCCCAGTAGAAACTTGCAGGTAAATTGTAACATTTGACCTCATTTGACCTTTGACCTCAATACGTGACCTTTGAGCCCCAAATAACATTGAGGTCCCTGTAAGTCATCTACCATCCAAGTTTGGCTACAAACGGGCTAGTGGTTTAAAAGTTACTAACCCCAGTAGAAACTTGCAGGTGACGCGACAAAAAACGTGCCGTCGTATCGCTTTGTCCTTGAGTATAGCAGCTGAAGTAGGATTTTTCGGTTAAAAATGTGTTATAGCTTGGATTACGCAAGTACTGAGTTTCTGTTATATCTATAATTTGCTTGCAAATTAGCATGTTCCTCATACTCTCGCGGCCTTCCAAACTAATGACTGCAAATTGGCCTAGGCAAAGTAATCTACAATATTATTAATCCAATTTAAAAACTGAAGATCAGGCAGTTCGTTGTCCCGTCGTTACATTTCTCTCTCACTTTGCTACGGGTATAGCTATATGTCTTCTTACTATGAAAGGTATCGCTCCCCTTCTTTCTCAAAAGATTTGTTCGTAGACGGGCCGTCGTAGTTTTAACTTTGTATTAGCAAACCTCAACGTTTTAAACAGGGAGGGGGTGGTAAACAAATAGTAACATTTAAAAGCGCACTGAAGTATGAACATAATGCGCTACATAAATATATCATTATTATATAAGGCCCCATTCCACTATCACGATCTGGAAGCCGATCTCTCCCGATCTATCAAATCGGCGGAGAGCGGCAAAAGCGTACAAGGGTCGTTTTTAATCGGCAACATCGTGGCGGCAGCGTTGTGGGAACGCAGAAGAATCGGGTAGTTGTTCAGATCGGCAAGAAATTTTAAACATGTTCAAAACTTCATCCCGATCATCCCGATCAAAATTAATCGTAAAGCGAGCGGAAAGAACGTAACTACAGCGTAAACACAGCGGAGTGATGGATCATGGGGATTCGAACCCTTGACTAGCATGACTAGTAATATATCGAGCTCTGACAATGGCTTTAACCACTGCGCCACGAGCAGTTGACGAAGTTGACGGTGCACTTTATTCGGGCATGGTGGATCAATTGATAGAGCGTCCGCCTCATGAACGGGAGGTCGTGGGTTCGATCCCCGGCCGAGTCATACCAAAGACTTACAAAAATGGGACCTTCTGCCTTCTAGCCAGGCGCTCGGCATATAAGAATGGAGAAGGGTAATAATAACATATTACGTTATGCAGGGCCCGCTGGAAGATCAGCTTATAGCTGAAGTGGCTACCCTGGGTAAATAAGAGTTATTATTATTATTATTATTATTATTATTTATACCCGGATTCATTTCATACCCGGATTCATTTCTAGTCTTAACTTCTCAGACGTGATTATTTTGTAAATTTCGTGCGCGCTTACACTAAGGATAGACCCCCCAGTTCGGAATTTTCTACAGGAGGGCTTAAGGTTTTGAAACTAGGACTAAACTTTAAGTCCCAAACTACGAGTATGTCCACACCACCTGAAATTACTAAATAACCTTACTGTTTCGAAACCACATGTGAACTCGTATAATTTAGGGGCGTGAACGTTATAAACATCACTTCTCTCCGTCTTTCTTACCATGTCTCTCTGAAACACTGCTTATGAACACTTTGGTGTATTTTGCTCTTTCCACCTTTTAAACAAAGTTTATATTTGATTTATGAAATTAAATCCATTCCAAACACTCTCGTCTCTCATTGTTTGACACTTTGCCCTTCATGCTTTCCCCCATTCTCCAGATTCCTGTTTCTTCTTCTGTACGTTTGAAACATTTCAAATAATGTGTGGTAATAAAGGTGTTCTTTTAATCCATTTCAAATGAACGTTGCTTTTAGTCGCGACAGAATTTCTCCCCACCTCTAATGTTCTTCTTATCCTCAGCGTTCATCTCTCTACAGTTTATTTTCTCCCTCCTTTCAATCTCTTAACTTTCCTTCCCCTGTTAATTCACACCTTCTTTTTTCATTTTTCTCTCTATCACTCTATCCTTCGCTGTCATTGAAACATCACTACTTTACCCTTTAAAGACATGTTTGGTGATTCCGAGGGGAAAACGATAGATCTCAACGTTTTTCTTACCTTGAGCATAGTAACGAAACAGAAGATGGTAATTACGGTGAATGTAGCTGTACCGACCTTCTTATTACTGTATCATAAAAGAAATTAAAGACGGTAATTACAAAGGAGTGTTGGGGTGATGGAAAGGGATGTCATGGCCCTCGCTCCACTAGTCAAACATGACGACTTAATCTCGCCTCGTTCTTCATGCGAAAAAAATCCTTCTGAAGTGATCAAGGACTGGTAGGCAACCGGACTTGGGTCATCAAGGCAAAAAAAAAGGGACATTGCAATAGAACGACGCGAGCTATAGCTAAAATCCTGTAAAAAGAATGTGTTTGTAGCAACATTTCTTAGGCCAGAATCAGTGCTTTCAAACGCCCTTTAGTTCAAAATATTGCTGTGCCAAGAGCTCTCTGATTTTGTAGAATTACAGTTCTAAAACAGATACAAAACTCATAAAAGCGCGTTTTCGTTTGGAGAAAAGCGATTTAAACAGGGTACGTATATCATAAAACAACGTAACAAAACTATGTTTCATAACAATAAGGTGATTCTGGCTTCGCAGTCCACCTGTAAACGCACCCTATAACTTGTGACTTCAGTTTGCTTTCAGTTGTTTGCTTCAAACTGATACCTTGTACATAGCAATTGAAATCTAACAATAGTGTTTGCTTCAAACTCTTAGTTGTGTAAGAGGTCACAATTAGAATGACCAAATGTTTTTCACAACAATCATGACAACAGACTAATTAAAAAAGCTAATTAATTTCTATCCCAATCAGCTTTTGTATACAAGGTCGCCATCAAAAGAACTGCCTAGCCTCTAGGCCTAGGTAAATTCACTCAAACATCCCTACATTTAAAAAAAAAACTCATTACTTGGTTTTCATTATATCCACACGCATGAATGAATACATACATATTCTTTATTCTCACTCACTCCCTCTCTAATCTCTTTCCCTCCGCCCATCCCAATTCTTTCCTCTCCTCTGCCATTTTTTTTTTCTTCAAACACTGTCATATCGTAATATGAACAGTGGACCCTTTTCACTCTGTACTTCATAATATTATGTAAAAAACGGTCACAAAATCATACACCATTATTATAGTGTATATTTATGTGACTTCTTTAAAAGTAATTTAATGAATTTCAACGCGAAAATAAAGCTATATCCTTGAAATTATTTTCATATTAATCATATTTTAAACACATAGTCCACACAATCATTCAAATAATTTCAAATAAAATAAATGACCTGGTGGGATGTCTACTTGCGCAATTACACTTTTATATAGCAAAATACTTTCAATGACTTCTTTTTCGATACAGATTTGGTTTCAGGTAATAAAAATATAAAACTTTGCAGGACAAAAATAATTCTTTCGAAAAAGTCTACGACGCATTTTCATTTTTTTTATGAACCCGAAGTGAAGTGGCACCAAAATAGCTGAGCATGCTTAGGGCGAATGAGAACCAGTAAGACCCGAAATTGCCATAAAATCTCCGAATTCACAAAGACCCAAAACCCAAAGTCAACTGGCACCAAATATCATAGCTTCGGGCGAATGAGAACCAATAAGACCCGAAAATGCCATAAAACCTATTGAGCTCACAAAGACCACAGTTAAAATTAAAAATCGATGTATGGTTATAGAAGAGAAAAGGGATGCCAATATAACTCCCATTTGTCATTGCCTGTGTATTCAACGATTACATGTACAAATTCTACTTATGTAAGAAGGCTTAACCAATAAATTGAATTTTTGAAAATATGATCAGAAGCTCAGATTATTACTACCACTACTATACTTCTAAAAAATGATGTTTTTGCTTACCCAGGGTAGCATCTTCAGTACTTGTACTGTTCTCTCAAAGAGTCCTGAAATCATCTTATTACCCAAGCTTTAGTACGGCAATCGGAGCGATTAGAGCATTCAAGGAATAGATGATATAGATCCATATCCAGGTCTTTTACTACACCCGGGTCGCGTGTAGCAAATGGAGATAAATGTTTTGCCATTAATGCTGCGGCAAGGATTCAAACCCCATATCTTGTGGTTAACACAGTGTTGAATTACAGTGCCAGGGAAATAATATCCAAAGTCCTTTGGAAGCGCATAGAGACGTTAGAAAATAAGGTGATATGCGTTATACAAGAACGGAATATTATTATCATTATTAAATTTAGTATTATTATTATTATTATTATTATTATTATTATTATTATCATGACGAACGGAAAGGCGCATTGTTCTGATACGCCGACAATCACATTTGAAAAGAAGTAGTTTAAGTTATCTGTGTAAGTTTGAATGTCAGAGTGGTCCATCTGATATATCATCGAGTGTCATCGATGAAATAATACTACTGATAATAAAAGTTAATTGGGTTATTTTCTATGCAAGACAAAACATAAAATGAAATTTTAAAACTGTCAGAAAAGCATGTAAATTAACGTAGAATTTCAGATGCACTTAAAAATGAAGATATACAAATAGTAGCATATTCAAATTTACAATATAAATATATGAAAATGATTTTTTAAAAAGCTGGGTAACCAATTTTCGGCTTTGCCAGGCACGACACCGCTGGTCTTCCGGTCATCAATACGCCTAAACAACGAAGGAAGGAGATGTTAATTATAAAGTGAACACTAAACTATCATTATCAATCTCTAATTGTCAAAGCATATGCATGTTGCAGGTTATTTAAGTTTTATACGATTAATACTTCTTTTAATAATTGCTGACTCCTACAACAACAAAGTTATACTCACCTGCATGCCTCTAGGCGGTTACACTCTTCCGATCAAGTTCATGCCGCCGAAACATAGATTATGATTTCACTAGACATGGCCGGTTAACACAGCCACGTTCCTGTGCACAAACACGGTACATGGGCCCTATTACAGTCGCACCAATACTGACGCCATAACAAACACACTTCAAATGGCCAGGAACTTAGCCCCGTTGTTATCAAATCCTTGCATCTGATTGGCTGAGAGCAAATTTGCCAAAGAAATGTGGCAGTTGTTACTGATAACAAGTTTTATGAAACGGGGCCCTGGTTGGCTATGAGTCAGTGGGAGTTGCTTTGATTGGGGGGGGGGGGGGGGGTGCTTGCATGAGGTATAAATTATACATGCGCCGCTAACATCGAACCGCTGATTTTTTTAAATTTTTTTATAAAAATCTTGTTAAGTGAGAACTTGATGCGATGCCAACAACAGATAAATCCGCGTCCCTTTACTGCAAAAATTCTGTCTGGAATTTCTTGAATCTATATGTATTCTTTAGTTTGAACACAATGTAGCCTCGATTTTTATGATTATACAAAGGATATCGAAAGAAGGCTACACATTCAGAAAATCAGAACTTTAAAAATGATAATAAAAGATAAGGACAGTGAAAATAGCATTTTGTGAAATTGTGTTATGCAGAGACATTCATTTTGGAATTACGCGTCCCCTTTCACCTATACTTATCCTCCTTTTGAAGATGAACCATACACAAAATACACGCTGAACAATGGAAACCCTATGACAATGTCGTATGGATAACAAAAAAACAAAGCTACGGCAAACATTCTATGGCTATTTTGTGAGACACAGCTGCGAAACTAAGCACAAGTAAATTCAGTGTTCTAACCTCATTTGTGTGTGATAGAAGAGATTTACATCCATCGCGAGAGATGAAATTAATGACATTCACTTCTAATTACTATGGGTTTTTTAACCAATATATTTCATGATAAGAAAAATGCCATGCTCTCACGTGATATAGATACACCAGATAAAATTATTAGGCCTTGGTTCAGTAACCAGAAACTGTACCCTGGAGAATAATCCATTCAGCATTATGTTTCATACTATGATTTCTTGTTTGCTCACTGGAGTCATTTCATCCGTTATTGCACTGGAAAAACATAATGACATTTGGGCTTGGGAAAGGGATGAAAGTACTTTCACATTCAGGACATGTCTTTCTTTTCATTTCTCTTTTTTTCACGGAACACCGTAATTATCTTACCTACATAGATACGCTTTCCACATATCAAATTCATCCGTTATCCTACCTGACTCGCATGAATGACATTAGACTTGATCTGATTATTCAGGACTAATGGGGAACCAATACTCCTAAATCCATGTGCTGTATGGTATGAACACCCGTATCATTTTTGTATTATCATGGTACAACACTCATAGGCATTAAGTCGCCACACATATCCCGGTCATACCAACGAGAATGATACCAGACCCACTTTAGATCGAACAAAAATTAACATCACATCGAATGGCCAAGAATCGATTGCTATAGAAAAAGGCTGTAGCCGGTTTGGTAGTGTATGGTATCATGATTAAATTGCCAGAGGCTGGCTGAACACGTGAGACTTTGACTGGGTTCAAAAAACTTGTTTAAAAGCAACATGCCACGCAAATGCATCATACAATCAGGGAAGTAATTACAATAATGATTACTCGAGCTCGGAAATCATGTCCCGTGCAAGAGTATTATAATTACAGACCTGCCAACCCTGCAAATCAAAAAATAGGGACAAATGATTAAGAAATTGTCAAAAATTGAATTTCCTATACATTAAGAATAGGGATGCAGGGACGTATAATGGGTGAATAATGCTCTTTCCTTTTCCTCCAAAATAGGGACTCTCCCTAACAGATACACTCTTAAAAATTCCGAGTCAAACTTGGCCCGGAAAAGAGTCCGTTGGGGCCACACTCCATTCCGGGTCAAAGATGGCCCGGATTACAGTAAAAATGACCAGGGATAAGATCAAATATGACCCGCAAACAAGTCTTCGTGACCCTATTCCGGGTCATTTTTTTTTTACCTGGAATGGTGTGTGGCCCCAACATACTCTTTACCGGGTCAATCAGACCTGGAATTTTTAAGAGTGTAGGTACAGTTGGCAGGTCTGTCATTATTAGCACATTTCTAGGAAACAGCATGGATTAATAGCCTAATTTTTTTTTCGCTGTAATACATAAATGACATTATTTTGAAATTCATCCATGCAGGGGCTTATTTAAAAGCAGATCTATGGTAACATTAAAACTGTAGGGTGATATCCACTAAGAAATTACGGTTTCCCATTACAAGCCAACTGTGCTCGCTTTCCTATTCAGACCTACATAGCGATTTTCAGATAACAAATACAACTTTCTGAATGTTTTGTACCTTACACCAGAAAAAAAAAATCCCCACACTTATCACCACCCTGTTCACCGCAGTGTCAATCTGGCAAAGCCGAATGAACCTGACAAGTGCTAGGTACAAATAAACATCCTATCTAACCATCATTCAGGAAATTGAGATTTCGAGCAGGGAGTCTTTGCAGATATATCTGTGATATCCACGTCTTCTACTTCGAACAAAATACTTTCTCACCATGGTGTGACCCTCTAGCGAGAAAACAATCAAAATAATCCAGGCTCTACTAGCATCTTAAAATCTTCAGCCATTCTAGGTCTCACTGCATTATGCAATAGAGCGAATAAAATGGATATGAAAAATTGATATTCGACTGCATGTTTTTTGGTTGATTGAAAGGGAGTGGGATTATTTTTGGCTGAATTTCGCTCCTTTTAAAAGTATTTTTTGCTACTTTCTTATGAATCATTTGGATGGATATTGAATGTTATATATCATAATCACTGTCCAATAGGAATATCAAGAAGATATGCCATACTAATATCATAAAAAAGACATTATTTTATAAAACTGATGCTCGGCCAGAAAACAATATAAAACAGAAAGCATTAGAAATATCAAATTTTCAGGGTAAATTCACCTTTCGGGCATTATGAAAAGAAAACCCTTGCATATTCAATTTCTGTGTTAACAAAAAGGGTAATTCTTGTGTAGACCTTCAAATTGTGAGAAAATATAATCAGGGGAGCGTTTCATGAAGAGTTTTGTCGGTGAAAATCACCGACAAATGTTATAAGCTACTGAAAATACTCGCATCTGATTGGCTGAAAGCAAATTAGTCGGTGAAAACCACCGACTAATTGTTTCATGAAACGCTCCCCTGGACAGTACTTGGAGCTACAACAGTTTAAGAAATATACAAGGGTCGGTGAAAACCACCGACTAATTGTTTCATGAAACGCTCCCCTGGACAGTACTTGGAGCTACAACAGTTTAAGAAATATACAAGGGTCGTCTCGTGTGCACATTACACGCCTAATGAGGTTAAGTTAGATGAAATTATATTTCTCGTGACATTTTGCTGGGTTTAATCTTTGTTTCCTGCATGAATTAAAAGTCTATAAATTTACCCCTTCATTTTAAGATAGTCAGAAGAACAGTTGCAGTAAAGTTAAAGAATAGCAGTTATGCCTTGGAGAGTAATAAAAAAAATAGTTTATAACCCTTTTTGTTGATAATTTACGTTCTTTAAATATCTGGAAATGCAGGTTACTATGTATTCTTAATTCAGTAAGTGAATTTCCATAGAAAACTTCCACAGAAAAGTTAAAACCATGCTTTCTTGTGTAGTCTCACAAATGTTAATTCATGTACAGTTTATGATTCTCCCAGAAGGAGGCATGCAAAGATTGAATTAATGGTAGGAAATGATTTTCCAATTAGATCTATACATAGAATTCAAATTTCAACCCTTGGGGATAAAACATGGAAGAAAAACTAAAATTTGAATTTTTGCCATGTCTCAGTAATTTTTTAATTGCAGCACGGTTAAATTTCTGGTGGTAAAGGGAAAAGCCAAAATCTTATTTTACATGTGGTTTCACAAGACTCCAAATACCCTTACGAAAGGATTTTATTCTTTTATATATATAATTTCTCAATAGGGTTATAACTATCCTATCATATTAGATGATCTGGACACTGCTTGGTCGTTTTTGGTAAAAGTACATTGCTTCCTATGTGTAGTCATGACAGTGAGGGTGAGTTTGGATGCACGCGCGGGTGCGTGTGGGCGAGTGTGCATCTGTAGCATTGGTCTCTGAGGGAAGTTTTGCAACATTGCAACATCCATTCTGTACTCATAAATATATTATTAACTTTCTCCCATGGGGAGCTACTACTTCTATCTCATTTTCATCGCAGACTGAACTTACCATTGGATACCGGTGCAGGGGTGTGTTGGATATGCATGCAAATCGGAGATAACGACTGGGTGAAAATGGAGTAGACTTGAACAGAAAATTCAGATGCAAAAGATGTAACAGATTCACGGGAAAAAGAGGGCGAGGGAGATTTCCAAAGGTTAAGGGGTTAAGATTTTGACAAGTACAGAATAATTGATTAGAATCAGATACAGCATCATTGAATAAAGAACCATTATACATGCAAAAACATATGACACTATAGCCAGAAATATAACAAGAATAAGATTTAAATTTCTAAATTCACAGACCCCGGGCTTACACCCAAATGATATACAGGTTAAAAAAGATCACTATGATTAGGTAAAACTTCTTTTGCTGTATTGGTCATAAGAAAAACTATCGACCATAAAACGAAAGCCTCCATTGGAAAGATTAGCTGACGCCTACATAAAAGGACGTTGGTTACAAATGCCACAACAATCTCCTTTCACACCCTGACTCTGATAGTCAATAGAAAGTCTATAAACACTGTTTAGAAAGATCAATTTTAAAAAAAATGAAATGAGACATCTTCACTTTAAAGGCCATCAAGGAAGCTAAACCTATATCCCCACACACAAAGCAGAAGAAGTGTTACCAGAAGCAGTGTTATCAATTTACTGATGTGACATAACAGTACTGCTTCATCTTACGCTGATATGAACTATATAGCGAGCTCGACAGAAAAGGAAAGAAAAGAAACAAATTCTAATTTTAGAATAAGGCATTCTTTAGTTCGGCTTACGCAGATCGAACGAAACACATGTTAACAAAGCGGATGGCATAATTGGCATTTCCTAAGCTGATGATCATAGATGTCGTAGTTTGTCATGATACCAAACAGCTGCCTTCAAATCATTCAAGTACCCAGTGTAAATCTTTGCAAAACAAGATTTACTTAAACATCCTGTAGGAAACCAGAGGCAGGAGGATTTGGACAAACATATGCTTCAACCTCAAACTTTTTGAAGTGTTGCCTCCGTCAGCTCTGATACAATATCTCTTCACCTCTGCAAGCTATTGGAGTTAGCATGTAAGTAGAGGAAGCACGTGCCAATAGCCCCGCCCTGGATTGAGCAACTCAAAAAGAATGCCGACAAAATTTTCCACATTTTGAACATCTATAATCGTGCTAAAATAGTTTACGATTATATTTTTACGCATTTAAGAGATTTTAGGAAGTATACAAAATTTCGAATTGCTTTATTAACGTACTACACAATGGTGAGGAAATTTTACGATTTCATATCACAATTACACATTAATCATGTCAATACCATGCTTCACAAAGTGAAAAAAAAAATCTTCTTTTGCAGAAGCGTTGTTCTACAATGATTTAAAGTAACTGTAGTAAAACTGAAATTACTTAAAATACATTTGCATTTTGTCAGTCGTGCTAAAATGGTGTATTTCCCGGCGTTGTTAAAATGATTAATCTTGTATATAGTGGGCCCCCGCTTAATCAGTAAGTGTGACCTTCAAACAAACTAATTTCCGCTCAGTTTGCATTGTAAACAAATACTGCTATGTAGCAAAAAATAATTGTGCATGGAAAACTACCAGGGGTTATGTATTTTTAATAACTAGAAAAACATGCTGCGGTTAGAAGAGGACAGTTGAATTACGCTATCTTGGTCAAGTTGGTACTTTAAAGTTTAAAGGAAAAAAGAACCCTGGGGGGAAATCAATTATAATGGAAAGGGAGGATAGAGAGAAGAAATTTTCAAAAAAGAAATTCCATTAAAATCGGTTACGAAATGAGAAAGTTATGAAATTTTGAAGTCTCGATTTAATTTCTATGGCGATCCTCAAATTGGCAATGTCGCTGCAAAATGGAATCATTTTTTTTGGGGGGGGGCAACTCTCCATATGCTTTGTACACAAAATTCAGATTTTCTCCATTTTATCCCAAGGGGCAGCCTATCTCCTTCTTAGCTCAAGATATATCATGGGACGATGTATTTGACACAACACAGAGTTCACAAAGAGATAAGCTGCATCTTTAGAGATAATGGAGAAAATATTTTGCGTACAAAACATATGGAGGGTTGTCCATGAAAACCTGCCATGTTGAAGCAATACTGCCAATTTTAGAATCACCATAGATAGTAAATCGAGACTTTTAAAACTTTTATAACTTTCTCATTTTGAATTTTTTATTGAACTTTTCAAAAATTGCTTATCGCTATCCTCTCTTTTCATTACAATCGTTATCTCCATAGTTTCCTTTTATTTTAAGATGAGTTTGAACTTTCGTAGGGTGAATCAAAGAACAGAAAGCACGTTCAGTCAAACACCTATGATACACCTCGGGACATCAAACATATTTCAATCGTGTACGTAACATAAAGAGGGGAAGAGTAGATTACAATACCCTGTGACATTGATACATCATGACACGGCGCCATTATTGTGTGCAGTATCTTTGAAATCAAACATGTTAACCGAATCCCTCCACCAATTCTGCAACCTACCCCCCCCCCCCCCATCTCTTTCTCTCTCTCTCTCTCTCTCTATGCCAAATCTTCCTTTGCCTCTGTATATCTATCTCTTCCTTATCAGCATTTTCTCTTTCTCACACACACGCACACACACCCTCCCAGACACACAATTCCATTCTGCATAGCCCCATTACCCAGTCAAGCTAATTTACATAAAAGTAAATGGAAAGATAGTCTACCTTACTCTATTGACCCAAGACATGCTAGAGGGGAATCAAAACATCTGCTTTTCAACAACAATTTTTGTTATTCGCTCGTAAAAGATTGAAATTCAGGATCTATCGATATATTCTGGAAAGAGGATGGATAGGGAGACTGAAAGTGGGGCTCCCTGTCGACCAGAGGAACAATGTCCAGGTGCAAGAAATTAGCATCCTTCCTACCAACATAAGAAATAGGTCAGGCGTGTAATTGGTTAAGATTCGACTAAAATGCAAGAATTCACAGCGCCAATTCAATTTTCCCATTCTCAGTAGGCGGTTTTGGTTTACAAGTTGAAAATGCTTATCGGAAGAGTCTATGCTAGTTACCGAGGAGATTTTCTTGTTAAATGGCTAAAAAAAACGTCTAAAAGTAAAGGGTGTAAAATTGAGTAGATGAAAGGACAGGACCGTCAATGAAGTTGATAGGCTTGTGAAAAGCCAAGGGAGTCAGATAACATTAGGACCCCGCCTTTAATACAAGCAGTGGGATCGTTTAACACTGATCACAACTTGAGAAAGATATACGAATTTTGAAGTTTGACTTGAGGGCTTGCGATAAATTCTCTTCATCTTCATGAAACAGGTCCAGGGCCCCGTTTCATAAAACTTGTTATCAATAAGAAGTTGCAGTAACTGTTATGAGCTACAGAAATCCTTGCATCTGATCAAATTTGTCATCATGGTCACAGAAATGTGGCAGTTGTTACTGATAACAAGTTTTATGAAACGGGGCCCTGGAACTATACAAATTTCATATTACTACAGCTTTCCCTGGGCGTTATTCCAAATGTGGAATTTTCATCTCCGGGGTACAGTACAGTAGAAGGAGGTTGGTGGTACAGACACCAAGCTTTTGATAACCCCTGAAAGCACAATCGATAACCTTAATTCCCGTTTTCCATAAAATGCATTTTACTTGGATTAGCCAGATGTAGGTCGGGCGCGGGGATCGGTCGTGGATGAAGACATCAATGCACGAAGTATACAAAGCGCTGAAGGTATAGCTCCTCTATCAAGAACGTTAGGTTGTGCAACTTATTGATTAAATTTTGGATTTATTGCTTTGGAATAAATTACCGTTTAACTTCATTATGAGAAACTGCCAAATTTAAAGAATTGTGATTTGGACTCCTCAGAACCGCGCTTCCCTTCACCCCTTCACAATGACTTCATAGTGCATTAAAATACTTCGAATATTTGTCTTTAGAAGCTCCCCCTTCCATCCCCTGCAGACACAAACATGGTCCGATTCTTTTTTTTTTAATGCTGTGAGCCAACGAGGCGTTAACTCTCTGCTAAGGTACGATTTAACGCCCTCCATGCTTCCAGCATTATACAGTAAATATAGAAATTTTAATTCAAATATATTAGTTCTCATGGGTTATTATCCTAGAGCAAGCCGCCTTTGCGTTTTCTAGCGGAAAACATAAAAGAGAAAGAGAGAGAGAAATGTTAGATAGCCCTGTCTACCGACAGCCTATCGACATTTCCTTTAAGGGGTATTCTTCATCGAATTTAAAACATGGCATGGCAGACACCCTTATAACATATTCCAAAGCCAGAGGAGCAGAAATACCAGACTAGTAATTTAGGACTAAGATTCTTCCATGGAAGCACAGAGAGGGTGACTATACATGGAAAGTACTAGAGCTTTATGTAGGTACTCTAAGAAAGTATCCAAGCCGGAAGAGAATAAAAGATGCCACCAGGATAAATTACAGTTATAAACGAGGGGCAGTAGAATTATACGTTCGACGGTTAAGATAACATTCTTCCGGAAATTGGGGAAGCATAAACAAAATTTTTAGGACAGAGAAAATATAATATGCTTTACAAGCCATTTTGGTAGCAGGGTTCATAAACGCACAAAATTTCCATTAAAGTAAAAAGAAATTGACAGAATACGTCCACTTAAATCCTTTTTCATTCGGCAAAATAAACAAAAAAGGGTATTTGAATTATATATTCATCAATGATGATTTACCATAAAAAATGAAGGAATATCGAAGAATATAATCAATCGATATCATTGCAAAATCGCAACTTTGATTTCATCCACTTGTTCATCACGAGCCCTTTTTCGTCTATGCAGAAGTCATGTCATTTAAATTCACTTAATTTCTCGCCTACGTATGGGTATTTGAAATAGATCTTCTTTTACTTCTTTTTGTTGATTTTTTAATCCCCTACCATTTTCCTCGTCTCATTAATACATTTTGACAGGCGTGAACTAGAGTATCTGCGACGTGGACTTTTCTTGTAGAACTAATGAAAAGGGAAGGGGCAATAAAATCAGGTAGATTTATAAGGTCTGCTCGGTCACAAAGTGGGCCTCCAATAGTCAAAGAAAAATTAAATTAAATTCACATTGTAGGAAGTAATGATCATGAAATCATAAAATTACACAAATCAAGTTTAGACGGCGTATATGCCCAGCAATGTGAAGACGACAGTAATGTGCAAGTAACAACGGCCAAACTGCAGTGTAAACATATCGCGTTTTGCTTCTGACGCAGGAGAAGAAAATGTCCAAGATATTGAATTCTTTCAAATCTCGTGATTAAATTTACAGACCTGAGAGCCATGTATTGGGATGTACTCACATTACATGCAGTAGTAGGCTTGACACAATTTGATCGCGTCTTTTGTGAAATTCTTTTCCCTCTTTGTGCAAAGGTTGTGCCTATTTATATAAAATAAAACCACTTTTCATACAGGAATGGATAGCTTAACTTCTTTGCAGACATAGACAGGATGCTCCAGGATCTTTTTGCTACCACCATACAAACATCCACTTCAAAAGACCAGGCTTACAAAATTACTCAGTGAAGCTCCTAAAACTCTGAGAAATTGAAGATGACTTTGTGCCAAAAGCGTCTGAATGCTGCAGGGAAAATCCAGAAGTTATCAAATTCCAGCAAAAAGAAAAAAGGAAAAAGAAATTTGAAATTAGGTTGGCGTCAAACCATAATGGCTAGCGTTGGGCGGCTAAGCAAGAGAGTCTAAATCAATTTCATAGGAATCTAATGTATTTTTTATCAAGTGTGAGCAAAAAGAACTAGGTTGATGTCAAAAACGGGACCTTGCATGCGGTGAGCGCTGAAGCTAGAAAGCCAAACTGTAATTAATCTGTTCACAAGAATTAAACATGTTTTGACCAAATGCCAGTTTAAAAGGAAATTGGAAAGCAAGATGTTTTTAAAAACCACTATCTAGTGACAAGCAATGAAACAAACAAGTCAAACTTAATTTTATTTCTTCTAGGAATGAAATGTGTCTACGACGGAAAGGCAGCAACAAGACAAATCAAATTGAATTAGAGTAATGTAAAAAATGCAAGCTTCAGACGGGCAACGAAGCAAAAGATTCGAAAATAATTTCAAAGAAAATAATTAGTTATTTGACCAAAAGAAATCTATACAACATTGTTGTTTAAAAAACAAGCTTGCAGCCAAAGTAACGTATATATTGTCTACGACTAAAGGTTATCTAGCGACAATCATAGTCAGAAATTATTTTTAAAATCATGAATCCTGCAGTATATAGCTGTCCATACCCTCAGGACAGATGTCTCGAGAGAAGTTATCATGACAAGCTTGGAACTATCTAATATCGCTCGCTCATCCTCTGTCTTTTGGGTATGAGAATAAATCTTTTAATAACTACAAATTATTTTGTCATTTCTACAATTACATGATAGTTCTTGTTTTCTATTTTCCAAAATTCATCAAAGCGAAGCATCAACTGATTGCAGCAAATATGTTTGCTACTATTCATGGTCACTCATTTTCCATCGAAAATGAATATTTATTTTGAGGAAATTAAAGAAAAGAACAAAGTATACGCAGGATGAATGCAAGATGAGTACCATAGTTAGCCATAAACATCTAATGTTGAACGACTCGATTCTCACATAATTCCGTACAACATTACGAAAGTAGAAACATAGAGAGTAGTTTCATTCATTGCAAAACCTCGTTAATCCTGCAGGACACACAGGATGAGTAGTTTAATACTGATGTGGCTACCTTCGGTAAATAAAATCCAATTATTATATATATTTTCCTGCCAATTTTCGTCACCTCTTCATTCAATTTCATCAATTTTCAATTCAATTTTGTCCGCAGAAGCTAACTGCGGTTCAAATCTTAAGTTCAATTTTGTTAAAATGCTATTTGTCTTTTGTCAATCAAATGTAAAAATTAAGCATTCAAATTCGTCGATCGTCACTGAAATTCGTCTCTGTCGCTAAGCGAGTAAGGAAAGCATGGATCAAATTCGTCATTTTTACAAGCAAATTTATCATTTTGTCATTCGAATTAGTCAAGTGTTATATGGGTGCCTTTAAATGGAGAATGGAAAATGTGACCAGGTCTTTAACCATTTTTTTTACTTTCTCGTGATATAATTTGATTTTTCTTCCCTCTTGTTTGAAAAACAGAAATTATTACATATAATGTGGAACGCTATATCATTAAAAGTAATTTCGTATTATTAACCACCAACACGCTATGCCTAATTGTGACAGGAGCATTGTCCGCCAGTAGACCGTATATCTGGGAGACGAATTTGAATGAATCTTTGACGAAAATGAATGCCAGAAGACGAAATTGATTTAGCTGTTTCGTGCCCAGGTTCTGTGACCAACGAATTTGAATTGCAATTGACAAAAAATAGGTGACAAAGCACGAAATTGAATGACAATCTTTTAAAATTGATCGACCAAAGACGAAACTGAAACAAGCACTGCCACATGCTACAGGGCAAGAGACGAAAATGAAAACACATTTTAAAAAATTAAATGAAGAGATGACGAAAATGGGCGGGAAAACCTATAATATGTTTCGGTAAAAGAGCTAAGGTATTTTGTTTTCATACGATAACAAAAATTAAAAAAAATAGAAATACAAGTGAATCTTTTTATAGTAAATGTCAGCAACCTCAACAATTTCGCTATATATAACAGTATCTGTTATTATGTAGGAGATGAGAGGGATACGTGTGCGTGTGTGTTGTGTGTGCAGAATGGGCTTGTCAAGGAGGTGATGACAGCAAACTCCTAAACACACAAAATATCTCCAAAAATAGTTACAGAGCTGCACAAAACCCAAAATACAACTGAAGCAATAAAGCAATGTTTTTTTTATAAACGATGCATACTGGTCAAAAGCAAAGCCTGTGGCTATATTTTGCTAGCATCCCTTTTTTCCTCTCACGCGAAAAGATTGATTACATACTTGCTTCCTTTCCCTTTTGTCGTAAATATGAAAACAGTTGCGCCATTAGAAAGCGGAAAGTAACTTCCTGGGGAAATATCAATGTCCATTTTCAACGGTGGCAATATTTATGATAAATTAATCCAAGATGAGAAAGATGACAAGGGAAAATAAATAATAAATTCTCATTCTTAGTAGCATGTCCTTGACTGCATGTAGACAGGTAGAAATAGAACCATAAGCAAAGGAAAGTTAAACAGATTCACTTTTTTTCAGGGGGAAATGTACAGTAGTTTGAGAGGACCAAGGCATTTGGGTAATTTATGTCCCTGAAGTTACCAGTCCTGTTGCATTCTGACATTGGCTTAAATCCGGGGATAGGGGTTTACATCTTAATTCCCACTTCTTAGAGGGGGTGACGTGTACTAATATAACCCTCCCCTCCCCTCTTCAAAATATATATATATATATATATATATATATATATATTATTTCAATGAATTACTTGTTGAAAACTTTAAAATCTCATCAAAAACGATTGTTATAGCACTAAAATTTCTTTATGAAAATTATGTTAAAAACCAGAGACAGGATTGGAAGGGACCCCCCCCCCCCCCCCCCCCCGGCCCGAGAGTATGTGTGTTCAGATAGGTGAGGGTGTATGTGTACTCGTGTACGAGTTCCCGCTAGAAATTTCGGCAAAAGATTTCGATCACCCCCGCACTCCTCGAAACGGATTTACGCCGGTGCATTCTGAACCTTAATTGACACCAAATCTGTCACGTCACTTCACATTTCAGAGATTTATGTTTCAGTAGGGTAGCGCTTTATTTCATTCAGAGATAATGTGATCAGTAATGTATTGGACAAAACAGTGTGGACTTGATTATATCCATTTGCAACTTGAACATGCAGCCTTATTGATGTAATGTATGAATTGATAATGGTGATGATGATGGTGATGATGATGATAATAATAATAACAATACAAGACATCTGAATTCGTCACATGACGAATTAAGTGGTCTGTCGGTATCTTTTAGGTTTCGAATGGATAGTGATAAAGTCCTTGGTAAAGACTATAGATAAAATTTTTACTTCTCGATAGGAGACACACGTCTAGAAATTGGATGATTTGATATCGCAGCATAAGGAAAAGGTGACTCAAAGCTTTATTTTTACCTCCACGAATCAAATTTTCTATAGGATTGTACATTTACTACTGTGCACTGCATTGCAATAGTCATAACAGACCAACATCAAGCAGTTTATTTCATTGACTGTGACTGTATATGTAATCATAGCTAAAGAGGACAGTAATATAAAATGAAAAAGAAAGCAAAAGGAAAAAAATTACCCCCCCCCCCGCCTCCGGGACTCGAACCAGGGATCTTGAGCATAACAAGCAAGTGCTTTAAAGGTTTACCTGAAAACAGCTCATAGAGCTAACACGTATATCGAAAACGAAATTCTAATATATTTTCCAGTTAAAATTTCGACATGTTTCTGACATCTGGTTAATTAAACATATGGACGCATAATATAGAGACTTTTCTCAGCTACAACGAAGTGAAAATCAAGCAGAAATAACGGAGATGTTGATCAAAGAAGATGAGAATGTATAATCAAGAATTACGTAAAGGTCATGTCCCATAGAGAATACACGTAAAATGAGAAAAATTGACATGGTACCCTTTATCGTGAATTTAGACCAGGAAGACGTCATTAAAATGAGCAACAGTGATATTAGATTTGTAGAGAATTGTCTCAGCTTACAACATATCGAAATCCCAGCGAAAATTGACCAACAGTAAGCGAGATAGTCTTGGTTAAAGGCAAAAAATAAAACATCAAAAATTATAAATCAAAATTTTGAGTTCACATTAGAATAAAATGACGTCAGAGCATCGAAAAAGTAAATGTTTGTCATGGATTCACATCTACAACTCACCTACAACCTTTCAGAATATGTAAAAAATATTGGGGGTATCCATGCATTTTAAGGAGCTATGGCGGATTTTAAAAGGACATGCTTTTGCGTATTTTTACATAATTTTCAAAATTGACGCGCGCACGGATTTTGAACTTTGGTGCGCGCGTGCGACCTTATGGTTAGTTGAAATCGGTTCTAAATGGATGGAAATTGTGAAGAAAAGGGTCAGGAAAGCAAAGCAATTGAAAAAAAACGGCGTTTTTCCGTTATTTAATACTAGCGCCCGCACATGACGCGCGCGCGGACGCGCGCAAATTTTTGAAATGCTTAAAATGGCCTGAAACGTGTGCAAAATGAATATGAGTCGATTCTGAGCATTTTGCACGCTCGCTGACGCGCGGACGTACGCGTACGCGCGCGTCTCAATAGACGAAATTGTTTGGACTGACATGAACATTCACCATGCCAAATATGAATTAGAAATGACTTTCCGTTATGAAGATATGATCATGACATGATATTTACAAAAATGGCGCCTAGATGACGTCGAGATGACTTGATGACCCTGAAAACCTTGCTGGAGCTTGTCCTCAGTATGCCTGACAACTGCCGAAAATTTGACGAAAATTGAATGGATAGAATTTGAATTATCGTCTGCACAAAAATCGGACGAATAAAAAGAAATGAAGAAAATTCTGACGAAATTAGGAGGTGATCTGTCAAATTTTACAGACCACCTAAATATAATGATGATGATGAGCCCTCAATGTACATGTTGTTTCTAAGCACTTATACATATCATAATACATCGAAATATCATGTATCCAAACCTGTTTTCACCTTTAAAATGCATTTCAAAAATCAATGAAAAAAAAAATCTTTAATAAAGCACAGTCTTGTCTATGATCATCTACGATGTGCGGACCTCTTAGGTTTTCTTTTTCCAAATTAATTCCCCATTAAAACTGGGTTAAAGTAGAAATCAAAAGGAATGCCATAAGACAAACCTTAGCATGACAAGCAATCTCATCTCAAGTGTATATGATTAAACATGCTAAATCCGCAGTGTCTATCCAATTGCCAAATACATGACGTACGAAGGGTCTTTGTTTTGGCGCCCCCGGTATGGTACCTAAGGCAAGATATATTACGCTCTAATTAACATCTCATCCCCTTCGTGCGGGTGATTTACTGGATACGACATTGAAATGACTTTGGTAACCTTGCTATATTTTGTAAACGTTCTTCACCTATTTCTCACGACATATACTAAATCAGAATGTTGGAAATGGCATTAAAATATCTGCTGATTATAGTCTTGGAGAGCTTGACTTAAAACCTCATAAAAGTCTATTTCCTTTGGCACGTTTGGAGTCTGGTATACGATAGGCTCGAGGGAGAATTCAGAATAGGAGATTTTATTACTATATGTCAATATATCATATCCTGACTTTAAACTTAGCATCATCGATTTGTACAGTTTTTCTTTCTTTAATGAAAGACACCAACACAGATCACTTGCTATTTTAAATGCTAAATATGAAATCGTATAACTCCACGCGGACTACAGTTGACTGTGAATATAGAGCAAATGGAATTGGTTTCTGGTGTTTGTGTCTTGAAAACTCATTCAGATCAATTTCAAGATCAGTTTTGCGCATCGTGACACCTCCCCTGGTGACTATCACCTTTAAGATTTATCGAGCCCTAAAATGCGCCAATATACCTAAGGGCGAAGAGGAAGTTGAGGGGAAAAAATATATATGATACCACATATTATTTCATTTCTTTTTTGAAATACCAATCCTTTATTCTAATTCGAAATGTTCTACTTAAATGTTCTCCTCTTGTGTCTCTTTAAAAACATATTCAGTCATAAAAAACGTGTACCATTTTTAATGGTAATGCACGTTTCCTAGTTTGACATATGCCAACTGGGATTACCAGATATAAAGTTTCACGCAGCTGCTCATGTCGATGATGATAAAATATGGTTTCAAAACTAGGGGAGGGCTTCTCTTGGGACTGAGGGACAAGCATCCTACCGCCTTCTAGAACGGCTATCGAATTCATGAGGTGTCATTACAGATATCAGAGAGGTTACGATAATTGAATGTTCACTGCGAAATTAATCCTTCTCTCTTCCACTTCCTTCCTCCTGATTTCTGCGATAATATTTCCACTTATCTCAGCTAAGTTAGATGTTCCTCCATCCATCCCTCTCTTTTGCAGAACTGAAATGTACTTTATCCTCTAAGCATCACGTACTGTATACTTTCTTTACATTCCGGTCGGAAAGACAAAGCCAAAGTCCATTGTCTCTGTTTGAAGGTGTCACCTTCCCACTACTTTTTTTTTCAGTCGTTTCCAGTCATTTCCATGAAAAAAAGGATCATTACTTTCATTTATTTATGTATAGATCCCATGTTTCCATTCTGATTCACGTCATCTCTTTTTACGACCATTTATAATGGTACCCTTGGTCTTGGATTTTATATCCCAATGAAAGGATCCACCTTCATGGTTTATGCATACCAGCTCCAGTGACCATGATGACGTTAAGCATTTGACCGAAAGACTCCAAAATCTAGTTATATTACCTCCCTGTAATCTATGCTATTTGCGAGTTGTAAGTTCGTCCCTCAAATGGTTCTTGAGATATTTTGAAATCTCGGTCACTTCCATATCAGTTTACAGGGGCAAAAGGAAAAGTGACCACATCACGCCATCGAAATGCATCGAGTAGCGCTGGTTGCATGAAAATGCACATAATTATGAATATACTATGTTTATTGCAACGCTTAAATTTGGGTGATTCTTTGAACTATCGCGCGAAAAGTTCTCAATAATCCTCAGCATGAATGATTGGACGGATTAAAGGTATTATGCATCAGGCTGGCAATGTCGTGAGATTATTTACAAGTAATTCGCAGGAAATTCAGGTAATGGTAAGAAAGGCAGAGAGGGAAAGGGGAAAGAATGAAGAGTGGGCATAGGGACGAGGGTAAAGACGAGAAATATAGACCAGAAATATAGACCAGAAATATAGACTAATCCATAAACGGTGATAATATACAATTGGGTTATAAGAAAAGTAGATTTAAAAAGACAAAAACAAGACCGGGGTTGTTTAACATACAAGTAAGAGAGCAATGTCAAAAAGATGTGGAAAACAAGAGAGTGCAGTTTTAAAAGGGAACATAGGTTTATTTGATTACTGATACGGGAAATCTTGATTAATATTCAACCAGAGAAGATAATCATACGAGAAAGACGGACAGAACTAAAATTCTGCATGCAATTGTAAATGGGAACATAAGTTTATTCGAATATGCCGACAGAAAAAAAAATTGATTAACAATGATTATATTATCAGGAAATAATCATCTGATCATAAAAGAAAGGCACGATGAGTGAAAAAAAAAAAAACAGAATCACTGAAAGGTGACAATGACCTGCATAACAAAGAGAATGACCGTACGTCAGGATTTTTGATGCATATCCAATGGGCAGCAACCTTTACCCCAGTATAAAAACACAGCCTTTCCTAACATGAATAATGAACCTATTCCTTACTTCATGTGCCATTCATCATATCGTACTACTCTATATACCTATCATGATTTTAAGGGGAGAGTTTCAACGCAGCCTTAATAACTGGGGGAAAACTACTAGTATCCAAAAATGTGCCATAGCCCCCCCCCCCCCCTCCCAATCGACGCCCCTGAACTTTTACACTTATGCTTTCAAAATGTTTGAATAGTCGGTGAGGAATAGATGTTCTGTTCTATTTCTCCGTAGTAAACGCCTTTAAAATCTTGTATCATCAATGAGCGATAGATTTTTCAATTTCCTCTCAGACAGCCCCCGGGTATAGTTCAATCAATCCATCAATCTTTACATGTCACTTTGAATTCGGTTCGTAAGCCGATAATGATTCATTGGTGAAACTCCAAACACACAGGGATCATTAATCGCTGGGGAGGGTGGTTAAGAGCAGTTTACAAGCACACATGTGTTGAATAAAAACTGCCCTGGAAATGTTCAATTTATATCATTATGTAGAGCAAGCAAACCATATATCTATTGTGTGGTAAGAATGTACGTTAGGACCAAACAAAAATGACAAAAAGTTGAACCTGCCATAAATTTCACAGGTGTTGTAAACATTAATGGGATTTTATCCACATGACCTCAGTGCTCTGTGCGTTTTTGTGTATTTCACTCATGTTGTATCCACAAATTAGTAGAAAACGAAATAGAAATCTATTCCCATTCCTTCTGCAAATCCCAGTTAGAGTAAGCTCACTGTTGTGTCCAATTTAGGATATTTTTATGGTTGTAGGCGCTTTGTGAGTCATGTACCCATCATTAATATGATCACTGTAAAACGAAATGGTTTTAAAATTATAATACGCAGAACTATGACAAGTGACTGATGCTAGTGTGAATTCAGTTTGTGGTCACATCTTACCACTGAAATGAGGTTTTAAAAATCCATTAAAGTATGAATATTTCAACATGAGAGACACTGCGTGAGAAAAGAACGCAATGACTTGAAAAATCACCACACATCTCTAATATGGATAATGTACGATATTTGTGAATAAATTATTATGTTGCGCTCCACTGTTGTGTGTTTGCTATGAACAGATAAAAGGGCAAGGGCTATGTGATATAATCATTTTGCTAGCTTGTCGTTGTCATTTTGAGGTTCAGCAGAAGTTCAGCAGACTTTTTCAAAACATTTAGAAGGTATTGTTGCCTGGCAGACTGATGAGTATCCAATCGTCATTCACATGTGTCTGAGCCGTGAAGTTCAGATGACTTAACACGATTCTAACAACACTCCGCTGTTTTTTCACCATTGTCCCAAACTGCATTAATCATATTAACATTAATGTGTCATCGAGCAGTTCCTAATCAAACAGGGGGCTTAGAACGGAAACGTGCTTCACAGTAGGATACGGTCACGTTGATTCTCCCTTTCCCATTAGCTATACCATATAGACAGAAATCTTAAACAGGTGACGACTATCCCTACAGGACATTCCGGAAATGGAAAGCCTTAACATTGGGCCAGGAATTAGGAGAAGGGTGAGGGTAGAAAGAACAGTCGACCTTTCCCCAGAGGAGAGAAATTCAGAGAATCCATTTAAAAGTCAACTGGAAGTCTCTTCAACTCAAAGGATAGGGGATAATACTTTGTGAAAGTAGTTGTGTTCCCTTGTGTTCCCTTGGAATGCACTTAAGGAAGTTGTACGACACATGCTCCAGGGAAAAATTATTCCGCATCCATTTCTATTCTGTAACCGAATTTTATACATCCACCCTGATGAACCAAGGACTGTACCTGATCTAACCCATCTTTGATGACTTAAAGCTCAGAGCAATTACTGTCGGCTGAGCATTTGTTTGAGAAAAGTTTGAGGAACATTCTTTTCCTCGTTCCTCCTACTTGTAACAGCGAAATACTCACTATGATCAAATCTCTTCAGTTTTGTTGATCATGGATGTCTCTAGGTAATCATCCTCCTGGCTGCGGGAGATTACGGAGGGGGAGGACTAATTTTCTCACTGATGTCATCTTACGACATGACAGGCGGCCTGACGCTTGCTGACTTTCAAACGACCGTGACGGTAATCTTTATCAATTCCTGGAAAAATCTCTCCATCTGGGAGAGTCTCCCCTGGGAATGTGCTCGGAAGAAAAAAACTGTTTAAGATTGGAAACATTAAAATGTGTTCGTGACGAAAGGGAGATAAGATCGATATCTACCGTATTGGGGTGTTCACAATGCGGTAGGCTGAATTCTAGTCAAAGATTTTATAGTTATGAAAGATTTTCCTATCTTTTTGAATGTTCTACAGACCCCTCCCTTCATCCAGCAACAAAAAGAAAACATGTGCGTCGTTGGAGAGTGTAATGTAGATGTTTTATGGTGAGACAACCAGCGGGACAATGACATAAAAAATCTAATAGAGAAAAAAGAAAAGGACTTACCCCAATAATTGCAAGAAAGCTGTGCAGGATAATTCTTAATAAAATTCTCAATATCCAGTGAAAATAAACCATTTCCATCACTTTTTCTATGCACCAAAAAAATATATATATATATTTTCACAACTTCACATCTACTATAGATTTTGAAGGCATCCTTAATTCTCCCAGGTACGCGAGTAGAACGCCTCATGAGTCGAGTTGAAACAACTATAACTATTGGGCCCCGTTGCATAAAACTTACCATTATTTGTAATTCTGCCATAAATGATAACTACCATGGTAACATTGCTCAACAGCCAATGACATTCAAGGTTTCCATGGAAGTTACCATTGATGGTTAACCATCAATGGTAAGTTTTATGGGCCCCGTTTCTTAAAACTCGTTATCAATAACAAGTTGCAATAACTGTTATAAGCTACTAAAATCCTTGCATCTCATTGGCTGAGAGCAAATTTGTCATAGAAATGTGGCAGTTACTGATAACAAGTTTTATGAAACGGGGCCCAGATTGTTTAACGAGATCGTACTAGTAATTACCTCCAAACTAATCTAATTAATCTCATGCAATTAATAATCTAAAATGAAGCAAGTTCTTTGTATGCACATCTCGCAAACATTCAGCGGCTATTTGCCACACATTTTCCAAAGTAAAACCAATCTTAGTGGAGAAAAGATAATGTCAAAGCCAGTAACTCAGCTGAAAAGAGTGCAGGGTGGAAGTCTTTGTCCCGCGACAAATTTGGCATGAATATCCATGAATATCTGAGGAGACAATTAAATGTACCACCCTATTCGGAGGCACGGCTGATTACCCGGGCCCATCCTCTATGAATAGTCCCCTCAATTGAGCTTTATTGGAAGGAAACGTGGGATCAGTCATGCCTGACTGCACACGTCACGTGACCAGCCAGGCAGAATAGTATCCCTTAACAGATTGGTAAGACGGGAAAAAGAAGATGGTGTCTCTCTTATGTCGGTTATACTGACTAGGCATGGCTCAACACGAAGTAATGATCAAAAATAGTTTGGGTACATCAATTCAATGCCTCCACGCACAAATGCAGTTGGAATTATCCTTTCAGCTCCAGCATCAGCTTTTAATAAAGAATAAAACCTATAGAATATCCACTTTCTACACATGGATCTAGAGAGACAAAGTGGACAAAATCCCCTTTTCTAGGGCCATACAAGAAGGACAGGGTTTCGAGAGCTCAAACTCTTTATTTCAAAAGTCATGTTAAACCACTTTATATACATGTATACCACTGTGTTTCACCATTACTAAAAATCAATCTTCAATGGACTGTCAAAATATTTTTCAATATTTGAACTTACCATTCAGTCTCTCTTGCTATCAGTTCAAGATGATGGCACACACACATCTGTACAAAAATGACGAAAACAAGGAATTACAAAGGATCCTCGTAAAACCCTGACAACTGAGCTTAAATTATGTAAGAAACATGACAGATGAAGATATGAAAGGGTTGCTGTGGCAAAAGGAGCTGTGAAGATGGCATTAATTATTACGATTACGACAATGGCGGTGATTGCAATGGATGTGCATGTAAACCTTACCAATAAAGATATTTTGGTGACAGCGTTTAGTTGTTGATAATGGTGGATTATTAGTGGTGTTTTAGGTTTAAGCGGTGTTTAGTTAGTGGTAGTTGAAGTGGTGGTGGTTTTGACCGTGGAAACATTGAAGATGATAATGCGACAGAAGTAAAGTAACAGTGCATGTGATCCTGGTGTTAGATGTAGCAATGGTGATTTTTGTGGTGGTGGTGGTGGTGGTGATGTTGGTTGTCATTATGTTGATTGGAATGATGTTGAAGGTACTGATATGATAGCAGTGTGGCTGCTAATGATAGAAAGGCAGTTGCTATTATTGTGGGGTTGGCTTTAGCGCAGATGTTTATGCAGATGATATTAGGTGTCAATGTGACACCCTGGCGGCTTTGATGGTGGTTTAGTGGTGATGGCTGGTGAATGTAACAGTGCGATAAATCATTAAATTCCGTCTAAATTGTATAGAGTCTATAGACTCTAAGAACTGGGAGAGAGAGACTTTGCTCTTACTGGGCCTTTTGCTGTGGAATGTTCTCCCTCGAGAGATTAAAGGCTTCACAAATCATCGAAATAGGTGTATGTTAAATTCAATTGGCATATAGCTATTATTACCTTCAGTTTTTATATATCTTCTACTGTTACATTATTGTATATGTTTTATATGATTTCATCATTGGCACTAGCTGTATTTGATTTTAAGTGGATATGGCATCTTACAAAAAATACTTTATTATCATGATAATTAGTAGTAGTGTAGAAGTAGTAGTAGTAGTAGCAGTATTAAGCAGTACTAGTAGTGGTAGAAGAAGAAGTAGTAGTAGTAGTAGCAGAAGAAGAAGTAGTAGCAGTAGCAGTAGCAGAAGCAGTAGTAGTAGTAGTAGCAGCAGCAGCAGCAGCAAATATAATGGAAGTGTCAGTGTCAGTGTCATTACTGTTGTGGTGGTGACAGATTTGTTAAATATGCAATGGTGAGGTCCTCTATGGTGATATTTGAGATGATATGCAAGGTATGTGACCAAACATGCTAAACTGACAGTGAATTTGTCAAATATGGAGGGGACATAGCTCTAGGCTGAATGATATTCCACAGCTTTTGGCAAACTACAGCCTTTTTGGATTCACCAAGATGAAATAGTACAAGGGCACACTGTTGAGAATGTCAAATAAGACTTATTTATGCACCGGTACTAATACACCCAGACACATTCAGTGAATGTGTATGCCTCATCATAACTTCTAGCTTATGAAGTACCCATAATACCGGTACTATGTACATTCAAAGAAAACATACAATTAGCGAAATGCAATCATTTAAGGAACTGATGAATATTTACAACATATTCAATACCTTTTGCAAACAAGGTAATGTTTCATACTCTTTATTTGTACAATAAACAGGAAAAGATCCCACCAAAGGATATTCTAAATCACTGACTGCATTCAGAGGACAATATCTTTTCCTTCAAAAGTCATTTGGAATTGGATATAGCCAATGAAAATTCAGTGCATACCTTTTAAAGCACTCTAATGTTTTTTATCAATTTTATTATTTGTGATCCAATAAACTGCAAATTGGAAGGTCATACAGCTGATCGAGGATAACGTTTCACAAACGATATCATTTTGGGGGCTCCAAAGTAATCATCTCATCATATGTTGTGTATTCAACAAATTGCCAATTATCTTTGGTGCTATCACATGTGAAGAACTGAAGAATTGCGTCAAAATACATGGTACGTGTCTCTGGGAGAGAAAATAGGTCATTAGGCATTTTCTGACATGAACTGTTTAATGTGCACATGCATCATAGAATAAATTACTCTTCAATGAACTCATGCATGGAATTGGCAATCAATGACTTTCCTTCATAATTTTAAGGGAAAACTGTTCACTGTGACTTTCAAAATGGTATACCACATATGGGTTTCTCATTATTTTTTCAATCTGCTGTACAAATAAGGAGTGTGAACTCCCAATGGGAGTTGATATTTTAAGCACTCCCAATAGTTAACATTATACCATTGGTTAAATTTATTGCAGAACTTGACATTTAACATATGTTTAATCTAAAGGAATGCTTTTAAACTGTAACATATACCAAGAAAAACTAATAGTCAATAGAAATTTCTTTGAAAAGTGGAAGTACACAAAAACTACCAAAGAACAGAATTAATAGCAAACGTCTCCTTAAAACTTTGATTCTGCAAGCATTTCAAGATTAATACAAATTCTAACACTTTTATTTCTGTGTGAAAATGATAAGTAATACCATTCTGATCCCTTAATTTTGGCTTTTGTGTTAGCAATTTTTTTCCAATATCTGAAAAGGGTCTCTCTTTAATGTAATAGCGCCTCACTTAAAAAAACCACTCAGAGGTTAGGAACTGCAAAGATAATCATTATGATTAACTAGACCTCATTACTAGTATTGCTTTGCACTGCCATTTTCTAAAGTAAGAAATATTAGTTTCAAATGTTGTAGTGCCTGCCAATGGCAGAATAATGCATCAATTCACTAAATCAATTTAGAGCTGCCAAGAAAATGAAAAACAGAATTCATAAAGACGGCGATGCCGTTCTCTCTCATCGCACAAATACAAACTCATTCATGCGCTGATATTACAACTGCTGGTAGCATGCTAAAAAAAATTAATAATTAGGACTCCAATTTCCATCTGCTTTTAAGCACTGGAGAGAGAAGCCTCACAGAATATAATTAATAGAACTAGGTAACCATGTTATTGCTATGCCCCTGGATGTACTCGCGGAGTAAAGAGTACTAGCAGTCCACTGTCCCTCTGCCAATACATAACCTTGAAACTAACCCCTAAAAGGTGCCCACCTTTTAAAAACTGCTTGAAAGAAGGGAACATAAGATTATGTGAAAACATTATCTATTTACAGACTTTTTTAGCACTGAGCCCCCTCCCCATTCCCCTGTCCTTGACCCTGGATCCATTCCTACCTAGATAAATTACTTTTCAGTGGAAATTACTTTTCCGTGGAAATTACTACCTTGACACATGCTACCTTAAATTTGAGTATCTACAATAAAATACTTAATGCTTTCATAGTACATGTACAACATTTTCTCTACTTGTTTTCACACAATTTCTGAAAGAGATCAATTTGACATCATCCTTCTGTACTTGCTATCTTCTCATTTTACTTTAAATGACTTTGCAAAGTTCTCATCAAAAGAGGTATCCTTGTAATTCATAGAAGGAAAATGTTTTTTTGATCTGATGCCAAATAGCTATACATATACCATGTCCATGAAACGGTGGAAAGGCAATTCGACTAAATGACCTTCAATCATTCTTCATCTAAAAAATGTAATCATATTAAATAGCATCATATTTTATGAAAATATACAGGAAAGGTTTAAGGCATATACAAGGGCACAATTTCTAGTGTTGAACCTTATTTCAAGGGAAATGCAGGAAATTAGCAGAAATTTCAACAATGTTAAGATAATTTGATTTCATGTTTAGTGCAGCACCAAGAAACAAATCTATTACACCTCAAGGAATTTGTTTAAGATCCTCTTGAAAATCAGTGGCACTTTTCAATATTTCTTGCCTTTCATTTTTCAGAGCATAAATAACCAATGTCATTGATAGCATTTCAAATGAAAATTTCCCAACTAATTTCCTCATAATTTTGTTGAATGGAATCAGACTCTTGTGGTCTATTGGATAAGTCACTTGGCTGGGAATCGCAAGAAGCAGAGTTCAAGTCCTGCCTTTTACTTTTGTCAGAATTTGCCTCATTTGACCAAGCGATAACAGGTCCCTAAAGCCTGGGAAGCAATATTCCATGCTCTTTGGGAGCCCATATGTGAACAGCACCGGCATAAATCCACTCTGAGGAGTGGGGGAGATGACTGACTTTTTTGCCGATTTTTTTTTTCTGTCCAATTCACACTTATCAACTGATTAATTGAAATATATTTTCTTTCTTAAAAAGTGGGGGGGGGATATTTGAGCACACCATCCTCCCCCTCTCGAAAAATATATCCCCCCCCCCATCCCCGCGGGATTTACGCCAATGGTGAACAGAATACTGTATCATTTTCAAATGGATTTAATCATCTACACCTTTATTGTTAAGGCCAACTACTGATCAACATACCTAATGAGAAAACTGGAATATTTTGTGTGGAATCCATAATTTCATTAGCTTGGGAGTTTTAGTATGAATTATTAAGCAGATACTAATCATCTATCAACTGCACAATTACAAGGCCACTATTACAGGTCTCAAAACCAATTTGATGGATGTCACGGGAAATACCTCTCTTTGCGCTCCCCTTATTTATTCATGCAATTACAATTATCTAGTACTGGCAGGTACACAAAAAACTGGAAGCCCTCAACAAATTACAGTTCCAGAATGTACGACTTGAGCAATGGCCGTTGATAAGGAGAAGGAATTTGAAAGGCTATTACAGCCAGGGAAGGTATACAAGGGAATAGGAAATGTTTGATCTAAGATCAGCAATTTTATTTGCAGAGAACCAGAAAAGCATTAACTCATATAATTTAATATGGGGGCAGTTTCATGATTAGTGTAAAAAAAAAAAAATTAAAAACACTTTGTCCAATCATGAAAAATCTCTTAACTGATATTTTCTTGTCTTTAAACACCTGGAAAATACAGGTTATAATTTGTTACACTGATGTAGCATATTTCAATCAAAAGTAAAATCTAAAAATATGCAAAACCAAAATTTACACATAAACTGTTCGGTGTAGTCGCATATATGTAATTAGTTTCAAATTCTTCATGAGGAGGCATGCAAGGATCGTATTGGTGGTAGAAAATGAATCCGCAATTCAGCCTATATAGACAATCTCAATAACTGCCATCTCGGGCACAAAACACAGAAGAATTTCTTTTAAAAATTAGCTGAAATGTCTCATTTAGGAATTGTCCGCGGAATTAATGCCCTACTGACTCACAACAGATGATTCCAACATTAGGCGTTTTATCTTTATGTCGTTGTGCGAAAGAACACATCTGGAATGCAAAATACACAAATGTAAAACTAAAAATGTCTATTTCGACATATTGGAATAGAATTTTAGTGAAGATCATGCCACAAGAAGATCATATATCAATTCACAAGGTCTACATGCTACCCATGAAATTATCAATCATTGTTTGAAAAATTTGATTTTCAATAATGTTCCATTTTCGCATTCCAGACACATTCTTTCGCACAACGACATAAAGATAAAACGCCTTAGGCTGATTACCTAATGTTGAGTCTATCACGGCTGGAGTTATCCGCTTGCCCAGCTTACCATTTTTTGCCTCACCTACATTAAATAAAAAGAAAATTTGGACATTTTAAGAAATATGGCTATTTTGGTAGAAAGGATTTCTTTTTTTAGGCCTACACACAAAATGAAATCTTTATTTTGACACATGTTTATTTCAAAGCTTATGGAATTATGACTTTTTTTTTTTTTTTTGATCAAACTCCATATGTCCATGACAAATATCACATTTCATTATTGTTTAATCAATACTGAGCAATGATTTCAAGAGATTATAAGGACAAAAAAAAATCAAGAATCTTTTAGGCCTATATTAGCTGTGGTGTACACTACACAGGATACAATTCGCAATCCTCTGTGATGCGCATAGTGGGCTTCTACATGCAAACTATCCATATAATTGTACATTTACATTACAAATTATACATTACAAAATAAGCAAGTTCACTACACTAGTCATTGATCAAAACAATACTCGACCTTTGGACTAAGATAGGTATGAGCCTATACAGGAAGGTAAGCCTTGAAGACTTCTTCAGATTCATATAAAAGCAGTGGGACTTGTGCCAATAGTATAAGCAATGAAATCAGCAATACAAAGTGACTGAGAATAAGCAAAATAAAAATAAGTAAAATATGAAGCTCACCTAGGTCTAGAGTTCTTCGTGCAATCTTCAGAATAACTGAGTCAAGGGGTAGGTTTTCCTGTGCTGAGTTATACCTGTGCTAGCAGCTTCACTATACAGCTTTGGTGCAAAGTCAGTTTTAAGTACATTCATTTTTCAATTTTGAATCTGGAAACTGTGTGTCATTTAAATCTCTTTTGCATTACCACACAGTACATGACACAGACACACACACTCAAATATACAAAATATTAAGGTAATGTATCAGAAGATGACCCTCATCATCATTCATTTCTACATCATCAGCAGCATCATGACCATCATCACTTTGTCATGACCGACACTATTACCATCATGATCATGACCAACTAGGAAGTTTTCGCAACCAAGTACACGACCGCTGGTCAAGCGTTTTGCGTATGTTTGTTTAAATCCAAAAGAAGACAATCTTTGCACACTCAAATGATCAAATCAAAAAAACTTCCCGTCCTGTTGAAAACAAGTACTGTTTCTGGCCAAAACCGCGTCTGTTCTCAATGTAGGATGCAGCTGACTAGCCCTACAATCAGCAATTAGTATTCTTAATTTTTGTTCTTCAGATTTGAGCATGCACACGACACGCTCGACTGGCGGTCACATACTTGGTTGCGAAAACTCCCTTCTATCATGATCATGATCATGCACCATGTCAACAACATTATCCTCATGATCCTGACCATCCACATCATCAACATTTTCATCTCAATCTTCTCAGTTACGTTCAGGCCTAACTGCTCAAGGATATCATACAGACAAAAATCAGCTGTCAAAATCAGCAATCAAAAGGTGTCATTCACAATCACCTATAAATTCCATGCAAACACCTGTCCACTAGAGACACAAATATGGCAAAAAGCATTTGACTGGTGACCTGTTTCACTTACCTCCATTACTTGGCGGGGCATGGTGAGGACTAGGAGAGAAGAGATCACTGTCTGCCTCATCTGCATCAACCTTCTCAGTCTTGAAGAGTTCATCGTCTGAGTCTTCCTCTCCAAAGAGGCTTGAGCTCTGGCTTTTAACTGATCTGCAAAACAGAAGGATGAATAAAATGAGACTGCTGAAAACTATCAAACTTCAAAATGTGGACCCTTTAGCATTCTCTAAAGAAGCTCCAAAAAATGAGGTTTACAGGGGAAGTCCAACCTATAAATAACTTTTTTTTAATATAAGCAGAGAAATGAGAACAGGTCTTGAAATTTTGACCAAATTCTAATAAAAAAATAAGACAGTCGTGAAATTTTGAAAGTGTGATCAATCAAACACAAGTTGGCAACTCCATGCAATGACATAGCATGTGAGCTCACTTTCCATTTGCCCTGTGCATAAAATTCCATAAGATTTCTTCTTTCTTTCTTATTGGTGACAGAATATATATGTGGCGCATTGACTGCAAATTTACTTGATGGGATAAGGGGGAAAAAATTCAGTACTGAGCAATTCACAAATGGTGGCACAAAAAGGGGTTATATTTTTTGTATTATAATTTCACTCATTACAGCCCACCCTTGTATAAAAGTACCACGGGTACCATGGTTATTTGATGAAATTACCATCAAATCATGGTAATTTGATGGTACTTGCATGGTACTTTCACGGTTTTGATGGTAATTTCATCAAAGTACCATAGTACCCATGGTACTTTTTTCTGCAGGCAATAACAGAGTGGCAAAGAAGTAGCTGCTCTATTTATAAAGGTAGTAAATATTTCCTGCCTCAATTCACAGTAAACTCAAACCAGATTGCTTATCTATGTAAGAACACTTGCTTTGTTGGTGATGTTGTGTTTGCCGTATCCTCCTTCTGTGCACCATCTCCACTTCCTTTACTTTCTGATTCCTTTTCCTTGCCCTCAACATCACTTATTTTGGATGGCGGGACACCTGCAGGATATTAAAAAAACACTGATAGTAGGAAATGTTTAGTCCTGTAATGTTTTTGTCTATTAGTATCGTAATTTGTATTGTGTTCAGCATTTTGTTTTATTATCATGAGGTTTGTTTTTGTTTTGTTCTTATATGTGGGTTCTTTATTAGGACAACATAATAATCAGACATTTAGCACAGAGATGTTAAGTAAGTGTGTCCGCTTTAATCCACCGTGTTTTGCACTTTCCCCCTTTAATTGGAAGCATCCCCTGCTAATTTATGTGATACTTTCACACTAACCTGGTGACAGCGGAACAATGGAAAACTTTGCAACTCTGTAACAATAACAGTTATAGCAAACAAGGCGAAACTTTGTCATAACAATTCCTGTGCTTACTTGGTGATTTGTCAACAAACTTCTCAAGCACTTTTTTTCAAATGTAGAATGTAATACAAATTTCATCTTATTATTTTTTTTTTTAGCAGTCCTTCATAAAAATGAATGGTATAGCTAAAGTTCAAACTAGTGTACCTGACATATGGTTTCATGTTTTCTCTAATAATAAAGTCTGAAAATTACAACATATGGTGAATGTGTTATTTTTTTATCCTTTTGCACTGATATGACTTTAACTTTATCAAAATTGCAATTTCAATTTGCCCGTGACTTGCCTTTTAACAAAACTATTAACTTGTTTTTTACTGTATGTCCAAAAAAGGCACTAATATCATGAACCATATTAAGAATATACAATGAAATCTTTGAATTTTGCAGGCATCTTTGCCTGTCGTTGCAACACTCTTTTATAAGGGTTTTTCCTGTTTGGAGCAATGGCTCCTTCTTGAGGGTTACTCATTGGTTCTGTTTGGGGTGGTACTATCAGTGTTAATCAGGGGTTCACTTGTGCCAGGTTCCTCTATAGGAAGCTCATGTGTCTGGCTTGGATACTGTGCCTCTTGAATCACAGTCTCTGCTTGTAGATGAGGCTTTCTTTTCTTGCATAGCCTGGTCAACTTGTTCACTCGATGGAGTGTAATGTCTCATGTAATCCACATGATGTCTCACCAGACGACCATCATCCAGTTCTACCAGGTACACAGATTCTGTGATGATTTCCACCACCTTTCCATACAACAAAGTAGGTCCCGACAAGTAAAAGTTCTTGACTTGCACGTAATCTGTACTGCGAACCTTCTGTCTTTCCTCTTGTCTGTTCGGATTTTTATCGCTGTTTGCTTACGCTTCACATTCTTGTTTAGGTCTGGCCGACCCTGATCTGGCTTGCTACGAAGCCTTCTCTTCATCAACAGTTCACTAGCCAGGACTAATTCCAGTAGTCTCTTGCGGAGTGAGTCTGTATGTGAACAAAAATCTCTCGAGCTTCATTTCAAGGTTGTCATCTGACACCCCTTTTCACTGTTTGAACTGCTCTTTCTGCAAGTCCATTATTTGAAGGGTGCTTTGGAGCAGTTTGAACGTGAAGTACATTGTTGTTTGTATAAGGAACTTGGTAAATTCGTCTGACACAAACTGGCTTCCATTCTCACTAACAATAGTTTCAGGCAGTCCATGAGTAGTGAAGAGTCTTCAAAGGACCGCAACAGTTGCATTTGCTGTAACTTTAATGACACGCACTGCCTCGATCAACTTGCCGTATGCGTCGACGATTATCAAGACATCCTGATTGTCGATGTGCGCACAGTCGATGTGCAATCTCATCCAAGGTTTGTCGGGGAACTCCCATGGATGGATGGGTGTGGCAGGCAGGCTTTGTTATTCTGCTTGGCAGACAGAACATGTTCTGACTTTTCTTTCCAGATCTCTGTCAAGTCCTGGCCACCAGAAGTAAGAACGAGCAAGACTTTTCATCTTTACTATACCAGGGTGTGTACAATGTAGCTCATCCATCAACTTGGCTCTCATCCTTTGGTGTGATGGTATTACTACCCTAGGTCCCCAGAGAAGTTCTCCATCTTCTACTGTTAGCTCATTCTGCTTACAGATGAATGGCTTGAATTCATCATTCAGGTTTCTTGATTGTGGCCGTCCTTGTTGAGTGTAGAAAACTACTCTCGAAAGTACTGGGTCTTTCCTGGTCTTGGTTCTGATTTCATCAGCGTCTACCGGTCTGTGAGTAAATTCACTCTGCTCGAAGGGTTGATCACTGAACTGGGCAAAGTTCTCATTTGACCATTTCCCATATGACACCATATGCATGGGCAATCTTGATAATCCATCGGCATTTTGATGCTTCTTGCCTTCCTTGTAGATCATTATATAGTCATATCCAGACATTACGACATGCCATCTGGTAATCCTAGCTGATGCCATGGGACTAGCCAGTTTATCTCCAAATATCCCAAGGAGGGGCTTATGGTCTGTGATGATGCTGAAGTGCCTACCATAAAGGTATTTGTGGAAATACTTGAGGCCAAAGATGACTGACAAGGCTTCCGTTTCATACTGTGCGTAGTTGGTTTCACTCTTGGTAAGAGTTCTGGAAGCAAAGGCGATAGGTTGCTCTTGATCATCTTCACCGATCTGGCTAAGGACAACTGTAAATGATAGAAAGTTTTCTCCAAAAAATCTTGTAATATTAGGTCGAGAATTGATGACAGTCATAGACGAGGCTTTGGGGGGATTGGTACAGTAATTGGCGATTGAGGGCGTATCATCGCATGCCACTGATTTTTCTTGTTTGGAACGGTCAGACCACCGTGAGGTTGAGATGATAAATTGATTATTTTTGATGAGCCCAACGTTGTAAGTAGACAATTATAATGCTATTCCCTTTATGATATGTTGAATGATGATTAGTGATAATTTCTATGAATTATGCTCATGGTTAGTGGTGTAAATTTGATGCAAAAGATTTGTATTGAAGTATACCGAGTAGCACTTGTATACATGTAGTACGTACGGTTAAGCATAGCAAATAATGCAGTGAATGCGTGCTCGGTACACATGACTGGAATTAGTCACACCTTGTTTGTTGATTGGAATTTCTACTTATGAGCCATGATAATGCGATAATTAAGTTGGTGCATATTATTTCTCATAAGCTTTACATATAAAGTACATGCAATTTGTTCTGGTTAAATGAAGAATTATGATAGAATGACTTATTTTATAGGAGAATTTATTAAAGGATAAAGTCAGACAAAAGTTTGTTTTACACTGTACAAGCATTTTAATAAGGGAAGCATGAACCTTGTGTTGTAAACTAGGATTGCATGAGAGCATTTGAGTTAAGCAGTTATTGCTTATATATGTTCGAAACTCAGTGCTAGGATAGAAGAAAGTCTCTTCTATCAAGTAATGGCATTTTATGATCAGATGATATTTCAGGAGAACTTATGAGATGACACAAAATAATTGATACGAACAAGTTAATTCATATTCAGATGTGCATTTGTTAATTGAGACCACCCTAACATTATTGACGATTATATTGTAACATGATATGGATAAGGATGTGTACATGTATTCCAATATTGATTGGATGTTTTCCTTATTTGTTTTGCTCAATTACAGATTGAACCGTGATGATAGGAGCTGTCAGCGTGGTCTCATACTGGGTCACGTACTACTACTTGTGTCCTGCTTGAATTTTTTTTTTTTTATCATCTTTGGGTTCACGGTCTGTCCCCAACAACAACAACCAGACCATATGGGCTGGCATCACACTGCAATAGTAAGAGCTTCTTTGGATCATAGTGTGTCAACACTCCATCACTCTGAATCAGTTCTTTGGATTTCTGGAAGGCTTGTTCCTGCTTCTTTCCCCACTTAAATTTAGGGTCAGGCTTGTCACTTCTCTTCCCACAAGAGTCTGACTTGTACTCTGCTTTGAGACAGATAGGGTACAAACTTGCAATAATATCCTAGTAAGCCTAGGTATACCTGGAGCTGGCTCTCATTCACTGGCCTTTCTGCCTGGCGTATTGCATCTACTTTGTCTTGAAGAGGCCGGAGACCATTCTTGTCAAGGTGATGACCAAGGTAGTCGACCAAGTCTTTCATCAGCTCACACTTCTCCTTCTTCAAACGTAGATCACTTCCCTCTAATCTTGAGAGAACTGTTTCCAGGTTTCTCAGGTGCTCATCATCATCCTTGCCACTAATGATAATGTCATCAAGATAGGGCTTGCACATTGGTATATCAGCTAAGAGGCTCTCCACAGTCCTTTGAAACATGGCTGGGGCACTTGCTATCCCAAAGGGGAGTCTTGTGTACTCAAAGAGACCTCTGTGAGTGTTGATAGTTGTGAACTTGCGTGCTTCAGGGTCTAACTCAATCTAGTGATATGCATGACTGAGATCAAGTTTTGAGAACTTTTCTCCTCCCTCAAGTTCCGGTAGAAGAACCTCCATCGTTGGAAAGGGATACAGCTCTACTTTCAACACTTTGTTGGCTGTCAACTTGAAATTATGGCAGATTCTCATTTTTCCATCAGGCTTTGGAACTGCAATGATTGGGCATGCAAAATCTGCTATCTTTACTGGTTTGATGATTCCGTTCTCCAGCAAACTATCTAGTGCTGCATCTATCTGCTTCCTGGCAGCATAGGAAAAGGGGCTGCCTTGTTGAACTTTGCACCGTAGTTCTTGTCTTGTGGATATACTTCTGCTTGGTAATCCTTGAGTACTCCTACTGTGCTATCATCAAACAACTGGGCATGCTTGTTGAGTAAGTCATGCATGGCATCTTGCACATTATGTATACTGCTTTGAGGAGCTGTACTTGCTTCAGGCGCATTCTGGTTGTCTAACATTGACACCAAATCGGGATACTTGCGGCAAAACCAGTCTCTTCCCATCGGACTTGTACCCTACTGTACAACAACCAGTGACAGCTTTTCTGCTTTCTTCTGTGGTTCGAACTGGACATCTACTACAGCTTCTCCACAGATGCCTACTGCTTGCTCCATGTAAGATTTGAGTTTAATGCTACTAGTACTTGGCTTCAAATCTTTACAAATTCCACGGAACACCTTAGATACAATTGTCCAAGGGCTTCCTGTGTCGATTTCTAGCTCGACTTCTCTGGCGTTCACTAATGCTTTTGTCAAGTACGGGTCAGGGCTACTTAATTTCTTGACAGAATCATCTTCCAGATGGTCCAACTTCTCCGCTGGATCCGAGTCTTCCTCATCCAAGTGATGAGCTTTTTTCTCAGGATTTTTCTGATAAGCATTCACTTTCTCTCACCGACTCTTAGTGTGTTGCTTCATGGAGCACTTGTAGCATTTCTCTTCTTGAAATCTATATGCAGATGCGGTTACCACCACATCTCCAACACTTCGGACACTTGGAGCTTTTGTCCTGTGGCTTGAACTGATTGGGTTTTCTTTGGTGGTTCTGAGTTGGCAAATTCTTTAGTTTCTGAACCGGCACAACATCCTTCTGGGGCTTCCCAATCTCTCTGACGTATTCTAGATCTTGTTTTGCCACTTCCATAGCAGTAGCTATGTTCACAGCACTTTCAAAGGTCAGCTGTGGCATTCCTAAGAGCTTCTGCTGGATGTTTGTATCAGCACATCCTACCACTAGTCTGTCTCTCAGCATATTATTGAGTTCTTTGAATTGCATCCCCCACTCATTTGTCGAAGTCTTGCTACGAACTGGGGAATTGTTTCATTTTCTGCCAATGTGCATGAATAGAATCGATACCTCTGTACGATTTCTGTACGCTTGGGCAAATAATGACAACTCAAAATATCCTTGCACTGTTTATACGCCTTACTGGATGGCTTCTTCGGCTGCAACAATGCTCTAAGGGTATGATACCCTTTGCTACCTAAGCCTGTTAAGAATATTTCATTTGGCTTGGGCTTGCAGTAAGGCTTGGCACTGCAACTTGATCCTGGCTTGTAGACATGGAACTTGCTTGGCTGGCTTGGCTGGCTGTAACAGTTAGACTGGACTTGTTGCAGGACCTGGGCTTGGCGGCACTGCCTTGGTTCTTGCAATGCATGTAAAGTTGAACACTGACAAAACTTGCTGCTGGGCTGGGCAGGGCTGGCTTAGACTTTGGAGACTTCTGGCATGAAGTCGGCTCCAAATTCATTTCAAGTCAATGTGGCAAACAATACATCAAACTATCGAGGCAGACACTTCTGGTGTGAGGCTACCGCATAGCGTCCAAATAGACAATCCTCTCTCATCCGTCATTCAATTCAGGCATGAAAACAATCCGCATAGCGTCCAAATAGACAATCCTCTCTCATCCGTCATTCAATTCAGGCATGAAAACAATCCAGGCTCCGGCAAAGCGTCCAAAATAATTACAAGCCTCATTTATGCTTGGACTAGACTTTTAAGTTGTTTTCATAAGGCTGGTCTAGACTTGGGCTTGGTCTAGACTTCAATCACAATCAATCCAATGAAACAGTGGGAGGCTACTGCGAAGCGTTCATAAACAAGCCTCTCTCACCTCATATCACAATCATTCATAGGACGATAGAATAGCCCTTGATTAATTCATAATCGGCAATGCAGCAAAGCGTCCAAGTACCTTTACACCAGCGTTGCATTATTCTCTGTGCGGATTGTGCGTTGGCCGTGTATGCTAAGCCACTCCAACCTCAAGCACCTCTTAAGCAGGAGATTCTCCCGCCTAGACCCCCTAGCAAACAAAAGACTCTGACTCAATTTACGTGTAGCCCACATTACCAGCGCAAAGCACAAAATTCTTTGCGGCCGGAGGCCACTTTTAAGGTTATAGAAGCTCTCTGATGTTATTTTAGGCTTATTTTCTAACATATGACAACACTAAATGAAGTAAAATCCAATGATTCAGATTCATTTTTTTTTCAAAATGGTGGTTGGGCAGGAGACAAAAAGAAATAAACACAGCTAGGGCGGGAGAAATTCAAACTCAAGCGGGAGATTTTGTGAAAATGGACTCAAAGCAGGAGATCTCCTGGGAGAGTTGGAGTCTCTGGCTAAGCTATGGCAGCTAGCTCAGTGGCTGAGGATTTCTGTCCACGGCTAATGTCAAAAGCTGTCCCGGACTGCAGTTCAGTCATTTCAGCGATTCAAAACTTACATCAGTTTAATCCAAATTGTTATGTTCTTGTATATGGGTTCTTTATTAGGACAACATAATAATCAGACATTTAGCACAGAGATGTTAAGTTAGTGTGTCTGCTTTAATCCTCCATGCTTTGCACTCTCGCTCATGCATGCAATTATCATGATGAAGCTACTGTGTAGATTGCACTCGATACTTAAGTTTTCTCACTATTTTTCTTTCCACCTTGCTCACACCACTGGCTTCACAATGTGATCCTACACATTTACTGATGTATGCATACACCCATGTCATTAAATGGTATAAGTATTTTTTCTTCAACCCTTCCAATTCCATAGGCAGGAAATTTCATTCAAGAAATTGCATGTTGAGCAATATGTGCTTATCAAAATCAAATTTAGGCTGTGTAGAAAAGGGTTCCTTCATTGCAAATTTTATTGTACTCCAATTTTCTTATGGAAAAAGACATCAGGGGTCAAAATATAACTTTTTAAAGTCAAAGAGAACTCTTAAAAACAGTGGCACCAAAAGGGCGAACAATACATACCGAAGACAAACAGATGTTCTTCTTTTTATCGTAGGTCATTCCATCACTTTGTTTTGTTTTAGATAACAACCAGTTCAGTAGCAATGAATGAATGAGTAACCATTACAAGAATCTCTCGCTTAAAATATACCCCACCACTATAACACAGGAACCTACGTATTTCAGGTAGGGTATACAAACCCCGAATTCGATTTCCCTGTTAAAACAGTGCCTTGCATCTTCGCACGAGAGGTGGTGATTTTGGATTACACCTGCACTGCTCATCATCTTACCTAACAGTGTTAACAAAATCTTACCACGGCACTGCCTGAAAGGAAATGTGAGGTAGGAAATATATATTTCATATGTTTTAAGATACTGCAATGTCCAAAAGTCACTCATAATTTAGATGAAAACCAGTACTAACCCATAGCAGTACAGAGCTTTCTTGAGGTCTAAATTAATCATCTTCAATCCTCCAATTGGCAACAAAATTTATTTTCTTCCACACTCACATAGCTTGAAAAAAATAAATATGGATATAACATGAACCAAAATGAATAATAGTGGAATTTAATCCAAATTCCGAAATTGCCAATTTGAACACAGAAATAGTGATTATGAATTATTCACTGCATTGCCAATTTATAAAGAGTTTAATGATTAGTTACAATTAAACTGCTCGAATTCAAGAATGCCACACCATACTGCGTTGGGAATGGGCTCAAATATTTCAGTGAATTTTTCTCTTTCTGCTCATGTATTATATGTACTGCCCAACATTCTGGACCAACAGATGCTGCAAAAGCGTCTCCTAAAGGTGACACTGTACCTCTATGGGTTAAGGGAGGTGGCACTTCTCTAGGTTCGTGCTCCTTTTCAGAACCCCGTCGAGCCCAAGCGTGTTTCTCTTTCTCCCTCCCCCCCCCCCCCCCCCCCCCCTCTCTCTCTCTATCTATCAACCTGTCAAGGTTGCTTCTCTGGCAAGGGGATTACGCTGCTCTGCGCTTTTGGTCATGTGTCATGAACTCGCCTCCAAGAAAGGGTGGTGCTGTTACATTTTGTGCTTTCAAACAGAGCTATTTCTTGATTTTTATTAGCACCATTGAGGCTACCATAATAAGTTTGGTATCATCTTAAAGCTGTATTAATATGCTATTAGTCTGTAAAGTTTCACAGCTATAGGTAATATATAACGTGAATTACTGTCTTTTATATTTTATGTCTTATATATAAATTCAGATTTCAGTGCATTTTTTGGAAAAATGTTGATATTTCTGTCAAAACTTGTCATATGACTTGAAATTTTGCAACAAATTAGAGCTAATATAATCCTCTTTACTGCTTTATCATTGAAAAGTGAATTTAGCTAAGCAATGTAGTGTTAAAAACTGAAATACTTGAAATTTTAGGTCAAAATGGGCACCTGAGCTGTATAAAGTTATTACAGAACTTACATTTTTCCAGTTTTGGGAAGATGTCAATATTTTGGTCAAAATTTGCAATATTGCTTCACTTCTGGTTCCAAATTAAAGCTTTTATATTCAGCTGTATTATCTTATGACTGAAAAATAGGCATGGTTGTCATGAATACATTATAGGATACTTAATATACATGTACAGTGGCTCATAAAAGATGTTTTGATATTTTTGGCAAAAATTTTAATGAATTTTTTTTAGTTATTACATGATTATAAACCAAGACAATTATACCTCGTTGAAAAGGTCTGAATGTCTCCTGTAAGAATATAACATTAGAACTGTCCAAGGAGTGCCAAAGAAAAAATTATGTTGAAAACAATGAGATAATAAGAATTATTATAATTTTCATATTCAAGTTAACATAATTCCTTTGTCTTACATCTTGTGCCATTTTTTAGTGCACATTTAGATTCCTCTTGTAATTTCCTTTCAGAAATATATACTTTTGCTATCACAGGGTTGATACTTAAGGAGATATCAGTTTTCAAAGTTAGAAGTACACTACTGAAGGTAGAATCACCATGTAGCACTGAAGTAGGCAACCTCATGACACATGACCTTTCTTATTTAGGCTTACTCCAATCTCAGGTGTGTAGAAGTTGTGACAAGGCGTTTGCGATGTTGTGTCTCGCCCACTTGTGAAAATAACTAGAAATATCGCGATCTGTGATGGCACACAACAGAACTGTATCGAAAGCTCATTGTGAAATAACTGGGATGGAATAACATTTGATAAAATATGAGAAGGGTTTTTTATGAAATGGTACTGCATTTTCACGTGCATGTACTTTCCCGGCTTCTACTCTCATCCCTCTGATATGAGTAACATTGTATGATTGATATTTTACATGTGTGGAGTTGAAAAGTGTTTGTGGTTGTAGTGTAGCTGAGGGCTGCAGATGATGTAGTGTGATAATGAGCTTATAATTTAGAGAAAAGAAATACGAGAACAGTTATGTTTTGTTAAGAAGAAGGGTTAGTGAGTAAAATCTTTTATGGTATATTGAATACTGCCACAGGAAAAAAAAAAAGCATGCATAAAATTGAAGAGAACAGAAAACTGATCCCTCAGCCACTTTGCACTGAGTATTTATGTATAGTTTTAATATTCTTTCAAGTGCAAAATGTTGCCTGGCACCCGCAAGATAGACGCGGATAACCTGTCAGGGGTAAAGCGTCACCTATGATTATCAGTTGAGCAATCAGATTCAACACTGGACAAGAAATGACAGAGGAAAAGCAAATTCAAGAATTTGAAAACATCTGTAACATATGACCTCCAATGACCTTTCACCTTATCATGTGAAGTCCAACAGAATGATAACATGCACTTCCCCTTAGTGATCTGCAACCCAAGTTTGACTGAAAAGTGTGACACGGTTGCAAAGTTTTGTGTCATAAGAGAGTCTTGCACGTAAACTTTAACCGTTCAACGTTTGACCTGTAATGACCTTTGACCTGACCATGTGACCTCTGACTGGACCATAACATGCAGGTCCCCTTAGTGCATCTACAACCCAAGTTTGATAGATAAGTGTCACACGGTTGCAGAGTTTTGTGTCATAAGAGAGTCTTGCACGTAAACTTTAATGTTTGACCTGAAATGACCTTTGACCTTACCATGTGACCTATGACTGGACCATAACATGCAGGTCCCCTTAGTGCATCGACAACCCAAGTTTGATAGATAAGTGTCACACGGTTGCAGAGTTTTGAGTCATAAGAGAGTCTTGCACGTAAACTTCAACGTTTGACCTGAAATGACCTTTGACCTTACCATGTGACCTCTGACTGGACCATAACATGCAGGTCCCCTCAGTGCATCTACAACCCAAGTTTGGTTGAAAAGTGAGTCACGGTTGCAAAGTTATGTGTGATAAGAGAGTCTTGCACGTCAACTTTAACATTTGACCTGAAATGACCTTTGACCTTACCATGTGACCTCTGACTGGACAATAAGATGCAGGTCCCCTTAGTGCATCTACAACCCAAGTTTGATTGAACAGTGTCACACAGTTGCAGAGTTTTGTGTCATAAGAGAGTCTTGCACGTAAATTTTAACGTTTGACCTAAAATGACCTTTGACCTTACCATGTGACCTCTGACTAGAGCATAACATGCAGGTCCGCTTAGGGCATCTACAACCCAAGTTTGGTTGAAAAGTGAGTCACGGTTGCAGAGTTTTGTGTCATAAGAGAGTCTTGCACGTAAACTTTAACGTTTGACCTGAAATGACCTTTGACCTTACCATGTGACCTCTGACTGGACCATAACATGCAGGTCCCCTTAGTGCATCTACAACCCAAGTTTGGTTGAAAAGTGAGTCACGGTTGCCAAGTTATCTTTCATAACGTTTGTGACGGACGGACGGACGGACGGACGACGGACGGACGACGGACGGACGACATTTGGATCCCTTAGTCTCGCCTTCACCTCCGGTGGGCGAGACAAAAATCAAATCAGGGTTTCAGTTTTAAACGACGGGTTTTCGTCATGCAGAGCAGGATTTGTTTAAATTGCAGCCAAGGCGTGCGTAGTGAAACTGCCCTTTGATTACCTAGAAACTCCAGGAAGATCGGAGAGCAGCAAACTTTGGGACTGGCAGCGATGAACTGCATAAGCTTCTCAAAGGCAGCCCTTCTTCCCTGTGGAGTGCTGTCTTTCACCATCAGGACCTTCTTAGGAAGGTCAGGAAAGATGGTGGCAGGGTAACGGTCACTCATGGCCTTGTGCAGGGATTCAAAGTCACTGTACCATTTAGGAACCTGCATGTACATTGTATACAACAATATTAAACATGACATCAAACATTCATTTAATTATATTCGCCCGAGATAACTCTGGCTGGGATTTATGAAAAATGTTTGTTATAATCAATCATGTTCAACAGGCTAAGTTGGCTTTTGCTAAGGTAGAAATTAAATTTGGTAGATTTATTTTTTATATGGAAGATAGATCTCTACTTCAAACATTCATCAGTTTTCATGTTCCATAGAACTTCTAATATTTTTCTTCATTTTTGTCTGTTACATGTAGTTAATTAGTTATAAAGAGTAGGAGTGAACCATTTGATTAGCAAACCAGAGCTCTCAGTGAGAGTCTGCTGCTCAGCGCATTTAATGATTCCATTAACGTCTGGTGAGGCTACTGTTCATATTTTTTCAAATGACTTCAAAGAATTGATGGTTGTAGGAAATGTCCTGCTATCGTTTATGAATGGCAAGCAATTTCAAGCATGCTACAGGAGCTGGATCAGGGGCGGTGCCAGGGTATTTTGATAGGGGGGGGGCAAGATGACCCATAGGTAAATTTATTGATGTTTTAAATGAACAAATAGGGTAGGGTATATTAGGAGTATTATATAGTTGCAGGCCCCAGGGTTCTCTTTCCCCACCCTCTTCTTTCCTTTTCCTCCTCTTTTTTTTTCTTTTCCTCCTCTTTTTTCCCTATTATTTATCACTTGAAAAATCATAGGGAGCATTTGTCACTAAACTAAATAAAAAATATGAGTTATCCATATTACTTCTGTAAGGAGATTTTGTGAGTTCAAATAACTCTAAATGAACAACAAAGTACCCACAAAGCACCACTGAGGTAGATTAGTTGATCTACACACATGCACAGGCATGAATTAGGACGTGTGGTGACTTGAACAGCCATTTTATTACGTAAATGCCCTAATTTTATGGTATTATAGATTCCTTTAGTTTGTTCTAACTTCTTAATTGTTAACCCCTAGAACACTGAGTAAAGTTTCTTAGAAGTTATTTAACACATATATAGCTGTAGACAAATTATATTTTTTATGTGCTTGGTCTTGTAAATCAATTTAAAGATGAGAGTTATCCTGATCAGCACATCAATCTTTGTTGTTCATCAGAATTTCTATATATTTCACACCAAATGAGAGAAAATGCAGTGATCCCATTCTTTGCTATCAGTTTAAACCCTGTACATACAAAAGTCGCTCAATTATGTCATAAAAATTCTTAATTATTTTCCTGGCTATGTAGCAAATAAGTTATATGATGATCTGAATCAAAATGAAATAAATGAATAAAATGAGTAAAGGCACTGTACTAATATAAAGGTCATGCCTGATGAACAAGACAACAATACATTAGAAAGCAACAGCACTTAACTGATGAAAAGGTCATGCTTGAATAACTTGAAACAAAGATACATTAGCAAGCAAGAGAGTATATATTAAGTAAGTAAACAACATTTGGGGGATGAAAACAGAGACAGCCTTTGGCAAGTATCATCCCTTCAGAAAAGCCATCTTTGCGGATGCATAGACACAAAAGATAAAATCAGGAGAAATGAAATCCTCTAAAAGATAGATTAGAGGGCAGTTTTCTGCATTTAATGGATAAGTCAGATAACAGGAGAGTGAGAAGAGGAAACCTGTACGAGAGAATACTAACCATAAATTGGACCACATCTTCTGGCTTGTGGTCTGGTGATTTGAAGTAAGGCAAACTGGAGATGACGATGACATGGAATTCTTCTTGGGTGGAAAGAAGTTTGGTGATGGTGCGATATTCAGGAACTGTGATGTCAATCCCTGTCTCCGTGTTCTTCAGAGCTCTGAATGTGGAGAAGATCAAGTTCAAATTCTACTTTGTTTCATTTAAAATTATCTTGACAAAAGTCACACGGCAGACTTGATGCTATACAGTGTGTATCAATAAAAATGTTACACTTTTGAAAAAATTATAAAAATTATATTCCAAAATATTTCAAAGGGTTTTTCATGTTGATAGATGCCTAGTGAGCTCATCTATCAAGTGCCACTCACAAAACAAATTTTAATTCACGCTTGGCCGAACACTGACTGTTTTTATTCAGAGTGTGAAAAATGACTTGTTCCCATTCGAAAGAAGAAGGACAATTAAACCAGAGTCTAAATAAGTACTCCCATTCGAAGAAATTGCTCTTTGCCACAGAGTTGCCCGACTGCCTGACAGGTTGACTGACTGATCGATAGTTTGGGCATTTTATTTGTCAAATTTGATCATTGACAAATAAAATGCCCAAACAATCAATCAGTCAGTCAACCTGTCAGGCAATCGGGCAACTCTGTGGCAAAGAGCAATTTCTTTGAATGGGAGTACTTGTTTAGACTGCTGGTTCAATTGTCCCTCTTTTTTTCAATTTGGCGCAAGTCATTTTTCACACCCTGAACAAAAACAGTCAGTGTTCGGCCAAGTGTGAATTAAAATTTGTTTTTGCGAGTGGCACTTGATAGATGAGCAGACTGTGCATCTATCAACATGAAAAACTCTTCAAAATATTTTGAAATATAATTTTTTAATTTTTTCGAAAGTGTAACGTTTTTATTGATACACCCTGTGTAGTGACTTCCTGTTATATTCAACTTTCAAGCATTCTAAATCTTGTAAGAAACAGCCTAAAACTTCCACTTGACCAGGATGATAGAGATTTCATTGAAAAACTATGCTAGAACTAGATATAAGATAATCTTAAGCAATATAAAAGGCACATTTTCCCCTGAATTGTGCTTATTACTGTTGCATTGTTATATCTGCAATTTCATTAGAGGTTGACCTTGATAAAATTGGCACAGAGATGGTTGGTTAAGTGATTAATCTACAACTGAGAGGTTCACACCTTTAAGACATAGACCTCTGGTTCAAATGAAAATTAATGCAAGGAGAGTCTTTTACCAAAATATTCATGACCGAGAAGTACTATACAATAAATCTTGCTCGCCAATTATCAATCAAACAGAAATCAAACTTGGCACAAATTCAAGGTGTTATTAGATCAAAGTTTTTTGGTTTTTTTTTAATTATTATTATTATTCTCCTCCTCATCTTCTAAAGAAATAAAGGAATTGGGCACATTCCATGTCAACATGATTCTGGACATAGAGGCATCACAACCTGCATTCAGAACTCAATCTTAAGTAATGTTAAAGTAAATCAGTCTAGTAAAAAAAAAGTCTGAATACCTTTGATACACACAGGAGAGTGCATGGGGCTGTGTAAATTTCAATTGGCAATCGTGACCATAATCAGTAAAATTCAAGAATATTTGCTTTCATGGTAGACTAAGTTAGAGTCTATAGGCTACTCCTATAGTCTATAGATACGATATCTTACTTCCATACCATTAGTGTGAATGTGTGAATACTATTACCATTCCTTTAATTGAATTTCAGTTAGTAGTTACATTTATGAAATGAAATTCATATTTTTTTTTAATTCTATTTTTCTAGACTATTTATTTGTTATTTTATTATTATCATTTTCTTTTTTTGCTCCCCTCATCTCAAGCTCACTCATGTCATGAAATTGGGAACAATACTTGCCTATTCTTGTTCTTTCTTCTTCTTGATGTTCGGAGGATGGGAGGATGGTAGGAAGCAAGGAGGAGACGGTAGACTGGGAGGGGGGCGGAGCAGGAAGGAGGAGGGCGTCGAGGATTAGGAGGAGGGGAGGCGGAGAGGATCTTCTTCTTCTTCTTCTTCTTCGCCTTCTTCTTTCTTCTTCTCTTCTTCTTCTTCTTCTTCTTCTTCTTCTTCTTCTTCTTCTTCTTCTTCGTCTTTCTTAGATCAGTCCAGGGCCGGTTTCTGGAAATCAACGCCAAGTTAGTCATATCTTTGTTCCACCAACTACGGAGATGACTCTAATCTTGCTAAACCGTTTCCACGAAGAGCATGCTAGCTAAATATCTCGTGAAATCGATGAGGAAATGTGACAACACATAGCCTTGATCACAATCACACATATATTTTGTAAACAAGAAATTATCAGAACTGCAATTATTTGAGTGATCTGATGAGGGCAAAGCTTAGAAATGGTAGCAGGGGGTTATAGATACAAGATATTTTCAAAGAAGGCAGATTACACCAAAGAAAAAATTATAAAATTCTGTTTTTAGTAATTAAGTTCATTGTTGTTTTGAACGTAAGATGGGTACCCCCGGGACACTAGATTTGCAAAATAAACCCTTACGTTCATGATCGGAAAAAGAAGGCAAGTTTAATATTTATCCATCGTCACGTCTTGACCAAAACGTTGATATGCATAATTTTGGCAAATTACAAGCTAAAATATGTGTCTTAAAAAGTATTTTGTTTAAAGATCTACGATATGAATTATATTTGAATAAATATGGGTCTGAAATCTACAGACTAGCCCTTTGACTATGCCTTGCCTGACGTGGCAGAACTGCGTTCTTTTGAGAGATGTTACAAGCACGGGAGAAACCCCCTAGGAAACCTTTTTTGCAGATCGTTTCATATGAAACATGAAATATAATATTTATACATGAGCAAGGATGAATTACTGATTGCAGGAACCCTTAGAAAAGATAGATTTGAATTATTGTTTTACATCTCTGTAGCTTCCATTTTGGCCAGCCATAATCTACCAAATTAGTGGCATGTGATGGCGCTGCATATCAACGAAAAAAGATATGACAGGGTCAGAGGCGTCATAAGTTCTTTGTCGGGATATTGGCGTTGATCTCGGCAAACACGGCTTCGTGAAACACGTAGCAGACAACTAGCCAACTAGCGGCGATCTTAGCTGAGAAGTTGACTTATGACGGTTTCGTGAAACGGGCCCCAGATTACCAGGACATTAGTTTTTACCCTACAAAAAAGTCAACGTACGGGACCATTATTGAGAAGGTGGGCGTATACCGTCATTGTAAACCTTCTCCTTGTTATTACGCAACCGTGGTATTTTATACATACATTATCAGTCAGGATGATGATACGAACCTTGGTGTAATAATTGCTTTATTCATCTTGCGTAGCAGAAGAATTTCTGAAAGTATATCGTTGATATATTTGCATTTGCTGAGGTTTGTTGATCACCGGGGTTGATCAGAGCAGCTAGCAGCCGACGTTCCGGAAATTCCTTGTGACCGCACTGAAATTTCCCAGAAGTCCTTGCGCACCGGTGAACCTCTGAAAATGTCTGTTGCAAGTGAGTACTTTTCATTTTGTTTTGCATTTTATAGGCGATGTTTGATATTGAATTTATCAAGTTCTTGCATAATTTTGTATTTTAGAATGTGTATTTGGGTTCTTCTTTATCTTTAGTTATTTTGTTTGAGTGAAAGTCGTTTTTCAAAGGGTATTTGTTTCCTCGATGGCCGAGAAAGCGCGCAGCAAGCTGCTGCTACCGTACTTGTGATATAATTTCTCTTTTACTTCAGACCCACCCGTTCTTTTCCACGTAAGGCGTAGTTTACATTTTGCTTACGATTAGCGTACTTACGCGTTACGGAGATCGGAGCCCGTATCCTGCCCGTATTCCCCTATCCGTGCGGCCGTGAGGAAGCAGGAGGCGACCGTAAAATTCCATACGGATTCACGGGCTCTGGGTCTGAGCTCTGCATCGCGTTGCCATCCTCCACTTACTGCATGTACTGCGGCAGCCCGAATGCGCATTGCAGTGGAAGCTAAGTTCTAGTAATCTAGAGTCTATGACTAGATCTATGCCTACCTAACCCTACGCTCATCTATTGACAGTGCCGCAAACCGTCAGTTTGGTTCGCTTAAAAGACACTTATATTTTATAAATGTATGTCTAAAAATAAAAATGTGTGCTTATATGGTCTCACCAACTCTTTGGCCAACCCGCAAACCCTTTGAAATCCTCTTCTGAAAATGTTTTGGAAGAAAAAAGGGCAAACCCGGAGAATAGGGGACCAGAACATGCGCGCATATTCATTTGTTTGCAAGCAAATGCAGCCCAGTGGCAGCGGCGACGGGGACGATCTGCACAAGATTCAGCGATGAAACATTTGTGAGTTTGAGAACATTTCTGGCGAAAATCAAAATGACCTTCATCACGTAACCAAAAATCTGAAAGCCGAGAGGACAATGTAATATATTAGAACATAATTACGTGATTAAAACATATTTTAAAGTCATTTTGAACTTGATTATGGACTTGTCACATACCCTGTCCCTAGCTGACTCTCGGCTGTGTGCTGGGCTCCGTTTCACGAAACCGTCATAAGTCTAACTTCTTGGACATCCCATTGAAACGCGTACTGTAGAATTAACACGCGTTTCTATGGGATGTCCATGAACTTAGACTTATGACGGTTTCGTGAAACGCAGCCCTGATCTCTGCACTGTACTGTACAAATGGCATGCGCGCACGTTCCGGTCCCCTATTCTCCGGGTTTGCCGAAAAAAGACACGATTTTCTTGTCCTATGAAAATCCGTGTTGTAGCATCCATTTTACAAATCGAAAATGAATGTGTGCATGCGCAGAGCAATATGAATACTCACATTTTAGAGCACGGTTCGTTCAAAATTATTGAATATGCATGAAGACATCGCGACATGGATTGAGCCGCATGCACATGCACAGTAGCTAGCTAGCGCGCTCTGTACTTAGATAACTGAATATGCATATCTCAAAGTGTAGAGCGCGCTGGCTAGCTGTGCATGTGCGGCGCAATCCATGTCGCGATGTCTTCATGCATATTCAATAATTTTGAACGAACTGCTCTCTGAGATGTGAATATTCATATTGCTCTGCGCATGCACACATAAATTTTCGATTTGGGAAATGGATGCTACAACACGGATTATTTTCATAGGACAAGAAAATCGTGTCTTTTTTCTTCCAAAACATTTTCAGAAGAGAGATTTCAGAGCGTTTGCTGCATATCTCATAGAACAGAGCGTGCTGTGTGGTTCTATTCATATCACGATATACTAAGTACCTGTTGTCGTCTTCATGCATATTCAATCATTTTGAACGAACCGCACTTTAAAATATGAATATTCATGTTTCTCTGCGCATGCACATACTGTTTTTCAATTTGTGGAATAGACACTACAACACAGGACATTTTCATAGGACAAGAAAATCTTATCTTTTTTCTTCCAAATCATTTTCAGAAGAGGATTTCAGAGAGATGGAGAGTACTTACAAGCACAATTTTTTAAGTTCTGAATTCATTTGAGAAAAATAAGCAAACCAAACTGACAGTTTTTTTCGGTGCTGTCAATAGACATTTGTGGGGCTCAACTAGACTTCAGCTTGTAGCCAATCTCAAAATCGGCAGCCGATTCAATTTGATTTTTGCAAAATCAGCGAGAAACGCCGATTGCCGATTTTTAGAAAAAAATCGAATGATCGAATGGCTTTTGGAAACAAACAAATATACCTGCAAAAAAGGGCTTGAATTCATCAATTGTTGATCGCTGACAATGAAAGCATCCATACCTTGGATTATTTTTGCATTTGAGGTTATCATACACTATGTTTGTTGATGTTTGATGGACTTATCTTGCCTCCAAAATATTGCCGTGGAACTAAGAGTGAGATAAAAAAGTATGTTGTATTCAAGCGGCCATTTTGACAGGCTTGTCCAAAATTTATAAATATAGGGAAAAAAATAAAAGGCTTTTAAAACTTCTTCTTTTCAAGTTGTAAACTATATTATATATTAAGTTTATTTTAGAAATATATTTTAATGCCAGACTTTGAAAGAGAACATTTTTGAAAGCCGTTTATTGTTTTAATGTTGGACAAGCCTGTCAAAATGGCTGCTTGTATAGAATGTACTTTTTATCTTAGTTCCACAGCAATATTTTCGCTTTTAGAGGCAAGATACGTCCATCAAACATCAACAAACATAGTGTACGATAACCTCAAATGCAAAAAATAATCCAAGGTATGGATGTTTTCATTGTCATTTATCAACAATGGATGAATTCAAGCCCTTTTTTGCAGGTTTATTTGTTTGTTTCCAAAAGCCATTCGATCATTCGATTTTTTTCTAAAAATCGGCAATCGGCGTATCTCTTCCGATTTTGAGATCGGTTACAACCCTACAGCAAACGCACAACGGTCACCGTGGGTGGCTTCTCCGCTCATCCTCTGCACTGGCCCCTTATGATTTCTGTGGGGGTCTGCAGAGATTGTACTGCAATCCAGGGTTCTCACTAGAAAAAAATCCACACATGGTTCCCCCTCGGCGCAAAGCGCAGAATTTTCGGAAGTTTTACGGAATAACATCTAAGGGTAGGAGTGCCGACAGTATATACTATAGCAAAAGGATGAAAAATACTTCTTGGTAAGCAGGAGTTGTCTACTAATGGCATTATAGTAAAAATACATCGCCAGAAAGCAAAACAATCTGTTGCATTTATCATTATTGTTAGGAATATGTACTCCAATACTTTTTTACCTTTGTTGCCACACATGGTGCAGCAATTTCACACATGGTTCTTCCTTGTCTGAAATCCTTTACGCATGGTATTGGAACCATTGGTGTTATGTAGTGGCGAGAACCATGCTGCATCCCCAAGTGCACTGAAATTGCACGAATTTCCGACCCTCTTTACGAAATCATGACTATTCCTGAACTATAAGTACGAATTTGACCTAATTTCAATATTGATTTTGAAATCTCTTGAAAATCAGCCGTCATTTGACCAAAAAAGTTCATTGATGACTGCAATGCCCATCCACACACTTTTTAGCTTGTGACACATGCGAAGCGCACTCATCCCAATGGGAGAGGATGCGGGCATGAAAGATCCTGATATGAAACTGAAAATTTCTTGAAATAGAGCTCAGCTTTTGGAACCATGTTGCCTTAGCAGTAGAGGCACAGGACTAAGATGGGGGCTCTTTCCCACTTGAGAGACTTTGTTTACAAGCCTTGCATGTGCATAATAACAAAAAATGTTATGAAAACAAAGGTAGACAGTGCTTTTTGTCTCGCCCACCGGAGGTGAAGGCGAGACTAAGGGATCAAAATGGCATCCGTCCATCGTCCGTCCGTCACAAATGTTAAAGTTTACCTGCAAGACTCTCTTATGACACATAACTTGGCACATGTTGCTGCAATAGCAACCAAATTTGGGTGATAGATGCACTAGGGGTACATTTCTGCTATTGTACTATCAGGTCACATGGTAAGGTTAAAGGTCATTTTAGGTCAAATGTTAAAGTTTACCTGCAAGACTTTCTTGGGACATCAAACTTGGTTAGGAATGTACTTAGGGAAACTTTCATGTTATTTAGTCATGGGTGGGCGAGACACAATCTTGCTATTGGCTTGTTTTAAATGGTGAAAAGGGGTAAGTTTTCATGAGGAATCAATTTTCACATTTTTAAGCAGGATTAGTCCCTTTTAAGGAAATGTAAACAAAGAAAATTAGTATCTTGAGTGGGTGACAGTCTTCCAAACAGGCTACCAAAATCTTGACAAAAGTCTCTGATGATGGAAACAGTCTTTCACTTCATCACAGGAGAAGATTAAAAAATATTAATAAAAATGTGGGGAGATGGAAAAAGATATTCCTGAATCTCAGGAGAAGGGGAAATACCTTGAAAGATACAACATTTTGAAAAATGTGTCAGTGACCCTTCCCATTCCAAGCAAGATGCTAACTTTAAGCTGTGTACAAATTCTGTGATGATTTGAAGATGCTAAATATGGGTATCAATGCTGTGAAAAGTCTCATTATTTCTTTCATCCTTTTCTCTTATCCAGGGAATAGCTCACCCCTCTTTCAAAGCTTCCGTAAATGGTACTACGGTCTTTGCGGATTCAATCAACTTGGTAAGTATCCTTGCAGGAAAACCTTTGAGAAAAAAATACATGTGAAGAGTACACAAAGTGACCCCCCCCCCCCCCCACACACACACACACACTGAGATACATGCATGGTATGATTTTCATTAGTATTATTTTCTTTATTGTTATTATCACTTTATAGTAGTAGCAGTAGTAGTAGCTGTAGTAGCAGTAGTAGTAGCAGTAGTAGCAGTAGTAGTAGCAGTAGTAGTAGTAGCAGTAGTAGTAGTAGTAGTAGTAGCAGTAGTAGTAGCTGTAGTAGCAGTCAGGGATGCCACTTTTTCCGACTTTTCTGCCCCTGGACCCCGCTGGGGGCTCCGGACCCCAATACTTTCCTACTTTTTTGATCAGTCCTAGTGGCATCCCTGAGCAGTAGCAGTAGTAGTAGCAGTAGTAGCAGTAGTAGCAGTAGTAGTAGCAGCAATAGTAGCACTAGTAGCAGTAGTAGCAGTAGTAGTAGTAGTAGTAGTAGTAGCAGCAGCAGTAGTAGCAGTAGTAGCAGTAGTAGTAGTAATAGTAGTACATGTAGTACTGTGTAGTAGTAGTGGTAGACTAAGTTGCAGTGGTTGTTATGGCTGTTATCATCATTATCATTACTATCATTTCCATTATTTTAAGTACAATATTAGTATTTTTTATTATTATTGGTGGTGGTGGTGGTGGTGGTGGTGGTGGTGTGTTGTTTTTATATTTCCTTATTTCCTTCTTTTGTGTGTGTGTGTGTGTGTGTGTGTGGGTGTGTGTGTGTGTGTCTTTGTCCAGAATGTGTCTTGAAAGTGTGGAATGTGTATTTTTTGCCGATTTTGTACATCATGTACATGTATGGCTTTATACGTTTGTGGGGAAGTGTTTGCTCAGTTAACTCTAATGCTGGTGGGGGGTTTTTTCCTGTGCCAATTTAAATGCATTTTGATTCATTACCCCATTTGTTATTTCAAAGACAACTCTAACTCTTGACCAATAGCCATTTCATGTATCCTTTTAAAGGCCTGTTAATAGGGTTATCTTTTGATATAGGATGCTAGGAATTGCTCTTAGTAGATGAGCAGAAAGAGCAAAAACCACTGAAAACTTGCAACAGGATGTGACATTTATGATCTCTTCAAAACATCTCCTCAGAGCATAAAATGATTAAGATGCATGGATGGGGCTAGCTCTTCAAGTGGAATGCTAGGATTTGCACTTAGTACATGAGCAGGTGGAGCAAAAACCACATAGAAAGTTGTAATAGAGTGTAAAATTGATAATCTCTTTATCCATGACAAAGTGGCAATTTCTTTTGTGAAATTGTTTAATTTTCATTCAATTGGTTGATTTGCTACACATTTTTCATGTTTGAAAACCTCCCGGGGACTGTAAAATCTGAATAATTGGTGCTGATTTTAGGGTGAAAACTGGTTTATTTGAATCGGTAAATAGTATGATTGTTTTATCTCCTTACAGGCCTGAGGAGAGATGATACATTGAGGAGTAATCCCATTGTTGAAGAGGCCATCCGAAGACTTCCAGAAGATGAGTACAATGCCAGAGTCTTCAGGATAAAGCGAGCTCTGGACCTCTCTCTCAAGCACTCCATCCTGCCAAAAGACCAATGGACAAAGTTTGAAGAGGTCTGTATACTGTAGAGCTTTATATTACTGTTCATGAGACGAGGTCTTTTTAAGAATATTATCCAGAAAACGGGAGACCTGCTGTTAAGCTTATAACTAGGACAGTGGAAACTCACTATGAAGACCATGGGACCATGAACATAACCTTGTTGCATCAGGAATCTGCAATAGTGGAGCTTTTTATTACAAGCTTCTCTTTAGTTGATTTTATTATATGAGACCAAAGAGAGCATGATTTCGTCGCCTGGCTGGCAGAAAGGCGGTAATGCACGCCCACACCGTACCTTTTGCGAAGGGCACGCTTGAGCTTCCGCCCTTGAGCTTACACCCCTCTGCCAGCCAGGGTAAGTATAAAATCACACACGCGTGCTCGTTACCGCCCTTCTGCCAGCCAGGCGACAATTTACCTAGTTGCTGTCAAACCCCTATTGCCTGATAAAAGACGTGAAAGTTGGAAGGATGGAATAGGATTTCAAAATCAAAGATAGGCAAAATCATCAGTAGCAACTTACATCAGTACTTTCAAGTTTCAAGTGCCTACCTATGTACTTTAATGCAAGTCTGAAGAGCTCTTTTTTTGTGTTCACATGCACAGGCATGAAAATTCTTTGCATTTTTGTGGATTTCCGCTTTTTTTCCCAATTTCGGAATTTTTTCTGGGTATAGAAAAAAGGCAAAATTTCCGCCCTTGCCGTTTTTTTTTTTTTTTTAATTTGTATTTAAGTGCTACCATAGATTTTAACAAAATTATGCATAAAAACACTGGCTAACTTCAGTGCAGCACCGATTGCATAATACCTACAGCTGCGGGCATGCCCTGCAGCTGGTGTGCATGCAATACAGCTGGTGTATGCACTTGCTGTCTGCAACATTTCTGGATAGCGAAATCAGAAATCACAAGCCTGAATATCGGCATGGCATTCAAAATGTATTTATGGCTAGTAGAAATGAATTCAGACCAAGTTTACTGCCATTTTCCATGATTTAGGTAATTTCAAATTGTTTTTTGGGGCCATCCAGTTGATGTTAAATTGATTGAGAGCAGGCCTGTTGCACCTAGGATTAGCCACACTTCTTCCCCAGCCAGTGGCGGCACAAAGGGGGGGGGGGCATGGGGGGCATTTGCCCCCCCCCCCCCAGAAATTTTGACTACTGAAAAGAAAAAGTATACAGTAATTTGTAAATAAGTAGATGTCATAAGCATCATATTCAAGTTGTGAAGTGCTCTAAAATACCATTTTCAGCTCTTCAAAACTTGAAAATTTTCTCACTCAGTCGCTGTTGGCTTCCTTGCACACTTTTAGTTTGTAACGTAAATGATCAAATTTTGCATATCTATCATAAATGACAATCATATTTTAAAATTTCTATTTGAAAATGCAATTGAAAACCAGAAAAAAGTGGTTATTTTTGGCTCGCTCGCTTCGCTCGCTTGTCATATTTCATAATTTCCTTTCTTAAATCCAATTAAAAACAAGAAAAGTGGCCATTTTTGGCTCGCTCATCATATTTCAGAATATTTATTTGAAAATGCGATTAAAAACCAAATAAGAAGTTATTTTCGCGCAATTACTCAGCTGGCACGCTACTTCACCACGCTCTCTCTCCAACAGAGAGGTGAAAAAAAAATTCATTGTTTTTTTTGGAACATCACTTTTGTGCCTCCATGTAACTACTGTAGATACTAGAACATAGTGTACAAAACTTTCTGTGAATGGGCATTAATTTTTTTGACAACCTCCACTGAATATTCAGATATTTTCATTTCATGTCATGTTCATGTCATGTTCAAGTTGTCCACATCATTAGATAATATCCTCTTTTATTGTTTTTACATTTTGCAATGAATATATGTGTGAAAGACACAATCAGAAGGTTGCTTTTGAAGGCTTTCTTGTCATAGAAATCTATAAGTCATTTGAGAAGATAGTGTGTCACTCTCTCAGTTTTCAGTGATTTTCTTTTTCTCACAAAATAGATAGCAGTAAATAACATTAATGATTATATGGTCCATTTATCTAGCCCAGATTCTTTACAAATATACTCAACAAAGTTTCAGATTATTACCCCATCTGTAGCTGAGCCAGATAAGACGCTGATGCAGGAATTTTTTTCCTACCGGGTGCCCATTTATTCACCAGGATGGCAAACGTGGATTAAAGTCTTGCCAAACGATGGTCTTGCGAGCCCAAGATTGGAACCCTTATCCCTTTGATTGAGAATCAGTGTGAATGAACCTCTGCACTACGACACCTCGACTTTGCCTTTAATGCACATCTTTTTGTTACTTTCTTTTTTCTTCCATCTGCAGGACGAGAGGTATCTCAAGCCCTACCTTGATGAGGTCGAAAGGGAATTCGCAGAGAGAGCAGAATGGAACAAACGTTAACCAGACTCAAATATTTCATATTGTACAAAGCATTCAAAATAGTAATATTGACGTATGAATACCGTGTTAAATATTGATGGTGGCTTTTCAGGCATTTAGAAAGTATATCACTATTGTTGTTCATACGAATAATGCAATATTTGAAGGTATCCGATGTACATTGAAAAATATGTTGCAGCGGCAACCATATAGGCATTGGTGGTAATACTGATTTCACTCGTGTAGTTTCTTTCATATAAATTGTATGGAAGGAGTAGCTTGACTGTATAATTAGCAAAATACAGTTTACTGTTCTAAATCATTTTTTTTTATAGGAGCTAGCCCAAGCATCCTGTTGAATATGTGCACAATTTTCTTTTATCTTGAAGCAAAAGTATAGCTAAGATTCATAGGCATATGAAAGGAATTGGTTCACTGTGAATAAAACTGGTTTATATTAAAGCAGAAATCTTCAGTAGCCTTCCTTTTGATGCATTGTCAGTGTATTTTTAACTTCCTATTTGAAAAAAAAGTAAATCCCCTCTCCCCAGATAATTTTAAGGATTTACATTCATGTAATGTCTCTAATGATATCATTTACACTAAATCCTGAGATCATGATACATATTAAAGTGTATGGTATTTTAAGTGCAAAAGGGGCCCACCTGTTCATTTCTTGCACACTTTTATTTCAACACCTTACATGCCAAGTCACGAAATGCCGTCTTCTATTTGAATGATAGTGAAAAAAATGTGTATTGCAAAATGTTGTAAGATATTTTTGGAAGTTGGGTGAAATAAACCTGTTTATTCTACTCTTTCCATTGACACATTCTTGTGCTCTCGTTTTCTTTTTGAAAGTGATATCTGCATGTACACGTACGATACCAGTATATGGGATGACTTTGTTTGTGTGATAGTATACAAATAATGAATGTTTATGAGTGCAATGGACAGAATATTTCATGAGGTGAAAGATGAAATGATCCTTTCAACGAGGTGCAGCCGAGTTGAATGGATCAATAATTTCATCTTTCACCGAATGAAATATTCTGTCCATTGCACGAATGAAAAAAACATTATTTGTTTTATATAACACCTAAAAATAGATCAAATCGCAATAAATCAATAACGCTATACGCTAGCGCGCTGTTCGTGGTGCACACTGCAAATGCAAGTGTTTAACGTACGTAGTGTGCCAGGCTCTCGGCGTTCGTGCAATGGAGCAAATCGTATGGATCCAAGATTGCCCGGTAAATGGAGCCAAAATTGCATGAATGATGACGTCATAGTGCAACGGGACAAATATCAATATCAAACAACAAATCAAATGACAGGGATTTATCGAGGTGTTATATAATGTAGTAGTGTCATAGGAGCTGATGGAACTCTCAAAAGTTTGCCATTTCATAGTTTATAAACAATACATAAACACAAGTATGTCGGTGGCACATGTACACACGTTTTCAAATGTTCTGAAAGAGCATCACTTTGGCAAATGTCAACCGAACATCACTTTGGCAAATGTCAAAATTTTTTAACCGACATTGTTTTGCTCATTTTCAGCGATATCTCTCACTACCTAAGAAAACTTTATTGCTCAGGGTAGTTATTAGCATTCTGAGTAATGAGGTTGCCCTGCTTGTCAGCAAAACAAACCTTTTAACTTTCAGAAATCAATTTCTGTGGCACTAACTGAAGGGGCATTCAGATATGGCTCAACATTGTGGCATATTTTGCGCTAACTTTTTAGGAATTTGATTGGTGTGCATATATTTGTAGCCAGGCTGCAAAAAAAAAAAAAGTGTCCTGCCTCGGCAACATGTTTTTTGTCACCTCATACCCCATTGACTTGTACACCATGCGCCACAATGTCGCCTCGTGTCTGAACGCCCCTTAATGACTGAAAAAGGCTATGTAATAAGTTCTAGTACCTGGGTAGTGTATACATGTCCCTTTTTTCATTATCTCCAAACCAATAATTAAGATTACTAGTATCTATTTTCATTTTTCATGATTTCAGTTTGAACATGTTTTTTCTGGCAATCATAAGACCTCAAATCGGACTTGATTTTAGACAAACTGCAAGTTGGATTAAAACAGATTGTTGCGAGGAGTTGGAAGACGAATGCAAGTATATTTTGAGAGTGATGAATCCTCTATTTCTTATTCTACCTCTTTCTTTTTCTCCTGATCTCTATCGACATATAATTACTTCCAACATCACCCCTCTCTCTCTTTCCTTGTAATTGCCTTTCTTATGATCCCCTTTGACATGTCTTCTGAAATATCCTCTCCCTTTTTCTCTTTCACTATCTCCATTTCTTTCTTTCCTTCTCTTTATTTCTCTTCATGTATCACTCTGGTAAGATGAATGCCTGAAAGATGGCTTTACTGGTGACAAAAATTAAGAATCCAGGGGGGGTGTTTCATAAAGCTGTTCGTAAGATACGAATGACTTTATGCACGACTGGTGATACCTTCCTGTGCTACATGTAAATGAATGAGAAACTGATTAGCACCCAAGAAGGTATCACCAGTCGTTCGTAAAGTTGTTCATAACTTACGAACAGCTTTATGAAACACCCCCAGTAAAGCAAGTAAAACAAATTATTTCAATAGCACAGGTTGATTCTCTGCCCATAATCTGTACGCTCCCCAGACTCTATCTTATTCTAAAGAGATTTTAAGCCTAACATAATAATCTAAGGAATAAGCTGTTATCATGCACATGTGTTTTAATGCCAATTCTAATTCAACATAAACACACAAAATATACATATCTGGGACAATGTTGTCTTGCTGTAAAATAAATTTCAATGCATCTTCATAGGTTGTGTAGCTGCTGTATTAAAGGAAAAGAAGTAAATACTGGTACACAAACAAAATCAGGTGCACCGTTTTAGTAATATTAGCATGCAAACCTTAAAACTCAGATGGAAATCTATGTGAAAATGTTTAAGAAGTTCATGAAAAAAATAAATATTCACAAGTCTTCACTATCCACTACACACACTATTACAAAAATAGGAAATGCCCGTGAATTCTATAAATACATGTACATGTACAATATTTTGCACAAGATAAAAAGATAATACATATACATGCTCTAGGTATTCAACACTGTATTTAGTAGAGTTAGAAAGAACATTATATACTGTATATTTCACAATAGGGTATGTCAGTGGACATGTGACATATACAATGCATACAACAACAAATAATTAAAAAGAAAAAAGTCCAAATGGCTGGCTGAAATTTAGTTATCAAATGAGTAAATGGGCAAGCACTTCTGTGAACAATGACATTACAAAAATTCATGTACAGATAGTATGTACATGGACAAGTTAATGCTGCCACCATACCATTTAATGAAACAAAGACAAGCTTGAATTCTGGACAAGCCATTATAATGTGAAAGAAACTGTTCCAAATCAAATGGGGAAAGTTAGATAAGGTTTACACATAAAGACAGATGTCCAATGTGAGATCTGGGGATTATCGGATTATCGAATTGATAACAAATTCCCTGAACTTCCCCCAAAGGTACTTGCATCGCGCACAGAAATGAGTACATGGGACCACACACAAATCTGACATGAATTTTTGGCTCAAACTTTTCATCCATTTCTGGGCATATTTACAATATGAGGGCATTTGAAGAGCAATCCTTTCTAGGGGACCTAATTGTGATATTCTTCCTAACTGACACGAAAAGAATGAGAAAGCTCACAAATTATTTTTCACCTTTCCCAGAACTCAAGCTTCTCTTAAAATAAATTATCAAAAGAAAACCCACAAGTTGTCTGAAGTGTAGTATGAGCAAGGATTACCATTAACATGACAAATGTATGATATCAAGTACTTGTACATGTATCAAAACACACAGAAACCCCTCCTCATTTTTCAAAATTCTAGACAACTACACATAGGTACATTTTCGTCTTTGCTCAGCATAATAAAATTTTCACCAAGAGGAAATGTACTTTGTGAAAGTAAAGCATAGATGACCATGCTGATTTCAAAGAGAGATATCAATCAGAAAGCATACAGACAATATTTCATATCATTAAGGAGGTTACCCTCACAAATTTCTAAATGTAAACAAATCATAATACTAGTAGTATATCACTACTAGTGATGGTGAGACACAAAAATACAATTTTGATACCTTGATATCATCCAGACAAGCAACAAAGCGAAATCTGTGAACAGTCACTTTGAAAGAAGGGAAAACTGTACAAGTCAAATTATATCAATATCATCTTTCTTCCTTTGCCAACTCTACTTGGCGTGAATATATCTTTTGATCATGTACAAACATACAATCATACCAAACATAATTCTTGATTTCAAAATGAGTCTCAAAAATTGAACACAATTAAGCATCAATTTTAGAACAGTTTTTCTCACCATGATTAAATGGCATGACTGGCTTGATATTATAAAAATAAAAGTGTCCAACTGAAAAGGAAATGGCTTTGATACAACAATAACATATTCAATGATATAATCATGTACATAAATGACTTACTTGGGTAGCAACAAGTTTATTTGCATATGAAAATAAAGGGAAATATAATATTCTCATTTTAAATCTCAAAGCAGTTTCTCCTAGAAACGGGACTACAGAGACAGGAACAGGTACCATTCATCTGACATTGTAATATACTGGATAGTGGCAATGTCTTCATGGTAATATGTTACCTCAACAAAAAATAAGTAAACAGAAAAATTAATTTTATTACATATGCATTTCTAAAAAATATATCTTACTTATTACTTGTGCCTTTAGCTAGAATGCCTTGTAAGATTCTCCTGGCAATCATAAAATTTCATCCTACCAGGCTTCCATTACCTCCATTACCTCCATAAAAGTCAGTCTTGCCAAAAGACATAAGTGCCACAATGGGATTTGAACCATGAAAAGATGATCTGCATATCAACCAGACCACAATATCTAAGTGATATTCCAGGTGACAGAATGAAATGGCATGCAGCAGCAAAATGCATGAGTAAGAATGATGTTCACTTTAATATGCTTCTGTACCTTCATCCTACAGTGATGCTTAAATATTCATCCCCAATCAAAATGCATCCAAACACAAGAAAATTCAGCATGTCATTGTCCTACCACCACTCATTCTCCTCAGGATGGTAAGAACATGCTTACCGAAATGTCAAGAGTGAGTAGGTCCTTTTCAGGACCACACTCACTTCCCAGAAAGAATGCACGGTGTACCGTGAAGCCTCCTACTTCCATATGTTCTACTACCATCAAAACCTTCAAAGGATATTCATTGACACCCATCATCCTCTATAGTAATACAAACCCTGTGACACACCAGCACCAATGTCTCCTTTCTTTTCTAAATCCTTGCAATAATGCTGCTAACCTACCGTTGCTGTCCACTTAACGCACAATGCTTTGATGGGGCATTCATGATGATCATATACCGGTATCCTTACAGAGCAGTTCTTGTTAGTATGGTGGAGGGTGTACACATTGCATAAGACTTGATGGTCATGAAAATGTTCGCCACTCTCGCTGAATACCACATGCTATTGACGAAATACTCAAATGGTGTCATGTCCCTCATGAGAACCCACTACAATGTGTCTTTAAAGTCTATCCTATCAAAAAATTTGGCAATACATAGTAGGTCGCAGAAGGCTTGAGTCCCTTCTTAAATTTAGCTAACTGCAAGAAGGATCAGTGTACTACTTTAGAAACAGATGATGAAAGCTTTTCTTGTCATGAGGCTAGGTTTCCATTTTTCTGCTTCCAAGTCTCTTTGTCGATCAACCTTGATAGAAGGCCTCCTAATCAAAGGCTTCATTATAAGTCCAGTCAGTTTTGAGTCCCTCACTCAAATTAGCCTATCCGCCAGTAGAATCAACGTACTCCAGTAATTATAGATGATGAGGGCCAGCATGATTGCCACAGAAACGTAGAGAGGTGGGAAAAGGTTGTACCCTGTGATGGCATCTTCACCCAGTGAGGTGATGGTGTCCACGATCTTGTGGGTCTTAGGAGCACTTGGATCTGCAGGTGGAATCACTTTCCCAATCTGTTTGAAGAATATCATGGAAAAAGACGTTTTTCAAGGGTGACAGTTTTGATTTAACATAACATGCGCTTTTAACATTGAATGAAGTCAAGAATGATTTAGAGCTCTTGATATATGTACTCCCATGAAATCTCATTTCTAAAAACACACATTTTCAAAACAGCCCTATATTTCTTTCTTCTTCTTTTTTTTTTTTAGTCAAAAGAAAACTTAGATTTTAATGTTATTACACTCAAGTTTAAGATATAATAAGTATATCAAGACCTCAAAGTATCAATTCAGGAGAGTAAAAAAAAAATCCCCATGATACATCCTAGGCATTCAAATTTCAAATTCACATTTTCATTGCACACTGGAAACTTCAAACTGCACAAGGAGAAAAAAGCACATCTCACTCATTTCCACTTTAAATCTTGGCTTGAAAGAAATAAAAAGAGGAAAACAAAACCCACAAAAGTTCTGCCCCTCCCAACTCAAATGGCTGTTACTTAGTAACATATCATTTCAGCAACTTATTTACATTTCCCATTTTCACAAAACAGTTCATTTAACTTGTTGAACACTAAAGCCTGAGATAACTCTAGGGAAGGGCCTATGGAAATCGCATTTTATACTGAAATAAAATTGAACTCAACAGGTTACGGTTAAGGTTGACAGTGATGACTCTAACAGGGAATCAAAATAAAACTGATAATCCTACTCACGCCTTGAGCATATTTGTAGAGGATTCGTCTCAGGCTCTGAAAACACGTAGCTTCCATCATGAGACTGACTGCCTGACCCTTTCGAATCTTGACCACTCCAGTGAATACATTTGGGTTGTTGTAACACTTGGCCAGTGTGGCTATTGCCATCACCTGTACAAAAAGATAAATACGAATGAACATATGACGAGTTTTGATTGCAGAAACTGATAAAAGTCACTTTTTACATTTTTAAAGTAATACTGTGATTGTATGAAACCAAAAATGCCTTCCAAAAACCTAATATATCTCAACATCTTTCTGCAAAACCAACTGCACTAAATTACCCTATAGTCCCTCACTCAGTTGTTTTTATTGCCAAATTTTTAATAATAGGCTGAATATCAGACAGGTTGTTTCTAATAATTTCTAACAAGTTTGCTCCTGTTTGAAAGATTAATGGGCACATGAATTGTATATTTTTCACCTCGACACAATGAAAACAGACACGGAAAACAGTAACCATGATTAAAAACTTGTCCTGAAAATGTAAGTTGTGATAGATTTAAAGATTTAATAACACCATAGTAGATCTAAAATTTTTATCTCCTATCTGTTTTCTGATAACTATACAATACATATCAATCTGATTCCCCTCCTTTCTCCTTAAGAAATTTGTAACAAGTCTGCGATTTGAAATAGAAAATGTATACATGTATACATGCTCAACAAAATGACAGGAACATTTGCTCTTGACAGATATTTGAGTAGAAATTTTATATTCCATAATTTCTTTCAGGCAAAGAGTATGTTGTCCTTGAAAATATAAGCCTAAGCCTTCAAGGTCTGTAGCATCTTGCCAAATGCGAATGTTTTGAACACCTTTCAGAAATACTATCCAACCCCACATGTAAAAACTGCACCTCTGCCTTTAGAATTTCATATTTACCTGGGGTATTGCACAGAAGTTGAAAACAGTTTGGTTGCGAATGCGAGACATGTATTTGATGACATCAGGTACATGTTCAAGGGCATTTGTGATGAGGTCATTTAGGCAGTGCACAGCTGAGGTGATATTTTCCTTCTCTCGAAAGTCACTCAACTTTTTGCCATATTTACTCCATACCTAATTCAAAGACAAAGAAAGAGAGGGAGACAGAGAGAGATGTCATATTGTCATATGTTTCTCTTGACAATATTGACAACAATGCTGGAATTGGAAATTCAAACCACCATAAACAATGCAAGCATTTATGAAAATACATATTGATATTTTGTCATATCTGTATCAATTTAAGTCTTTAGTTCATATAATTCAAACATGTAATTCATAATAGCCTAAAAGTTGAATATCAAAATGTTCAAAATGTAGGAATTTCATAAATCCATGGTAATTATTCCTAGATATCACTATTATCTCCTTAGTATTATTTTCATCATCATAATTGTCATCACCCATGTCATTTTAATAATCACAGTCATTGTCAGCATTATCATCAGTAGCATTATCATCAACAGCAACAGCATCACCATCATCAGCAGCAGCATCATCATGATCACTATCAAAATTGCCATTAACATCATCAACATCATCATCATCAGTATCACCATCACCATCATCATCTCCATTATCATTCCCATTACTCAGCAACTTTCTTTTCTTCTCTTCAAGCTATCCTGCAACTTACATCCCTAGGCCAAAACTCTCTTTTGTCTATGTTATCCTCCAGGTAGTCACGGATGATGTTGGTCTTTTGCAGAAAAAGTCCCATGGAATTGGCAAGATGCATCATCGTCCACCACCATCGTCATCAGCAGCATCATCACTATCATCATCACCATCATCATCATCATCACCACCACCATCACCACTAACATCATTACCATCATCATTCCCATTACTCAGCAACTTTTCTTTTCTTCTCTTCAAGCTATCCTGCAACTTACATCCCTAGGCCAAAACTCCCTTTTGTCTATGTTATCCTCCAGGTAGTCGCGGATGATGTTGGTCTTTTGCAGAAAAAGTCCCATGGAATTGGCAAGATGCGTATCCTTGCCAACGATGGGGTCCTCCATCTTGGATGCACTGAAGAGTCTAGAGAGTCCAATGCCTACTAGACCAGCTACATAATGGCAATACTGAAGAAAGAAGAATATGGGAAGTATTGTTTGCCATATGCAAAGTCAACATGAAGCCAATGGAGTTGATGAGTAAACAAATCTTTCCCATGAGTTTATTCCTGGGTTTGATATTTAAAAAGTTTCAATGTTTACTTCCAATTTTCCACGGAAAATAAAAGAAATAAAATAAATGATATAATCACTGAACATATAATACATCTGTTTTCATGTTGGAAACATGCAATGTTCTCTGCATCATTTTCTGTGAAGATACAAATATGCCTCTTTTGTCAATATTCTGTATGTTTATTTGGCAAATGCATGAATAGGCAAAAATGGGAGTTGACATTATCAACTCAAACAGGAGGACTGCTATGTATGATGTGAAAGATACTTTACTAATAATGCTATACTGAAATACTAAAACAGGGCTCCACACTAACTTTTTTGGAAGAGAGTTCGGATTGAAATTCTGGGCTCTGTAAACATGTATATTGAATCCTGTGTTAGAATCATTCAATTTTGGGGAGTCCAGACATAAATGGGGGGGCTGTGTGTCCAGGGAGCCTATAAGTGTCAAGCCCAGACTAAAATAACATTTAAAACAACCATACCCAGGAAAGGGGGAATTGATTGGCCATTTACCTGAGGTGTTATACAGGACAAAGCTAGACTTACCATATTCCAGTCTTGCAATGTGATGACTTCTGTTTGTAAAACCTCACTCATACCATCCCCCATTCTATGACAAATATCTGAGATCACTTCCCTGTAGTGCTCTGCTAGACCCCTATATTCTGTTGAGATCTACAGATGCGAACAAGTGAAATAACATCAGGGGGTGTTTCACAAAGATTTCAATTCACTTCAGTTCAGTTTTGATTGATATTCCACTTTTAAGCAAACATACAAAATACATACTGTAGTACATAAAAGTTTGATGCATGCATACTGACAATGGTAAAAAATTACATCTACAGTCTATAAAATGTAGCATTAAGTTAATGTATTTTAAGTTTGACTTAAAATTATGTATAAGTGTCAAATCATGCCTACCAGTCAGTACCAAATCATGCATAACTTGTTACCCAAAGAAACTTGTTACCCATAAGAAACTTTGTGAAAAAGATTTAGCCAACAATCGAGAATCAGACTGACAACAAGTTGGACTTAATGAAATCATATATTAAGTTTGACTATCCAAATGCAATCTTTGTAAAAACAACCCCCCCCCCCCCCCCCACTACATTTTGCCTTCATCTCATTCTACTGCTATACACATACAGAAGGAATTTATACAGTGCAACATGATACTTCACCATTAAGACATGCAAGGGAATGAATGGAAACAAAAAAGCTATTTAGCTACAGTGAGCTCCTGGTAAATACATGTACATTAGAAGATGTCACAGCTAAATATCATACCAACTATAACAAGAAAAAAAAAGGAAGGTAAGTTTTTCCATTGAAGACAAAATACATGTCATTCATAATGGATAATTTTAGTTGCAATTAACAATTAAAAGCTAAAATCATTAAAAAGGGGGAAATACAAATCCTCTTACAAATGACATATTCCTATGAGATATTTGTTTTAGAAGATGAACAGAATAATCTAATTTGTGGCGGGAAAAGGGGACTTAAAACAAAATTTTATCCTTACTGTTGGGAAATCTTCCAGTACAATTCTGTCTTTATCTTTGCTCTCCATGTATTTCCAGTCTGGATCCTCCAAATTTTTGTAGAAATTCTGCAGCATTTGAACTTTGTTTTTCAAGGGAATTGTCATGTCATCCTCTACAGTGTCCAGAGCTCTCAATACCAAGTAGAATATACACACTGCATGTCTACAGAGAAAGTAATACAGAGACATGGTCCTTTTATTGAACACTGTTAAAGTATGAGACAACTCGGGCAGGGGTCTACAGAAATGCATGATATAATGAAAACAAATCTTGCTCATTGGATCAATACTGCTTTGAAACCCCACCATTTTCACTTGTTCTTCACAACAGGTAACAGTACTATTGTCTTTGTTTGGGGGTTTTTTTTCTTCCCTTTTTGTGAATTTCAAACTATGGGGATTAGTTTATCATGTAGCTCCTCTTTTATTGATCAGCTTGTTAACCCATTCATGACAGAGGTCCACATTTTGTGGTTTGGCCTAATATCTTTTAATGCAAAGCCCTAAAAATCATACCAAATACATGAGCAGAAAGAGCAAAAAATTCTACACAAACTGTGCCCATTTTGGTTGCGTCAATATTCGTTGATTGATGCTGAAAATCTTTTAAAGGAAAATAAGCATTAAAATCCTTAAATTGGCAATGTGATAGAAAGTTTCAAATCACCGTTTTACCCTGCAAACTGGCAACTTTTTGACTTCTCATCGTAATTTCTGTCAATTTATATTCATTTCAGATACATGACGTTTTATAAGAAAAATGTAGCAATAAAATAGAAATGTTGGTGTTGCCAATTTGAAGAATAAAAGCTGATCAAATTAGGCTTTAAATAATTCCTGTCACGAATGGGTTAATAAGAGAAAAAAGTCAGTCATCCAAGGACAATAAAAGTGCAACAGATTATTAACTTTTTTTTTTTTTGAGGGGGGGCGGAGTCATACAATTCATCAGCAAAAGAAATGTTTTTTCTCATTTCTAATCATTTGTTACACTAACACAGCCATTCCTAAACTGAGAGTTTACTTGCACCATGGTTTTGAAACCTTAAGGTTATCTTGTCGTTTCAGGTCATGTGGACAATCGTGTAGTTTTAAAACCTCAAGCAAGCTTATGTTCAGCATACAGACTACAAGCAGCGAGGGTCCTTCTTGTCGTGCACACACAAATAACACTGAGGTTTTGGCAAGTCATAATTTTGATTGGCCTTTATTATCACATAAAGCTTCCAGGTCAGTCCTACCCAGATATTGGGTTGTGGTATCAAATTTTGTAGTTTCCTGGTCCATCAGGAGAATATTCAAAAAATATACATATAACCTTGTTGACTGTATACAAGGTTTGGCAATAAAATAAAATAAAATAAGACATATGCATGAAGGTTTCACTTTACAATGCTGATGCTGAATCAACATACATTGTACACACTTTTTACCATTTTAACACTTTAAAAAAACATAAAATTTATCAAAATTAATTAACCGCTAATCTTTAAAGGTGGATTTTTATAAAAGTGTAAACAGGAGCAGAAAGTATAAAGGAACTTAAGTTATTTTCTTTCCTTCAACTTCTCTTTCTCTTTTTAAATACTTGATTTATATTGGAGTGAATTTTACTTTGCCAAGATTTTCAGCACAAGTTCTCTTTTGAAAAATTTTTCAAGCTAAAATGATTCACTAAAGGAAACAAAGTGACATCATTGATCAAGTTCATGAGTCACTGGTCTGCTCACATGATTTGAATTTTGAGGAGGGTGGCGTGATCTCCTTCTAGTCTAAAAGCAGACCTGCCTCAAAACTTCAGACAAAGTTCACTGTGATCTTTGCCTAGTCTACACCAGTCCAACCATATCAGCACAGTTCAGTATACAATAATCAATAGCCTTGGACCTCTTATTTCAAGTTTAATAGAACCAGTTTGGCATATCTGGACAAATTTACCTCTTAAAACAGCAATCAAATATTTCTCTTTGACAGTAAACCTTTATCAAACAAAGGCAAAAGAAACATCACATCAAAAAGATATACATGTAGTAAAGCTGAATAGGAGCACTGGAATTAATGCAAGAAAAAAATTGAAAGGTTCCCCTGTGGATTTTTGCTCCAATAGTAAAGCACTCTTTCCAATTATTCAAGTTATGATGAATGGGAGATGAAAAGTGTCTCCATCATTTTTTTTTTATCTTTTCAACTCTCTTTCCCATTTCTTTTTTCTTATTTTTGTTACTTTTAGTCAACATTTTTTTTTTCCAGCTAACACAGTTTTATGGTACACACTAAAAGCTTTGGTTATAATACACAAGCCTAGGAAAACAAAATTTTCATTCAATTTCATCTTTATTTCACAAACCATGATTAAAACATATCAGTAAAACATATACCATATATATTAATCTGATGCATGTAGAGAATACAAATTTGCAAGAAGAAAAAAAAAAGCTGGTAACACATACATACGAAGATTGAATGTATTGCTAAAGGAAATATTAAGAGGTAAATAACACAAAGCAATAAAAATGGTTTGTGAGGCACACCTAAAAAGGCCCATATAAGAAGTGATGAAAAAAGAAAAGAACACAGTTTTTTATAGGTCGGAGCATTAAGCAGATAGGGGAAATATACATCAAGAAATCAGATAAAGAGAAAAGAGATGAGGTCGGAAGAGAAAGGGTGTCTACATATACCAAAGGAAATACAAGAGAAGCAGAGAGAGAGAGAGAGAGAGAGAAAGATGAAGAGAGGAGTAGACCAGAATAAGTGGTAAGAGAAAGGAAGAGAGAGAAGAGAAGAAAGATATAGGAGGGCAATTCCACGGCAAAGGTGTAATTCCGTTTCCAACATTTTTAGATTTCCTATGCCTCTTTTGTACTCTGCCTCCCTTTTCACCATTTAACACTCTGTAAATATGCCCATTCTTTCATGTGAGCTCTTTCATTCCAACAATTTTATTCTTGCATTCATGATATTGTGGTATAACACCTCGGTAACGGAATTACCAGAAAAAAGCACTAATTTTAAACTTCCAACATGTCTTTTAAAATCAAACATGTATTATACCAACACAGACTAAGATTGTGGAATTCTTTATTGTTTCAGGTGTTTTTAATTCAAATATTTGGCTATTCAGGGCTATCAAAGTGATTGTTTTTACTATAAATGTGAGGTAAGGTGACTGTTTTTCCTACGCGGAATTGCCTAGGAGCGACAATGGTAGCAAAGTACATGTAGCAGGCAAGTGAGAAATGAACATCAACATTAAGTTACCTTCTATCTGAAATAACCTTATGATTCACATGCCATCTAAAATGGGGTGACCATACAAAGGTCATCTAAAATGAGGTGACTATGCAAAGGTCAAAAGTGTACTTTTTAAATAATAGAACCTTGGTCACAACACATTAATTACAAACAAATATAAAGAGATTAATGATAAAAATCAATGAAACAAAACAATTACAATGAAAAATAAATAAATAAATGGAATAAAGGTGTACTTTTCAATACATGGCTACACTCACCTAAGATCTCCTTCTAATGCCTGAATGACCGCTGCAAAGCTCCTGCTTGTCTGGTTAAGATACATGTAGCATTTCCTAGCGGTGGGTGACATCTCATCCTGTAAAAGCAACAGCAAAAACAAAATGTGATTCTTTATCAAATGAAGCTCTCAATTTTTTTTTCCTTAGAATCTTTTAAAATTCTATCAAACATCTGTCCCATATAGAGCCCAGTACATGTACTTTGATTACCGGGTAAGTTTTATAGGCAAAAATTGCTGAGAGCACTTGTATGGCTATTGTTCAGAATTTCTGGCTTGTATGCTTGGATGCATCTGATTTATTGGATATTAACAATATGCAAGTGTGTAAAAAATTATGTTTCATTGAGAAAAACAAAAAGAAAATCATCTTTACAACTACTAACAAATGGCTGATGGATGAAACAGGACTTTAACATTTATTCTCAGAATACTGGTAGATTTTTTCCTCTTAATTCGCTATGGTCTCCTTTTTCTTTCTTTCTTTTCCCCCTTTGCCACCCAGTCCCCTTCTGTCTATGTGTGTGTGTGTTTGTGTGTCTCTCTCTCTCTCCCTCTACTTCTACCCACCACCCCTTTATCTTTTCCTATTCTTCTCCCCCTCCATCCAACTACATATATGTATTTATATATACCCCTATCAACCCTCCAGGCACCCTCCCCTTTTGGCCTCTACCCCCTTCCCTCTCCCCCTCCCCCCTTCCCTCTTCTCTCTTTCTCTCTCATCCTGTCATCTATCCCCCTCTCTCTTTACCCTTCCCCAACATTCAAACTACCCAGTTCATGTCCCTCCCCCCCCCCCACCTTTCTTTTTCTTTCTCTCCATTAACCTTTTCTTCTCTTATAATTCCAGATTTGACAGGACAGAGTTGACAACTCTCACAATACTTCACAAATTAGGATAATATTAGACAAGGTTATTGCAATTCATTGGACCCAAGCGATGGGTAATGAACCCTTTCGACTATATATTTTATCATTTAATCAGAGCAAATAGAGATTGTATGTGTCGGCATTTCTTTGGCACCTCTTAAGAATATCTAGCAAATGATGGCTAGGTAAACATGGTTAATCTAACCATTATCAGCTAAGGAGTTCATAACTCCCACATTTGACTTGTTCAAGGGTGACCGACCGCAAGCATCAATTTTGCTCAAGGGAAAGGCATAAAATGAACTATTATTCAGAATGAAGATAATTAGCATATGAGAAAAAGTTATGCACAAATGCAGTAAATAATTATTTGAAAAATGAAACAGAATCACAAGAACTATACATCAATGTTTACTACGGTGTACTTTTCATTTTGCCTTTTGAATAGATTTATTTTTTTATTTCTTTCTCAACCTCTCTTTCTCTTCATCATCCTATCATGAGAGTTATTCTGTCACATTGTATTGTTCTTGATTTAAAAGGGAAAAAGAAAAGTGATATTACGATTTTTTTTTCTATACTAATCTTTAGATCCATGGCAAGCCTAAAGGAAACTTAAGTTTCAATCAGTTTTATTTTCATATTCATTTTGGCAGGAACTTATAGCCTTTCATTTCAAATCAATGGTTTTAGAGTGCTCCTGCATAGAAGCATCATATAGGAGTTTAGGGGAGATTTTACCCCCTCCCCCACCCCCCCCCCTATAGTTGTTGTGGTCTTCCTTACCAGTTTTTGTTTAGGGATGATATGCTGACCTCCTCCTAGCTTGAACTTTAGGAGGGCCATGACCTCGTCTGGATGACCTATTGACTTCAAAAACTCCATGGTGACAAGCACTTTCTGTTGATACCTACATGGGGAAAAATGCAATCCATTTTTTGAAATACATAATAGGTTTAAATCGTTCATGTACTGCATGCCAAAATTAATCACTTGTTTGCAATCCAGGCCATTCCATATTTCAGAAATATCGGGCATGCTAAATATCTTCTTTCAAAATATAGAATTCAGTATGCAAATGTTAATTGTGTGCACAAGAAACCCTTTTACTGCAAGTTATGTAAATGCAAACATTTAGCTAACGTGGATAAAATTAACATGAATAAAGTTACCATCATCTAAGTCCAAGAATGGGTGATTTCACCTTTCACGTTTGGCATTTGTGTTCAAGCAGTGTTAGTCTTTAGTGTTGCCACAAAATTATGATCTATCATCAAACAATGACCATGAAATGAAACAGAAATCAGTCGGTGTTTGTTCTTAGTCGAATGCTGTCTACTGAACTGAGCAAGGCTAGATCTAGTTAGAGTTTAATTTCATGTACAAAATTCCCATTGCCTGACATTATACCCTAGGGTGGAAACCAACCTGTGAGACTGAATACAGCGCTGCTGTACAAAGTGAACGGTGGTTTCCTATTTCATGATAATACCAAAATATATGTTTAAATTTTTGAAATCCTCAGACATGGGTCAGTTTTTCACAAAAAATCCTTAAACATGGGTGCCTATTTACAGCAAAAGGACCCTTGGATGTGGGTATGGGTTCTGAGTTCTCAGCCATACACCCCTGTCCAACTATCCTGTAGACTCTAATCTGAGTACCCCCCTTCCCCCCCCCCCCCCCTGTCCAACTATCCTGTAGACTCTAATCTGAGTACCCACCCCCCTTCCCCCCCCCCTGTCCAACTATCCTGTAGACTCTAATCTGAGTACCCCCCTTCCCCCCCCCCCCCCCCCCCCCCCCCCCCCCCCCCCCCCGGTGTGAAGTTCACCGACACTGCTACCCACTGGTTTGAAAATATAAATCAGCCAGATATATGATAGCATATTAATGCGAGTTTACAAAGTGAATAAGCACAAAGCGAGCACAACTGCACAATTTGAAGTGCTTCAACTTATGAATATGATGCCAACCCGAGTCGAGCCCCCGGTCGAGCCCAGTCGCGTACCCACAAGCGACCCGTCCGCCTAGCCGCCCTGGCCTGGTCGGTCATGGCTCATCATGCTAGCCCGACCAGACCCCGTGCGAAGCGACAGCGCTGTATCTAGTTCAATGCACATGCATCGCGTTCATGCTCGCGCTCGTGGTAGAGTTTTTCAGAGTACGTTAAAATCGCATAAATTGGAAGGAAAAACTCTTAAAACTCTCAAAACGTAATATGTCGAAAAATTCATCAACACGACAAGTCATCTTTACTTCACACTTAAGTTATCGTTACTAGATGGTATATAGAAGAAAATTACCTTCAAATCGTCAATTTTTATCCCTATAGTTTTGCCAAAGAATCTCACTAGCAGAAGACATAGCACCGGTAATGCCGATTGCTGATTGGCTGAAAAGCCATGGTCTGATATGGTAATTATCAGCTGGCCACTGTTTCTGTTGACATGTACCTGGGATATGAACAAAAGGAAATTGTGAGATTTTTCACGTGGAAAAGTTTTAGCCTTTCCTAAATCGAATAACCGAGATTAATGTGTGTTCGCACACAAACGACAAAACAAAATTTAAATCAGATGCTAGGTTTCATGCCATATTGAAGGATATGATTTTCTGTAGGTCATTTTCACATCATTATAATAGAGCACTAGTATCACACTGTAGCAGACGACAAAAGCCCTCTACTGACAGCATAGTATAGTTGAGTCTAATCGTTTTCTTTTTGGGAAGACACCCATTGATCTCTACACTGTTCCGGCGTAACGGCGGATGTTTGGGGGCTTGGGGACACTAAAAATGGTCCTCTGTTTTACAACAAATTTGCCGACAAAAAAATAAGAAAAAAGGTTGGTAGCTTAAAATTTTGGTGGGGACTTAAAACTGAGGGGGACATACACCTAAATTTTGCTGACAAGCGAGCAAAAAAAAAAAAGTTCACCCACCCTTAAAATTTTGGAGGACGTGTCCCATGTCCGCCCACCCCACCCTGATTGACGCCCATGTTTTAAGGACCTAAACAGTCTTGTATTTGTATTTGTTTTTTTAATTTATTTATCTATTTATTTATCTATCTATTTATTTATTTATTTATTTATCTATTTATTTATTCATTTATTTATCTAATTTCTTCTTCACATGAATTGCAGAAAGCAGGGTAGTCACATTTTAAGCCGCAAGGCCTGCTTTCCAAGGTCCAAGGTCGGAGCCTTGCTGCAGCAAGATCACATTTTTAATATCATACCTTACAAAAGAAAATTATACAAGCAAATAAATCATACAATACTAAAATTAGGACACTTCGGGAGAAGGAGAAAGAGAGGGGCGAACAAAAATGTTTTCTAGAACATGAATAAAACTTTACCAATGTATAAATGGTCACTTGGATTATATCACGCAGTGCAACAATACTGTAACAAGAATGAGATAATAATGAACGACAATATAGATAAGTGAATTGTACACATAATAATATACCAACGATAATTCATTGAATCTCACCTTCTAACATGACTTGTCTAATGCAGATTAATTTTTTGAAACCTTTATTTCTACAACGCTTCTCCTATATGCCTCCACGAATAATCTGGCTCTTTGCAAGTTGCACTGTAGCAGAACCTAAAAAGGCTGTCAGAATTAAAATTTCAAAAATTGTGATACTGGTAACAACTCTCAAGCACCTCTTGAAATATTCTTTTTAGAAAAAAATAATTTTCCCCCTTTCTATCCACTGCAGCGCTAAGTGTGATATGCAGTGCAAGAATATACGGTTTATTCTTCTTATTATTATTATTGTCAGTGGCGTAATGAGCCAAAATATTTGGGGGGGCTCAATCTTTGCGAGGAGTGAAGCGACCAACCCTGAGGGAGTGTAGCGACCGAGCCGGGGTACCCCCCCCCCCTTCACGATAGGGAGCTTTTTCATTTTTTCGACTTAAATTCCAACTTCAGTTCAGTTCAGTTTTTATTTTCTCTCATTTCCAACAAAAGGATTTCATTTTAGTGGGGCGGTAGTGAGCACGCGAAGCGTGTGAATCACTTAATGAGCGCGCGAAGCGCGCTCCCTAGGGGGGAGGGTGCAGGGAGGGGGGAGTTTCCCCCCTCCCGCGCGAAGCGCGGAAGCTCCGACGTTTGTTGACATGTTTGATGACATGTACTGTTATGGATAAACGTGTCATGAATTTACCGACCGGAAAAGGATATTTTTCATGAGCTTGGAAACATGATTATGAAAACATGCAGCCCAAATAAATCTTCTTAAGTTTCAAACAAATGCCAGCGTTACACAAAATACTTTATTACTTATGATGATAATACAGGCAAAGACACTATGAAATAAAAAGGACGAGCATGGAGAGGGTGTGATGCGGTGGGGTACCAGGGTTTCATTCCCACAGTGGCTTAGCTAGGATTTCATTTTAGTGGGGCGGTTGTGAGCGCGCGAAGCGCGCTCCCTAGGGGGGAGGGTGCAGGGAGGGGGGAGTTTTCCCCCTCCCGCGCGAAGCGCGGAAGCTCCGACGTTTCTTTGAATTGTTCCTTGTCTGCTCCCGCTCTTCTTACGTTCTCTTACCTTTTTTCTTTTCTCGCTTCTGCTTTTTTTCCTTCTACTTTTTCTTTCTTTTTGTTGGTGTTTTGGAGGGGTGACCGCCCCCATCGTTCCCCCCCTGGCTACGCAAGTGCACTCCAATGGTAAAGGAGTTTTTTTGCAGTATTGATGGTTTGCAATTCTGTAAAAGAACACTATTTTAGACTGCAAACTTAAAGCCCGTGTCTAGTTTTGGTAAATCTAAGAATATTCATTATCAAAGTTTGAATCCATTGTCAGGATAAACAGATAAAACCAAGTATTATCATAAAACACATTAGTATTGATATTATGCGTGTTTTCTGCCTTGCTATGCATGCTATTTGGGAAATTGTGAATGCGTTACTTAACAGTAGAAAGGGAGTCTAGGGAGAAGTAATGAAATTCGTGTGATAACACTTATATAAAATTGAAAATAAACCATGGTTGAAATTTATTTGGGGGGGGCTGGCGCCCCCCCAAGCCCCCCCACCAGTACGCCAGTGATTATTGTCATCATCATCATCATCATCATCATCATCATCATCATCATCATCATCATCCATTCATTCATTTATCATCATTCCAATTACCATTATCACCATCACCGTCACAATCAACATTATCACTATCATCACTATCATCATTATCATCATCATCATCATCATCATTATCATCATCACCATCATCATAAGATAAGATATTAAAGAGATAAGATAAGATTTTATTAACTCTATATCGACTCCTCTCGGTAGCGTGGTCATTTTGAGCAAATAGAAAAATAATGGTTACCTACGTCCGAGTAATGAATAGAATGCTCAAAAAACACTGTACAACACTGTTGCCCAGTGAATGTCTTCCACTTAACTGCTGCCATGATCATAATGACTGGAGGGGACACTAGTTTAACCGTTATAGACGAACAATCAGGTCGCGGTCGAGTCTTAGGATACGGTATCATAATTTTCTTGAATCCGTATGCTTTTGGGCAGGTATCTGTGTTAGGAAGAAGAAGAAGCAGGGGTATCCACCCAGTTTATCTTTGGGAGAGGGACACTCTAGCTTAATTTTTTTTTTGGGGGGGGCATACATTTTGGGGGACACATACAAATTTGCAGACAAGAAAACAGTCCTCAGCTTGACATACCCCATTGTCTCCCCCCCCCCCTAATTGACGCCCATGAGAAGGAGAAACAACAACTTTAATAGGAACACAATCATATCCCAGCATCACATTCCATCCATACAAGTCACATTCATCCTCTCCTTCCCCTCCCTCTCTCTATCTCTCTCTTACTCTCTCTCTCTCTCTCTCTCTCTCTCTCTCTCTCTCTGCCAAAAAGGCCAAAAACAGGGAAAGGGCCATTTTTTTCCCCTAACAACTCGTTTGGGGGAAAAATTTTTCCTCAAGAAGAGGCTAGAAAACAAAACAACACAAAATAGAACAAAACAAAACTCGAAGGGGGGGGGGGGCATTTTGACCGCATTGGATAGAACTTGCTTCGGGTGGGTTTGCCAACTCATGCATGGTCACGCGTGTGTAGACGAATTATTACTGACTGACCTCATCCCCCCCCCCCCTCCCCGTCGGGCTCTCTCTCTCCTTATAGGTACCGATGCCACCCCCTCCTTCCTCTCTTCGTACTGGGCGTGCTGCAGTGGCGGCACCAGGGGGAGCATGGGGGGGCATTTGCCCCCCCCCCCCCCCCTCAGTTGCTCCCCTAGAAATTTTGAGGACTGAAAAGAAAAATTATACAGTAATTTGTAAATAACATATTTGACTGCCCCTGCCCCTAACATTTTCCTTTGCCCTCCATTTGCCCCTACCCCCCCCCCCCCCACACACACTCTTTAACAATGCTGGTGCCGCCACTGGCCGGCTGCCAGAATTTTGAAGTATCAAAGAGAAAGAGAGAGAGAGAGAGAGAGAGAGAGAGAGAGAGAGAGTATAGTTTCAGAGTGTACCAATGTTTTGAAATCTATAAAAATTGTATTTTAAAAACAATAGCGACACCGACTTTATTTGTGCAAGGAATGACGATCCCTGCATGCTTTAAATTGCATTCAAAGTCAAATTCAAAGTAGTATTTATTCATTTCCAACAGAAAGAAAAAAAATACAATGGCATTAAAGAGATATCATTACAGAATTAAAAGATGAAATAATATATGTACATGCATATTCATTTTTTTTCTTGTCTTGATAAGTATGAGTACACTGAGGTAAATCATTATAAGAAATTCTTTAATTCTGTCGAAATGGAAGGATCCACCAAAAATCAGTGCCTGTAATTTTTGGATCCCCAAGAAAATGTAAAATTGTTTCTAATATTGCCTACGAAGATTTCTGGAAAACACGAAACAATAACAGAACATTAACAAGATAGTGCAAGATATTGCTGATGCACACACACATTAAAAAAATAATAAATTAAAAAACACGAAACAGTAAGGAAAGGGAAAATAGAAAAAGAATGATGAAATTGTAGGCTTATAACGAGGATGGATGGTGCCCTCCATACTGTTATTAAGAAAAAAGGCAAGACTTCTTTTGCGACAGCCACCCAGCATGAAAGGTGTGGTTTATTCCGTTAGCAAATTTGGGTGGCTGTCGCAAAAGGAAGTCTTTCCAGAAAAAAAGAAAAGAAAAGAAAAGATGCTTCTTGACGGGGACATCCCATCATATAAAACATAGGCGGCGATCCGGGGGGGAGCGTCCCCCTCCTTCGATTTTCAAAGCTGACCAAATTTAGGCCAGCCATGCACTTAAATATTTATAGGCCTAAAATGCATTTTGGTGGCAAGATCAGGCTTATTAATTTTTCCGGTTATTTCTAGCTCGCTCGCTTCGCTCGCTCTCATAATAACGATCACCCCTCTCTGACCTCTTGAAACAGATTTTCGGCGGAGGCCTTCCGTTTTTTCGCCCCCCCCCCCCCCCCCCCCCCCACTCATTACACGAAATCGCCGCCACTGATATGGAGAAAAATGGTCCTATTGTTTTTGTTTTGTTTTCGTTTGCTTCAGGCCTATACGTGTCCACATGTACACTACCAACGGCACCGAAGATCAAAGCTTCAAGGCCGTCTTCTATTTCTGTGGGCCACACCCTCAATGCAAACTTCTCAACATACATGAATGTACAACGATTCATTACGTAATGATACACAAAATGCATGCGAGAAATATAGATCGCGCTAGCTATACTGTATACGTGCGGTACGTACACGTAGTACCGGCCGTACGTACACACCGGTCAAATCGTGCAATTATCTGCGATTTGTGCATTTGCAGTCTTCACATCAGGCCCATTTGGCAAGTATATTACCGGTTCCTCGAACTTTTTGTGTAATCTGACATGTGTGAGACTTGATCTTAAGTTAACTTTTACTGTTAAGAGTAGAAGTGGTTTAAATTTGATTGCGAAATTATCTCAAAATCAAATGAAAAGTATGCAAAGATCACCATTTCCCATCGGATACGCCGTGATAGCTGACGGAGAACGTTCGGCGTACGGTACTAGCAGATATCGTTGAAAACTGGGTAGCGAGAGAGAGAGAGAGCCTTCGTCAGTTTCTTCTGGGTTTTCGCATTACCATTCTTGTGGGAAAATATGTTTTATATGTCGTATCGTTATGATTTTCTGTGGGGAGATTAAAGAAGGCATAGATTCTAGCCTAGATTATTCAAACCTAATACTTGTAACCTCTGTAAGCTCGACTCTTCAATGCTCTTCAAAATTTAAAATGGTAAACAGCTGCGTTTCTCGAAACCGTCGATCATCGTTAAAAGTCTAATATTAAATGCTGAGCCTGGTGTTGTCACTTTTTTTTTTACTTTGTGTACACAGGATCATTCGAAATTTCTTGTGAAAAGGGGTCTTTTTTTAGCATGTTGCGAACATTTCATGTTTACGATTTTGAAAAAAAAGTTTTCATGAGCTTGTAATTAATTGTATTACCGAATAGCATTGTATTGGTACATGCACATTTACGCATCCAAAATCAATTTCCCACACCGAGAACTCTGAACATTCTCCTATAGGAAATTTCAAAAGGAAGATGACGAAAACGAGGTAAAAACACTTTTGTAATATCATTGTTTTCTCAAAAAGCAAATGGTCAAACTACGTGTAGTTGATTGTCAATTTGGTACATTGTCCAACTTTTTCCCATAGGAAACACACTTTCGGTAATACAATTCCATTTTCAGGTCTCCAAAATGCCGTGTATGCGATCAGAAGGTGATATCCAATCAAAGACCACTTGTCTTTGAAAAACTTTTTACATCTTTATTCTCTGTAGGATTTTGACTACCTTGTGTGAGTTTGATAAATGACTGAATTAATGAAAAGTGTTTGGTAATAGGATATAATTCCATACTCGAAATTGAAAAAAGTCCCTGTTTGCAACTTTCTGTTTTTGACTCGAACGTGAATTGAATTTGAAAGGGGTGGTTTAGTAAAAGTCTACTTGGAATGCAAAATATAGGGGTGTTTTTTAAAGGCCAATTTGTACCCGTTTTTTGCCAAATAAGGGGTAAAAATGGCTGAAAATGTACTTGAAACACCAGGAAATCGGGGTCAAAGTCTGGGTTGCCGAATGATCATTGTTACACCTTTGAATATAGAGTGACAACACCAGGATGCTGAGCTGTGCAAATTTATATGACATGCTGCCCTCTGTAGTGGAAGATTCATATGAAATATTTGCTTTTTACACCTAGGATAATAAAATATCCTATTTCCATTCCATTCCTCCAACTGGATGTAAATTATCTTGATCAAGTGAATTTAAAAAAATGTTTTTCTGATCATTGGTAACACAGCTGTAGCTTCACTGTCCAATAAATTGGGCAAAGAACACTACTTTCCTATTGGCAGCAATTTGCATGTGACAGCACGTCTGTTGCATGAGGTTGGTGTAGACCAATCCCACAACGCAAGAGGGCAGTAGACTGTTTGACACAGTTCGACATACTGCGGTGGTGGTGGTGGTGAATTGGGTTTTTTACAGACGTGTATCAATCAATTCTGATTTTTCCGTCTGGGACCGACCTTTAACGTCACCATCCGAAAGACGTGGCAAATGTAGATTTATGTCTTGCCAAAGGACATTAGTGCCGCTGCAGAGATTTGAACCACGGACCTTGGGGTTCAAAGTCCGGAGACTTATCCACTGAGCCACAACATCTCTGTGGGGGGTCTTCCAACTTCTATAGTACACAAGTCAATAGCGCGTTATGTACATTCGTTCAATTTTTTGTCTATTTTGACCAATATATGCAGATTTCTTTTAATATTTGTAATGAGAAATTATCAGGGAAGTTCAGGTCGCAGCTGTGCGGTGCTCAAATGCCACAAGAATAGGGAGGAAGTTTAAAAATTGGAAGCTAACTGAGTGCAAAATTCACTCGCTTTTGAGTCATCAAGCCTGTTTGTATGAGAAGCCGTACTCCCTACACAGGTTTCCGTAAGCAACATGGAGGAATTCGTCGCCAGTGGATAAAAACATCAACAGAAAGGACTTTGAAGCCAAGAAACATTATCATTATGTACTTTGGCATAGAATTTAATGAGTGAAAGCATGACTTTGTAAACAGGGTAAGATTGAGGGCTCCCGTTTACTACGGCTTCTATGCTGCAATCAAATTTTTACTGACAAAACTAAGTTGAAAAACCATCGAAAGTACAAAAATACATCATACCGTCATCTGTCGGATATGGCCATTGTCTTACCTCATCTACCCATGTATCCATGCTTTATTTTATTGATCTAGAATAAAGTAAATGGAACAATATCAGGTCATATCTCATATCTTACATTCATTTTGTACACAGAGCAAATCGCGGTCAGCGCGCTTGCCCACTGCAGCAATGGCGTCGCCGATAGAGGGCCAAATACATAAACCGGAGGTGAAATTGGTCTTTAACCGAGCACAAGCGTGAGTGGGACATCCTTTTGAAACGTGCCATAATTCTACAGCACACGTTTCAGATGGATGCCCAAGAAGTTAGACTTGTATTTGTTTGAGTGGTCTTATGATGGTTTCAAGAAATAGCCCCCAGTTTTCTTGGTGGAAGTGTAAGCAGAATAAGCCTTGAATCTGACATCCTATTTTGTAATTTTGGCTGGTGGTGCTGGCTAGCCTGGCCTTAAACCATTTGACAACTTCATATGACTAGCATGGTGACAATTCACAATAATTTTCTACTATCTGTAGTGTAGTTCTTTTTGTTTTAGTCAACTTGAAGAGAATGTATTTATTTTTACTGCTTTTGCCTTTCTTGATCTTCATTTCTTAGGTTTGGGACATCATCCAACCTTGATGAAAGGAGCATTGGGGAAACTTAAAATAGCTTGGACCTACCTGTACTTCTCTGTTTCTAGAGACTGAACAATGACTAGTTTCTGATCAGTCCTCTCCTCTCATCTGAGTCTGGAGATCCAAAACCATCGTTCCCTTCTTGAACTCTTCCAACCCCAGCCTCCCTTCTCCCTTCTCTTGCTTCCCCCCCCCCCTCCCCCAAGATGCGGAAGGCCAAGAGATGTGCCTGGGTGCTGATAGGTTTCTCAGTTGTAAGTGCAGCCTATTTTCTTCTTGTCATCCATGAGGAGCACTATCACTGGTTGGACACAAGGACCGGCTCAAGGGTCAGGCAGGCCCTCTTTCAAAGTGAGCACATCTTAAGCAGTACCAAAGGTGAGGTCAGAGGTCAGACTAACGGATTAACAAAATGCCACTCATCTCCCTACAGTATAAGTAAATTTCACTCCATTCTATTGTCATCATTTGATTGAAATCACAGTGAAATGATACTGGTGGGGGGGGGGGGAATTTGATTTTAGTATCAAAGTCATCATAGTTTTTGTGATTTTTTTTGGGGGGGGGAAAGAAAGAAAAAAAATCTCAAATTTTACTCATTTAGAGATTTTAATTCTGCAGCACTCAGAAAATCACACTTAAAGGATTCATGTCATGGTATTTGCTCACAGTTAACAGGAAATTACTGAAAGCGTTCTCTCAAAAAAATTGTACAAGGGGGCTTCATACACCCAAATTTTCCTTACTTTTAATATGAAAAGACATGCCATCATTTTCAGTGTTCATGTATTGTACATATAAATGTTAGGTCTTGCATGAACTTTGCATAATGTGCCACAGTAAGTGATGGTAGAATCTGAATAAAAGCTGTATAAACACAATCACTCTCAAGTTGGTGAATGTTTACTGACTGAGCGAAGTATGTAGACAAGAAATACTTGGACTGGCTAATTCCAGGACCACTCCTGTGCACATTCCTATGCATGTGAACAATTGTGTACTGCCCAACTACTGTAAAAAGGGAGGTTATTATATAATGATAGCTGTTCTTCACAGCAAGAAAAATTCATATATTGCCCAGTTTAGTATCGTGCTTTACTGATTGTGCAGCTTAAAAATTTTGCAATCCTTTGAACACTCTTTATATTCTAGAGATTAAATGGTGCTCAGAATACTACTCCAGTATTATATTTCAAGTACATGTACACTGTATGTTTTTTCTTTTATATTTCAATATTCAGAGTATTATCACAACTGCCCTGAAGATCCCGAGTTTACTGCTTTGATTAATAATACAGCCTATGGACATCCTATAGAAGGAAAGGTATAGTATCAGAAATTATTTGAAATACAGTAATCATGTTTTCTTTTTCAAGTGTAAGAGAAGGAACCCCAAAAGCAGAAAATGTTACTGTTTGAATTTTGTCTGTGTTACCTATCGGTTAGCCTTCAATCACGTCAACGTGCTGCTCTTTGCTAAATGCAATCTATATATCTGTGATGGCGAGACTAACCAAACAGCGTGCGGCTTGCTGCGTGCTGCCTTTACTTGCTGGTCTGTACGTTAGTTGTTGTTTTCTTATTATGGTCAATAAATTCTTTCGTAGATTATTGAATGAAAAATTATCAGTGACCATAATAAGAAAACAACTAACGTACAGACCAGTGAGTAGAGGCGGCACACTGTTTGGCTAGTCTCGCCATTACAGACGTATAGCTTGCGTTTAGTGTTTAAAGAGCAAAGAAAAGAGCAGCATGTCGTAGTGATTAAAGGCTACTTATTGGGTAGCATTGTCATTTTTATGGGGAGGTGCTTTTGAAGGGGACTTGAAAGGATTTTGAATTAAAAATGATAATTAACTAATTCATGAAAACAAAACAGCTTCAGTAATAGCGACAGACTGATCTTGGATTGTATGAATAATTCTTTGAGGGAAATTTTTAATTGAAAAAAATCTGTATCGTGGATGTATCTTTCTGTACAAGTGGGAGTTTTAAAAGCATTCATTCTTCTTGTCACAATGGTTTTCACTACAGATTGATCTGTAAGTTTGTTGTACATATTTTTTAGGGACACACGTAAAAGAAGTACAAATCTGTATCATAGAGGTTCTGCTCGAGTGGGAGTTTTGAAAGCATTTATTTTTCTATCATGATTATTGTTCTAACTGCCTCAAAACGTGCACTAAGTTTTCCCATATACACCTAAAGCAACACCCTACATGTATTTGTATGTAGCTTGCAAAATGTGCAAATGTGCAGAAGTTAAAATGTTTAATAGAAAGCAAAGTTTGTCAACTAAACAAGAGCAAATAAGTTGTGGAAAAATGGCAAATAATATGTAGATTTTGTAACATATACATGTAGGAGTATGGCACCTTTCTGCTTTTATCACTATTTCCACTCCTCTCTTCCCTACCTCAGACGAATAATGTTGTTTACGTAAGCGTTCCAAAGTGTGGCAGTAGAACGTTTGTGTGGATAGCGTGGATCTTAAAGGACAAGAACAACATCACAGCCATCAGTGACTTGCCTTACCTCCTGGAGAATAGCGAGGAAAACAAAATGGTGAGAAAATTAAAACGTCTGGACAAAGCTAGCAAACAGTTTGAGTTAAAATACTGATTATGAAGGTATTGGTCAGGCTACTTAGAAGATGAGTACATGTATACGCTAGTGAATAAGTCCTGTCCAAGTTGCTTTGTAGTGAAAATTAGTATGCCTTTTAATAGTGAATGGTGCTAGCAAGTTAATTTGGTTTTGAAACTGGGACTTCCCAGTCTCAGTTGTGAGACCACTCCTTGGCATGTACCACTGAGCCATCATGCCTCCTTTTTAAAGCCATTATTTTATCTTTGTCATTTCAGTGATTAAACGTGACATTCTCTGTGATCTTTGCATGTTACTTTCTCCATGGCATGACTATGTATTCAGGGCTGCATGGTTTTTATGGGGTCCTCTTGTGTTTATTGTCATATTAGTATGACAAAAATAGTGGAATATTCATGGTATTCCATGAAATAAAGCCATCCAATATAATTATTATTATCTATACCCAACAAGAAAGGGATTTTAATTCAATAAAAGTCATTTCAGCAACTAAAAGGGCCCCCATCATACATTTATTTTGATCACACAAGTTTGGCTTACCTCTTTAAGACGTCATCAAAGTGTCGTTTGTGTATTGTGTGTATTGCGTATCCGCGCATTGTAATCCTTATTGCGCATGTTTGTTTTATTGCGCGCACGAGAAGAGACCCTGCAATATCGCATAATATTGCACGGCAAATTTTGTGCATGAGCCTATGGGGAATTTGGCGTGTTATACAATATGCTCTGATATTGCACAGACAAATCATACAGACAAAAAATATGTGTTTTTAATGTGCCGCAAAAATGCCCTATATAGATAATCATTACAAATATTGGGGAATTATTGTGCCCCTGCACTATCCTTGAATACTGTCAATCACTCTTTTTCTGCCAGTTTAAAGTAATATGTACTGTTTCTTCAGGGGCGGCACTATGATTTTTCAAGTGACCAAAAAAA
>CM057153.1:29177848-29295690 GCA_029962745.1 Echinometra lucunter
TGTAGCATCTTGCCAATGCGAATGCTTTGAACACCTTTCAGAAATACTATCCAACCCCACTTGTAAAAACTGCACCTCTGCCTTTAGAATTTCATATTTACCTGGGGTATTGCACAGAAGTTGAAAACAGTTTGGTTGCGAATGCGAGACATGTATTTGATGACATCAGGTACATGTTCAAGGGCATTTGTGATGAGGTCATTTAGGCAGTGCACAGCTGACATGATGTTTTCCTTCTCTCGAAAGTCACTCAACTTTTTGCCATATTTACTCCATACCTAATTCAAAGACAAAGAAAGAGAGGGAGACAGAGAGAGAGAGATGTCATACTGTCATATGTTTCTCTTAACAATATTGACAACAATGCTGGAATTGGAAATTCAAACCACCTTAAACAATGCAAGCATTTATGAAAATACATATTGATATTTTGTCATATCTGGGTCAATTTAAGTCTTTAGTTCATATAATTCAAACATATAATTCATAATAACCTACAAGTTGAATATCAAAATGTTAAAAATGTAGGAATTTCATAAATCCAAAGTAATTATTCCTAGATATCACTACTATCACCTTAGTATTATTTTCATCATCATAATTGTCATCACCCATGTCATTTTAATAATCACAGTCATCATCAGCATTATCATCAACAGCAACAGATCACCATCATCAGCAGCAGCATCATGATGATCACTATCAACATCGCTATCATCATCATCGCCATCATCATCATCAACATCAACATTATCATCATCACCATCACCATCCTCATCTCCATTATCATTCCCATTACTCAGCAACTTTTCTTTTCTTCTCTTCAAGCTATCCTGCAACTTACATCCCTAGGCCAAAACTCCCTTTTGTCTGTTATCCTCCAGGTAGTCACGGATGATGTTGGTCTTTTGCAGAAAAAGTCCCATGGAATTGGCAAGATGCATCATCATCCACCACCATCGTCATCAGCAGCATCATCACTATCATCATCACCATCATCATCATCATCATCACCACCACCATCACCACTGACATCATTACCATCATCATTCCCGTTACTCAACAGCTTTTCTTTTCTTCTCTTCAAGCTATCCTGCAACTTACATCCTTAGGCCAAAACTCCCTTTTGTCTATATTATCCTCCAGGTAGTCGCGGATGATGTTGGTCTTTTGCAGAAAAAGTCCCATGGAGTTGGCAAGATGCGTATCCTTGCCAACGATGGGGTCCTCCATCTTGGATGCACTGAAGAGTCTTGAGAGTCCAATGCCTACTAGACCAGCTACATAATGGCAATACTGAAGAAAGAAGAATATGGAAAGTATTGTTTGCCATATGCAAAGTAGACATGAAGCCAATGGAGTTGATGAGAAAAACAAATCTTTCCCATGAGTTTATTCCTGGGTTTGATATTTAAAAAGTTTCAATGTTTACTTCCAATTTTCCACGGAAAAGAAAAGAAATAAAATAAATGATATAATCACTGAACATATAATACATCTGTTTTCATGTTGGAAACATGCAATGTTCTCTGCATCATTTTATGTGAAGATACAAATATGCCTCTTTTGTCAATATTCTGTATGTTTATTTGGCGAATGCATGAATAGACAAAAATGGGAGTTGACATTATCAACTCAAACAGGAGGACTGCTATGTATGATGTGAAAGATACTTTACTAATAATGCTATACTGAAATACTAAAACAGGGCTCCACACTAACTTTTTTGGAAGAGAGTTCGGATTGAAATTCTGGGCTCTGTAAACATGTGTATTGAGTCCTGTGTTAAAATTATTCAATTTTGGGGAGTCCAGACATAAATGGGGGGGGGGGGGGGGGCTGTGTGTCCAGGGAGGCCTATAAGTGTCAAGCCCTGACTAAAATGGTATTAAAACAACCATACCCAGGAAAGGGGGAATTGATTGGCCATTTACCCGAGGTGTTATACAGGAGAAAGCCAGACTTACCATATTCCAGTCTTGCAATGTGATGACTTCTGTTTGTAAAACCTCACTCATACCATCCCCCATTCTATGACAAATGTCTGAGATCACTTCCCTGTAGTGCTCTGCTAGACCCCTATATTCTGTTGAGATCTACAGATGCGAACAAGTGAAATAACATCAGGGGTGTTTCACAAAGATTTCAATTCACTTCAGTTCAGTTTTGATATTCCACTTTTAAGCAAACATACAAAATACATAGTACATAAAAGTTTGATGCATGCATACTGACAATGGTAAAAAATTACATCTACAGTCTATAAAATGTAGCACTAAGTTAACGTATTTTAAGTTTGACTTAAAATCATGTATAAGTGCCCAAATCATGCCTACCAGTCAGTACCAAATCATGCATAACTTGTTACCCAAAGAAACTTGTTACCCAAAGAAACTTGTTACCCAAAGAAACTTGTTACTCAAAGAAACTTTGTAAAAAAGATTTAGCCAACCAACAATCGAGAATCAGACTGACACCAAGTTGGACTTAATGAAATCATATAACCCCCCCACCCCCCCCCCCCCCCCCCCCCCCGATTACATTTGCCTTCATCTCATTCTACTGCTATACACATACAGAAGGAATTTATACAGTGCAACATGATACTTCACCATTAAGACATGAGGAATGAATGGAAACAAAAAAGCTATTTAGCTACTGTGAGCTCCTGGTAAATACATGTACATTAGAAGATGTCACAGGTAAATATCATACTAACTATAACAAGAAAACAAAAGGACAGTAAGTTTTTTCCATTTAAGACAAAATACATGTCATTCATAATGGATAATTTTAGTTGCAATTAACAATTAAAAGCTAAAATCATTAAAAAGGGGGGAATACTAATCCTCTTACAAATGACATATTCCTATGAGATATTTGTTTTAGAAGATGAACAGAATTGTGGCAGGAAAAGGGGACTTAAATAAAATGTTATCCTTACTGTTGGGAAATCTTCCAGTACAATTCTGTCTTTATCTTTGCTCTCCATGTATTTCCAGTCTGGATCCTCCAAATTTTTGTAGAAATTCTGAAGCATTTGAACTTTGTCTTTCAAGGGAATTGTCATGTCATCCTCTACAGTGTCCATAGCTCTCAAGACCAAGTAGAATATACACACTGCATGTCTACAGAGAAATTAATACAGAAACATGGTCCTTTTATTGAACACTATTAAAGTATGAGATAACTCGGGCAGGGGTCTACAGAAATGCATGTTATAATGAAAACAAATCTTGCTCATTGGATTAATACTGCTTTGAAAACCCACCATTACAGTATATTTTCGCTTGTTCTTCACAACAGGTAACAGTACTATTGTTTTTGTTTTGGGGTGTTTTTTTTTCTTCACTTTTTGTGAATTTCAAATTATGGTGATTACTTTATCGTGTAGCTCCTCTTTTATTGATCAGCTTGTTAATAAGAGAAAAAAGTCAGTCATCCAAGGACAATAAAAGTGCAACAGATTACTAAGTTGGTTTTTTTTTTAAGGGGGGGGAGGGCGGAGTCATACAATTCATCAGCAAAAGAAATGTTTTTTCTCATTTCTAATCATTTGTTACACCAACACAACCATTCCTAAACTGAGAGTTTACTTGCACCATGGTTTTGAAACCTTAAGGTTATCTTATCGTTTCAGGTCATTTGGACAATCGTGTAGTTTTAAAACCTCAAGCAAGCTTATGGTCAACATACAAACTACAAGCAGCGAGGGTCCTTCTTGTCGTGCACACACAAATAACACTGAGGTTTTGGTTTTTTGATTGGCCTATACTATCACGTAAAGCTTCCAGGTCAGTCCTACCCAGATATTGGGTCGTGGTATCAAATTTTGTAGTTTCCTGGTCCATCAAAACTACCAGGAGAATATTCAAAAAATATACATATAACCTTGTTGACTGTATACAGGTTTGGCAATAAAATAAAATAAAATAAAATAAGACATATGCATGAAGGTTTCACTTTACAGTGCTGATGCTGAATCAACATACATTGTACACACTTTTTACCATTTTAACACTATAAAAAAACATAAAATTTACCAAAATTAATTAACCGCTAATCTTTGAAGGTGGATTTTTATAACAGTGTAAACAGGAGCAGAAAGTATAAAGGCACTTAAAGGCATTGGTTAACATTGTTATGATTTTTAAAAATCTTGTTTTGTTACTTGAAAATGGGATAAACATAAGGGTTATAGTGTAAAAATACCAGTCTGAAAGTTTCAAAGTATAATATCCACAGGAAGTATGTTCAAATATCAAAAATGTGAACTAATGTTTGAAAAATATACGAGAGTCGGTTGCACAGAATAGACATAAGGAGTGCGCATGCGCGTATGACTCACCTTACCGTACTGTGTGCATTGGCGTATCACGTGGCAGGAGGCACATAACGGCATTTTCAAATTCAAGCAAAGCGGTCCTCTTAGTGAGTGTCTCGTGAGACGAAGGATAATAAAATTGCCGTTTGCGTCTAACTTACACTTTTTCATTCCAAATTATGGTTGATTTCAGGGTTTTTGAGTACAAATACAAGTACTCATACACATGTTTCATCTTAGTTTGAGAATTTTTTAAATCAGCTGCTCACAAAGTTAGCCAATGCCTTTAAGTTATTTTCTTTCCTTCAACTTCTCTCTCTCTTTTTAAATACCTGATTTATATTGGAGTGAATTTTACTTTGCCAAAATTTTCAGCACAAGTTCTCTTTTGAAAAATTTTTCAAGCTAAAATGATTCACTAAAGGAAACAAAGTGACATCATTGATCAAGTTCATGAGTCATTGGTCTGCTTGCATGATTTGAATTTTGAGGAAGGTGGCGTGATCTCCTTCTAGTCTAAAAGCAGACCTGCCTCAAAACTCCAGACAAAGTTCACTGTGATCTTTGCCTAGTCTACACCAGTCCAACCATATCAGCACAGTTCAGTATACAATAATCAATAGCCTTGGACCTCTTATTTCAAGTTTGATAGAACCAGTTTGGCATATTTGGGCAAATTTACCTCTTAAAAACAGCAATCAAATATTTCTCTTTGACAGTAAACCTTTACCAAACAAAGGCAAAAGAAACATCACATCAAAAAGATTTACATGTAGTAAAGCTGAATAGGAGCAATGGAATTAATACAAGAAAAAAATTGAAAGGTTCCCCTGTGGATTTTTGCTCCAATAGTAAAGCACTCTTTCCAATTATTCAAGTTATGATGAATGGGAGATGAAAAGTGTCTCCATCATTTTTTTTATCTTTTCAACTCTCTTTTCCATTTCTTTTTTCTTATTTTTGTTACTTTTAGTCAACATTTTTTTTTTCCAGCTAACACAGTTTTATGGTACACACTAAAAGCTTTGGTTATAATACACAAGCCTAGGAAAACAAAATTTTCATTCAATTTCATCTTTATTTCACAAACCATGATTAAAACATATCAGTAAAACATATACCATATATATTAGTCTGATGCATGTAGAGAATACAAATTTGCAAGAAGAAAAAAAAAAAAGCTGGTAACACATACATACGAAGATTGAATGTATTGCTAAAGGAAATATTAAGAGGTAAATAACACATAACAATAAAAATGGTTTGTGAGGCACACCTAAAAAGGTCCATATAAGAAGTGATGAAAAAAGAAAAGAACACAGTTTTTTATAGGTTGGAGCATTAAGCAGATAGGGGGAAATATACATCAAGAAATCAGATAAAGAGAAAAGATATGAGGTCGGAAGAGAAAGGGTGTCTACATGTACCAAAGGAAATTCAAGAGAAGCAGAGAGAGAGAGAGAGAGAGAGAGAGAAAGATGAAGAGAGGAGTAGACCAGAATAAGTGGTAAGAGAAAGGAAAAGAAGGGAGAAAAGAGAAGAAAAGGAAGATATAGGAGGGCAATTCCACGGTAAGCGTGTAATTCCGTTTCCAACATTTTTAGATTTCCTATGCCTCTTTTGTACTCTGCCTCCCTTCTCACCATTTAATACTCTGTAAATATGCCCATTCTTTAATGTGAGCTCTTTCATTCCAAAAAATTTTTCTTACATTCATGATATTGTGGTATAACACCTCGGTAACAGAATTACCAGAAAAAAACGCTTATTTTAAACTTCCAACATGTCTTTTAAAATCAAACATGCATTATGCCAACACAGACTAAGATTGTGGAATTCTTTATTGTTTCAGGTGTTTTAATTCAAATATTTGGCTATTCAGGGCTATCAAAGTGATTGTTTTTACTATAAATGTGAAGTAAGGTGACTGTTTTTCCTACGCGGAATTGCCTAGGAGCGAGAATGGCAGCAAAATACATGTAGCAGGCAAGTGAGAAATGAACATCAACATTAAGTTACCTTCTATCTGAAATAACCTTATGATTCACATGCCATCTAAAATGGGGTGACCATACAAAGGTCATCTAAAATGAGGTGACTATGCAAAGGTCAAAAGTGTACTTTTTAAATAATAGAACCTTGGTCACAACACATTAATTACAAACAAATATAAAAGAGATTAATGATAAAAATCAATGAAACAAAACAATTACTATGAAAAATAAATAAATAAATGGACTAAAGGTGTACTTTTAAATACATGGCTACACTCACCTAAGATCTCCTTCTAATGCCTGAATGACCGCTGCAAAGCTCCTGCTTGTCTGGTTAAGATACATGTAGCATTTCCTAGTGGTGGGTGACATCTCATCCTGTAAAAGCAACAGCAAAAACAAAATGTGATTCTTTATCAAATGAAGCTCTCAATTTTTTTTTCCCCTTAGAATCTTTTTAAATTCTATCAAACATCTGTCCCATATAGAGCCCAGTACATGTACTTCCATTATCGGGTAAGTTTTATAGGCAAAAATTGCTGAGAGCACTTGCATGGCTATTGTTCAGAATTTCTGGCTTGTATGCTTGGATGCATCTGATTTATTGGATCTTAACAATATGCAAGTGTGTAAAAATTCATGTTTCACTGAGAAAAACAAAAAGAAAATCATCTTTACAACTACTAACAAATGGCTGATGGATGAAACAGGACTCTAAAATTTATTCTCAGAATACTGGTAGATTTTTTCCTCTTAATTCGCTATAGTCTCCTGTTTCTTCTTTTTTTCCCCTTCGCCACCCAGTCCCCTTCTGTCTATGTGTGTGTGTGTGTGTGTGTCTCTCTCTCTCCCTCTACGTCTACCCACCACCCCTTTATCTTTTCCTATTCTCCTCCCCCTCCATGCAACTATATATATATGTATTTATATATACCGCTATCAACCCTCAAGGCACCCTCCCCTTTTGGCCTCTACCCCCTTCCCTCTCCCCCCCCCCCCTTCCCTCTTCTCTCTTTCTCTCTCATCCTGTCATCTATCCCCCTCTCTCTTTACCCTTCCCCAACATTCAAACTACCCAGTTCATGTCCCCCCCCCCCTTTCTTTTTCTTTCTCTCCATTAACCTTTTCTTCTCTTATAATTCCAGATTTGACAGGACAGAGTTGACAACACTCACAGTACTTCACAAATTAGGATAATATTAGACAAGGTTATTGCAATTCATTGGACCCAAGCGATGGGTAATGAACCTTTTCGACTATATATTTTATCTTTTAATCAGAGCAAATAGAGATTGTATGTGTCGGCATTTCTTTGGCACCCCTTAAGAATATCTAGAAAATGATGGCTAGGTAAACATGGTTAATCTAACCATTATCAGCTAAGGAGTTCATAACTCCCACATTTGACTTGTTCAAGGGTGACCGACCGCAAGCGTCAATTTCGCTCAAGGGAAAGGCATAAAATGAACTATTATTCAGAATGAAGATAATTAGCACATGAGAAAAAATTATGCACAAATGCAATAAATAATTATTTGAAAAATGAAACAGAATCACAAGAACTATACATCAATGTTTCCTACAGTGTACTTTTTATTTTGCCTTTTGAATAGATTTATTTTTTTATTTCTTTCTCAACCTCTCTTTCTCTTCATCATCCTATCATGAGAGTTTCTGTCACATTGTATTGTTCATGATTTAAAAGAGAAAAAGAAAAGTGATTACGATTTTTTTTCTATACTATTATCTTTAGATCCATGGCAAGCCTAAAGGAAACTTAAGTTTCAATCAGTTTGTCTTATTTTCATATTCATTTTGGCAGGAACTTATAGCCTTTCACATCAATGGTTTTAGAGTGCTCCTGCATAGAAGCAGAAGTTTAGGGGAGATTTTACCCCCCCCCCCTCTAGTTGTTGTGGTCTTCCTTACCAGTTTTTGTTTAGGGATGATATGCTGACCTCCTCCTAGCTTGAACTTCAGGAGGGCCATGACCTCGTCTGGATGACCTATTGACTTCAAAAACTCCATGGTGACCAAGCACTTTCTGTTGATACCTACATGGGGAAAAAACGCAATCCATTTTTTAAAATACATAATAGGATTAAATCATTCATGTACTGCATGCCAAAATTAATCACTTGTTTGCATTCCAGGCCATTCCATATTTCAGAAATATCTGGCATGCTAAATCATCTTCTTTCAAGATATAGAATTCAGTATGCAAATGTTAATTGTGAGCACAAGAAATCTTTTTTCTGCAAGTTGTGTAAATGCAAACATTTAACTAACGTGGATAATTAACATGAATAAAGTTACCATCATCTAGGTCCAAGAACGGGTGATTTCACCTTTCAAGTTTGGCATCTGTGTTCAAGCAGTGTTAGTCATTAGTGTTGCCACAAAATTATGATCTATCATCAAACAATGACCATGAAATGAAACAGAAATCAGTCGGTGTTTGTTCTTAGTCGAATGTTGTCTACTAAACTGAGCAAGGCTTGTTGGAGTTTAATTTCATGTACAGAATTCCCATTGCCTAACGCTATACCCTAGGGCGGAAATCAATGCGTGTGACTGAATAAAGCGCTACTGTACAAAGTGAACGGAGGTTTCCTATTTCATGACATTGCGATAATGCCAAAATATGTGATATTGATACATGGGTCCGTTTTTCCCAAAAAATCCTTAAACATGGGTGCCCATTTACAGCAAAAGGACCCTTGGATGTGGGTATGGCCTATGGGATTGGAGTTCTCAGCCTGCAGCCGCACACCCCCGTCCAACTATAATCTGACTGAGTACCCCCCCCCCCCCCCCCCCCCCCCCCCCCCCCACGCCGGGTGTGAAGTTCACTGCTGCATGCTGCCCACTGGTTTGAAAATGTAAATCAGCTAGATATGTAGTTCTATTACATGACAGCATAGTAATGCGGGTTTAGCACAAAGCGAGCACAACTGCACAATTTGAAGTGCTTCAACTTATGATACCGACCCGAGTCGAGCCCAGTCGCATACCACCACGCAGTACGCAACCCGTCCACCTAGCCGCCCTGGCCTGGTCGGTCATGGCTCATCATGCTAGCCCGACCAGACGCCGTGCGGAAGCGACAGCGCTGTGTCTAAGTTCAATGCACATGCATCGCGTTCATGCTCGTGGTAGAGTTTTTCAGAGTACGTTCGTTAACATCGCATAAATTCGAAGGAAGAACTCTTAAAACTCTCAAAACGTAATATGTCGAAAAATTCATCAAAACGACAAGTCATCTTTACTTCACACTTAAGCTATCATTACTAGATGATACATAGACGAAAATTACCTTCAAATCGTCAATTTTTATCCCAATAGTTTTGCCGAAGAATCTCACTAGCAGAAGACATAGCGCACCGGTAATGCCGATTGCTGATTGGCTGAAAAGCCATGGTCTGATATGATATGGTAATTATCAGCTGGCCTGTTTCTGTTGACATGTGCCTGGGATAAGAACAAAAGGAAATTGTGAGATTTTTCACGTGGAAAAGTTTTAGCCTTTCCTAAATCGAATAACCGAGATTAATGTGTGTTCGCACACAAACGAAAAAAAAAAATTTAAATCAGATGCTAGGTTTCATGCCATATTGAAGGATATGATTTTCTGTAGGTCATTTTCACATCATTATAATAGAGTATCACACTGTAGCAGACGACAAAAGCCCTCTACTGACAGCATAGTATAGTTGAGTCAAATCGTCTTCTTTTTGGGAAGACACCATTGACAAATCAAAATAATGTTCCGGCGTAACGGCGGATGTTTAGGGGCTTGGGGACCATGGGCGTCAACAGGCGGGGGACGGGGGGGGGGGACATCATATCACTTATCCCTCCCCCACTTTTTTTGGATCAGAAGTACTGAAGTATACAAAAGACCCTGTAAATATGAAGCATATTGCATTATTTCAAGCAAGAAATGCAAAAAGCTCACTACCGTGGGAGGGGGACACCCCTCACACACCCTCTCCCTCGCTTCGCGAGCTCGGGCTCGGTCACTTCGTTTCCTCGTTAATGGTCCCCCCCCCCCCCCCCACTTCTCAGAACCGGTTGACGCCCTTGTTGGGGACGCTAAAAAATGGTCCTCTGTTTTACAACAAATTTGCTGACAAACAAAAAAAAGGTTGGCAGCTTAAAATTTTAGTGGGGACTTAAAACTGAGGGGACATACACCTAAATTTTGCTGACAAGCGAGCAAAAAAAAAGTTCACCCACCCTTAAAATTTTGGAGGACGTGTCCCATGTCCCCCCCCCCACCCCACCCTAACTGACGCCCATGGTTTTAAGGACCTAAACAGTCTTGTATTGATATTTGTTTGTTTATTTTGTTTATTTTTTAAATTTATTTATCTATTTGTTTATTTATTTATTTAGGCTATTTATTTATCTATTTATTTATCTATTTATTTATTTATCTATTTATTCATTTATCTATCTATCTAATGTCTTCTTCACAAAAAGCAGGGTAGTCCCATTTTAAGCCGCAAGGCCTGCTTTCCAAGGTCCAAGGTCGGAGCCCTGCTGCAGCAAGATCACATTTTTAATATCATACCTTATACAAAAGAAAATTATACAAGCAAATAAATCATACAATACTAAAATTAGGACACTTCGGGAGAAGGAGAAAGAGAGGGGGAGAGAGGGGCGAAAAAAAATGTTTTCTAGAACATGAATAAAACTTTACCACTGTATAAACGGTCACTTGGATTCCATCACGCAGTGAAACAATACTGTAACAAGAATGAGATAATAATGAACGACAATTATAGATAAGTGAATTGTACATTATATACCAACAATAATTTGAATCTCACCTTCTGACATGTCTAATGCGATTTGAAACCTTTATTTCTACAACGCTTCTCCTATGCCTCTACGAATAATCTTGCTCTTTTCAAGTTGCACTGTAGCAGAACCTAAAAAGGCTGTCAGAATTAAAATTTCAAAATTTCACCCGCGGTGCGAAGTTCATGACTGGGATGCAAAGTTCGCGCCATGGGTCATGAATTTCGCATCGTGGGTCGTGAATTTCACGACTTGGGATGCAAAGTTTGCGTCGCGGGTCATGAATTTCGCATCGTGGGTCGTGAATTTCACGACTTGGGATGCAAAGTTCAGGACCTGGGATGCGAAATTCACGTTACACATGACCTGTTGTCGACCGTACTTCAGGGCCACCATAGGATGGGGTCGAGTCTTAGGAGACGGTATCATAATTTTCTTGAATCCATATGCTTTTGGGCAGGAATCTGTGTTAGGACGCGTATGGAAAGTAAAGAAAAAGAAGAAGAAGAAGCAGGGGTATCCACCCAGTTTATCTTTGGGAGAGGGACACTCTAGCTTTTTTTTTTTTTTTTTTGGGGGGGCATACATTTTTTGGGGGACACATACAAATTTGCAGACAAGAAAACAGTCCTCAGCTTGACATACCCCATTGTCTCCCCCCCCCCCCCCCCGATTGACGCCCATGAGAAGGAGAAACAACAACTTCAATAGGAACACAATCATATCCCAGCATCACATTCCATCCATACAAGTCACATTCATCCTCTCCTTCCCCTCCCCCTCTCTATCTCTCTCTTACTCTCTCTCTCTCTCTCTCTCTCTCTCTCTCTCTGCCAAAAAGGCCAAAAACAGGGAAAAGGCCCTTTTTCCCTAACAACTCGTTTGGGGGAATAAATTTTCCCGAGAAGAGGCTAGAAAACAAAACAACACAACACAAAACAAAACAAAACAAAACTCGAAAGGGGGGGGGGGCATTTTGACCGCATTGGATAGAACTTGCTTAGGGTGAGTTTGCCAACTCATGCATGGTCACGTGTGTGTAGACGAATTAATACTGACTGCCCCCCCCCCTCCCCGTCGGGCTCTCTCTCCTTATAGGTACCGATGCCACCCCTCCTTCCTCTCTTCGTACTGGGCGTGCTGCAGTGGCGGCACCAGGGGGAGCATGGGGGGGCATTTGCCCCCCCCCCAAAAAAAAAAAAAAATTTGAGGACTGAAAAGAAAAATTATACAGTAATTTGTAAATAAGTATATTTGACTGCCCCTGCCCCCCAACATTTTGCTTTGTCCTCCATTTGCCCCCCCCCCCCCCACTTTAACAATCCTGGTGCCGCCAGAACCAGGCGTGCTGCCAGAATTTGAAGTATCAAAGAGAGAGAGAGAGAGAGAGAGAGAGAGAGAGAGAGAGAGAGAGAGAGAGAGAGAGTATAGTTTCAGAGTGTACCAATAATGTTTTGAAATCTATAAAAAGTGCATGTAAAAAACAATAGCGACACCGACTTTATTTATGCAAGTAATGACGATCCCTGCATGCTTTAAATTGCATTCATATTCAAATTTAAAGTAGTATTTATTCATTTCCAACAGAAAGAAAAGAAATACAATGGCATTAAATGCATTTAATTCTTTAATATCATTACAGAGTTAAAAGATGAAAATAATATATGCACATGCATATTAATTTTTTTCTTATCTTGATAAGTATGAGTACACAGAGGTAAATCATTAAAAGAAATTCTTTAATTCTGTCGAAATGGAAGGATCCACCAAAAAGCAGTGCCTGTAATTTGTGGATCCCCAAGAAAATATAAAATTGTTTCAAATAGTGCCTACGAAGACTTCTGGAAAACACGAAACAATAACAGAACATTAACAAGATAGTGCAAGATATTGCTGATGCACACACACATTAAAAAGTAATTAAAAAAAAAAACCCACACGAAACAGTAAGGAAAGGGAAAATAGAAAAAGAAAAAGAAAAAAGAAATGCATGCTTAAAATTGTAGGCTTATAATGAGGATGGATGGTGCCCTCCATACTGTTTTTAAGAAAAAAAGCAAGACTTCCTTTTGCGACAGCCCGGTGCGACAGTCACCCAGCATGAAAGGTGTGCTTTATTCCGTTAGCAAATTTGGGTCGCTGTCGCAAAAGGAAGTCTTTCCAGAAAAAAAAAGAAAAGATGCTTCTTGGCGGGAACATCCCATCATATGAAGCATAGGCGGCGATCCGGGGGGGGGGGGGGGGGGGGGGGGTGGGGGACGGGAGGTCATCCCCCCCCCCCCTCGATTTTTCTGGGAGGATCGTCCCTCTCCTTCGATTTTCAAAGCTTAATATTATCATTTTTCTATTTTGAGTCAGGTGACCAAATTTAGGCCAGCCACCTCAATATTTTATAGGCCTAAAATGCATTTTGGTGGCAAAATCAGGCTTATTCCCCCCCCCCCCCCCCCGTTATTTTTAGCTCGCTCGCTTCGCTCGCTCTCATAATAACGATCATCCCCCCCCCCCCTCTAACTTCTTGAAACAGATTTTCGGCGGAGGCCTTCCGTATTTCCGCCCCCCCCCCCCCCCCCCCCCCGCTACTCATTACATGAAATCGCCGCCACTGATAATGAAGAATAATGGTCCTACTGTTTTTGTTTTGTTTTCGTTTGCTTCAGGCCTTTACGTGTCCACATGTACACCACCAACGGTACCAAAGATCAAAGCTTCAAGGCCGTCTTCTATTTTTGTGGGCCACACCCTCGATGCAAACTTCTCAACATACATGAGTGTACAACGATTCATTACGTAATGATACACAAAACTATGACACAAAATGCATGCGAGAGATATAGATCGCGCCTTTGGATCGCGCTATACGTGCGGTACGGTATATACCGGCTGTACGTATACACCGGTCAAACTGTGCCATTATCTGCCATTTGTGCATTTGCAGTCTTCACATAAGGCCCGTTTGGCAAGTATATTACCGGTTCCTCGAACTTTTTGTGTAATCTGACATGTGTGAGACTTGATTTTAAGTAACCTTTTTTCTGTTAAGAGTAGAATTGGTTTAAATTTGATTGCGAAATTATCTCAAAATCAAATGAAAAGTCTGCAAAGATCACCATTTCCCATCGGATACGCCGTGATAGCTGACGGAGAACGTTCGGCGTACAGTACTAGCAGATATCGTTGAAAACTGGGTAGCTCGAGAGCTTCGAGATGCGAGAGAGAGAGCCTTCGTCAGTTTCTTCTGGGTTTTTGCATTACCATTCTTGTGGGAAAATGTGTTTTATATGTCGTATCGTTATGATTTTCTGTGGGGATATTAAAGAAGGCATAGATTCTAGCCTAGATTATTCAAACCTAATACTTGTAACCTCGAGCTCCACTCTTCAAAATTTAAAATGGTATTGGTAAACGGCTGTGTTTCTCGAAACCTTCGATCGTTGTTAAAAGTCTAACGTTAAATGCTGAGCCTGGTGTTGTCACTTTTTTTTTTTTACTCTGTGTACACAGGATCATTCAGAATTTCTTGTAAAGAGGGGTCTTTTTTTTAGCATGTTGGCGAACATTTCATGTTCACGATTTTGAAAAAAAAGTTGTTTTCATGAGCTTGTATAGTCAGTGATTGTATTACCGAATAGCATTGTATTGGTAGGTGCACATTTATGCATCCAAAATCAATTTCCCACACTGAGAACTCTGCAACATTCTCCTATAGGAAATTTCAAAAGGAAGATGACAAAACGAGGCAAAAACACTTTTGTAATATCGTTGTTTTCTCAAAAAGCAAATGGTCAAACTACGTGTAGTTGGTTGTCAATTTGGTACATTGTCCAACTTTTTCCCATAGGAAACACACTTTCGGTAATACAATTCCATTTTCAGGTCTCCAAAACGCCGCGTATGCGGAGAGGGGTACGATCGGAAGGTGATATCGGATCAAAGACCACTTGTGTTTGAAAAACTTTTTACATCTTTATTCTCTGTAGGATTTTGACTACCTTGTGTGAGTTTGATAAATGACTGAATTAATGAAAAGTGTTTGGTAATAGGATATACTTCCATACTCGAAATTGAAAAAAGGGTGTTTTTTAGCTTGTAGTCCTCTACTCAAAATTGAAAAAAAGATTTTTTTTTTCTGGTCCCTGTTTGCAATTTTCTGTTTTTGACTCGAACATGAATTGAATTTGAAAGGGGTGGTTTAGTAAAAGTCTACTTGGAATGCAAAATATAGGGGTGTTTTTTAAAGGCCAATTTGTACCTGTTTTTTGCCAAATAAGGGGTAAAAATGGCTGAAAATGTACTTGAAACACCAGAAAATTGGGGTCAAATTCTGGGTTGCCGAACGATCATCGTTACACCTTTGAATATAGAGTGACAACACCAGGATGCTGAGCTGTGCAAATTTATATGACATGCTGCCCTCTGTAATGGAAGATTCATATGAAATATTTGCTTTTTACACCTAGGATAATAAAATATCCTATTTCCATTCCATTCCTCCAACTGGATGTAAATTATCTTGATCAAGTGAATTTTAAAAAATATTTTTCTGATCATTGGTAACACAGGTGTAGCTCCACTGTCCAATAAATTTGGCAGAGAACACTACTTTCCTATTGTTGGCAATTTGCATGTGACAGCACGTCTGTTGTGTGAGGTTAGTATAGACCAATCCCACAACGCAAGAGGGCAGTAGACTGTTTGACACAGTTCGACATGGGTGGTGGTGGTGGTGGTGAATTGGGTTTTTTACAGACGTGTATCAATCAATTCTGATTTTTCCGTCTGGGACTGACCTTTAACATCACCATCCGAAAGACGTGGCAAATGTAGATTTATGTCTTGCCAAAGGACATTAGTGCCGCTGCACGGATTTGAACCACGGACCTTGGGGTTCAAAGTCCAGAGACTTATCCACTGAGCCACAACATCTCTGTGGTGGGCGCTCCATCTTTTATAGTACACAAGTCAATAGCGAGTTATGTACATTCGTTCGATTTTTTGTCTATTTTGACCAATATATGCAGATTTCTTTTAATATTTGCAGTGAGAAATTATTGGAGAAGTTCAGGTCGCAGCTGTGCTGTGCTCAAATGCCACAAGAATAGGGAGAAAGTTTAAAAATTGGAAGCTAACTGAGTGCGAAATTCACTTGCTTTTGACTCATCAAGCCTGTTTGTGTGAGAAGCCGTATTCCCTACACAGGTTTCCGTAAACAATGTGGAGGAGTTCGTCGCCAGTGGGTAAAAACATCAACAGAAAGGACTTTGAAGTCAAGAAACACTATCATTATGTATATTGGCGTAAAATTTAATGAGTGAAAACATGACTTTGTAAACAGGGTAAGATTGAGGGCTCCCGTTTACTACGGCTTCTATGCTGCAATCGAACTTTTACTGACAAAACTAAGTTGAAAAACCATCGAAAGTACAAAAATACATCATACCATCATCTGTCAGATATGGCCATTGTCTTACCTCATCTACCCATGTATCCATGCTTTATTTTATTGATCTAGAATAAAGTAAATGGAACAATATCGGGGCATATCTCATATCTTACATTCATTTTGTACACAGAGCCAATCGCGGTCAGCGCGCTTGCCCACCGCAGCAATGGCGTCGCCGATAGAGGGCCAAATACATAAACCGGAGGTGAAGTTGGTCTATAACCGAGCACTAGCGTGAGTGGGACATCCTTTTGAAACGTGCCATAATTCTACAACACACGTTTCAGATGGATGCCCAAGAAGTTAGACTTGTACATGTTTGAGTGGTCTTATGATGGTTTCAAGAAATAGCCCCCAGTTTTCTTGGTGGAAGTGTAAGCAGAATAAGCCTTGAATCTGACATCCTATTTTGTAATTTTGGCTGGTGGTGCTGGCTAGCCTGGCCTTAACCATTTGACAACTTCATATGACTAGCATGGTGACAATTCACAATAATTTTCTACTATCTGTAGTGTAGTTCTTTTTGTTTTAGTCAACTTGAAGAGAATGTATTTATTTTTACTGCTTTTGCCTTTCTTGGTCTTCATTTCTTAGGTTTGGGACATCATCCAACCTTGATGAAAGGAGCATTGGGGAAACTTGAAATAGCTTTGGACCTACATATACTTCTCTGTTTCTAGAGACTGAACAATGACTAGTTTCTGATCCGTCCTCTCCTCTCATCTGAGTCTGGAGATCCAAAACCATCGTTCCCTTCTTGAACTCTTCCAACCCCAGCCTCCCTTCTCCCTTCTCTTGCTTCCCCCCCCCCTCCCCCAAGATGCGGAAGGCCAAGAGGTGTGCCTGGGTGCTGATAGGTTTCTCAGTTGTGAGTGCAGCCTATTTTCTTCTTGTCATCCATGAGGAGCACTATCACTGGTTGGACACAAGGACCGGCTCAAGGGTCAGGCAGGCCCTCTTTCAAAGTGAGCACATCTTGAGCAATACCAAAGGTGAGGTCAGAGGTCAGACTAACGGATTTAAAAAATGCCACCCATCTCCCTTCAGTATAAGTAAATTTCACTCCATTCTGTTGTCATCATTTGATTGAAATCACAGTGAAATGATACTGGTAGGGGGGAGAAATTTGATTTTAGTATCAAAGTCATTGTAGTTTTTGTGATTTTTTGGGGGTTTTTTTTGGGGGGGGGAATAAAGAAAAAAATATCAAATTTTACTCATTTAGAGATTTTAATTCCACAGCACTCAGAAAATCACACCTAAAGGATTCATATCATGGTATTTGCTCACAGTTAACAGGAAATTACTGAAAGCGTTCTCTCAAAAAAATTGTACAAGGGGGCTTCGTACACCCAGATTTTCCTTACTTTTAATATGAAAAGACATGTCATCATTTTCAGTGTACAGGTATTGTACATGTAAATGTTAAGTCTTGCATGAACTTTGCATAATGTGCTACAGTAAGTGTTGGTAGAATCTGAATAAAAGCTGTATAAACACAATCACTCTCAAGTTGGTGAATGTTTACTAACTGAGCGAAGTATGTAAACAAGAAATACTCGGACTGGCTAATGCAGGACCATTCCTGTGCACATTCCTATGCATGTGAACAATTGTGTACTGCCCAACTACTGTAAAAAGGGAGGTTATTATATAATGATAGCTGTTCTTCACAGCAAGAAAAATTCATATATTGCCCAGTTTAGTATCGTGCTTTACTAATTGTGCAGCTTAAAAATTTTGCAATCCTTTGAACACTCTTTATATTCTAGAGATTAAATGGTGCTCAGAATACTACTCCAGTATTATATTTCAAGTACATGTACACTGTATGTTTTTTCTTTTATATTTCAATATTCAGAGTATTATCACAACTGCCCTGAAGATCCCGAGTTTACTGCTTTGATTAATAATACAGCCTATGGACATCCTATAGAAGGAAAGGTATAGTATCAGAAATTATTTGAAATACAGTAATCATGTTTTCTTTTTCAAGTGTAAGAGAAGGAACCCCAAAAGCAGAAAATGTTACTGTTTAAATTTTGTCTGTGTTACCTATTGGTTAGCCTTCAATCACGTCAACGTGCTGCTCTTTGCTAAATGCAATCTATATATCTGTGATGGCGAGACTAACCAAACAGCATGCGGTTTGCTGCGTGCTGCCTTTACTTGCTGGTCTGTACGTTAGTTGTTGTTTTCTTATTATGGTCAATAAATTCTTTCGTAGATTATTGAATGAAAAATTATCAGTGACCATAATAAGAAAACAACTAACGTACAGACCAGTGAGTAGAGGCGGCACACTGTTTGGCTAGTCTCGCCATTACAGACGTATAGCTTGCGTTTAGTGTTTAAAGAGCAAAGAAAAGAGCAGCATGTCGTAGTGATTAAAGGCTACTTATTGGGTAGCATTGTCATTTTTATGGGGAGGGGCTTTTGAAGGGGACTTGAAAAGATTTTGAATTAAAAATGATAATTAACTAATTCATGAAAACAAAACAGCTTCAGTAATAGCAACAGACTGATCTTGGATTGTATGAATAATTCTTTGAGGGAAATTTTTAATTGAAAAAAATCTGTATCGTGGATGTATCTTTCTGTACAAGTGGGAGTTTTAAAAGCATTCATTCTTCTTGTCACAATGGTTTTCACTACAGATTGATCTGTAAGTTTGTTGTACATATTTTTTAGGGACACACGTAAAAGAAGTACAAATCTGTATCATAGAGGTTCTGCTCGAGTGGGAGTTTTGAAAGCATTTATTTTTCTATCATGATTATTGTTCTAACTGCCTCAAAACGTGCACTAAGTTTTCCCATATACACCTAAAGCAACACCCTACATGTATTTGTATGTAGCTTGCAAACTGTGCAAATGTGCAGAAGTTAAAATGTTTAATAGAAAGCAAAGTTTGTCAACTAAACAAGAGCAAATAAGTTGTGGAAAAATGGCAAATAATATGTAGATTTTGTAACATATACATGTAGGAGTATGGCACCTTTCTGCTTTTATCACTATTTCCACTCCTCTCTCCCCTACCTCAGACGAATAATGTTGTTTACGTAAGCGTTCCAAAGTGTGGCAGTAGAACGTTTGTGTGGATAGCGTGGATCTTAAAGGACAAGAACAACATCACAGCCATCAGTGACTTGCCTTACCTCCTGGAGAATAGCGAGGAAAACAAAATGGTGAGAAAATTAAAACGTCTGGACAAAGCTAGCAAACAGTTTGAGTTAAAATACTGATTATGAAGGTATTGGTCAGGCTACTTAGAAGATGAGTACATGTATACGCTAGTGAATAAGTCCTGTCCAAGTTGCTTTGTAGTGAAAATTAGTATGCCTTTTAATAGTGAATGGTGCTAGCAAGTTAATTTGGTTTTGAAACTGGGACTTCCCAGTCTCAGTTGTGAGACCACTGCTTGGCACGTACCACTGAGCCATCATGCCTCCTTTTTAAAGCCATTATTTTATCTTTGTCATTTCAGTGATTAATCGTGACATTCACTGTGATCTTTGCATGTTACTTTCTCTATGGCATGACATGTATTATTCAGGGCTGCATGGCTTTTATGGGGTCCTCATGTGTTTATTGTCATGTTTATTGTCATATTAATATGACAAAAATAGTGTGTTAATGAAAAGTTTAGATGAATGTGAAACAGAGTACAACATGTAGTGTGATCAAATACACAGAATAAATACACGTACATTTAGAGCCATCAATTGCTTGGTGAACTAGACTAGGGTAGTGATAATTACTTGCCTGTAATAAGTACAAATATTAGGGAATTATTGTGCCCTTGCACTATCCTTGAATACTGTCAATCCCTCTTTTTCTGCCAGTTTAAAGTGATATGTACTGTTTCTTCTGGGGCGGCACTATGATTTTTCAAGTGACCAAAAAAAAGAAGAAAAAAAAAGGAGGAAAAGAAGAAAAAGAGGAGGACGAAGAACGAAGATTATGGGAAAAGAGAGGGCTGGGTCATGCAACTATATAATACCCGTATTTTTTTTTATTCAAAATGTAAATTAATTTACCTATAGGTCATCTTGCCCCCCCTCCCCCCATCAAAATATTCTGGCGCGGCCCCTGCCTTTCTTCATCTTCCTAAATACTTTGTTTGAAATAAACCTTTTTATGCCTCCACGTACTGCAGGTGGTGACAGAAGCATTTTTTCATCAATACTGATTTATTCATATTTACATGAATATGATTATGACTGTGTGTCTTTGTATTTAAAGCTCTTGTTAAAAAACATATGAACATTGAACATTTACATTCCTTTTCTCTTTCAACAGAAAAATCTTATGACAGAAAAGCTTCATTCAGTGCCCAACGGTGGATTGTATCATGGGCATGTACGCTTTATAGACTTTACTGAGTAAGTATTCAATGATGTTATCATCATTCATCTTCCTATCCTTTTGTCTATATGTTAGATATATGTATAGCCAAGACTTATTTGGACACTACACATAGATCGCACTATGAAGGAGAAGATGATCCATGAATTATTTGAAGTAAAAAATTAGGGCTTAACCGATATTCGCATCGGAGATCGGTCACTGCCGAATCTTGGTCGCATCGGCTAAACATCGGAATCGGTAAAAATTTTGATGGTGAACCAATGTGGAACCGATGCAAGCAACAGATGTTTGGCGGTTACAATCACACTTAGACCCTATGTTGTTTTGCAATGCAGGCGTAGCAGATGGAATTAAATTTTTGTTACTGTATTACTCATCTCTACTTTAGCCGCTCTCTGCGCTGCATCAGTATCGGAATCGGAATCGGGCCGATGCGGATGTAAAAACATCGGGGATCAGATCGGCAGCAAAATTGGATATCGGTTAAGCCCTATAAAAAATTCTCACATTATTTATCATAACATCTACTAAATTGTATATCAAATTAAAGACAAAGGCATAGTTCTTGCTTATACCCTGATCCTCCATGCTGGAACAGATATGGTCCATTCAGCACATTCATGCTTATTTTAAGACCTTTTCTCTGATCATTGAAGTATTATGAATTTTGTGATAATTGAAGCATAACTTATAATGATTTTTTCATTCATTTTCCTGATAGATGACATGATAGCCTCGAATTTGTTATACAGTTCTTAGTATGAAGAAATGCACTGTGATTATATGAGGTTTGAATGGTGAGAGATGGAAGGGAGTGAACACATACCTTCACAAGTTGTACAGTTGTACACTCCTCTGATGATTTTGCTATTTACATTGCAACCTAAACCACTCTTATATTGTTCACCTGCCTTTTATTATTATATATATGTAGTATGTACCTCGTATTATTTAGAATATTGTAGATAATATCCAGGGCCCATATTCATGAAACCTTCACAGGCCTAGTTGACACCTACCTGTGTACTGTGACCTATGTGATTAGTTGACAACTAGTTTTAAGGTTTCATGAATATGGGCCCAGGTTTACATGAGGATTTTAGGTTTAGGTGTAGTGTTTGCTCCAGGATAGCTAGAGATTCTGTTAGAGTAGCAAAGATGGCTGCAGAGCCAGTCTAGTAAAGCCTTGTTGAAGCTACCTTAAACTAATATCAACACATTTTCTTTTCAGTAGTGTATACACGTATGTTATACCTTTTTTTTTGCCTTTATACCAGCCCTGCTATGATGCCAGTATATGTGAGCATGCTGCGAGACCCACTCTCTCGTCATATATCCTGGTATTACTTCATGCGTTATGGAGACAGTGACATGGATGCAAGCAAGCTTCACAAGATGATTGCCAATGAGGGAGTAACAGCAGTTAATGAGGTGAGAAAACCCCTTGAGCATCAGACCAATTCTTTATATTACTCCCTGAACCTCCCAAACTGTCAGTTTTATTTTCTGCCTTTATATGATTTCTTCTGAACTGAAGAAATCATATAAAGACATCAAAGGAACGAAAATGATTGGCTCACAGATTTTATTGGTGAGGTCTGTTCTGGAAATAATTGGTAGTTGAGAATTGAGCAAATCCACAGAGCAGAAAAGGAGGACATTAGCATATATCAGAGATGTCAGGTAATATTACGAGAGGTAAAAATGTCAAGAGGTGAAAATGCCAGAGGTAAAAATATCAGGCGTAAATGTGTCAGAGTTAAATATATCAGATGTAAAAATGTTGAAAATTGAATATGAAATGCATTCACAAAAGGTGATAACAGGTCACATCATATTAGCATTTTAATCACTGACACATCAAAGAAAGGTTTATGTGATTCTTTCTATGAAAGTATACTTGATGCATTTCCAATAAATTTATGCAGTAATGCTACGGGGCATTATCTGAAGGTTTAAATGCAGTCATGAGAAATAATCTGACATTCTTGTTTAATTAAAGCCTATGTCATTTTGCATAATCAAAATACAAAGAGACTGGCATTGTGTGCTTCATTTTGACAAGACATGATTGCTGCAAAGCCTACATTTTAGGCTTACATTTGTGATGTAGTTTGCATGAAATTTTGTTCCTCTGTTTTATTTTTATGAAGAAGATAACACTTCATTTTCATTACTTGCATTAGAAATCTAAATGGTATTAGAAAACAAACAATACAAGAATAATTGGTCAATGTAAGGATAACGGCATCATTTGATTAAAAAAAAAAGATAAACAAATGCATTGAAGAAAAACTCTCTTAGGTGGAGTTCTGAAACACAGCAACTTGTGGATCTGTAGATTCTCATGGTGCTTCCTTGGCAGTCAGATCCTCTACACTGAGAGCTCTGAGAGGCCTAATGTTATGGCTAAAAGCATGCAAGAAATTTTCCATGTTCTGTCTCATGTCTCCAAGGTCCATGCACAGATTTCAAAGTCTTGTCTGGAGATTCCTATAGACAGTCTTTCTCTCCTTTCTCCGAGGGTTGCCGATGTTGTGTTGAGGGATGGCCACTTCAACTGCTATATGCTTGGCCTTCAAGTGACTGATTGCCTTTCAAAATGTCGGATGGTAACGACCCACCTGCTTTAGGAAGCCAAAATTTCATGCCTTGCAGGAGTTGTTGCCATCGATTGTCGCTTGATGCACATTCCAAGTGGAGGATGGGAAGATTGCTAGAAGACAGTAGAACATGTTGAATTGTTGTCCTTGTCGCAGATGCACTGGTCCTTGAACATATGTTCTCTCAAAATACTGCAGGAGGGTGTCAGCCTGTGATGGTGTATGTGCTCTTAGAAAGTCAAATCCTCGAATCACATCTCCTTCAGGCAGAAACGCCAAACTGTCAACCATTCCAATGAAATGGCGAAATCATCTTGCCTTGCAGGAGTTGTTGCCATTGATTGTCACTTGATGCACATTCCAAGTAGAGGGTGGGCAGATTGCTGGAAGACGGTAGCACATGTTGAATTGTTGTCCTTGTCGCAGATGCACTGGTCCTTGAATATATGTTCTCTCAAAATACTGTAGGAGGGCATCGGCCTGCGGTGGTGCATGTGCTCTTAGAAAGTCAAATCCTCGAATCACAGCTCCTTCTGGCAGAAACGCCAAACCGCCCACCATTCCAGTGAAATGGCAAAATCATCTTGGGCTTTGTGGTGCTCTACCTGGTTGATTTCCTAAACAGCAATGAAAACAAAACATAATCAGATAATTTGAGTAAGTTTAATCATAGGTCTGTGGAAGGGATAAAGGAAGAAATGATTTATTGGAAAAATTATGTTTTTTAGGATTGTATCCCTACTTCCTTTCCTACCGGTATACAAATTTCAGAAAATACATTTGTAAAAAGATAAATCTAAACGGTAAATGGAATGGAGGATTATTTGGATAGTGACAATTACAATAAAATGCTTTTGAGACTACTCCTTCAATTATGGTGTGATGAATATCCACTGTGCTATGCTTTTCAGAACATGATATATATTTTTTAAACAAGAAAATGAATAAAAGAACTGCTTTAGAAGGTAACTGAATCTTTCTCCGATATAAGGTTTGTAGAAGCAGCCTCGTTTATGATGCGATGGAAATACTGTTTCAGCAGCCTGCATAGCAGCTGTCTTAAAGTCGGTGTTGATAATGGTAACCCTTGGCTGGATGCCAAGTACAGCCAATTTGTCCAGGATGGCTCTAAAAAGTTCCTTGCATGTCTCTCTGGTCTTTCGCTGCAAGAAGGCGTACATGACTGTTATCTCTCTTTCTCCAAGGGGAACTCTCATTATGTGCAGCTGCTGGAAGCGAGGTGGCAACATGGCAAAATTGCTATTCTTGAAGATGCGTTCAGAATGTCCCAGCAGGCAGAGGCATTCCTCATTTCCAAAGGCAGTTATTCTGTTCAGGGGGGTTAGGACCATTATTATGTAGTAGAAATTTCTAGGGATTTGGCCTTTCCGTCATCATATTTTCCGATGCAAGGTGCAACTCTGCCAGCATGGCTGGCTCTGCTGGTCCCTATCATCGGCTGTTGACCGTCCTTCTTATGACATTTTTACCTCTGAAATTTTTACCTCTGACATTTTTTCCTCTGACATTTTCACCTCTGACATTTTTACCATGAACCATTCCAGAAATTCTGACCTATAATAATTTCCTATTTATTTTCCACATAAAGAAACAGAGCTTGAGCCATTTATAGTTATCCATGTAGTTATCTTCATCCACCATATCTGACCCAGTCTTTACATCCTAATTTTTTTTTTTCATCTTGATACATTTTATTGGTCAGAAAACACATAGTAATATACATAATATGCGTTACATGTGTTTTGAGGAAACAAACAAGTTTACACATTTACAATGTAATGTAAAAATTGTCATACTTCTGTATACTCTTGCTGCATCGAACAAGATGACCATCAGACCAACAATAAACCGACAGAGAGCGAGGAAGAAAAAAAAATAACATCACCCCTGTAATAATGGCAGTGGCTTCGTCGGTTCTTCATTGGTCCAGAGTCAGCCCGATGGCACCACCGGAGCATAACACATTATATACTCTGACATCTATATTAACAGAAAATATTACTGTACATCAAAACGGCACAACACGGAAATAAAATCCTGTATAAAAAAAAAAAAATCGTAGCATACATCCTACATCCTTATTCTGCTCTTTACAAAATTCATTATGCCTCTAAATACTGGTTACCTATCTATCAACCAAGGGATTCAACTGAATGCATTATGGTACTTGCATACAAAAATTAGATATTGCTGAATAAATTTTTCATTCTTGGTGTATTTTCCCTTATAAAATGTGCTTGCATTTTTAAAAAACTGTTCAGGAAATGAAATACTGTTGGTTTTTTTTTCAGACGTACGATGATTGCGTAGAGAGGGACCGTCCCAGTTGCACAGCACCGTACTACACAAATATTAATATCAGGACTTTTTGTGGATATGAAGGAAAATGCATGTAAGTATGCAGAACTCCACACTAACTTTTAAGGTTGGGGTTCAAGATTGAAATTCTGGGCTCTGCATGTATTGAGCCCGTATTAAAATTGCTCAATTTTGGTGGTCCAGGGGCCCGTTGCATAAAACTTACTATAATAGTAACTTTACTGTTATAGTAACTTACTGGATTTTGATTGGCTGTTGATGATTTCATGTTGCTAAACAGCCAATCAAATTCCAGTAAGCTGCTACAATAGTAAAGTTACTATTATAGTAAGTTTTATGCAACGGGCCCAAGACCTTTTTTTTTTTTTTTTTACTATGGAACCACTGCATCAAAATAAAGTGACTTTGATGAGCTTACAACACCTTACAGATGGTTCAGTACAAGATTGCATTTTTTTTCATTCCAATTGCTATTTGTTAACAAGAAAAAAAAAATCATAATTTAATTACTTATGTGAACAAGCCTTATTGCTGTGTTAATATATACTTTCTTCATTCTTAGAACATCACCAGAGTTTGCCTTGGAACAGGCAAAACGAAACCTTGACAAGTTCCTGGTTGTTGGTATCGTTGAGGAATATGAAAGTACCCTTCGTGTCATAGAACGTCTGCTGCCCTCTATGTTCAGGGGTGCCATGCATGAGTACCAATCTAACAAAGGTTTGTAATTTTATGATAACATCTCTGTGTGTACTTGATGCATGCATCCGAAAGGGGTTACATGAATCCACTGTCTTCCCTTTGCAATTTTTTTTTTATAACGGGTCAGAGATTTTGTGAGTCACTGAACAAAAAACTAAAATGAAATGAAATGACCTTTTTGTTTCTAAGTGTGCTTCATCCCCTTCCCCCACCCCCTCCCCACCTTTAACCAAATTCTGGATTCACTCCTTTACAAGGACATTTGCTGGAAGATTGAAGCATACATATTCCTTGTCTCAAATGGTATGTTCAGCATGTCCAGGAGTAGGATTTATTGTGGGGATAGCTTCTCATTTGACTGTTTTGTGCCAGGGCATGCACATAGCTTGCACAATCTTAAATTTGGATTAAAGATTGACCATTTTTTCAATTACTTTCTTTGCAATGAGTGAAGTACAAGTTTATTGGCATGCACTTTTCTTTTGTTTGTTTACAGCTCAATTTTCTTCTGTCTCCAAGACTGCCTTTAAGAAGATGCCCGGTGCTAAGACAGTAGAGATTATGAAAGACAGAATGAAATTAGACTATGAGTTCTATGACTACGTCAAGGAGAGATTTCACAAGCTGAAGCGCCATCTTGGGGTTGATCGATGCTAGAATCACGTGAATTTACATTTGCCACTCTCCACCCAGGTGAAGTAAATGGGTAAATATTGGAACAAATCATTGAGTGCCTTAGTGCCTTATGATAGTAGCTCAACAGAAGCCAAGGCCATGATATTGCAGAGGTCTAAACTCTAAAGCCAACTGTACACCACACAATCCGTCTGCGAACCAGTTTTGGAAAAAAATGTTATAGTATTTGATATGACCATTCAAACATGGAAAATGATACTGACCAAAGTTCTGAATAGTCATGCTAATACTTAAGTTTAGACTTGGGGCTATTGCGTGCCTCCTTAAAGCAAAGTCAATTCCAAATCATAGCAATGTCATAGCAATCTTGCGACCGACTACGATTTGAAGCCGATTTGGCCTTTAATCTGACCTATAGTCTTATAGTTAACCATAATTTGGATTTTAGTATTCCTGTACTGGTATTTATTCCAAACCTCAAATAAGGTAATTTTACTTGTCTAAACTTTCATATTTAATGCAAATGCCATTTGTTCCAAAATCTAGTCGCAGTTAAATAGTATAGTGTGCGGTGGTCTTAAGGGAGAACAGTATTGAAGTGTACCAGTCATCAGTAGACATATTGCCCTTTGTGTAAGGGATTCACTGTCACTATATCATCGCCTGGCTGGCAGAAGGGCATTAGCATGTGTGTGTGCGCGATTTTTTACATCCCTCCGGCTGGCAGAAGGGCGTTAGCTCGGGTGCATGCTACACAAAAAGTACAGTGTGCGTGCACGATATTTTACATCTCTCCGGCTGGCAGAAGGGCGTTAGCACGAGTGCGTGCTACACAAAAGGTACAGTGAGCGCGCACGTTAACGCCCTTCTGCCAGCCAGGCGACGATATTATATTAAAAAAATGAGCTTGAATTATTACTTCTATAAAGAGATATTGCAAGTTCAAATATACTCTCAATTAACCTGTTGAAGCCTGAGATAACTCGCTGGAGTCTGTGGATAATATGTGTTATACCAAAATCAAATCATACTCAACATAAAAGTGACTACCGTAGTGAGGTGGACTAGTCGACGTACGCTCACTCTTGCATCAAATATGGCGTTTATATGTAGCGCCCTTATTTGTCTGGTCTTATGTAATCCTTTGTTTTCTTCAGACTCCTTAATTGTCCTGAATTCGTAGAATGCCAGGTAAAGTTGTTGTTGTTTTTCTTTGGGGGGGGGGTCATTTCACACATATTTGCCATACACAATTTTTTTTTTCTTTCAGATGATCAGTACACTTCATTACTGATGAGGGGCTCCCTTGGCAAGCAAGATGTACAAGGGCAAGTCCATGGTACATTTATGTCCCATATTGTTACCAAGAAGTTTAGGAATGTATTTGGAAGCATGAACATAATATTGACATGAGAATATCATTTTATATGATATTTTATCTGATTCAAGCTCTTATAGGGCTATCAACTTGATACAGTCATCAGATGTACTCAAATCTTACATGTGGTCTGTGATATACAGGAAGAAATAGCTTGGACTTGGCCAGTGGTATTTATGCTCGAAAACAGGACCTACTTTTATTCTAGGCTGAATCAGATTACTAGGGTGATATTTCTGTAAAGCACTTTAGAGACATTGAAGATGTGTTAAGTGCTATATAAATCCAGAATTTTTGTACTGTTATTATCATTATAATACCCACAGTACTGATGCATTATCTTGATACTAGTATTTAAAGGCATTAATGAAAGGTGACTTTATTAGGTTAACCGGTCATTGTTTCAATAGAGCATTAGTGCAGAATACCCAACCATAAATCAGACAGTATGGTTTAGGGTTAGGATTATGGGCACAGTAAGGTGTGAAGCATAGAGAGGTGTAAAGCATAGAGAGGTGCATAGTGTACCAGTCACCTATTTTGTGTATGGCTAGAATGTGTTAATCTTAAGGAATATTGTGCCTCACATTCTTAACAGTTAGGAAGTATTAAGAAAATAAAGGATTACCCAGTTTGAGTAAATGCCCCCAATTAATGCATTTGCTAATAGCTGATGAGCCAACTAGTCTACTTACTATTTACTTTCATGTGTATTGAGAGCATATTTTAACTCGTGATTTCTGGTGATATGTACAGTACTAGTAAATTATGAAGTTCTTTTATTAAATGTAGTGCAGTGACATCAGGGTAAAAAATACCAGAGGGTGACGGGCAATTTCACCCTTGGCAGAGCTCGAATAGCCCCCTAAAATCCATTAAACACAAAGTTTCTTTGGGGCGACCATATACTTCAGAGCCACCCTTGCCTCAGCTTCAAAAAATAAGCAATATATTTTTGTATTTTGACCAGAATTAACACGCTGAGAGGAAATTGGGATATCAGTGATTTTACGTAGCTCCCTTGGGCCTAGAAATAGCTCCTGTAAAGTTGTTGATGGGAGTTATTTTTTTCAGGGATTAGCTCTCGCAGGAATTTTATTTTTTTTTACCCCGAGTGACATGCAGGACAAAATGTCATGTAGTAATTGGCAGGGTAAGGGTACACAAGTGTCGGATATTCTGCAGTAGGTTCAGAACAAGTGGGCTTGTGCTGTAAACCAAGATTTGTTTTCCATTGGGGTGGGGGATCTTCATTTGTGTATAAAGGTTTTCAAAAGTACATTGACTTTGTTTTCAAAGGGCATTTCAAGCAGGGAAATCCCCCCCCCCCCCCCATTTTTCTTTTGATGATGTTTTCCCTCTACTTTCTTTTTGCATCACCAGACATTGATATTGCATGGCGAATCTCAATGTAAATGATTTTTAGGCAGTTTGATTTAATGTTAGTACATTTCAAAGATGGTTATGCTTGTATTTCGAACTTAAGATTCCTTGGACTTGTTTATTTGATTATTTAGCTGACAGATTTATGTTTTTGCTTACTGTGTAAAGAGACCTCAGTCACAAGCAATAACTCTGCTGCAACGATGTACATTTGTTGAGTGTTTTGTTGTTTTCTTGACTAAATGGAACTGCCTTGAATTATCTGTATTTCTGAGAGTAAATTCTGTGACACATCTGAAATATATGTACCTGTTACAGTTTCACTGTCTGTGGTATCTGACCTGTAGGCATCAGCATGATTGTAGGTACAAACTGTATATAAAAATATCTTTCAGATATGTCCAGCAACCAATTCCTACTAAATATGTAAACAGGCCTAATGAAATTGTTCAACATTGCCTGAAATGACTAGTTGTTTTCATGTATGTATGGTATATTGTATGATTATTTTAAGTCTTTCATTTCAGAATGCAAATATGTGAGAATAAACTAATTGACTGATGATGTTGCAAAATATATTACTGAAGCAAATGATTTATTTGAAATAAGCAAAGGTGATGAAATATACATGTATAAAGTAATCATGTGTCATTGCATTAGTATTATGCATCAAACAGTTGTAGTTGGAAAATCATTACATAATTAAACATGTTTGTAGTACCTAGGTTTGATAAAGTATAAAATGTGATTTTTATATTGATTGGTGAATCAAAATTTCAGCTTTAGCAGTAAGTTTGACAGGTTTTTACAGTACATTAACCAGCTATAATGGACCCATGCAGGACATGGGTAAAATAATACTAACTGTATGCATATGTAGTACCTGAATTTTACCTTAAAGGCATTGGCTAACTTTGTGAGTAGCTGATTTAAAAAATTCTCAAACTAAGATGAAACATGTGTATGAGTACTTGTATTTGTACTCAAAAACCCTGAAACCAACCATAATTTGGAATGAAAAAGTGTAAGTTAGACGCAAACGGTGATTTTATTATCCTTCGTCTCACGAGACAATCACTAAGAGGACCACTTTGCTTGAATTTGAAAATGCCATTATGTGCCTCCCGCAGCGTGATACGCCAATACACACAGTACGGTAAGGTGAGTCATACGCGCATGCGCACTCCTTATGTCTATTCTGAGCAACCGACCCTCGTATATTTTTCAAACATTGGCTCACATTTTTAATGTTTAAAAATACTTCCTGTGAATATTATACTTTGAAGCTTTCAGACTGGTATTTTTACACTATAACCCTTATGTTTATCCCATTTTCAAGTAACAAAACAAGATTTTTTTAAAATCATAACAATGTTAGCCAATGCCTTTAAAGGATCACTTGTTTACTTTGATGAAGCAGCATGGCTATCAATCTACTATATTGCAGTGGTTCAACATGGAACAAAGTGTTCTAGTATGTTATGTCTATCATTATGGGTGACTTAAATATGTGATGCTTTAACATGCCTTACACATTTTGTGAGCTGAACTTTACTAGACCATAGCGCAGTGCAGTTTTAAAGGAGAATGCAACCCAGGCATTATTGAGCTCTTAGTGAATAGAGATGACCAAGAAGAGTAAATAGTGAAAGTTGATATAGCCATGTCATACTCAAACAATGAATCAAAATAATTTTTCTTTTTCTTAAAAATAAAGAAAATGTTAAATTCTGTGTATAAAATGAATGGAGAGTTGTCCCCGATGACATCACAGATGCTGGCAAAGTTGCCGATTCAAGGATCCTCATAATAAGGATTTACTTAAACTTTCAAAGTTAGTAACTCTCGAACAGATTGTCCGATTTTGCTCAAACTTTTACTGTTTACTCTTCTTGGTCATCTTCATTCACTAAGAGCACACTGATGTCTGGGTTGCATTCTCCTTTAAGTAAATTATTGGTGCTCCTACAAATTGTTTTTTTATTAGCATTTCAGGCTGACTCTTAAGATTTCGAGGTACCTTGTGATTTAACAACAGTCTTTAATACATTTTGTAATGTATGATTAAATTATTCATAACATGTTTTTTGATACAATTTATATTATACTATTTAATACAATTTATATTATACTGTAGTATATATACATGTACAAATGTAATTCTGTCTTTTTCTTCTCCACCTTCTTTTTTCCCTTTGCAGTCTCGTTTTATTCTTTTTCTTTTCCATTGTTCTGCCTTGTTTTCTGCTCCTCCTTTTGCCTTCTCCTCTTTCCCTTTCCCTTTTTTCACCTCCTCCTCCTCCTCCTCCTCCTCCTCCTTCTTCTTCTTCGTCTTCTTCTTGTATGTATCACCATATGGTGTATTGTTGTACAGATGTTATGCACTCTGGAATGTCAGGTTTTCATTCCAGCACTGCATTAATTTATAGGGTGTAGTATTGGGGGCTATTTAAGGCAAATGCATATTTATTTTCAGGTACATCATGAGATAATATTTTACTATTTCCATCCCTTTGACTCTTTTCTATTTTTTGAGTTAAGCAGCCCATTTTGGGAAACAAATATATTTGATGTGGCTGAAAAGAAGACAGAGCTAAATTTTGAATCACAAAAATACTTAGCACGATTTATTCTTGAGAGAATATGCAAGGAGAAAAATGATGTCATCTCTGTTGCCAAATTCATGACAGTACTGCAATGTGGTTTGTACGACTTCCTACAGTTTAGAAATTACCAGCATTGACTTCAAAATGAGTTTAAAAACATCTACTATTAGGGGAGGGAGTTGCCCTATTCATGCTTAAAATCCTTACTTGTGGATCATTTTAGTAAGTAATACCGTTTTTAGCATTGCACCAAGAATAATAGTTTTTTAAGGTTGAATTTGATTTGACCATTGAGAACTCTGTATGAATTATGTTTTTTTTTCATTGCTGGCATACTTGTGACAATGTAATTTTTTGTATACTCATGATAACTCATCTTTTATGCAGTCTAAAGTTCATTGTAAGAAGTAATTTGTACATATGTGAGTATGCTTTCAGTATTGTAATGTGACAAACAATCAGTATTATTTTTTTTCTTTGAGAGCAATGTCAGTTTACTATGCTTATCTTTATGACTAATCTGTGTGTATCCATTAAATGATTTTTTGTTTTGTATTTAAAGCATTATTTAACAAATTCAACAAACATATGTATAACTCATCCTATAATTTGCTAAGGAAAAGCAAGATTAAATTTGAAAAAAAAAGTACACATGTGAAGCAGACAGTTACCTTATTCTGTTGCAATGTGCCTGAAAGAGGTAAAAAGTACATGAATAAGTGATTTCACATATATACTAACAGACCCATACCTTCACATATGAGGTCACCAATAAATTGACTATCATTGGAATTTTCATGAAATGCTATTCAATTACCGTAAAACCAAACTCTATCAATAATCATAACACTTTCGTGAGTGGTAAAGATTTGCGAAAGTCTCATTCCACAAAAGATTGGATCAAACTTATCACAAGATAGACTTTGGCAATGCACAGAATTCCCCTCCCCCCCCCCAAAAAAAAAACCCACAAAACAACAGCAAAACTCAAAATTTGGGCACAATAATCGGGTTGCAAAAGATTTTGGCTTTGCAGAATGATGAAACCAGAAACTTTTCTGCATGTGTTGAAGTTTTGCAAATTTCAGGAGTGACTAGACAAAAGAAAAAAAAAATTGAAAAAGGTCACCAATAACAATATGTGAAAATCTTGGACTTTACAATAACATTACATGTCTCGATTACAGAAATAATCATACATTTCACTTCATGAAATAAGTAAAGAGGGATTTCTTTGAAATTTAGAAATTGCATTTCAGAGATTTTAATACATAATTTCCCCATAATCCAAAATATACAATATAAACAGTGAAAATATGCAGCTCAATTATTAGAAATGTACAACAATGGGATGGATTTTTACATTTTTGTCAAATATTCACAGAGCTTTCACGTAGTGATTAAGTGAAACATTCAGCTGCATTTCAAAAGCAAAAATTAATTTCTTTCAGAGAAATTTCTTTGTAAAATGGAGAAAAAAAATGGACCATAGTCTTGTTCTGAACAAAAAGTCAGGTAATTTTTGGTGGTTGTTTTCAATCATAACTGAAAAATTTGAACAAGGCGGCAATAGAAAAACCTGCATAAACTTAGGGAAACAAACACAACTCTGCAGTTCGAAGAATCATCACTATAATTTAAAGGTTCGTAAAAATGCAGCCACTGTTTTCAGAAAGGTTAAGATTAAAACCCCTAATATTAGATACATGTACTTCAATATGTTTTTAACTAAAATTACAAAAGTTTTGGAAGTTTGTGTTTACCTACATGTTTGCAAATGTACAAATTTCAACATAAGTACTGAAACATACAATAAACATAAAGTTAGTTTCCTTAGATATGCACTAACAACAACTAAAAAATCAACTGCAGAGTGAGTTTTTAAATCCTAATGAAAACCACAACTATAAAAGATAAAGTGAATATAAACTGAGTGTCAAAAGAAACTTATCACTTCTTCAGAGTGACACAAATTAAAATCCAAAGCATTTAAATGATAAATTGGGCATAGATTAGCTGAAATACTCCTTACCAAGCACAACTAAAAATTGTTTGCATTTTGTTGAGTCAAAAAAGAATAAAATAAGGTGAAATCGAAAGACATTATTTTTCAAAATCACAAAAATTGCTTGTCTCCCAGGCACGGAGCTCGGTATGGAATAGGCAGTACAATAACCCGCCCTTGAAATTGAATGAACAGCTTTGGAATGTTCTGAAAAGGCGGCCTTTTGCAGATGTTCTCAGCGAGCAGTTTCTGTAATTTTTAAAAAGTGACCTTTAGCAATTTCATCAGATTTTTCTCCTTTATGGCAAAACTGATCTTTAAAATTTTCAAATGTGTGTCATAAGGAGAACTGTAGCTTATCTGTCTCTAAATATAATTAATTTTGATGTAGCAGATTTTAGTGAGCGTTGCTCTGAAAAAGTGATAAGTTTCGTTTGGAACCCAGTTTAGTTTCAGTTATAAAAAAAATTAATTCATTAAGGTACAATCTCTCATCAGTTTCCTTTATTGATTGACAACTACATGCATACTCTATACAAGTAAATGGCAATATTGGCAAGGATATGAATACTTGAAATGTTTGGATGAAATTATACCTGCAATGCGACAGTCTGGCGTTAATTAGCAAATGATGCAATAGATTTCATGAAAAATAGTCGAACATTCAAACGGTAATATGAACAACAAGACTTCCATACATATTGGAAGAAAAAGAGATTTTCTTCAAAACATAATGATTGACGTTTAAATGAAATTAGGCAACTCCTGGGGGAGGGGTGTGTCACAAAGCTGTGCATGACATTACCTAAAACTTTAAGAACAACTTAACTATAAACAGCCAAATGAAATGCCCAAAGTTTTTCCTCTTGTTTTAAGAAAGTGTGACACTATTTCCCATAATATAAATTAAATTGTTGGCAAAAACTACATTTCACATTCAAATGTTTTGCTAATAATAATGTTAATCTACACAGATATTTCAACTTTTAATAGCTTATGCGATTAAATATGATTGAGAATCCCATTTGGCTTTCCATATTCAAGTCATTCATAAAGTCATGCGTAACTTTGTGCACAGCTTTGTGACGCCCCCCCCCCCTCCCCAGTTGGTTTGTGTTACATGATAAATCTCATAATTACTGCTCCTGCAACTATTGTTGCTGTTCAATACCATTGTGGCAAAAAAATGATGGTTTTTCCTGAAGTTGTTTTTGAGAGTGACTAAACCCTGTGGGAAGTTTAAAGTGATTACACAATGGTAAATTTTTTTTGATATATGATCGAGAATAGAATTATGAGAAGAATGACATTAAAAATATGTTTTTCAATCGAAATCAATGCATTTTGGCTAATTTTCTCATAAAAAGTCAAGAGTTGACCAAAAAAATTTAGTATGAGGTATGACGTAAAAGTGGTTACCCAGCTTCATGCATTGCAGTTGTGCTGCACGCTAGACTGTACAATTTGTATTATACCTTGCGCGCATTTTGCTAGAATTGCGCGACAAGGTACCCACTTTGACGTCATTTTGACGTCAAAGTGGGTACCCAGTTGAAACTGGGTCATAGCTGAGGGGTCAAAAATATCCTGAAATCTTACCACATTTGGGGGTTTCCTTGGCAACACGACTTTTAAAAAAAATTTAGGCAGATGATTTTCTGCTATCAAAATCATACTCTTTTAAATGAACTAACATTGTGTCAGCATTGGGTACCCCCCTTTAAGAAGATAAAGATGGGATCTCATTTTGGCAAGACTTAAAATACTGGTAACTTTTCAAGTTGGCAAAACACAATATAATGGGATACTAGCAGATTATCTGCAAATCTCCTTGTATTATAGGAGGCAATGGCATGAATGGAAAGAAATCAATGGTGAAATGTAAAAATTGGATGTGCTGACAGTCCATAAGACATTTGAATCTCATTAAATTCCTTTGAAATACTAGTAAACTGCACAACATATGACCTTTGAAATACAAAAGGCTGTTACACTTCTTTCATGTTAGCTTGATTCTGTGAAAAACACATTACTAAACTGGGCCCTGTTTCATAAAACATATTATCAATAACAAGTGCAATAACTCTTATAAGCTACTAAAATCCTTCAGTCGGATTGGCTGAGAGTAAATTTGTCATCTAGGAATGTGGCAGTTGTTACTGCTAGCAAGTTTTATGAAAAGGGGCCCTGGACTAATACTGGTATGTTGTTAGTCTACACTTTGTTATACATTAGAATATACTAGCTGAAATTGAAAATAATAATAGAACAAAAAAATTGGCAGTATGACATGGGTTGAAGCATGTATCTGAACTTTTGCTCTGAAAATCTTTAAGGCACATGTTATTTAAATAGTACAAAATCAAAGTTGTAACTCTACAACTTCTATGAATATTCATTAATGTAAAATGAATGAATATACTGTGAATAATTCATCAGCAGGCAGCAGGGGTCAGAAAATGCACAGTGTACACGCACTTCTCCTCCTCGGATAGTTTGGCTATGGAATTGCTCAGGTCACATGTGAATTCAATCTGCGATGGAAGAGAAAGAATGAATATAAGATTTCAATGAAGAAAAAGAGGAATGATGATCTGAAATACCTGTACAGAACAAGTGCATTATAACATCTATCAGCACTCGAGTTGAGGCTGTGTGTATATATTATACCAAGCCTGATGGTGACCATGCATCCTTCTTTATACAACGAAACTTATATGTGCAAGTGCATTTAACTTTACATGCAATGCGGACCACTGCTTACCTAAAATAGAAGACTGAAGTATTGCATGCTTTTCAATGCAAGAAGTGGGAGAAATCTAAAAATGAATCACACATGACTACGCTCAATCAATCATTAGATTGGGATAATAATAATAATAATAATAATAAGCAGTTCTTAGAGACGCATAATACCATATAAATAGTCTCTATGTGTGTAGAAAAATTATTGTTTTGTATAGGGCTAATACATTGTGCTTCTTAAAAAGGGATAGGAGCGAGTTGTAAAAAAAAAAAAAATTTACATAATGCTTTCAACGCAATTCTAATTCCGTTGCATCAAAAGACATAAGATCCACAAGATCTGCCATACAGCTGCAGACTTTACTATGTGTACAATGTCTCAACCAGAGAGAGCACTACCGGTATATAAAATTTAAAGAATATTTCTTCATTGTAACCAAGTGTGTAAACCTGGTGAATACGAAGCACAAGACAACTCAGGCTGGGGTCTATGGAAAATATGTGTTATACCAAAATCAAATCTTGCTCAACAGGTTAAGAGGCTTTTGTTTAAAGAGGTCCAAATCCTGGTATTTCTGTAGGGTACAATGATTACTGAAGTTTAACAGTCTCAATGTCACATATACAACTGATGATCATAAAGCTGATTGTAGCCTAACATGGGATATGCAAAGTGTCTCCAAAAATCAAAACAATTTAAAAGAAAACCATTACACTTTTGTCCCAGCATATTCAAAGACGTTAAATTCACATTTGGCTGCTATGTTGAATTGGTGAGTTCAAACTATCAACAGCCAGACCTGAATGATACACTTTTACAGAGGTTCCAGATTATAAGACCCGACTGATGCACATCTGTAGAACCCAACCAGCACAAACACTCTGCAATCAACCATTAGGACAAACTTGTTGAAATTTCTCACCTCTGTCCTCCGACCTTCATGAGGACACCCTCTCTTGTCCCCACCTAGCATGAGCAAGACCTGCTTGTCTGTCCGGCTGGTATCCCAGTGACCTTTGCTTCCAAGTTTGAACATGTGACCATTCTGTGTCTGTTCCACCTTATTAAAGGGACAGATGTGGTAGGAGGCTGTGTAGTCTGCATGGTCAAAACACTCTTTGCTGAGCTGGTAGAATTCACCTTGTTTGCCATATAATTCCTTCAACAAAAAAAAAAGAAGACCAAAACACTAAAAAGAAGGATCATGATGCAGATATATACATACAGTTTAATACTCCAGAAGCAGATGTGATGTAAGGCTGTATAATATCAACACCATCAAAAGCTGGTAGAATTCACCTCGTTTGCCAGATACTTCCTGCAGTGCACAAAAAATAGAGGATAATAAATCTTGATAATGCAGATACCTTCCTTTTTAAATTTAAGTCTGTGTGATCAAAGCATTCTTTACTGAGCCGGAAGAATTCCCCTTTGCATCAAAATTCCTGCTGTGTGCAAAAATACATGGTCATAGATGTAACAAAGTGATTATCTAATTGCTAAATATGTAGTTTGCACTGATTTTATACTTTTCATTAATTTGTGTGTGGTTTGGAATAAATGCAAATGCATGATGACCATTTAAAAGATTAATTTCATCTGAGCTTTGAAGGGTACAATGAAGACAATATCTGGTTCTCAAAACTCAACTCCAGTCTGTATCTAAAGCAAATGAAAACTGTGACATTGAGTTGAAATTCTGATAAATAAATTCACATCCAAATTGTTTGACACTGTCACGTTCATGAAAACAGATGACAAATGAAAGAAAACAAAAGATAGGATTAAACTTACCCCCTCTTTTAAATGACCCTGTGCCCTAGCTATGTACTGTTGCTTCAAGCGTAACCCTATCTGACGTACTCTCTGATCTTCTCTCTCCTTGTCAACTAGCTTGCTGCAAGTGTCGAGACACGGTGCATGCTGAATGACATCACTCAGAGGAAAGCCTATCAGAGAGTGACATAATTAATGGAGTTTGCATTGATTTTGTACTACTTTATGGTCATTTGTGAGTCATTTGAAATACATGCAAATGCAAGACGATCATTTAAAAAAGTTAATTCCAACTGAGCTGTAAAGGTTACACACAGCATGAATTCAACTTGATAAACTTGATATACTAATTGATAAAATGATATACTAATTATTCAATATGTATTTCATTTCTTAAACATCACATAACATCAATAATGTCATGGTACATGGTACATAAACAAAATGACCTAAATACATGACCCTCCACCACAAAACGATCAATAAGTCGGAAATTTGACATTCTTACATTTCAACAATCATTATTCTCATTACAAATTGTCATTTTTACATGGCTTTTCAATATTTGGTTTTTACTGACCTTTGACCTTCACTGACCCCAGGCCAATCTTCCACTCATCACTTCCATCACAGCAGTCACAGATCCCATCATTCACCTTGCCTGATGGGAGATACTTGTCGTTGTGCTGGCAGTAAAACCTGAAGAAAAAGGTGGAAACAATAACCAGATTCAGGCAATGTGTTGAATAGGATGTATAATGATTACACAGACTTTAATACTGAATCCAAATTCTGGAATTACTCCTTCCTTCAAAGCCTTTATTCACTTGACTTTACCATAATAAATAAATATTATTTAATATTCACTACTGGACCTTTTTTTCTATAAAATCACTGCCTTACTGAAAGTGTGATTGTGAAGGCTGACTATTTTGTTTGAAGAACAAGTATACATGTACTTAAGTTTTTTGCAAGGCTCCAAATTCATAAAAGGAGAGAACTAGTGCAGACACTGCCCTTTCCTTTCTGTAACCATTTGTTTTTCCCCAAGAATACAATAAAGACAAGGAACTCTTACTTTCCTTTATGCATTCAACTATCTCACAGTTGAACAGCTGGTCATAATTCAACATATTATCCAGGGTATCCATTTCATAACTTGACATAAATGTCATTTCCTGGGCAGGTGTTCTGTGACCATGATTTCATTATAATGGCACGAATGCACAAGGTGACAGAAAATAAGGAAAGGTCTACCTTTGCCCTGCTTTTTGTGCATGACAGATTTGAAGCTCAAAGGACCATAATTTAATGTGCATACAGTTATCAGATAGATAGCAGGGCACAACCAACTTTTTTCGAAGGAGGTCTGGAATGAAATTTTATTGTCTGTTTGCATTTGACTCCTATGTAGACATTTTTTTATTTAAGGGCTCCGGACCAAGATTTGGGGGACCCATTGTGTCCCGGGTGCCTGTTGGTGACAAGCTAAAACAACTGTGTGTTGGCAAGTGGAAGGCATTGTAAAATTGGCAAACACTTGAAATTCTGTCCAAGCTTGTACAGGGATGTTTCAATCAATCCCAGTACAATTCCATACCTGCCTACCCTGACAGCCAAGAAATAGGAACAAATTATCAATAAATTTACAAAAGTAGGAACATTCCTAAATTTCCTATTCAATACACAGACAAATTTGTACAAACAGGAACACACAGGTAAAAATGGCAATTTTATTTTCCCCAAAATAGGAATATTCCCGTTCAATAGGAACAGTTGGCATGTATGCAATTCCTGAAAACCTGGTAAACCAAGTCATGAGGATATGTCAGAAAATCCAACCTGCCCCAAAACACATAACTAAGTAAATGACACAACCAATTGAAATGTGAATCAATCAATCAATGAACAATGATTTGATGAATATTAATTCATGAATATAATCTAATTTTAGTAAAACATTCATATCCATATACTTGTTTGAATTGTCAAGCTCTTAGTAGTCAATGAGTTAACTGGCATAGTCACCTTGCATTTGGGCAAGCATCTGTTCCTGGTTCGTCTGATCCATCTGATGGGCAGTCACAATACTCATCGTTGACAGCCATCATGGGCAGCTTAGCCGACCCATCAATACAGTGGAAAAAGCCATCCTTGTCTGGTACATAGTGGAACAGGTCATCCGATCTCACTCCTAAAACTGTGGGTGACTTCTCGTGTTTGATTTCTATATTGTCTCCTCCTTCAAAAAAAAAATGTATTAAACAGATGGATGAACAAACAGAGGAGGCCAGTTGGTTCAGTCGGTAAAGCATCTGCCTGTCGAACCAAAGATGGAGGGGTTTGAGTCCATCCTGGGTGGATGATTGAAGCCTACTTTGTGTGTTAATGTGACCCTCCCGTTTCATAGAAGCAGGAAATGTTTCAGTGGAAAACAATCCCTAGGAGAGGGCATTAAATGGAGGCCCCGTGTACAGGAAAGTCACCACCTCTGCAGGTTGAGAACCCACTGCACTCTTCAAAGAAGATTAGGGAGAAACCCTGGTGCAGTGGTACACCTGCACATCCCAATTAGTTATATCGGAAGAAATCCAAGTGTCACAGTAATTAAGTTCCCTTTTCAGCATCCAGGCTTAGGTGATGCCCAATGCTTAATAACTGCTAACAATAATTAGATGATAAAATACACTTCAGGTGTATCAAGTGTTTCATATTTATAACAAGTACAAAGGTTTGACTAAGGTCAGGTTCTTGTAATGGAAAACACTTCCAAGCTTTTCATTCAATTTATTCTCATCACTTAATTAGGTAGTATGCATGCAGCAAAATTTAGTGGAATAAATACCCTGAAATATTATGACACTAGAGGAAAATTTGATAGCATAGACATAGGTCACATGTAAATAAAAATGTATGAAACTACATAAGGTTAATACCATGAATGGCCCAAGTAAAGTCACTATATTTTTCCCTATTATAATCTTTCTCCTAAATAAATTAAAGCAACTATCACTTAAAATATTATTTAAAAATTGAGAGTACATGTGAATTCCAGCAGTTACCAATTTTAGAGTTTTTCTTGACTGCCTTATCTGCATTATTCTTGTTGAGCGCCCTCAGTGATGTCCCTTGGAAGATGAAATAGACAACACCGAAGAAGACAAGCACACAGAGGTAGCTTGACAGTCTTCGTCTCCTGAAACAGATCAGGCGCCTGACGCCCATGCTACATTTTGTCTCCACCCAATTTCAGAGGCCTTCTGAAATGCAATTAAATAAACAACAGTTTGCTCTTTATTTTCTTGAATTGTAAATAATGTAATATTTCATCAACAGTAATAAAGTAAGGTGTAAGGCAGCTCATTAACATACATTACCTTGATGTAAGTCTCACTGTTTTCTCTTTTCATTTACAAGCAGTTGTGTGGGAGAGGGGGAAGAAGAGGGAGTGGGATGGAAATGGAAGGAATGAAGGAGAATGGGGAGTTGAGAGGGAGGGGATCATTGAAGAGGGGGTTTTGAAATGGGAGGGGGGAGGGGCTTGAGGGGGAGGGGCTTGAGGGGGGAGGGGCTTGAAGTGGGATAGAATTGAAGAGGGAGGGAGGTGGAGAGGGAGAGGGAGGGAGGGATATGACAATGGAGAGAGCTCTCTTGGGAGAGAGGGGTGGAGCTGTAAGGAGGGACGGGTGGAACTCTAGGGAGGGAGGGGATGAGAGTAAGGGAAATTGAGATGGAGGGAGATGGAGAGTGAGGGGTGGAGAGGAAGGGAAATGAAGAGGAAGGGTGAGGGAGGAAGAGAGGGATGGAGCTATAAGCCTAGGAGTGGTGGAGAGGGATGGAGAGGGGGATGGAGATGGAGTTGGAGGGGTGGATAGGGCCTGTAAAAGGATGGGGATGGAGAGAGGAATGGAGAGGGGAATAGAGAAGGAGGGGTGAAGAGGGATGAGATAGAGAGGGAGATGGAGTGGGAGGCATATGGAGAGTGAGGGTGGAGAGGGAGGGAAATGAAGAGGAAGGGTGAGGGAGGAAGAGAGGGATGGAGCTATAAGGAGTGGTGGAGATGGATGGAGCGGGGGATGGAGATGGAGTTGGAGGGGTGGATAGGGCCTGTAAAAGGATGGGGATGGAGAGGGGAATGGAGAGGGGAATTTAGAGAGGGAGGGGGTGAAGAGGGATGAGATAGAGAGGAAGATGGAGAGGGAGGCAGATGGAGAGAGGGACAGAGATGGAGAGGGAAGGGGAAGAAGAGGGAGGGGTGGAGAGCAAGGAAGATGGAGAGGGAGGGAGATGAAGAGCAAGGAAGATGGAGGAGGGAGATGGATGGATGGATGGATGGATGATTTAGGTTTAACGATTCAATCAACACAGATGATGTATCAAAAGGTGAGCTATATCCCTTCATCCTAAAAAATTATTCAATCAATAAGAACACAGACCAAGTCTTACATAAATTAAATGAAATATATATCACAGTAAATCATCAGCTTTAAAATACTTCATTACTGCCTAGTATTTCGGAAGAGACTTCAAGCTGAAGGTCCAGTGTTTAGGAGAGCCACACCATAAGCATGTTAAAAAAACTGCTTCATTTTTTGAAAAAGGAGGGAGATGGAGATTGGAGAGGGAGGGGGATATGGAGAGGCAGATGGAGGAAGGGGATGGAGAGGGTTGAGATGGAGAGTGAGGGGGTGGAAGAGGAGAGAGATGGAGCAGGGAATGAAGAGGGAGGGGGATGAAGAGGGTAGAGATGGAGAGTAAAGCCCGTTCAAATATGAAAAAGGGAAACAATGGGGGTGGGGTTCTGCGGGGGGGGGGGGGGGGGGGGGGGTTAGTGCATTTTATAACACATATAACTGAGTGCATACAAGTTTTAAGTGAGGTCCTTTGTTGCGTCATTTTGTACCCAAAAGTTGTGCTTACAACCCCTCCCCCCTGTGGTTTCCCTCCTATCTGAAAAAGCCTTAAGGGGGATGAAGAGGGAGGGGGTGGAGAGGGCAGGAGAGGGAGATGGACAGGGAAGCAGATGGAGAGGGAGGAAGATCGGAGGGAGTGAGTGAGAGAGGGAATGGGAAGGGGACTAGTGTTATTTCTTGCTCTATAAGTAACATTAAGATGTAGTTCTAAATGAAAATACATACACATCGTAGTCTTTCGTAGAAACAAATGCTACTCATGTAGAAGTAGAAATAAAAACAATTTGAATTGTAGAAGAGCTAAGAAAAATGCACAAAGAATTATGGTGAGTTGAAGTAGAAACAGAAAAGGGAGAATAAGCCAAAGCAGAAAGAGCGGAGAGGAAGAATGAGAAGTAGAAGAAGATGTAGGAGTAAAAGAAGTAGCAGAGGTAGTAGAAGTAGTTCTAAGCAAATGTAGGTGATGAAAATTATGTTGGAGGAGTGTAGTAGAAGTAGTTGAGGTAGTAGAAGTAGAAGCAAAAGTAGGAGATGTAAATGATGTTGAAGTGTAGTAGAAGTTGATGAGGTAGTAGAGGTAATTATAGGTAGAAGAATGTAGACGTAGGAGTAGTTGAAGTAGTAAAAGTAAATAGTAGAGGTAGAAGTACTTAGACGTACCGACGTAGTAGATGTTGAAGTAGAATTAGTAGATGTAGAAGCAGTAGACATGGTTATAAGTAGAAGTAGTACATACATGTAAGAAGTTGAATAATGGCAGTAGAAGTAGAAGTAGTGGCTGTAGAAGTAGTAGAAGAATCAGTGCAGTAAAAGTAGAAGTATAACTAGTTGACACAGTATAGGTAGCAGATGTAGATGAAGTAGTAGAACTGTAGAAATAATAAAAATAGGAGGAATTAGAAGTAATAATATCAATGTCTGTCTGTTGATGATCTAGCTCCTTAGCTTAATTTTGTCTCCTAGTCCTACATTCTATTTTTTTTTCTTCTACATTTAAGACTATTTTTTTTTATCATTCATGAGTTTAATTCAAAATATGATATCGCTCTGCATATAGACCAAAAATTTTGTCTCTAGTTTGTTAGCATCTTATTCTCTTATTTGGGTAGGGTCTGCACCCATGCATGAATGCCGACCCGGCTAACCCGGAGAATAAGGGAACGGAACGAGCGCGCAAATTCATTTGTGTGCAAGCAAATGCAGCCCAGTGGCAGCGGCGACGGGCACGATCTGCACAAGATTCAGCGATGAAACATTTGTGAGTTTAAAATTTCTGGTTAAAATCAAAATGATTTTCATCACATAACCCAAAATGGCAAAATCTGAAAGCCGAAAGGACAATGTGATATATTCAGAGATGCCAAGTTCCCCCCAATTTTATGAGTGAGATTTTCATGATTCGGCGTCTCGGCGAGGGAGCGAAGCGACCGAGCAGGGGGAGGGTGTGGGAGGGGGGACACCCCCCTCCCACCTAGGGAGCTTTTTCAATTTTTAGCTCTTAATGGTGCGATCTGGTGCATACTTAAGTGACTATTTTTTACTTATTTTGAAAGACAAAAGGTAAAAATACCTTCAATTGCAACTATCACTTAATCTTTTGAGCTATGCTGCTTATTATAGGGTAGACGGCGTGCGAAGGCGGTCGGCCAGTGCGTATAATCTAGCGAATAATGCTACTTTTTTTTTTTTTTTTTTCTGTCGGGTCCCGATGCGTGAGAAAAATGGGTGCCATGCGTGAGATCGTGAGACGGACCCTGAATGCGTGAGTCTCACGCACAATGCGTGAGACTTGGTAGCTCTGTATATTAGAACATAATTACCTGATTAAAACATATTTTAAAGTCATTTTGAACTTGATTATGGACTTGTCACATACCCTGACTCTCAGCTGTCTCTGTCGATCTCTGCACTGTATGAATGGCATGCGCGTGTTCCGGTCCCCTATTCTTCGGGTTTGCCGCCGACCCTACCCAAATAAGAGGCTAACAAACTAAAGACAGAATTTTGGTCTAAAGTTAGACAAGGTTTGTGAACCACAAACTAATAAGAAGAATGGGAACCCTTTTTCTTTTTGGACATCCTCGGGCACTATTCAGTGCCCGAGGATTTTTTCTCGTTTCCTAAGAATCCTACATGTACGTCTGTTTGACGTTTTTAATAAATTTTATCTTTGCCTGGAAATAAAATAATCTAAATTAGAATCTAGTCTGGATATTCTTGTCTTTTAGTTTGGATGACATATGCACAAAGCACTTACTCTAACTTCTTAAATCTAGATTTAGAGAATTTTCGGCCATATTGTGGTTTAGGAAACCACTCGTTCATTTGACGCATGCACTTGTGAAAGAGAATGGAGGTGGAAATAGGAATTACCAATGCATGTGACTGAATAAAGCGCTGCTGTACAAAGTGAACGGTGGTTTCCTATTACACGATAATGCCGAATTTTCTAGATCTTATGATTCAAATTTCACTTATTTCCACTCAATTTGTGCAAGAAAATTAAAAGTTTCAATTGCTGCCACATTCACAAAACTAAAATAAAAATTCAAAATGAGCAGAAATAAAGTTAGAAATAGAATAAGTGACACATGATTGAATGTCTACATTCTTTTTCTATATCGTGAAAATGCAAATAATGATTTGAATAAATGGAGAAGAAACAGAAATAATTAGCACACTCACTGGCTTTTGTCAGATCTTCTTTTAATTACCTGTTCACCTTTTCCAAGATATTCCTTGCTGCCGTTACACAGGATTGAATACGTGGGATTGTACTGAGCATGAATTGAAGTCTACTACTTCAGCTGTAGTCCCCAGCCTCAATTCCAGGCATTTATACTTATCAGATCTGGAGGAACCGCGAAGCAATGATTATCGATCCCTGAAAATTGATCCGACTTCCTAAAATGTTTAGCCCGCTTTCTCTTATTATCGGGTTCTATTTCTTTTTCTGCGTTGGAAAATTATATTCTTGCAATCCCTGAATAAGGGGGAGGGGGATGTAGATCTTAATTGGGGGGGGGGGGGAGCGGTGGTTATGCCCCCACTTTTTAGAGAGGGGGAATATTGAGTGCAAATAACCCCCAGCCCCACCATTTTCAAAGAAGAAAATTTCGATCATCCCCCACTCCTCAAATGAATTACGAATTATGTTCAAGGGGGGGGGAGCCCAGGGGGGCCACTCTATGTACAACACTGTAACCATGCGCGTGCACAAAAACGCGGAATAAGGGGTGTTTTTTCAGGCAGAGCACGGATCCGCGCGGATCCGCGATAAGGGTATCAAAATCGCCGATTTGAGAGAAAAAGGGGGTCTTTTCAGCGCTAAATCCGCGCTAAGGGTCATTTTTTGCATAATCTGAAGTGAAATAAAAATGTACCTAATTCACAGTGATTTTCCCCCTTTCCATCAATTTCCCCCAATTTTCACTGATTTTTCAATTTATTTACAGTCGCATCATTCATATTTTTGTGACATTGTACCCCCGGAGCGAGGTGTAAACAAAATGGGTGTATATAGCTTTGACCTAGTCCTTGTTAAGGGTGCTTTTTAAGTTCAATGCTCTCAATCATTGTTAAAGGTATACGGAGAGAGAAAAATCCTAGTTTAAGGTTATGCGTTGAGAGAAAAATCCTAGTTAAGGGTATGCGTGGAGAGAAAAATCCTAGTTAAGAGTATACGTGGAGAGAAAAAAATCCTAGTTAGGGGTATGCGTGGAGAGAAAAATCCTTGTTAAGGGTATGTGTGGAGAGAAAAATCCTAGTTAAGGGTATACGTGGAGAGAAAAATCCTTGTTAAGGGTATGCGTGGAGAGAAAAATCCTAGTTAAGGGTATGCGTGGAGAGAAAAATCCTTGTTAAGGGTATGCGTGGAGAGAAAAATCCTAGTTAAGGGTATACGTGGAGAGAAAAATCCTAGTTAAGGATATGCTGGAGAGAAAAATCCTAGTTAAGGGTATGCTGGAGAGAAAAATCCTAGTTAAGGGTATGCTGGAGAGAAAAAAAATCCTAGTTAAGGGTAGCTTTTTTGAGCTCCGCGAATCCTAGTTAAGGGTACTTTTTGAAAGGGTGTGCACAAGCATGGTTACAGTGTTGTACATAGAGTGGCCCCCCGGGGGGGGGGGGGGGAGGAGACCAATGCATCCTAATAAAAAAAAATGCAGTCTTTAAAACCATATAGATTTGTCAGGGTGTATGTTCTCATTTTTAAAGGAGAATCTGTCAAAGCTATATAGGATATATGATGGGTTTGTGGGATACTGCTTTGCGTGCATAGTTACTCCAAGTTCTTTTTTTCTTTCTTTCTTTCTCTCTCTCTCTTTCTTTCTCTCTCTCTCTCTCTCTCTCTCTCTATTTTTTTTATTTTTTATTTTTTGAAAATCGATAAAATCGTAAGGGGGAGGGAGCTGCTCTCAATCCCCATGTATTAAAGGGAGTAGAGTAAGGGAAATCCCACCACCACCAATCCTTAGGAATCCTCCCCCCCCCCCTCCCGACACACACACACACACATAACTAATGTACTGGGACATTGTTCTTATTCTTTTTTTAATATACGTGCATGGTTGCCTGGAAACTGGTTCAAAATTCAAGCGGGGGGAGGGGGTAAAAAGCCCCCTAGTCCCAGTTTTATGACTATGATTATATATCATTGTTATTCTATAAAACTAGTTTTCTTTCCTGTGATTTCTGTATGAGACAGCCTCTGATTTTTTTAAGGGAGGGAAACAGAAACTGACACCCCCTCCCCCTCCCCCTCCCCCTCCGCTCCCCCTCCTCCTGTCTAATTGTTAGACTGATGCTTTTAGAAGACGTGTTCAAGAAACATCTTTGTCACACCCTATCCATCCCCAGGCCACACGATTCCGAGTTTGCCTAATCACAGATTTTAGTTCAAGTAAAATAATGAATTTACTCATCTGACATTTTCAGTTGGCACCCCCCCCCCCCCCCCCCCCCCCCGCTTCCACGGGCAAATTGTTCTTACTTCACACAGAAAAAGATGTAGAATGGCCTGAACACTAGACTAAGCGCTCCTGGCAAATCTGCATTAGGCGATGGCGGAATTGTAAGAAGTTCAGAGAGTTTTATGACAGATAAAACCAAAGACGTTTTAAATATAAAACAACGGAGCAGCCATTTGTGTATTCAGTCAGTCATTCATTCGGCATTCTTTACGTTCTTTTTGGTAAGTGTTTTAACTTCTTTTAAAACACCGAAGATTAGTATTAGAATTGAACATGAATAAGGTCAGTTGTAGTCTGTTCGACAAAATGACCAATAAAATAAGCAGTCTGCTGCTGCGACGTCGATACTCACAATCACACGTTTCAGCTGAGCTGCACTGTCTCACTCCGATCCCTCCGCTCAGCTCAGCTCAGCTCAGTGCGGTGCTGCTACATACATGTAGGCCTACAATATGGGGGGGGGGGGGGGGGGGGGGGGCTAGAAATAATGTCTGCGCACCTAAAATTTCACTTGAAATTGACACGCCTTTCCTTTTGGTTTTTTTCTAGGCAGTGTATACAGCCACACGCGTGTGTCTTTACCTTACGGCCACACGCGTGTGGTTCTTCTTCTTCTTCCTAGGCCTATATAAGTACATACCACCTGTGGTGTATTGTCGTACTGTATTGTGGATTTGAATGCTGAGTGCTGAGAATCCACCGTTGAAGTTGTGGTAAAAAAAAGCAAACATATATATAATATTTACATATTTACATACAAATGCAGACTAACATAGTCTGACATGTTGCACCTCACTCTTGAATATATTTGCTGAGGTGCTGTCTACGACGTCCTGAGGTAGGGAATTCCATAACCTGGCAGTGGCAGGAAAGAATGAATTTTTGTAACATTCCGTATTTGCAAATGGAATCATGAGTTTTTGAGAATGACCTCGGGATTTGAATGATGAGTGTTTCAGTTGTTGCTGGACGTCTACAAGATTATTAATGATGCGATACATTAGTAGAGTCTTGGCTTGGGCCCTACGCTCTTGAAGGGTTTGCCACTGTAGTTGTCGAAGCATAGCAGAAATGCTGCTTGTAGTTCGATAGTCGTGACAAACAGCGAGCGTACCTGTGTTGAATCATTTCAAGATTTCTGATTTTTGACTGTGTGAATGGGTCCCAGATCTCAGATGCATACTCCATTATTGGCCTCAGGAGCATCTTGTAACAAATGACCTTAGTGTTTCTTGGACAGCTTGTGAGATTTCTTTGCAGAAAACATCTGGTATTATTTGCTTTCTTGGTAATTGAGTCTACATGGGCGTTCCAACTGAGATTATTACTAAAGGTTATGCCGAGGTATTTGGCATTACCTTTTTCTTCCAGAGCTTGGCCGTGGATGAAGTACATGTTGTGTGGAAAGATTTTCTTCCTTGTAATGTGTAAAACCTGACACTTTCCGGGATGGAATGTCATACCCCAGTCCCTCTCCCATTGCTGCAGGGCATCAAGATCACGCTGCAGATCTTCGGCGTCTTCTCGTGAACTGATGGGATGGTATAGGGCGCAGTCGTCAGCAAAAAGACGAACTGAAGAGCCATTGGTCACATACTCTGGCAAGTCATTTATGTACAGAAGAAAGAGCAAAGGACCGACGACACTCCCCTGCGGTACTCCTGAGAGGACAGGTGCTGGTTCTGATGTTGCTCCATCAATAACAACTCGTTGACTACGTTGAGACAAAAAGTCAGCAAGCCAAAGATGTACCTCATTCCTTATACCATAGTATCCAACCTTGTACAACAGTCTTTGATGTGGGACTTTGTCAAACGCCTTGGAAAAATCTAACAAGACTGCATCAGTTTGCCCTTTCCTGTCGATTGTTGAAGCTAGATCATCAACTACTTTAACTAACTGTGTTACACAGGATCTCCTTTTCCGGAAGCCATGTTGGGCATCAGATAATATATGATGCAAGTCCAGGTGTTTCATGATACTGCTACACACAATATGTTCTAAGGTTTTGCATACTATAGAGGTGAGTGATACAGGCCTGTAGTTCTCTGGCAGCGATCTATCACCCTTCTTAAAGACTGGGACGATGTTTCCTTTCTTCCAATCTTCAGGAATGGTACCTTGATTAAGGGAAGCCTGATAGAAGTGTACAAAGATTGGTGTTAAACTCAAGTGCAAGTTCTTTCAAGAGCCGCGCTGGAATCATGTCAGGTCCAGAAGCTTTGTGTGGGTTCAAATCGTGTAGGAGCTTGTAAACTCCTGCTGGTGACACATTAATGGATTCCGTACTCTTGTAAGGACTGGGTCCTTTCTGTGGTATGCTAGTGATGTCTTCGTTTCCATTGAAAACTGAAGAAAATTGTTTATTGAGAAGACTAGCTTTAGCAGAACTGTCACACACCATTCCTTTGTTTGGAGAAAATAAAGTGGATACACCATTGTTGTCGCACTTCTTGCTGTTGATGAAACTCCAAAATCTTTTTGGATTTGTGGTTGTATCCACAGCATCGACATGAGACTACAGCCACACTGAACTGCTATCGCTAGTGTGTATGTATGCACGCACTGCACAGGCGATGTGTCGGTGTTGCCAAACCCCCGGGCCAAACACCAAAACTTGGATCGTCACGAAGGTTTTATCTCTTGAAATTCACTGAAATACAAACAATATTGTACTATATTGTCACCTGCTTGCTGACCAGTTGAGAATAAAGTGAAAATGTTGTTTGTATAATAAGTGAAATCGAGACATAAAACCTTCGTGACGATCCAAGTTTTGCAAGTCGCAACACATACCATCGCATGAATACACATCGCTGGCGCTGGTGCAGTGCATACATACACACTAGCGATGGCTGTAGCGGCGCAGAGTATAAGTGGGAATTCAGTTCAGTGTGGCTGTATTCTCATGTCGATGCTGTGGATACAACCACACGCGTGTGGCCGTAAGGTAAAGACACACACGGCAGTGTATACAGCCACACGCGTGTGTCTTTACCTTACAGCCACACGCGTGTGGTTGTATCCACAGCATCGATATGAGGATACAGCCACACTTGTCTGAATTCCCACTTGAAGTCTGTGCCGCGACAGATATCGCTAGTGCACTGCACTGCATGCACAAGCGATGTGTATTCATGCGATGGTATGTGTTGCGACTTGCAAAACTTGGATCGTCACGAAGGTTTTATCTCTAGATTTCACTTATTATACAAACACTATTTTAACTTCATTCTCACCTGGTCAGCAAGCAGGTGACAATATAGTACAATATTGTTTGTATTTCAGTGAATTTCAAGAGATAAAACCTTTGTGACGATCCAAGTTTTGGGGTCTGGCAACACACTGTCGCATGAATTTACACATCGCTTGTGCAGTGCATACATACACACTAGCGATAGCTGTAGCGGCACAGAGTATAAGTGGGAATTCAGTTGAGTGTGGCTATATCCTCATGTCGATGCTGTGGATACAACCACACGCGTGTGGCCGTAAGGTAAAGACACACGCGTGTGGCTGTATACACTGCCTTTTTTCTAATGGCTGACCTCATTTTAATCCTCATAGCCTAGAGTAGGAGAGTAATTGTGCCGAAAATCTCATTAAAATTCTAATTTCTAGTAACTAAAAGTGTTCTAGTAAATGTTTTCAAAAGAAAATGCGACGTTGTCAATGTGACACTGAAAGAAGGAAGGTTCCCACATCTGTGCACTCATTCACTTTGACTTTGTATGCGGTTCGGTGTAATTTTGTAATTTGTATGAAAGGTTCAAAGGTGGCGTTTTCAAGGCATGTGTCTAGATCTAGATCTAACGTTAGATGTTTTTCACCAGTTTTTCCTCATTTTTTCACTGATACATATCATTCAAATTGATATGAAGATGATGGTTTTTTTTTTTTGTGATGTAGAATCGCGCAGTTACATGTATGCGACTATACGCAGACATGGGCACTGGCCACTGCACAGACATGGGGCACTAAACCATACAGTTAACTTGCCATACCATGGCATTATTCTGAAAATTGTTTAATCTATTATCTTATTTTAAAGTTTTGAGGTTTTATGTTCAACGTATTTGTGACTTTGTATGTCTGTGACACTGTGTGTGTACTGTGTAGCCAGTGTGGCCATAACTCCAAGGAGTTCTGCTGCCACCGTAGGCACCCACAGGCCAGAATGGCCTGCGTGATAAGGAAACTAATTTTTTTGGCAAACAGAAAATGAATGGTCTTATCTTTTTTATAATAGAGAAGAAAAAATATAATTTCACTTACCAGCATGTTATTAGGTTGTAAATTTCCATTTCTCCAGGTCACCTCCCATTATAGCACTCAAAATGATGAATTTCAAACTCAAAAATGTTGCTCTTCTTGTTCGTAAGTCGACTGTATGCCGTCGAGTAATGTCAGTTAATCTGGTGCCATCTTGTGTTCAAGTTAGCTCCCCACGATGTAGGCACATACACAAATCGCACGATGTAATTTTTTTTTTTTTTTTTTTTTTTGCGATTTGTCTCTTTACGATCACTGTAGAATAGGTTGATTTGTACACTGAGCAATGCTGAGCAGCAGACCAGAAAAGAGGCAAATTTTTATCTATTTTCAAAATTTTGTTATCATAAAATGTATGAGTAGTGTCCATTTTTTTAATAGATGTCATAGGTGATACTGAAAGGTAAAAATATGGAAATAAAGGTTAAAAAAACAAACAAAAAAGCGTGATATTTAGTTTCATACTGACTTGTCATGTTTGCAGGATGAGGTCAATTCATTGACCTCATCCTGCAAACATGATGAGTGACCATAGGCAGCAGTGGAGCTCCTTGGAGTTGGTCTGGCCAGAGAGACGAGAGTTTTTCTAACAATAACACTGATTTTAAAATATTCCTATTAAATTAATGCCTGCATGTATACTTGTTCAAATTATTGTTTGAAATCATCTGTACAGACTGAGATGATGTACACAACTTGTCTGGACATACCATGTACAGACTCAAGTTGCTACTCTCTCATCTCTCTGGCCAGACTTATTCCAGGGAGCTCCAACGCCGGAGCTCTTTGGTGCCTGCAGCTCCTTTTGGTAATGCTTTGGTCCATCCCCAGTCTGCTCCTGGTGTTGATGAAAGCAGCTCTAAAATAGCATGTACCATTTTGGGCCGCGCCTTTCAGTGATTCATAATCTTACAAAATAATTGTACAGACGAGGGGAGTGTTTCATGAAGAGTTTTGTCGGTGCTTTTCACTGACAAATGTTATAAGCTACTGAAAATCCTCACATCTGATTGGCTGAGAGCAAAATCACCAACAAGACTCTTCATGAAATGCTCCACTGGTCCAGATGGGATTTATTGTACAAAAGGTATCAGAGACTTTTGTCCAGATTGCTCCAGTTCAGGAGATTATTTTCCATTATGGATACCAATTTTTTTTTTTTTTTTTGCATTTGCTTTGATAGGATTACTTTGGCTCGAGTTGAGCAAGCGATGAGCAGATTGCAGATTGAAAAGTGTCCTCTTTTCACTATCTGCGTATACCTTAAAAATTGTTGTAACTCATTTTGTTGAGATTCACACTAAAAAAAATCAGCTTCTAATGTACTTTAAGGAGGAGGAAAATTTGCTTTGTAGATCTGTTGTTTCTTTTGTTCTTTGATATCAGAGGCTGTGTCTGTATTGGAAGATAGCCTCCCTAGATCTGTATTATCAGAGTTAAGATTGTACATCACGGTGCTTCATTATCAGCAAATGGGAAACAAAAAAAACATGTTTTACATTCATTACAATGATCTGGGCTAGCTCTGAATTTGACACTAGGGACAACCTGAACTCATTTAAAAGACAGTTATGTTTGCAGACTCTGCACATTGTTGTGATATTCAAGGTTTCAGTTTTTCTGAAATCAATTTCTTCAGGGAAAAACATTTAATTGGTGCAATCCATCCAAATTTCAAAATTTCAATGCTGAGTGAATTTATATCCACCATGTACATGTAGGTTCCTGCATGGGTTTTTTTTTTCTGATATGAAAGCATTTTGACAAGCTTTAAAAGTTGCATTTTAAATTTTGTATTTTAAAAAAATACATGATTATTGAAATCCCTTAAACTAGAATAGATTTTTTAAAGGTTTCTTAATCCAACCATGCATTTTATGTGTTGTGAAGCTGTCACAAAAGGAATTTCAAAATGGTTGATTTCTACCAAAGTTCCTCCATTCTTATTTAACAGATGGGCAAATAAATCCTCTACATGTACGTGTTATTAGCAATGTTTAGAAAACAACATGCATTAAAAGTCTGAATCAAGAAAACACAAGTATATTCTGAATCTTGTGTACTTCAATTTTTGGAAGTGGAGGACATGAATGATAGAAAATGATAGAAATAATTAGGGCTTAACCAATATTCGCATCGGAGATCGGTGACTGCCGATTCTTGGCCGCATCGGCTTAACACCGGAATTGGTAAATATTTTGATGGTGAGCCGATGCGGAACCGATGCAAGCAACAGATGTTTGGCGGTTACAATCACACTTAGACCTAATGTTGTTTTCCATTGCGGGCATAGCAGACGGGATTTAAATTTTTGTTATTGTATTACTCATCTCTACTTTAGCCACCCTCTTCGCTGCATCGGTATTGGAATCGGAATCGGGCTGATGCTGATGTAAGAACATCAGGGATCGGATCGGCAACAAAATTCCATATCGGTTAAGCCCTAGAAATAAGTAAAAAAGCTTATATGAAGATTTGATAGACACCTGTACACAAATAGCTAGAAACTTTGATTTAAGCATTCAGAATCTTATGAATTTGTGCATTTTCCAGATTCAGGTTTCATGCACAAAAAAACAAAAAAAAAACCTCATGAATTGCATAACTGAATTTTGCCATTTATGAAAGTTTCTTGGTGACATTGTTTTATACAGGTTGTGATACTTATATTTTCTTTATCGTGTCTTGGTGACATTGATTACATTTTGTGATTTCTTTTATATAATGTCCATGTAGGCAAAGTTTCTACAGGTGTAGTTCTACTATTACAGAACTTGTTTTCATTTCATTTCATTTCAAGCATGCAGGCCGATGTTACTTCAGAATTCACAAACACCCAATGACAACTTGTTTCAAATGCATTTTGGTTTGAAAAAATCATTCTTCGGCAGTCATTGTTGCTTTAGGAGTTTTGCTGTAATGATTTTGTGTGTGTGTGTGTGTGTGTGTGTGTGTATGTGTGTGTCTAGTTCTGAGTGAAGAATTTTTCTACCATTATCTATTGAGATTTTCTTCTTTTTTTTTTTGCCTATGCTTAACCCAGAAGGCTTCAAATCACCTTTTTCATCACTTACATGTACAGTGTATTTTTCATTTTACTTAGAAATTTGAATACAGAAATTTGAATACATATTACCTCAAATACAGGCTGTGCCAACATTTGACCCTTTCAGTCATGAAGGAGCTTGATAATATGTGCAAGGCTTTATGTTATGAACATGTTCCCTTTAGTGGTGGTAGAGTACATGTACATGTAGGATGAAAATATATTGGAAAACTCTATTGAACATTTGTCCCTAGGAATAATTTAGGCCATTTCGATAGTCGTGATAAAAAGAGATTAGAAAGGTCTGAATTATTCATGAAAGAAATGAGTCTACCATTACTTCTGCATTATTCCAGTTTTCATGTTTTTTACTTCTTTTGCATCTATTCACCCAGGCAGTTAAACAATAACTTCAGAATTTCAGATACTATAACATGTAGAATATCATTAACATACACTATAATACCTACATGTACATGTTTGGGTATGAAAGGAAATTGACCAATATTAGCTATAGTATGGAAGCGTGCTCATTCGAGTGGCCGTATTCCTCCCCTTCCCTTTAAGCGCCCAATGCCACTGAATGTGTCAAAGAACTTGCAAGGTAACAGAAAATCAATACTGTTGCTGGGGCGCCCATTGATTTTCAGGTTTAGACATTATTAAGGTTTCCATACAACCGTAATACCAGTGCACAAAGGCATACAGAGCATGTCTGAATTAAAGAACCATACTGCAAGGACTCATGAAGAAGCATTTTGTTTATGGCTGTACTATTCTTCTTTGTAGTTTTGTACATGTTCCACATTTTAAGAAAAAAAAACCAACAACAGTGCTATGCTGTTATTGGTACATATGTATATCATGTCAGTTTTGTGCATTATGACATGTTACAGTAGCTTTTGTATCCTTTAATCTTTCCTTCTTCAAGATGAATAATTTAGTTGATTTTTTTTTTAGGGCCAGGATATATACATGTACATGTACATACATATGGAATACATTAATAATAGATTTTTTGTTATCATTTATTTTATTCTTTCTTATCTTTTCATATTTTTTCTTTCTTTCTTTCTTTTTTGTGTATACTTTGTCTTGTCATGTCCTCTATTTTACCATTTTTTCTTGTTCTTATTTTTTTTTTTTTTTGGGGGGGGGGGGGTGGTGACGTGGTCTTAACCCATGTATATTACATGTACATGTAGGGTTATCCAACGAGGCAACCACTCATATTAAACAAGTTGACAAGTTGAATTTTATAAAACTGAATCATCTGTGAGCCTTTTGATCTTTCTTTTTAAAACCTACATATACACAAGAAACCAAATAGCAAAGGTTTGGTAACCTTTAAGAATAAAATTATGTAGGGTAATACATGGACATTGTGTATTCTGGATGACTGAAATGACCAATTATTCACGCAAGTGCTTAGAATGTTCTCATTAAATGCCAATTAGATTGTGATTGATTTTTATTAAAGCCTTAATATAAATGCTTACAAGAAGAATAATTTGCAGTCTGCGTATTATGTACCTCTAGGGGGCTTACATGTGTAATAGGTAAATGCAATGTTGGCCTAGTTCAGGTAAATTATGTGAAAACGAATGCCCGTTGTACCCTTGTTCACACAACTCGATTGTTCGCTGTAGTACATGTACATGTACATTTATAGGCCTCCAGGTACATGTATATAAACTGCATGGAGAAGTCTTTTTTGATAGTCCTGATATAAACGGGACTCAACAATAAAGGTGCGCATCGTACACATTTACACGAGGGTACCCCCAAATCTCAGCCAAGCCTCTATATTGTAAAATTTAAATATAGGACTAAATGGTACTCATGCAGACCCTAAAACTTGAATGCATTTATTGAAAAAAAACCCTGTGAAAAAGATGAATGAGGAGTCCTTAACAGTATTAATGATTTTCCTTGACAACATATGCTTGATCAAAACCTGTTTAGAGCATGCTCGTTGCAAATAAAATGTAGTATGTGTACTTGTATGAAGTAGTGACTATATTCCTTTATGTAGATCTACATGTACTTGCACTGTGTAGTTGTAGTTGCACATGTACATACTACAAACAGTCAAACACTGCATTTTGGGCCTTCTTCTTTAAGCTTGTGTGAACACAGTTAAAAGTTAGCCATGTCTAGGAGCGGAATCCGAAGGAAATGAAGCAAGGCCCAAAAGCATAATTTGATTGTGAAATGAACATGCCTCCCTATTAACAGGGTAATTCGAATGCTTGTGCCTTGGGTATTAAAATACTAGTAGTCACACAATGTATGAAGTGCATTGTGCTTGATCCGAGTCTTTGCGTGGTCAAGTGTTAAACTCAAAGGTATTACTTGGCAGTATTTATGCAGGTTGAACGGACTTAAAAACACTTTTTAAAAAAATAAAGCAAAACAGGAATGAAAAATGGATTTCATTTGCTCAGCTGCCAATCCTGCCATGGTCTTTGGAAATAATAATAGTTATCTACTTGTATACAATGACCCAAACATGTGGGGCAGTATGTGTATGAAATTGCAAGGAAAAGGCTAGATATCAAATACCTTTTGGATTGGATTGGAAAATGGACAAAGTAAGAAACAATTCAAACATACAAAGAGTGCTTACAGCAACAGCATATCTCATGATTATGCATTAGAGACATCTGTAGAAACTCACAAAACTTGCTTTTTAAATATGCAGAATCCATTGTTGTATGTGGTATGTCAGAGAAATTCGCTTGGGACTTGTAAAAGCTCGAGGCAAAGATAAATGTTGGCCCAGTAGATAACTTGCTTTTATGCTGAAATAGATAAGAAATCCCAAATGAAAACACTGTTAACTAGTCGGTGGTATTTCTTTTTTTGTTTCCTTTGTTTGTACGTTTTTATCTTTGCCTGGAAATTGAATAAGATAAATACATGTAAATAAATAAATAAATAAATAAACTTAGTAATGTGGCTGTAACTCAACTTCCATGTTCAGGGTTTAGTTTGGCAAGGTTCAGGAATTTTGGGCCAAACGACAGTTCAGTTTGGTGTTTGATAGGGTTGTTAAAAATAAAATCAGGGAGCGCAGACTCTTTAGTAATTATGAATGCAGACAAAACAGAAATGATTCTATTTTAATTACAGATTGATTATTTACCGAACAATGATGATAAAATTGGTGCACTGTCTTCAAGAATTATGCAACGCATAATGCATCTGTATTTTTCTCCAAACAATGATAATAAAATCAGTGCATCGTCTTCAAGAAACAGATGTACGTGTATGATGATTCACTTACGAATATTTCTTTACCGAAAGTTGAAATTAATTCTGTCTCTTCTTCAAGAATTATGACATACAAACAAAACAGATATGATTCTATTCACTCGTCATTTTAATTCTTTACCTATTAACCCATAGAGGTACAGTGTCACCTTTAGGAGACGCTTTTGCAGTATCTGTTGGTCCAGAATGTTGGGCAGTACATATCATACATGAGCAGAAAGGGAAAAATTCACTGAAAAATTTGAGCCCATTCCCATCAATGTAGATTGTGGCATTCTGGAATTAGAGCAGTTTAATTGTGACTAATCATTAAACTCTTTAAATTGGCAACGCAGTAGATAATACATAATCACTATTTCTGTGTTCAAATTGGCAATTTCTGATTAAATTTGACAATTATAATTCGTTTTGGTTCATGTTATATCCATATTTATTTTTTTGAAGCTATGTAAGCATGGAAAAAAATAAATTTTATTGCCAATTTGAGGATTTAGGATGATTAATTTAGACCTCAAGAAAGCTCTGTACTGCTATGGGTTAAACAAAGAAAATGCTATTTATGTGCGGCCATTAGGAATTATGAAACCAAAGCGATCGTGGAACAATACTTGATTCATTCTGCACTTAACGATCATAATAATTTTGCTGGTTCGTCATGAATTTTTTAAATGATACGTTGCAGAGTCGATTAAATCGATGAGTCAGCTCTTTACCTAATTACAGCCTTACTCAAGTAACATGTAAATTTAAGTTTAGTTGATTCAGCACATTTCCTAAGCAGTGCTTTTCTATCAGCTACATGTATGTAGGTCATATCATGTGGATTTGTAGAGTAAATATCCAACCACAAAACAATTTATAAACTCAATCGATGAGAGGGCGGATTTTCCTTTGATGAAGAAATCAAGATCATCTTTCTTTCTCTCTCTGTTCTGGCTGAATTAAATGAACTTCCATCCAAGTGCCTATTCTCATTTGCCCTTTGGCAGAGATTTGAAAAGGTCAGTTTCTTGGGCCTCAAGATTTGAGTTAAGATTTGAATGTCTTCCTTTAATTGGCTTTGCTCTGGCCATACTGTATTCATGCTCCAGTGAAATGATGCACATATGTGTACTACATGTAGATGCGGGGATGTAGTGTGTGTCTATATACACTTTCTTCATATGATGAGATGCAATTCTTTTTCTGAAACAATAGTAGGAGAACACACAGTTTTCAGGGGGGGGGGGGGGGGGAAATTGACACATTTGACACATGACTTGACTAGGGAAAAAATTTAGTATTTTTTTCCGGGGCTACTTTTTGAGTCCACCCTCCCGAATTTTCTACATTGTATTACAGTTTACATTGGACCATATGAGAATTTCAGGGGCTCTTTTTTGGTTTTCCAGTGCTCTTTTTGGTGTTTCAGGGGCGCATTCGCCCCAGCCCCCGTGTATTTTTTCCCTGGACTTGACACATTTCTCAAGAAGGTAAAAACAAAAATGAAAATGAAAGAAAATAGAAAAAAAAAAATAAGGAGTTGAGTTTACTTTACTGATTCATGGATAGCATGATTTGATCATTAAACTCACCAGACTGATAAAACCCTTATATGATAATGCCCTTTGGCAAATTACCATTTTGTTTTGAATTGGGTTTCGGGGGAGGGGGGGGGGGGTGATGCAAGGAGAAAAATGTCTACCCATATATACATGTACCCTTATGTTCACCCATATATACCCTTATGTTCATGTTTTGGGGTTTTTTGCAAGGAGATGGATTTAAAAATTTACTTTTTATTTGCAAAAGAGTTGAAAATACTGAGTAACAAATGAAGAGGACTACATGTCTTAATTGAAAATTGCAATTTCCATTTGCTATCATATAAGGTGAAGGAGGGGGGGGGGGAGAGAAAATACAAATATACATGTATGCATGTATATCCCCACCCCTTGTGTGTGTGGTTTTTTTTGTTTTTTTTTTTTTTTGTTATTAGGGGGACAAGGACTTCTAAAAGCAAATAACATCGGGTCAAGAAACTTAGCTAGATGTAGCTAGGAGAACTGTAATAAAGCTTCAGTGCCCACAGGCAGATCAACTCACTTTTATGAACAGGGATGTTAGGAGGGGAGGGGGATGTCATTGATGCAGGCCTTTTGCCAGGATGAAACTTCATCCCCCCAGGGGACACAGTACACTTTCATAGGTTTATTGCAAATGAAGCTGATATTCTTACTAATCTTAGCATACATGCAGGACTTAATCAATGTCTTTGCCAGTAGCCCCCACATTTCATGTTGTTGTTGTAATTGTTGTTGATGCTGCTGCTGTTGTAGTATTTTGTCTCTTAATTGGGATGGGGTATTAATATAGAATGCTCTCCCTGATGATGCATGTTTATCCTCTATTCTAGTGTACTGGTTTTATGGTTTATCACTCTGTGGGAGAGAAGTTATGGTTATATTTTAGTAATGGAAAAAAAAAGTTTAAGGATGCAAAGTATAAGTAGGCAGAAGTATGAATTTTTGGCAGAAGTCCTAATTTTGCCTCCTGCGTATTACTGTTTATTATTATTGTTTTGAAAGAAGATGCATGTAATGCCCATGGTTTGTTTTGCTTTTGTGAGATTCGTTGTTATGTCACAGGGGCATTGATCATATCTTGTTTTCTCGTTAAAGGGAACTGTAGGTATCCGGGTTGTGAAGGCATTGAACTTTGATAGGGAGGTGCAATATCGGTACCACATGTTTCTTTCTCCTGTCATTGACATGGACATTGTATGCCCACATGTACATGTATAGGAAAGAAACTAATTTTTTCTCTTCTCTCTTTTTGTTGTTGATAGCATGCTAGTATCATCAGTGGATGTGGCCTGCTGATATTGCACCCATCCAGATCCTGTTAATAGTTTTATAGCAATACATGTACATATACCTTCTTCCAGAGGTAGACCCAGGATTTTGTAAAAAGACGGAGGGGGGGGGGGATTCCAGAAGAAAAAAATCTGCATCAGCATCCATGCTTTTATTCTTTTCCTTCATTCTCAGAGTGAAGGAGACTAGATGGACCAAAAAATAAAATATCAGAAATTATACACAATTTTCAACATTATAGTTATTTTCTTTGTGCCAAATACCAATCTTAGAAACATTTTAACAGATAACAGATATGAATGTTTAAAAAATAATTCATAGTGATCTCTTAGTGTGAAATTAGATAATTTGTAAATAAATTTTATAAGATATTTCACTCCAAATCACCTTTTTTTTTTTAGTTACAAAAACTTAATGTGGAATCCTAGTGTCAGTTTGTTTTGTTTTGATATGTGTGTTTGTTTGTTTTGTTTTTAGACATGTACACTGTAGGCCTATGACTTGTGGTTGTAATTTTGTAATTCTGAAATTCCTTTTCTCTTTGCTTATAGATTGATTGCCCTGATAAGGATTTGATGAACTGATTAAGGTATGTTATTGTTTCTTTTTATTCCATAAATTTTTAACAGATCAGACAAACTTACAAGTGTACTGCTACACTTGGCATGAACATGCCATATGGTAGAAGCAACCAGGTGGGTTTAGCCCACAAAGCTGCTCTCCTATCCCATGTATACTGTACTTGACACATCTTTACATGTTTTAATGCCAGTGTAGGCGGGCAGTGAAGTAACAAACATTTTGCAGGTTGTGAGAGCCCATATGCACACCAGCAAATACAGTTTATAGGTAGTTATTGATAAGATGATGCAAGAGTTACTGCTTAAAATTCTACACGAGTTCCTCCAGAATGAGCTTTTGTTGTTATGGCTGCATTGTTATAATGCTTGTTTTTTAATCTCAGATACACTGGACAAGTTTGACCTCACTGTTCATTTGAAACCATGCTTACCTCCTCATCATAACATCCTTGAGTGCAATGGACATGCTCACGTGTCCATTGTCCACGTGCATTTGTTACATGAAACCTTACTTGAGGTTTCATAAACAAATTATGCATATGTACAGTACATGTAGATACTGTAGCATTCTTAAAATCTAAAACTTGTTTTATGCTGGTTCTATATCTGATTCATGTAGTGCTCTATCAGGTGAACCTCAGGCAACCTTTTGGGTATTCATTTAAGAGTGCTCTAAAATAATGTTAATTATGTTAGTTAATGTCTTTTATATCTTTACCAAATTGTGTCCAAATTTGGATTTCTCATACCAAACAGACTTCTCAAGACTATTGAAGCATGCTTGCTTGCTTGTTTGCTCGCTTGCTATAATCAGGAAGTTCCAACTTTCTGCTATAATAATGTAGGCACCTTGTCTGATCCATATATTGGTGATCATGGCTCTCCATCTACATGTATACTTCTATCTCAGGTTATTTGCAACATGCTGACTCTATTGTTACCTGTCAGTCTACTGAATATGTTCATGTATGACATATTTTTATACTCCTGCCAAACGAAGTGTGAAGGGGGTATATACATGGAGGAATCAGCGTACAGTTGGTCGGGCGGTCGGTTGGTCAGTCCATTGCAAATCTTGCGGATCGAACTACTTACTCATTTTTCGAAAAATTCGAGCAATGCTCGTGAAATTCAGCACACACACATTGATCTTGGGATGAAGATGTGCAAGACCCACTGTTTTAATGTGTCCGAAGCTGCATTGTAACGGCATATTATTGCAATAAATCAGGGGAAAAGTAGTGCTGTAAATTGAGCACCATGTTCGGGTTCGGTTCGGTTCGGTTCGGCAGAGTTCAGCAATTTTTTTCCGAACTTTGATTTGGTTCGGGGTTCGGCAATATCTTTAAAAGGCTAGTAAAAAAAAAAAAGAAAAAGGCGTGCATCGTGGTCAGAATCCTTTTCATTTAACAGCAAATGGTAGTCACTGTTTCTTATAAATATATTTTGTATGACAAAAGAAAATAGTTACTGAATTTATTTCATGATTCTATGTTATTTATTTTCTTTTCTGAATGAAAGAGAAGGATTATTTTCATATTATACTGATTAATAGCAAAACAGAAAAAAAAATTAAAATGAAATAAAGGAGACGAATGAAAATTTAAAAAATTGTCAATAAAGCAGTGTTTTTTATTTAGTATTATGATCGATTATGATTGTTAATCGATTACAGTATTATTACGATCGATTACAATGTAAAGTATCTTTGGGCACATTTTCAAGCTCTTAACATGATTTTTTTGGGGAAAAACAACTAAAATTCATGGTGGCAAATATGAAATTTATCAGAATGAAAGAGATGAGACACAAGCAGAAAAAATATGAATTTCATGAAATCTTACACCAATAAATGTATGCATTAATTTTTGAATAAAGTCAGGTTGTATCTCCAATTAGGCATAATAAATTCAGGACAAGGTCCTCACTGAGGGCCTAATTAATGATCCTGCGTCAAAAACTGCCGAACTCTCAAACCAGGCCTTTGAATTTGGTTCGGTTCGGTCCTGTTCAGAAGTGCCATGTTTGGCAAACTTTTGTTCGGGTTGGTGCCGGCGGTCGGTAACAGCATCAAACTACTTCCTATTTTTCAAGCAATGCTCATGAAATTCGGCACACACATTGGTCTTGGGATGAAGATGTGCGATATATATTTTTTCAATGTGTCAGAAACTGCGTTGCCATGGTAATGGCATATTATTGCAATAAATTGGGAAAAATCTTGATATTTGAACTATATTGAATTTGCTCATTTTTCAAGCAATGCTCATGAAATTTCGCACACATATTGGTCTTGAGATGAAGATGTGCAAGACATATTTTTTTATTGTGTCGGGCCCGTGTTGCCATAGTGACGCAATATTATGGCAATAAATCTGGGAAAAATACTGCGAACCAAACTACATGTACTTCCTCATTGAGAGCAATGCTCATAAAGTTTTTGGCACACACATACAATGGGGATCACCTTTTAATAGTGATATTATTTTCAACACTGACTCTCCAGAGCTACTTCTCTTTCCCTCCATTTTCCAGTCAGTATCCTATTTTCTATGTATACCTTCTCTTTTTTATTATGCCTCCACCCACCATAGGTGGGTGTCAGAGGCATTATGTTTTCGGGTTGTCCGTCCGTCCGTCCGTCCGTCCATCCCATTTTCGTTCTTGCGATAACTCAAGAACCATTTGACGGATCAACTTCAAACTTGGCACATGTATGCATATGGGAGGGACAATGATCTGATTAGATTTTGGGGTCTCAAGGTCAAAGGTCAAAGGTCATAGAGGTCATTATGTACATAGAAATGGTCCGTTCTCGCGATAACTCAATAACCATTTGACGAATCAACTTCAGACTTGGCTCATGTATGTATATCGGAGGGACAATGATCTGATTAGATTTTGGGGTCTAAAGGTCAAAGGTCATAAAACTTGCTTGTTCTTGTGATAAATCAACAACTCTGTGACAGTTCAACTTCAAACTTGGCTCATGTATGCACATGGAAAGGGCAATTGTCTCATTAGATTTGGGGGTCACAAGGTCAAGGTCAAACATGTCATTGTATAAATGAAAATAAATCAAAATGAGTATCCCATATATTTCTGATTTGGCAATGGCGGAGGCGTAAATTTCGACCGCGCGCGGTCGAGGATTCATCTAGTTATGCCTGTTTTGTGGCTTCCAAACTGAAGTGTCTTTTCCATAGACTACCGAGGCTAATGAAGCAAGGCCATGCATTGCCCTCAATATCAGCGAACCGTTGTAAGACATCCATTTCATAACATTTTACTCTCCTACAACGGTCCTTTATCTTTGCATGCATGAATGTTCTTGTAAAGCTTCTGAGTGGTGATAAATAACTTCTTGACTATTTACTTTACTCCATGGTTTGATATCTGATATATATGATTTTGATGTTTATTCAGGCTTAACCCATGAAAATCTCAGCCAAAGAGAACTTGGGCTGGAGTGTTTAGAAAAATTGATGTTTAACTATTCATGGTTACATTTATATTGCAATATTGTTCAAATGATACTGTCATTTATGGGCAATTCCATGGGAACGGAATTACAAATTGAGATTTGTAGCTCACATTTTTAGAGTCTTTGTTCTGAGTTTGTACTCTCACTACTCTCCCTCCCTTCTCACCATTGAATACTCTGCAGATGTGCTCATTCTTTCACCTGAGCGCTTTTGTTTCAACAATTTTCTACTAACATTCATGATATTGTAGTTTATGTACATGTACCTTGGTAACGGAATCACCAGAAAATGTCACTTTAGTTTCATGTAGCAAAAAATGTCATGTAAAATTAAACGTGCATTATACCAATACTGACTGAGGCAGTGGAATTATTTCTTTTAGCTTCTTTTAATTTGAGGATTTGACTATTCAGAACTATGAAAGTGATTGTTTTTTACTATAAATCTGAAGTTAGCTTATTTTGTGCTTCCTATGTGGAATTGCCTATTGTGATTCATGTACAGTTTATATGATCAAGTTCAGTTCAATCCAATACAATAGTTTTACAGTAGTACCTTTAAAGGAGAATGCAACCCAGACATCAGTGTGCTTCCAGTGAATGAAGAAGAACAAGAAGAGTGAACAGTGAAAGTTTGAGGAAAATCCGACAATCTGTTCAAGAGTTATGAACTTTGAAAGTTTAAGTAAATCCTTATTGTGGGGATCCTTGATTTGGCAACTTTGCCGCCATCGGTGATGTCATCGTGGACAACTCTCCATTCATTTTGTACACAAAATTTAACATTTTCTTTATTTTCAAGAAAAATAAATATTCTTTTGATTTATTGTTTGAGTATGACATGGCTACAGCGTATATCAATTCTGCAAGCATTTTGGGAAGAATTATGTTGATTCCTGACTTGAAATTTCATATAAATCAATTTTTAAAAAAAATTATGTACAAAATGAATTGAGAGTTGTCCACAATGACATCACAGATGCTGGCAAAGTTGCCAACTCAAGGATCCACATAATAGGGAATTAGGGATTTACTGAAACTTTGAAAATTCATAACTCTTGAACAGATTGTCCGATTTTGCTCAAATTTTCACTGTTAACTCTTCTTGGTCATCTTTATTCACTAAGAGCACACAGATGCCTGGGTTGTATTCTCCTTTAAGCACAACGGTACATACAGGTGAGTTACCCTGGATGTGCAAGGTTAAACATGTAAGTTGGTAACACCCTTTAGTTTAATAGTTTGTGAACTCTCCAGACATTACCTACATGTACATGTACATGTAGCTGTGGCTAAAGGAAAGTGTACTGACCTTTACCAGCATGTAGATGGCATTAGCTCTAGGTCTGTATCAACACTGATGGGAAAGGAGACTTCCTTTGTGGTAGATCCCAACCAAATTTGTCTTCTAAGGTCTCTTCCTATCATAATAAACACAGGTACATGTAGGGCGATCCAAAGCTGGGGATGTTTCACAAAGATCGCACTTAAACCTAGTCAAACTTATATGTGATTTCCCTAAGTCCAACTTAATTAAAGGGGGTACCCAATGCTGAAACAATGTTAGCTCATTTAAAAGAGCATGATTTCATTAGCAGAAAATCATCTGCCTAAAGTTTTTTAAAAAGTCGTGTTGCCAAGGAAACCCCCAAATGTGGTAAGATTTCAGGGTATTTTTGACCCCTCAGCTGTGACCCAGTTTAAACTGGGTACCCACTTTTACGTCAAAATGACGTCAAAGTGGGTACCTTGTCGCGCACCTCTAGCAAAATGCGCGCAGGATATAATACAAATTGTACAGTCTAGCGCGCAGCACAACTGCAATGCGCGAAGCTGGGTACCCACTTTGACGTCATACCTCATACTCAAATTTTTTGGTCAACTCTTGAGTTTTTATGAGAAAATTAGCCAAAATGCATTGATTTTGATTGAAAATCATTAAATTGTTAATTTCATTTTTCTTAGAATTCTATTCTCGATCATATATCCAAAAAAAATTTACCATTGTGTAATCACTTTAAAGTCTGATTCGTTGGGTCATTCTTTTGGTAAAAGTTATGCATGATTTGGTCTTTATGCATGCATTTGGGCACTTAGGCGTGATTTTAAGTCAAACTTAAATCTTTTTTGAAACACCCCCATCATGAGTAAATATCATATCGTACGTAACTTCTTACCCAAAGAATGACTTCATGAAACAGACTTCGGCAGCCAACGTGAATCAGAGTTACACTACTGAAAGTTGGAACTAGCAAAATTGCAGGTAAGTGTGACTATTTAAGTCCAATCTTTGAGAAAGACACCCAGGTCTAGTTTCTGGCAGGTTATCACAATTTACAGTGTTTACATGTACATGTATATCATACGGTGGAGATAATTGCGTTCTTTGTTATTCAGCCTTATCCTATACATGTATATTGGCGAATGGGCATCATAGATGTAGTATTGCCAGAGGGGACTGTCAACCTTTTCCTGAATGTCAACAAATTTTCTAAGTGCATGAAGCAACCAAGCAAAGTGATGTGTAATGGTAGACCTGTGCATTTGATAGATTTTTCTTGCCTTCAAATAAACACAAGACAAAAAGTAATTTCCCCCGAAAAAAAATCTCTGTATTTTTTCAACCAGGAACCTTTGATGAAATCTGAATACAGATTCATGTAGCTACACTTCTCAGCTACATTTCCTGTAAAATTCAGGGCAAACCCTTCAGTCATGCTTCAGTGAACATGACCTAAATGCAAAATTGTCATTTTTTTACAGTTCACAAGTTTCATGCCATGACTTTGATGCAGTGATATCAGAACATACTTTAAGTTTTCTGCGTTTGAAGGCATGCAACATAAATTTTTATTCGTTACCTAACATACCAAATGAGTTGTCCACCAAATTTCATGCTTGAGTGAGCAAGAGATGAAAAAGGCAAAAACTGCTATTTTGACATCTTTTGCATGGAGAATTTGATCTAATACAGAGGAATTCATGTTTTGTAAGGGTGTTTGCAACTTTTGCAATTGACACTTATCAATTCACGGTTGAATGAACACATGATAAAAACAAAATATCACCATGTTGAAATTATCAAGTAATTATTTCCTTATTTTTGTGCACTAAAAGTCATATTAATCATATTTTCAGCATGTTTACATGACCGGTGTACACATATCAATGATCTCATGGCATTTAAGTATGTTCCGATATCATTGCATCAAAGTCATGGCATGAAGCTTGTGAACTTTAAAAAAATGACAACTTTGCATTTAGGTCGTGTTCACTGAAGCGTGACTGAAGGGTTTGCTCTGAATTTTACAGAAAATGTAGCTGAGAAGTGTAGCTAAATGAATCTGTGTTCAGATTTCATCAAAGGTTCCTTACTGAAAAAATACAGAGATATGTTTCAGGGGGGGGGGGTACTTACTTTTTGTGTTGTGTTTAGATGCAATGTAACTATGTAAGAAATTTCAAAGAGACCACTCTTGCTCATGCTGCCCAAATATTGGCAATTCTGTGCATCCAGGCACATTTTTGGTTGCTCCTGCGCCCTTCCAACTTTTTCCTTGATTTCTGGAAATCTTGACCTGCTCCCTAATCAGTAAGATTTAATAATAGTGCATACTGGAATTCAAAGATATGTGTACAAAGTTTTGTTTGATGAATGAAAAGTTGACAGAATGAAGCAGTGTCAGTGTAATGAGGGGATATCTCATCAGGTTATCACTTTTAATGACCGGTGGTATCTGGGACAGTCACAAAGTCCACATGTGTGAACAAACTTTGTTCACAATAATTTAGCATGTACACGTCTATATTTCTTTACAAGTACTGCTTTTTGGGGGGCTGTGACGAAATGTTCATCTTTCGCTGACCATGCCTTTGTTTAATCTGAAGTACATGTAGTGTTCATGATAAGTTTTAGGAACAGAAAAACTTTTTCATGAAATAGCAAAATATTACATGAATATTTCATGTATGTTAAATAACGCAGAGTCATTTGAATAGGATTCTAATGTAGACTGGATTTTAATGGACCTCTTTCTTTCACCAGTGTCCTTTGGCAAGATTTTAATCTCTTGAACACTTTCTTTGCTCAAGATAACTTGGGCTGGAGTCTATGGAAAATGTGTGTTATAATGCATGTACCAAAATCAGATCATGTCCATTGGGTTAATCTACATTTGCCACTCTTCACCCAGGTGTATTTAGGTCAGCTAGGCTAAGTTAGGCCAGGGTAATCCATGCTCATGTATTTTGTAGACTAACATAGATTTTGATTTTTTCTTTTTGGGGGGGGGGGGCTGGGCTGGGCTACATTCTATATGAGGATTACGGCCCCTTTTTCTGCAGTTCAGTTTGCTACCATTGCTCTGCTGCAGTCTGCTACTATTACTACTACCACTACTACTACTACTACTACTACTACTACTACTACTACTACTACTACCACCACCACTTCTACTACTATTGCTACTACTTCTACCACTTCTACTACTGCTACTACTACTACTGCATGTCTATTACTCCTACTTCCATAACTGCACATGTACTACCAATAAATCTACTATTACTACTACTACTACTACTACTACTACTACTACTACTACTACTACTACTACTACTACTACTACTGCTACTACGACTACTATTACTACTCCTACTACTACTTACTATTACTACTACTACGACTACTACTACTACTGCTACTACTACTGCTGCAACGACTACTACTACTACTACTACTGCTACTACTACTGCTACTACTACTACTAAGACTACTCTTACTACGACTACTACTACTACGACGACTACTACTACTACCTCTGCTACTACTATTACTACTACTACTACTACTACGACTATGTACATGAGTGTAATTTTCTTATTCTTTGACCGATTTTGCTCATTTCTTTTTTAAAATGCTATTCAAATTTATCTCCTTTTATTGAAACAGTGAAACTTCTAGGGTGGACTTACCCTTTAATTTATTTACTTTCAGTTAGTACCAAAACTTTTGCAAAATTTTACAAAGAAAAGTTCGGCACTGCAGGAGACTTATGTAATTAATTATTCATGTCAAATTGTCCAAAAGAACCATGCATTTGAATCACCTATTATTATTATGATGTTATTACTGTATAATATATGTACATGTATGTTTATACTTTTTTCTTGTGTAAGTTAATTTTGTAATCTCTCACAGACTTACTGAAAACCAGCCGTTTTAGCAGAAGTGAGTTCTTTTAATCGTGATAATGAATAATGTTTTAATTTTTTTTTTCTTTAATATGATTTCGTAATCTCTCACAGACTTGTTGAAGACCAACAGTTTTGGCGCAAGTGGGGGTTTTTGTTTACCGATGAATAAAAAGATAAATAGTTGGCAATAACCTCCAGCACTCGCATAGAAAAGGGTGACATACATGTATCTTCTGCAGTCATCTACTTTGATTTAACATTTAAACCAGTGTGCCCTATGAACATTTGATGCAGCTAGAGAAAAGATGAGTTCCAAGGGTGTTTTTTCCCTACAGTAGTCCCTTTACATGAATATGCTTCCTGTAATATTAGCCGTTTTGAGAGTCTCAAATTAGTAATTGAATATTGAATTGATAATGCAGTCAAGTTTAAATGAGAAGGAACAATGAAAATTATGAAATGTTATTTCTAGCATTTAATCATGATGATAGGTAAATTCCTAACTAAAAGGGATTCTGGGGATATACATGTATATAATTTTTTCTGAATTAGAGTTGAATGAACTGTAATATTCATTTTTAATTATTGAATAATTCTAAATAAGAGTTGAGAGTGTGAATGCATTATTATTTTTTACTTTATTCTCATCTTAGTGGCAAATCTGGGTCATTTTATCTTATCAAATTATGCTTTGAAACATTCGGTAGAAGTTTCTGCCACGATGACCCTGGCCTGGAAGTTAAAGGGGAAGTTCCAGATAGCATCAGTTTAGCATCAAGAAAAGCATATAAAATTGAGAGGCAATTGAATGAAAGTTAAGGGAATGTGATTAAGGGTAATTGTTTTGAAGTTTTAAATGTGCAGTCATTCAAATACAAATTTGCAACTCTAAAGACCGTGATTAAAAAGTTCTTTGCCACTTGTTTCGTGGAAGATTTTAAATAGCATGAATTCAACATGCATTTGAAACATCCATCACATGGCATTTCCTCAAACAGTTGAATCAATTAATTCTCTTCCCAGTATTCATTATCATATTAACAAAATTATTACAAATAGCAGCTTTGTTTGGTCAAATACATGTACTAATTTATCGGTTTATATTTGGCTACATGAAAATTGCTAGTTTCCCTTCCCTCCCTTCTTTCCTTTTTTGGCCCCTCCTAAAAATTTTTGTTATTTTTCCATTGTTTTTGAAAATGTAATTGATTTTAATCTGAGTACATCTGGAACAATAAGGTGACCAAAAAAAGTCATTAATACCATGCATTTTTAATGTGTTTTGTGCCTCTTAATTGCATTCATAAATCATAAATTATAATATCTTTTGAATGAAGAGGAAATTTGTATTAGACCAAATAATATGGTACAGGAAAAATATTGAATAACAGGAACTCCCTCCTTCTCAACTCGAAAATATCCGGACGAGAAATTAGGAATCAATTTGACCTGGCCTTACCTACAATCTTGGGAGCATACTTACAGTATACCTATAGGCTTAGTACATGTACAGTTGGGAGGTTGGGGGGGGGGGGGGTCTGTCGCCTGTCTATTTTATGGGCTGTGACATGGCCTACATGTACATGTACATGTATGTTTGTTTCCTTGGAAAAAAGTGGGCGTTTATTGTGACAAAAATCCAATATCATGGTACTTCCGGATCTTGCTGTATGACTGTCGATGTGACATCAACATATTCAAATAATTTGATATTTCATGGAGATTACAATTATTGTGATATTGGTGCTGATGATAAAAGAAAGATAAAGAAATACCTCATTTCTTCTGGAATCATCACCATTATATATGGTCATTCACCGTTATGTGATGTCACTGTGTGTATGTGTGTGTGTGTGTGTGTGTATATATGTATAACAGTATGTGCCATGAATGAATCATATTATACTAGTATACTCAACTGCATTTTTTGTTCATGACAACTACTCGCTCACACTGAGGACTAGTCTGCCTTGCAGACAATTTTCAAAAACAAGTTCCTTTTCTGCTCAAAGCTGGTTAGTGTGTGTGACAAATACCTGACAGTCAAAATTAATATTGAGAATAGCACATTCATAGGACCAAGTAAAATTGATTCCTACCTGTAATTCTTTGTTCACTCCTGCTTCCTTCTTCTGACCCACTTCTTTGTGTATGTGTTATTTGGTCCATTTGTTTGTTTATTTATTTATTTGTTTGTTTAGTTTGGTTTTGAAATGCACTAGAGAGGAATGTTGGAGTATCTACATTTAAACATCTTCATGAGTAGAAAGAGCACTTTAGCTCAGTTATGAGCCTCTGTACTGTAGACTGTAGGGTCTCAAATACAGTATGAAGATATGATTTAGGCCCCCCCCCAAAAAAAAAAAAAAAAAAAAAAAAAAAAAAATTATTATGTTGCCCTCACATGCACAAAATTTGAAAATTGGGTTGGTCCGTCGATTTTTTATTTTATTTTTTTTACCAACATAAATAAAACTTGTCTTTCTTATTTAAAATTGACAGAAGTGAGTCACCACTGTGCTATTTTTGTGGTAAATACCCTGAAACTTTAAAACATATTTTTTGTGAATGTGAAAAGGTCTTATCATTTAGAAAGAAGCTCACAGACTACATTGATAGTATTATTCATGAAACAACAGTATATCCTGATATCAGTTTCATTTTTGGTTTTGATATTGGTGGCAAACATGATATGTGTATTAATTTCTTATTTTTATGTCTTAAATTCTATATTATGAGATGCAAGTTTCAAGAAATTGATTTAAACTTTCAGGCTTTTATAACCTTTGTCAAAGTAAAACACAAAACAGAGTACTGTATAGCTGAAAAGAATAATAAGTTGGCACTGCATTTCAAGAAGTGGTCCTTTAATATAGATTAATGCTTATCCCTTACAAAATTATTGTTTTCTCCATATTCTGGAATCTGGATGCCTTTATATATTTATTATTTATTGATTAATTTATTTACTTATTTATTTATTTTTTATCTTTTTGCTACTGAGAGAATTGTGTTTGTCTTGTGTATGTGTCGTCTTGTCATCAGTTGTGTAGATATTTTGTATAGATATTTTAAGTACAATAGTTATGAAGTTTTGTTGTTATTGTATATATTATTTTGTTTTACAATAAAAAACATAAATTAAAAAAAAAAACATAAATAAAACTTGACATATGGACAATTCTATCATGGACAACCGCCACCCTTGTTTGGTAACTATATGAAGTTATTGATTTTTTTATTCCCTTCAAGATATAAGGAAAGGAGTCATTGGTTTTAAAGAAAACCCCAACAACAACATAGAACAAATTGGCAAATCAATTGAAAGATTCAGATATAAAAGGGGTCTGAAGTGCAGAAAGTTTAGCATTTGACAGAATTGCCCATATGAAGACTACATTTAAATGTATAGCTTTCGCTTACGTTGACTAACTGGCATGGCCCCTGAGGGCCGGTCGCAACGAACACGTTGATGAGTTCATACTCTTCATTGTTGGCATAATTTTTAAAGACTGTCTAAAAATCTGTAGTTAGACTTAGTGTCGAAACTTTACGGAAAATAGAGACAGCATACGTATTCTCCATTTTGTGCATACTACCCCACTGGACTGTACAGTAACTGTTATGCATGCGAGCGAGCGCGAGCCAACACTCATGTGTAATGCATGCATGTGCAGTTGTGTGACATGAGAGAGTTGAGTTTTCCGATATTTTTTATGAGTTTCTATAAATGGGGAAAACGTGGGCAGAACACAGTCAAAATGCATATAAAGTGTTTTTTTAAGCCATTGAATACAAATATTAGCAAATTCTTCGCCTAAATTTGACATTTTCTCACAAAAACAGTGCGTTTGTATATTTTGCGTCTGCTGAAAAAAAAACAGACCCTATTTTTACGCATTTTACAGTCGGTCGCGTGAGGGCAGCATAACATTTTTTTTTTTTTTTTTGCCTTGTGTTGATAGTGAGTCTATCAACCCAGTTACATTTTGGGGTAATTATATAACATGAAATGAAATGGACCCCCCCCCAATCCTCAATCATCTTTATTTTATGAAATTTAGATTAGTTGAATGAAGAGTCAGTAGTATCAAATACATGTACATTTGTGGTACATGCCGACGGTGCCTATGTTTAATTTACATTCAGGAAATCTGTAAAAGGGTCTAGATGGGAGAGACTATCAATACCCAGTTAATCTGATACTGCATAAGTGTAGTGTGTGCGTCATAGCTGCATTCACCTCTTTCCATGGAAAACGCTGTTTGACATTGCAACTACGTACTCTTAGCCCGTACTGTGTGGGGGTAGGGCGGTCAACTGTGTCTGTGTCTATGTCTGTGTCTGGAAAAGAAATAGAACAAGTAAAAGACTATGTTCTCACTATCTGTTTTGTGGACTTTTCTGGAAGATCCTGGATGTCACTTGTGATTTCATTCAGAGTTGGTTCTGTACGCTCCAGTGAACATATTGTCTGTCCTTTTGTGCTTGTTGTTCATAAATTCTGTGCAATACCGAGCGGGATTCAGTGGTAAATGGACTCTGTATCCTATATCCTGGACCGTTGTTGTGTACATGTATTCCACTGGTGCATTTCAGATGAGGAGTGTACTGCATACAGTGCACGGTGATGTACAACATTTTTAATTACATACATGTATATCGGTTTTAATACTGAAGAGGATTGTTAAGTTGGGATTACTTCACACACATGTAAGTTATCACCTGTATTGAATATAATTGAGTATGTTTAGTATGTTACATGTAACCTTAGCTACATATACATGTACATGTACATGTACATGTACCTACATACATGTATAACTACAGGCTTACATGTATGTTCTGTATGTGTAACTTATTGCATCTAATCTGCACAGTATTTAAAAGATTTACTATTAAAGACATTGGTTGACATTGTTATGAGTTTTTAAAATCTAATTTTGTTTCTTGAAAGTGGAATAAACATAAGGGTTATAGTGTAAAAATACCAGTCTGAAAGTTTCAAAGTATAATATCCACAGGAAGTATTTTTGAATATTAGAAATGTGAACCAATGTTTTAAAATATATACGAGGGTCGTTTGCACGAACTAGACGTAAGGAGTGCGCATGCGTGCATGGCTCACCGGACCGTACTGTGTGCATTGGCGTATCACACGGCGGGAGTCAGATGATGGTATTTTTTAATTCGAGCAAAACGGTCCACTTATTTATTGTCTCTCGAGACGAAAATTAATAAAAATCACGGTTTATGTCTAACTTACAGTTTTTCATTCCAAATTATGGTTGATTTCAGGGTTTTTTAGTACAAATACAAGTGCTCATACACATGTTTCATCTTAGTTTGATAATTTTTTAAAATCAGCTGAGCAGTTTGCCAATGCCTTTAATATTATTTCATCTCTATTTCTCAATGAACTTTCTATCAAATCATGCTTTTTGCTTCTTTTTCTTTTAAAGGGGGTACCCAAAGCTGAGACAATATTAGCTCATTTGAAAGAGCATGATTTTATTAGCAGAAAATCATCTGCCTAAAGTTTTTTAAAAAGTCGTGTTGCCAAGGAAACCCCCAAATGTGGTAAGATTGCAGGATATTTTTGACCCCTCAGCTGTGACCCAGTTTCAACTGGGTACCCACTTTGACGTCAAAATGACGTCAAAGTGGGTACCTTGTCGCGCACTTCTAGCAAAATGCGCGCAAGGTATAATACATGTTGTACAGTCTAGCGCGTAGCACAACTGCAATGCGCGAAGCTGGGTACCCACTTTTACGTCATACCTCATACTCAATTTTGGGGGGGTCAGCTCATAACTTTTCATTAAAAAATTAGCCATAATGCATAGATTTCGACTGAAAATCATCATATTTTAAATATCATTCTTCTTAGAATTCTATTCTCGATCATATATCAAAATTTTGTTTACCATTGTGTAATCACTTTAAGCATTGTATTGTTTGCAATACTAGAAACATGTATTTTACTACACGTATATTTTTACCTATCATACAATAAGGAACTTTTTTCCTTCATGTTTATTACAGCATATATTTGGCTTATGACAATAACAGACTTGTAGGCCAACATATATTGCACATACACATGTACAGCACTACAGCTGGGCTTGAACTTGAATTTTATTTTGGTCTGTACTACTAGTTACAGAATTCAAATGTAGTTTTCTGTACAGCATTATAAATTACACGTGGCAGTCATAAAATGTACTCATATTATACATGTAAATACTTTGGTCAGTCATGTTTTTCGATTTAGCCTTTGGCCTGATAGGTAAACAGACATCGTTCCATTGGTATGATTTTTGTAAAGAATGAAAAACAAACCTCACTGCAAAGAAGTACATGTATTGTACAATATATGTACTGTAATTAAATTAGACATATGACATATCTGGCATATACATGTACAGTATATATAATTGGCAAATTGGGAAATTGGCCAGAAGTTGCCCAAACTAGTACTTACAGAGCCAATACATGTGTTGGGAGTATCATGCATTTATTGTCTCAAAACAGAGGTTGAATGTTCTGTGTACATCTAACTGTATTTCCTGTAAATTACTGGTGTACATGTACATGTACAGGTAAGCAAGATCACAAATCAAACAAAATCTGAAAATTTCAATTAAATATGTTGATTAAGATCCAGTTGAAGGAATGGTATGGAAATAAGATATTTTATCATCTTACAGTGCAAAAAAGCAAATATTTTCTTGCAATTTTGGTGATTATTGTGGTAATCTAACTTGGAGGTTGATTGCCACAAGAAATTTTATACATAACCCAACATACAAATACTTCTCTGTGTGTCTAGATTTTAATAACTCAGCCACATTTACATGCATGTACATATAAATGTACAAGGCAAAACTTTTTTCCCAAACCTTGGATACAGGTACCCGATATGAAAGTGACATGCACTTGTATTAGAGTGAAATCATAATAGAGATCATGGGGGAAAGAAATAACGTATTACATAATGCTTGAATGCTAAATTCATTTGATATTGAATAAACAGTTGAATGTGATCATTCATCACAACTTAAACATTCACAAGACATTTAACAGTAAATTATTAATTATCAAACGCAGTCTAAACTAATATTTTGTGCATCCCCCCCCCCCTGCCCCTTGCATGTGGTGCAGGCATTGATATCTATTTGAAGGACTTAATGGTATGCACGTATTTACAATAGTTTATCAACATACAGTTTATATTGTTAGATGTATGTGTAAAATGTACACTCAAGTATTTTTCATTTTGCCCAAGTCTGAGTGAATAACATGCTTTCATACTTTTGTGATGAAATTCACAACAGTATTAAACAAGGATGACATGGCACATAAGACATAATCGATGTCCTTGTGAGTTAAACATCAAGGACACTTTGTCCAAAATCTAGCACCTCCATTTTGGAATTTAAGATAAGATAAAAATTATGAATCCTAATGAGTGAAGTAAAGAGATAAACGCACTCCAATATTGCACAGAGATGGTACGTGTGTAGAAGAATGAAAGAAAACTACATGTAATCTCTACCTATTTGCACATTTCCCATGGCTACATGTTTGATGTGCGAAGTTCAACCATTTTATAGGTTCATAGGTGCTTGGGAGGCACTATCTGCAGTGGTTTATAAGCATTTGGAAGATATGCGGGTATACTGTACGTTATAATTTTATTTTAATCACAGCAAGAATATGAACTTCAAAATAGTTTTTAGGTGCTTGATTTTTAGGTCTACGGTACATGTATATCGAAATGGATGAAAGGAGAAAAAATGGCAGGGGTATAGGCAGTCCCCCGCCGTCTCTCTTCTCAAAAGAGCCACCCCTGTATTAAAATCAGTATTTACCCATTGTGAATTCATAAATACCGTAGCTGATTTTACTTAGCTCAAAGTAGCTCTTGAAGTTTTTATTTTGGTTTTTTTTTCATCTCGGCCTACAGACGTCATTATATTTGACTTGGGTATTATGAATGCATTTTCATGCGACAAAAAAGCTGAACATGCTTAATAACGGAACGGCCTTGTTCTGTAATTAGTGATGAGATGGTGTGAAATTGTTCAATTTCCTTTGCTAAATTGTGTTGCCTGCAGAGAAACGTTTTGCAGGTCGGAATGAAAGAGATTAACACCTCCTTTCTTACCCTCTGTATAGTCTTAAATAGGTTTAGGTTAGAGACTAGAGAGCCCCTCCCCCCCCCCTGCCAAATCTTACCCCTAGTGAGAATGTACTGGTTTGAAGGGTGAGATGGGGTGGATTCAAACCAAACTTAAAGGGGGTACCCAATGCTGAAACAATGTTAGCTCATTTAAAAGAGCATGATTTTATTAGCAGAAAATCATCTGCCTAAAGTTTTTTTAAAAGTCGTGTTGCCAAGGAAACCCCCAAATGTGGTAAGATTTCAGGATATTTTTGACCCCTCAGCTGTGACCCAGTTTCAAATGGGTACCCAATTTGACGTCAAAATGACGTCAAAGTGGGTACCTTGTCGCGCACTTCTAGCAAAATGCGCGCAAGGTATAATACATATTGTACAGTCTAGCGCGCAGCACAACTGCAATGCGCGAAGCTGGGTACCCACTTTTAGGTCATACCTCATACTCAAATTTTTTGGTCAACTCTTGACTTTTTACGAGAAAATTATCCAAAATGCATTGATTTCAATTGAAAATCATCAAATTTTCAATGTTATTCTTCTTAGAATTCTATTCTCGATCATATATCAAAAAAAAATTTACCATTGTGTAATCACTTTAATAGAAAGTGATGGTGTACAGTAGCTGATGTAGTTTGTATTATATTTGTACTCAAAGGATCAGGAGTCTTGTCTTTCTTAAAGTCTAATGTGTTCTTATGGCAATGGGGAGGGGTTCCTCTTTTTGTTTTTGTTTTTTTTCAAAAGCTACATGCTCTTGCGTACCTTCACATGTAAAAATAATAGTGGAAGCGATTAGATGCAGGTGAGATGAAAGATGGTATTCAGGCTATGCTGAGAGGACTAATCATCGTTTAAATCAAGGAGGAAAAGAAAATCATTGATAGTTAGGGAATAAAACACCTGCATCGCCTCAGAATCGAAAAACAGCTCTTGGCTAATAATTGATGCACAAACTTCATATTGAGCACCTGCTCTTCTGTTAATATTTCTAAGATTTGTTTGCAGAACATGGTTTCCTTCAAATGTACATGTAGATAGCACTGATGTGCCTTGTGACACTCTTATTCCTCATATGCAAAAGTCAAAATTTGTATTTGTCATTGAGATCCTTTGTTGTAGAGCTTATGACTTTCAGGTAACATCTTGTTAAATGATGTTTTCTAATTGCTTGGCTGATACACTTAATTTACATTTGAATATAATCTCTCTATCCATCTTTTTTTTTTTTCTTTCTGCAGGCCACTTGCAAAAAGGGGCACTTTCTGGAAAGAAGCATCGAGGAGTTGCACCTGAATAGAGAGATAGTCATCTCACTCTAAGGCCATTGGAGACGTCAGAATTTTGTCGTACATGTACATTGTTTCATCTCTTTCTGTGAGAGTGGGTGCACCTTTTTATTCCTATCAGAGCCATTTATCGGTGCTCATCAGGAGAGGAGTATCCACCCCCCCCCCCCTCCATTTCCCTCGAGGCGAAGAGAAGGAGGAGGCAGTATAGGAGGGGATAGTAAATTGTCTTCATGGGATGCGAAACCTGCTACAATTACACTCTGCCCATGTTGGGAAGTTGACCAAGCAATCGAGTTTGAAGAGGGATGGGTGGAACACCAGAGGAGATGATCATGTGACTTTATTTTGATCAGGTGACAGTTTGTAGAGGTTGAGGAAGGTGTTCTGTGAAACAAATTAATTAACATTTGTTCTGCTTTGAAATAAGATGTTTTTTCATGCATGCAAGCAAGCAGTGAAGCAAACATTTTGAGTTTTTAAAAAGATCACAAACCTTCATGAGGTTACACTCATGCAACTAACAATGAAATCTGCAGATATGGACACCCGATCAGTACAATCTGGAGGCTCTCAGGCCAACAGTATAGACTCCACCGTCTCCAAGCATCGAAAGCAAGGGGGCGGATTTTTCCGCTTCTGGTCGGGGCGGTCCAAGCCTCGCAAAAGCAGCACGGACTCGGACCATAGCGGACTGGGCACGCCACGGAGCACACGACAGGTCGGTCGTTCACGTAGCGCTGCTGCTTATATAAATAGCACCTCGAAGAAGGGACCCGGCACGATGGAGTGCCCCCTGTGCCTGATGGAACGACCCAAGGAACAGTTCCCGGAGATCATCACATGTGACCATCGTTCATGTCGGGAGTGCTTACGACAGTACCTGAAGATTGAAATCACAGAGAGCCGAGTGAACATAGCATGTCCGGAATGTGCTGAGCCTCTCCACCCGAATGACATTAAACTCGTTTTACAAGACAGTGCTCTTATGAATAAATATGAGGAGTTCACTTTACGGAGGCTGCTCATGATGGACCCTGACTGTCGATGGTGCCCGGCGCCAGACTGCGGGTAAGTGATTTCTCCATAAAGTACCCTAAGTACATGATGTAGGCTACAGACGAGATTGAGGGCAACATTAGAGGCAATTTATGTTGGTGCCTGCTTGCAATTGGAAGGACAATTTCGGAGGGATTGAGAAGTCTGTAACTTCATAAACATGCAGGAATGCCAGACAAACATTTTGTATTATTGACCAGTCAGCCTACTTTAATTAACTGTATGCTTTCCCTTTATCTCTCTTGTGCTTTCTTTCCATGCTCCCCTCCCTCTCTCTCTCTCTCTCTCTCTCTCTCTCTCTCTCTATCATTCACCTTCTGTCTCTCCGTGTTTTTAGTGGTTTCCTCCTTTCTTATGATTTTTTATATGAAAGTTGTCCTTCCACAAATCTAAAATTCTTGTCCTCTGTCCTTCCTCTGGACTATGTCTGCCCAATACATGTACATGTACCAGTCTTGCCCTCAGTAATATCACTTGCACTCTCCACATGGACAGATAACTGAATGATCTACACATGATGGCCAGGAAACCAAATGAGTTTTTGCCCCTTTTTAGGTCATTTCATATTCAAGCAACACCTGATACCTTTCTAGTTTCTACATGTACATATACAGTATGTTTACACTGTACGTGTCGCTCAATATGTTAAACAGTCCATATGCGATTCATCATGGTAAATTGCACAGTGTTCATATATTCAGAATTGATCTATACACTGATTAGAAATGCATGAATAATATATGGAATGGTACATGTATATGATTAGATTTTTTTTATTACTGCACATACTGTAGTGGTTCCCAATTGCACAGTGTTCATATATTCAGAATTGATCTATACACTGATTAGAAATGCATGAATGATATATGGAATGGTACATGAATATGATTAGATTTTTTTTATTACTGCACATATACTGTAGTGGTTCCCATCTCTTTGAAGCTGCATGAGAAATATGATGGATACGTTTGTTAATAGCATGAAATGTTTTTGTACAGCAGGGAGATGGGAGTTTTACAGTGTACATGTATGTACATACACTTGTAGAGAGGAAGAGCATCTGAAAAGTTATAAATTATTAATGAGTTTTAAAAGATTTCTAATACTCCTACAGGTACTCCCACACCATGTAATAGAGCTGTACATGTATTTACCTTCTGATATGTGTGTTCAAATCTTGTACATGTATGCTCTTTTTATCTCTATTTCATTAATATCCCTGTTGATATTTTCCTCCTACTCCTCCTCTTCCTTCTCTTTATGATTATTCTCCCCCTCCTCTTCTCTTCCTCCTCCTTCTCTTTCTCCTCTTCCTTCTCCTCTTCCTTCTCCTTGTCCTCCTCCTCTTCCTCCCTTTCCTCTTATCGCAATTTTTCCCCTTTTCCCTTGGTCAAGCAAAAATCATTCACACAAATGTACACTACATGTACTACATGTGTATTTTTTTTGGGGGGGTGGGGTTGACTTATTTCAGTGTACATGTATTTTGCTTTAATTGAGGTTTGGGGTTATCATGAAAGTGAATGAATAATTTAGCAAATATAGAGTGTACATAAAGAAGAGCAATTCTTGTTTGCTATTTCACTCTCGATTTTGATGTACGATTACACATACATTGTACTTTCATTTTATGATCATTAAACTTTGAGGTTACCTTGAGGAGAGTTTGATCCAGTTCTTCTTGCAATCAAATGCTGAAGAATATTCCTTTCAAATTTATCAGCGAAAATTTGTTTACCATGCTGAAAATCATGAAAAATTGCACTTTGGGCAATGGTTTCTGTGCTGTGAGATATTTTTTCTTCCAAAGTGAAATGACTGTTTTCACTCAAGATGGAATTTAGCATAAATAAGCTGATGTCAGCTTAGCATTTTTTTTAAGGTAACTTCAAAAAAATCTACACTTCATAAGAATCTCAGAATGTCCTATAAGAGTTATGTTGAGATTTCATGAATCTATGATTTAGAATGAACTTCTAGAATATCTCTCACGTTCTTTTCCTCCATTTTATCTTCCTGTGTAGATTCGCTGTTATAGCCACTGGTTGTGCAAACTGCCCTCAGTTGTCCTGCCAGCGCCAGGGCTGCGGAACCAGTTTCTGCTACCACTGCAAGCAGATTTGGCACCCGAACCAAACGTGCGATGCCGCCAGACAGCAGCGTCTAGGAATTATTCGAAAAACATCGCTGAGTTACAGCCAAGGATCATCATCACGTGAGTACTTAATACCGTTAGCTACTGAATGCTTTAAGTACCATAGGTTTGACACAGAAACCAACTGGTTTTTATAGGGGAGTGGTTGTGGCCTATACAAGCCCTATCTAAAATCCTTTAACCCATTCATGACAGGAATTATTCAAAGCCTAATTTGATCAGCTTTTATTCTTCAAATTGGCAACACCAACATTTTCATTTTATTGCTACATTTTATTTATAAAACGTCATGTATCAGAAATGAATATAAATTGACAGAAATTATGATAAGTCAAAAAGTTGCCAATTTGCAGGGGAAAATGGTGATTTTAAACTTTCTATCACATTGCCAATTTAAGGATTTTAATGCTTATTTTCCTTTTAAAAGATTTCAGCATCAAACAATGAATACTGATGCAACCAAAATGGGTACAGTTTGTGTAGAATTTTTTGCTCTTTCTGCACATGTATTTGGTATGATTTCTAGAGCTTTGCATCAAAAGATAGTAGGTCAAACCACAAAATGTGGACCTCTGTCACGAATGGGTTAATAAAGGCTTTAAATGAGTTTGAGATACATGTATATTTTCCAAAGCAGTTTAATACTCTCCTCATTTAATGTGACCTGATACATTATCAGTCCATGATGTCTCGAGCGGAAAGATAATGTGGAAGTTAAAATGTTTATAATTTTTTCCCTGTAAGTTGAATTTGAAGGTGAAGGTATGTTGAACATTTGAGGAAATTGTTGTTTGATAGTACAGAAATTAAAATGATCAAAATTTCAACATTGCCTCTGTTTTTCAATTCTTACAGAAAGAGATCTATATAAAGTACTTCATGTGCCATTTCCTTACTTAAAATTATTCCTTTCTTTTGTTCTTCGGCCAAATACAGAGGATCAGATCAAACAGTGCCCTCGTTGTACAGCGTTGATCATCAAGCTGGATGATGGCTCATGTAATCACATGACTTGTGCCGTCTGCGGCGCCGAGTTCTGTTGGTTGTGTATGAAGGAGATCTCAGATCTCCATTATCTTAGGTAAGAAGACACGAATGATAAATTACCCTTAAGGCTTGTTCAGATATACAGTGGCAAACCCCCACATCTTACATTGAGTGTTCACATATAGCACAGTGGACTGTGCCATTTGTGATAATGAGATGCTCAAATAAACACATCAACACTCAAATTAAAAGAGAGTTTTGCCAGAAGTTGCGTAGAAAAACAACTCATGATGACATTTTTTGCAATAACTGTATAAGAATTCACTTTTTTGCCACCAGGAGGCAAAAGTATCCTATTTTGGCTCGGAATTTTTCTTGTTTTCCTCCTCAAACCATTCACAACCGCAGAGATTTACCGCGGTGGTTTACCGCTTCATATGTGAACAAACCTTGAATCCTTTCCTCTCCAGGATAGGTGGATACCGTAATTAACGTTGTATAAACCGCACTTTTTTCCCCGCGGGGAAGAGTGAAAAGTCGGGGTTGCGGTTAATACACAATGACAGGTCTGGGCCAGAATTCGCCAGGAATAACAAGAGTCAGTCATCCATACAGACAAGTTATTTAGCGGGTATAAGGTCCCGGTAACGTTCGGCAAGTAAGAACTTACAGTTTACAGAAGTTTACAGGTTGAAATTCTTGTTTTGAAAAGTTCATTTCACGTTGCAATTAGCAGCATGATATTTCCTGTGCCGACACTCACGAGAGTGTGGACTGTTGTGTGCATGGTGCGTCGTGTATCTTGCAAGGGAATTCAACTTGCATGGACATGTCCCTCACGCAGCCACGGACTTTCAAAATGTCTCATGACTAAAATGACGTCATCTGACAAAAGCCCAGCCTCGTCTGCATTGCCAAAAAGCAATGCCAGCTACGAGCGTTGCGTCTGGGATGCGTGTGTCTTGCAAGGGAATTCAACTTGCATGGACATGTCCTTGCGCATCCGGGGACTTTCATAATGTCTCATGACTAAAATGACGTCATCTGACAAAAGCCCAGCCTCGTCTGCATTGCCAAAAAGCAATGCCAGCTACGAGCGTTGCGTCTGGGATGCGTGTGTCTTGCAAGGGAATTCAACTTGCATGGACATGTCCTTGCGCATCCGGGGACTTTCATAATGTCTCATGACTAAAATGTCGTCATCTGACAAAAGCCCAGCCTCGTCTGCATTGCCAAAAAGCAATGCCATCGACGAGCCTTGCATCTGGGATGCGTGTGTCTTGCAAGGGAATTCAACGTTCCACTTACGCATCCGGGGACCTTCAAAATGTCACATGACTAAAGCTTCGTCACCTGACTAAAGCTTTGTCACCTGATTAAAGCCAGCCTCGTCTGCATTGCAAAAGTACAGTGCGTGCGAGATGAGCATCATCGGTGTATCATACATAATGCATGTGTTTGAGTGTGTATAGATCGCCAACTATAACGGGATTCGGTGGCTATATGATGGTGGAAAGTTGGATATAAGAGCAGCTGTCGCCGGGACAATCGGAATGTGGATTGAACTACTCTTCCTTTTCTTTTTTAAACTGGTATTTAGTTTACTGAATCCTTTCATTTCATGTCTGATTTTCCATTCTGTTTGGAAATACGAAATGTTGTTCAGAGTGAGAGAAGAAGGGTTTATGTGTGTATTTTTTTTTTTTCACCAGAGGGGGTCCAAAATTGGGGGTGCGGTTAATACACGTGTGCGGTTTATAGAACGTTAATTACGGTAGTTTTCTTTTTGGTAGTGCTATTGATCAAATGGACCTTCCATGAAAACTAGTAATGAGCATAACTTCAAGCCTTTATGATGAGAGCAGGGCTTGACCATAGTAAGCACCCTGAACACATAGGCACCCTTGAAGGTTAGTCTAGCTCTAACCCTCTGGAACCTCCACAATTTCAAAAGTGTACCATGGGACTCGAACATAAAAGAACATGTGAGTTACTATGCAGAGCCACGATGACAAATATTTGTGATTTGTGAAAAGCCCTAGCTTAACACTTACAGTGCCGATGTCACATATATGTGACAAAGAGTCTTTACATTTTTAATCGACCATTGCTCCATTTAGAAAGATGTATGGGTGATGAAATTATGTCAAAGTTTAGAGGATAAATCTAGTATTTTAAATATCTATTAGTCACTATATGCTACCATAGAATTTGTTTTAGAAAGCTGCAGATTTCAGAAAGGATCCATTCTCACTTTAGCATAAAATAATAGCAAACAAATGAGAAACAAAAACCTAAAGGTCAAAAGGGAAGCATTCAAAATGATTTGGTTAAATGTTAGTTATTTTACCTGACTGCTAAGAAAGCATATGTATGCTTGTTAGTAAGTAACCAGGGGACTGACGGCTTTAAGTCCCCTCCGAAAGACTTGGTAATGAGGATTAATACCTTACCAAAGGGCATTAGCGCATCAACCTGGTTTCGAACCCGGGTACTCCCGGTTACGAGACCACTGCTCTACCACTGAGCCGCAGCGCCTCCTCATATGAGAGAACTACATCATTATTTCCTATGTAAAGGTAACAGCCCACATTTGCAAGTGGCACCCAATCTGCGCAAAAGTTTTACTTTAGATTGCTTGAAGCCACAGAAAACACTTGTCTAGTTTTAGATCCCAGTACATTCCAGTTTAGGATTGAGAAGGAAATATTCAACACAAATTTTCTTTTATTTGCTTTGTTTTGTAAAGGCATCTTCCTGATGATTTAAGAGTACAACCATTCATTTTTCACTTATTCTTTGGAATATGTAACTTTGATAAATAAATATAAATTTACATTTAAATATATATATATCTGTCATTTAAAATTGAAATTGGCTTATTTCTCTTTAAATTCTGAAACAATGTTGTGCATATGTGGGCTACTGCCTTTAATTTCCAATGAAAGAACAAACTTGTGTCAATGACATATTGTAGGGTTCCTACCATACCTGTAGCTGCTATTGCTATGGTATCTTTGTTACTCCATGAGGTAAAGTTATGCTTGGGCTCAGTCAAATTACAATGAAAAGAATTTTGTTCATTTGAACGATTTACCTAGGTAGGAGCAGCAATGCATGGTAATAAGCCTTGCATGGAATTGCTCACTTTAATCAAATGCAAATAACCTGAACAATGAATTAATGTACAAGGCCATTGTTACTGCTGTTATTCATAATGGAGAACCATAATGGAGAACCAATATACATCAATATATTTTCAACAGTCGATGTACAGGAGTGGTTTATTTTTTATTTTTATTTTTTTTTCATGTAGGATTTGTTTAGGGGTGTTATTTTTACTTACACAGAATTCCCATTTCCTAAAGTCTTATCATTAATCTCTCTCAGAGTCATCGCTGTGGAAGCTTCATGTAGAGTACTGAAAGGCTGTTCTTATCCAAATACATATTATCTGGGATCAGTCCAGAAATTTCTTTGTTTGTTCTGCCAAATTGTGCAAAGTCATCAGCAGTGACTTGTCATCAGTACTCCTGGTTATTCAAACTGGAATGAATCATTAGAAGAAAGCAATCGCAGTATCTTAACGTTTTGTGGGAATGTGTCATGATGATGATGTGGGATGTTGGGGCTTGGAAGTTGCAGAGCCATGTATAATTCATCTATTTTGAGCTAGAGAAGCGTTAACTCACATCATTTTGTACAGAGCTAATGCCCTTTTGGCTCCAAACAGGCAATATGTACATATAATCATGGGCATTTGAAAATGATTAAATGGGAAAAGTGTATGGGGTATTGCATAGTGAATCATGATCATTAACTTTAAACAGGTCATGATGCTTCTCTAGAATAAGTATCGTGTACACTATATGTAATCACGGGTGTTTGAAAATAATGGATACAAAGAATTGCACGAATGTAGTGCTGCAGTGTGAATCTTGACATGTTTACTTACAAAACAGGACACAATGCTTCTCAAGAGTATCAGAGTATAATGCACATGTAGTCTTTGGTGTTTTAAAATGATGGCTACAGATAATCATGTGGATGAAGTATTGGATAGTGAATCATGATCTTTCACTAGGTCAAAATGCTTCTACTCAAAAATTGGCAAAGAAAAAAAGAAAGATAAATAGACTGATGTGGTATCAGTGAAACAAAATGCCAGAGGATATCAAGGATTACATATGTCATAAGTCCTGCGATCCCTTATCAATGTCGTCATCATGTGCTGGCTGTAGTAGTTTCAAGATGTTACATGATCTTGGGAAGATGGCGAAGTTTGATGCAGAGCTTTGCAGAGATTTGTGACCTGAAAGCCTTTTATCCCTGTATGCTGAGATAGTATGGATTGGAAGGGAATATTTGTAAGCCTTGGTTCTTGTTTGTTTCCCCCCAATGTTGTCCTTCTGTTTCTTCCTTCCTCACTCTCTTGCTTTATCTCTTTCTCCTGCTCTCTTACCCCTCCCTTTTCTCTCTCTCTCTCTCTCTCTCTCTCTCTCTGTCTCTCTCTCTCTCTCTGTCTCTCTCTGTCTCTCTCTGTCTCTCTCTCTATGTCTTTTCCTTTCTCCCTTTCTCTTTCCCTTTCTCTTTCTCTTCTCACTTTCTTCCTCTTTAGATTTTGTCTCTCTTTTCATTTCTGTATTTCCTTTCTCTATCTCACTTGATTATTTATATCATTTAGTCTTCATGGAAAATAACTTTGAATTTCAAGTTTGTCTCCCCCCCCCCTTCCCTTTTGAAGTTCTTGTCTGTATCTCTCCCTGTATCTCATTCATTTACTTTTCTGTCTTCTGAAAGCGAATGTTATTGTTCTGTCAAACAGAATTGTTATTATTTTCTTGCCTAGTGTTTTCTTTCTCTTTTTCTGTTTCTAAAAAAAAGCCTAATACTTTCGCTGTCGCACGCAAGGCTGATTAAAGGCCTAGTACTTGAGCATGATTTTTGTTTAATATTCACATTTTCTCTTTTTTGACAAGTCCTTTACTCCTGTCAATACATAGATAGGCAATATTGCCATAGATGAATAATGTACTAGTACAGGGACTTCTCATTACAAAAGGGTATACCAGTACTGTGGTCTACTGAATTCAGTAACTCCCATTCACTTTATACAGGAGGCCAGTCAGATCTAGTAGGCTGTGGGTTAAATGGTAAATTTGTAGTTGAGGAATTTAGGGTGTGATCGGACCTAGTTATCAATAGCTTGATATCTCTTTCATTGAAAGCTACACGTACATGTTGGCTGGGTGACTGGGCAGGATCGCACAGAGCCAACCATGCAAACAGTGTACATAGCACGCTATTTGTTCTTCCCTCATAAGGTCAATACATTGTAGTATGTATTAGTCCGATGAGCAAACATGCCCCTCATCATTGAGCTGGTGTAAATATCCCAACAAATAGTTTACAAATTCAAGAAATCAACGTCATATAATGGAAGTGTGGGCTGACTGTTGACATCAAATGACTGTATGTGCTTTGATCCAGCATTCTCTATATAAAAAATAACCATTTTTACTTCATAGTCACTATCTTCTAGTCTAGTATATAAAATGTATATGACCCTCATTATAGAACTGGTGGTAATGTATAAACAATTAGTTAATGGATTTTGCAAATAATTTGATGAACATTATGCAGCCTACGTGTAAAAGTGTGGGCTGACTGTTGACAACGAATGACCGTTATAAATGTGTGCGACTTGAAAAATAATAATCTGTTCTTTTTGATACTAGTTAAGTGAACATAATATATGGCCCTCATTATAGAACTGACCAGTATATATATCCCAACAAATATTTTTATGTACATGTAGTTTACAAATTCAGGAAATGAACATTCAGGAAATGAACATCATGTATAAAGGCAGTGTACAAAGTATGGGCTGATTGTCAGCAATTACTTTCTGTGTATTAAAGGTGATCCAGTATCCTTTTCCAAAATAACATCCTTACTTTAATATGCTGGTAGATGTCTATATGCCACTTCCTTATATGTTACGCCCTTTTCATAACATGCCTTTTTTCATAACATATCTGTTATGAATCTAGTGATATATTATAACTTTTATGATATTATCAGTCTTCACATTATATACCAAAGATATTGGATATCAAAAGGCCACCTACGAATGTATCAGGGAAAAAATTAATAATTTTTTTTCTGGGGCTACTTTTTGAGCCCACCTGCCCGAATTTTCTGCATTGTATTACAATTTACATTGGACCCTATGAGAATTTCAGGGGCTCTTTTTTAATTTTCCAGGGCTCTTTTTGGCGTTTCGGGGGCGAATTCGCCCTGAGCCCCCGTGTACTTTTTTCCCTGGAATGTATATATACCATTACCTGTGTGGGCTAGGTGATGAAACAAATAGCTGTTCAATGTTTATGTGCAGCATCTCTCCAAAAATAGCATTCTTGCTCTTTTAACATACTGGTACTAGTACATACGTGTATGTGGCTATCTACATTACATATTTTTTATAGCCATTTCATAATATATCTCTAATGGCAATAAAGTTCTATAATTTTAATCATAGGATAGATCGATAGGTATGTAATGAAGGTATTGGATATCTAATTGCTTATTTATTCGTGGGTGTAAAAAAAAAAAAAAGACTTCAGTGCCAGTTTTCTTGAATCAAAAAAGCATTACAACATGTATTTTTGTAGTTGTTGTAAAGTCACATATATTTGTTGTACCTCCAGGTATATGGTTTGCACTTTTTTTTTTTACCAGTGCCCATGCTTTACAAGTACATGTATAATGAGGATAGAACTGCCTTTCCAAATTTCCAAATATCAGTTTTGTGTGCCTGGCATAAGGGCATACATGATTGATACTCTGTACTGTTAGGAATCTCGTATTACGGAACCACTGACAGATACATTGTACATGGTAGTAGTCATTTGACACTGAACTTAAATGGAAAGAGAGAGCATGTATACTGTACTTCCTTCCGAAACACTGCTGGAATCGCATTTAGCATTGAGTCTTTATACTCTTGCACTTTGTTTGAGTAGAATTGTGCAATACATACATGTACAGCTGAGAATGATCTGCCATTTATCCATGTGTATCTCTAGTAGTTAATGAACGCAAACCAAGGTTGACTTATTGGTGCAGAGTAGTTCCTGTTACAGGATAAAGCTGCATTGAACCTGTCAGTGGAATCAATCAATAATAAGCAAGAGTGATTTTTGGATCCTGTAAAAAAAATTATGTAAAAAAAAAATGTAGGCCTAGTAGAAAGCCCACTGCAACTATAATGATTCAGACCAACATAGATTTTTTTTTTTTTTTTTTCTGTCACCAATTTCCAAGGGAGGTTCCCATAATTCATCCATTCTGGAATTCTTAGAAGTTTGTGAATGATTAAAGAATTGTCCTTGCTGAATTCAATAACCTTGAAGTATCGATGTTCAAGGAAGCAGCCAACAATTGTGACGTATTTTCTGTGAAATGTTCATTGCCTTGCGTGAACCATATTTCCTTCCCCGATACTGCTACCTTACAATACGAAACATAATAAACATTGAAGTGTCCAGGACTTGAAAACATGTTTTTGTATTGCATGACTCATAAATGCTGTACAAGTGAGCTACTGTCCTACGTGATAACATTTAATACATCTATAAGTCTATCTTGACCACAGTGTTCAAGGTTGGGTATTAAATTTTTATGTTTCCCTGAATTATTTTTTCAGGACATGTTATATGTAGTCAACAACCACAATAGTTGATTTTCTGCAGCTTAGACTGCCAGTAGTGTTAACAAACATGTTTACAGTCAAATGAACAGATTTTTTTTTTTTTATAAATAGTGGTAGTAATCATGATACCAAATACTACTATTTCTGCTGCTACTGTGATGTTGATAATGATGATGATGATGATAATGATAGTAATAATTAACAAGAAGAAGAAGAAGAAGAAGAAGAAAAAGATGAGGAAGAAGAAGAAGAAAAAGAAAAGATGAGGAAGAAGAAGAAGAAGAAGAAGAAGAAGAAGAAGAAGAAGAGGCGGAAGGAGAAGGAGGAGGAGAAGAAGGAGAAGAAGAAGAAGAAGAAGAAGGAGGAGGAGGAGGAGGAGGAGAAGAAGAAGAAGAAGAAGAAGAAGATTAATAAAAATATTGATGTACAGTTACATGTATTCAATGCACTGCATTTTGAAAGAAAAGTAGAATTAAAAGTAAGGGGAGAGACTGAGTGGAAAAAGGGAACAAAGAACAGCTACAAAAATATCTTAAAGAGTATTTACTCAATGTACATGTAGAGTTCAGCCACAAATTTATTTTTATTTGAAAAATGCAGCTTTATGTTTTTTGTTGTTATTATGATTACTTTTAAGATTTCACTATCTAAATAAGTTTCAGTTTTATGTGTATTTGAATCATATACTACTGTGTTTCAGATTGTATCATTGTGGCTGTCATCTTGAGTTACTAAATGTGTTATTTTTTCTTGGAGATACTGTCATTCTATTAATAATGCCATTATTTTGTCAAAGCCCCTCTGGATATTAATCGCATGACAGTAAATAACTTTGCATTTTACATCCAGAATCCTGTCAATTTAGTTTGAAATGTTGTTGAACAGCTTAAGTCTGAAATTTTCTGGCATGATGTAAACTTGATCAAAAGCATTATGGACAGTATGAAAGCCAAACAAATTATGTAAAGTAAATGATTAAAATAGTGGAAATAATAAGTATTATATTTGTGAAAAGACATTTCCTTCATAAAATCTGCAAAACAAACCAGTAAACAATTTCGTAAAGATTGATATATTACTATTAATCTTTACTCGATCGTGTACTGGTTTGTTTTGCAGATTTTATGAAGGAATAGGAAATGTCTTTTCACAAATAATGTATTTATTTTGCTTGCAAATGTCCAACATTTTTTCAAGAATTTTCAAAGTAGGTTTACCCACTATTCAACCACTTTTTATTTTCCTATTAAATATAATGACTTTGGCTCTTATCTCATTCTAATACAGCCCCTCTGGATGTACATTCTGGGGGAAGAAGCCTTGGAGCCGTAAGAAGAAGATACTATGGCAGCTTGGCACTCTTGTAGGAGCGCCAGTGGGGATAGCCCTCATTGCTGGAATAGCCGTTCCGGCCATCATCATAGGAATACCTGTCTATGTTGGAAGGAAGGTAAGCTGGACTTTTGTGAGCTTAAACTGAGCAAGTGGGTGTTATTCATGAAGCAGGAAAGGCACGTGTTTGTTTAACCCGTAGAGGTACAGAGCTTTCTTGAGGTCTAACTTAATCATTTTCAATCCTCAAATTGGCAACAAATATTATTTTTTTCCACTCTTACAAAGTTTGAAAAAGATAAATATGGATATAACATGAACCAAAATGAATTATAACTGTAAAATTTAATCAAACATTGCCAATTTGAACATGGAAAGAGGGATTATGTTACATTCACTGCATTGCCAATTTAGGGAGTGGAATGATTAGTTACAATTAAACTGCTCTAATTCGAGAACGCCACACTATACCACGTTGGAAATGGACACAAATTTTTCAGCGAATTTTTCTCTTTCTGCTGATTTATAATGTTTAGTGCCCAGCATTCTGGACCAACAGATACTGCAAAAGCGTCTCCTAAAGGTGACACTGCACCTCTATGGGTTAAACATGGGTATATGCATCTTTTTTTTTGTCTGTCTGTTTGTTTTCTTGTATATGTTTATTGTTGTTGTTGTTTTGTTGTTGCTGCTGTTTGAAATCAAATTCATACTCTTGCATTTTAGTGGCATTTAAAAACATTAGAAAATTTAGGAATAGAAAAATACAGTCACAGTCACATGCACACACACACATACAGGACCCTGTTGCAGAAAAAGTTCCATTTACACCTGGGCCCCAGGACAAAATCTGTTTTTCACTTTACAATGCAGAAAGGCATCACTTATTATTTTAGTATAAAGCGATGTACAAGGGTAAAGAAATTCATTTCAGTAGACTATACTTAGCTGAAAAGAAGATACTCCAAGAGACTAGTGTCAAAAGCATTTTCAAAAAGGATATGTTTGTAGTAAGCTGTGGGTACATGTACATAGCTGGGTCATGGTACTGGTTTCAGTTTTAAATTCCAATTCCACCTCATAAGGTTTTGCTTGCAATTAGGTTAGGGTGGGCCATATTGACTTCACTTGACAGATGATATTCCAAATTAGCCATTTATCCCCTCTATTTCCCCTCTGTTTGTCTCTATATTTTGCCTGACCCCCCCCCCCTTTTCCCTTCTCTCTCTCTCTCTCTCTCTCTCTCGCTCTGAATGCCCCACTTTCATCTCTTCTTCTCACCATGGATCTACTACAAACATGCTCTCAGCCTCTCCCCTCTTTCTCACCATCTATCTCTTCCACTCTCCTTGCCACTCTTTTCACATGTACCTTCTTCTTTATCTGTCTCTTTCCCTCCTTCCCTCTATCTTCCTAAAGGTGCTTTCATACATGATTAAACACGCTGTGTCACCACACTTTTTTATGTACAAGCCTATGGGGTATAGGGCGACAAAAAAATGTCGCCTGGGCAGGACACACTTTTTTTTGCTGCCTAGATACACAAAAAATGCACACCAATCAAATTTCTAAAAAGTTAGCGCAAAAATTGTTGCCATGAGATTGCTTGGGCAAGTTTTGACAATATGCTCTCTTATTGAGAGTTGATGCATTAATGTGCGTTCATTAGCATATGTGGTGACACAGAGTCCCACCATGTGTGAAGACGAAACAGTGTGGCGCCACAGAGTGGTACCACAATGTCGCATCATGTGTGAAAGCACCTTAACCCTCCGTCCTCCTCCCTCTTCTCTCTCTCTCCCTCCTCTTTCTCTCTCCCTCTCTCTCCCTTCCTCTCTCTCCCTTCCTCTCTTTATCTCTTGCCCTATATATTGTCTCACATTTCTTCTCTGTCATGTGTATCTTCATCTATTTCTCCTACGTTGCAATTTAGAGGAACAGTAACGCCCTAATGCCAGTTATCTTTATCTTGACACATTAGGTTTACGTCATTGAAATCATGTCTGACGTGATGGCTTGTAGGGTGGGCGATGTTTTTAAAGCTCCATGTCTATTTTCTTCCAGTCATTTTTCACTTATATCTACATCCTTGGATGACTATTATAGAGAAGTATACATGTAGAATCTGAGGGATTGCAATGAATGCTACGGGCTTATGTAAGACAAAAGGCATACCTTAGTTGCAAGGATAATAATAGGATGTATTATTCAGCACTGCCATAGAAGAGTACTGAAATTCAGTAGCCCTATACTGAAGTCTTAGAAGAATCTGGAATGTTTCATGCAAACTGGAAATTTAATTAATTAATTACTTACTGGTATCTTTCTCTTTGTTATGCTGGACCTATTTTCTTGATGTGAGAAGCAGTGATGTCCCTATCACAATGCTGATTTTCATTCAGTAGATACTGAAACGGTGCTATCAAACTTTGAAAGCTCAGACTAAGATGCCAACTGTTCCTTTTTTGCAGTATTTTATACTGTTTTTAATCAAACATATTGCAGGTTTCATGGAAAATACTTATTCCCCCAAATTTACTACTACACATGTCTATTGCAGAAAAGGCAAAAATACTTTTTTTTTTTCATCCTAAAGAATACTGCAGTGCTTTTTACAAGGTTGGTATCCCTGCTGAGACTATTTGAGAAAGAGTGGCTTAAAGATTACATGTACAGTAGGTTTTAATGCAGGAGGAAAAAGAAAAGGATGAAGAAGAACTAAGCTCAAAGAATACTGTATACCTTCCTAGGATTTTATACAAGACAAAAGTAAATGATAACTGTTTAATAGAGGGGAAACAAGGACATTGAAATAAAGATTAAATAGATGAACTTAGAAGACGTATGGAAGACTGAATCAGAATGTGCGGTTGGCATGAAGAATAGAGATGAAGTACATGTAAATAACAAAAGCATACAAAAAGTTGAAAAGAAAGGAGAAAATTGCACTATCATGAGTTTGGAAGGGAGCGAGAAAAGGAATTTTAAAAACAAGGTTCCCTCACAAAAACACAAAGGAGAGGGGATACAGAATATTGAGTGTTCTAGAAATAATCTAGTCTCTTTATATTTGTTAGAATAAGAATATGATAGGTGTTTTTCATCTCCTTGTTCTTATAATTCAGGAATTCAAATTTCAGAGAACCACAAATCATCAGTTATTGTCCAAAAGTGCATGATTATTCAACTTTCAAGAGCATGTACTAGTAAAGCATATGTAACCAGCGACAAGCTGGGAATATTTTGTGGTCAGTACCTTCTGTTGGAATATTGGATAGTTTTTGTATTTTTAAAAGGAAGATAACCGCATGAAGTGAAATCAATAACAAGCCACACAGTGCAAAAAAAAAAGGAAATAAACAGAAAGATTGTGTTACATATATAAAAGTTCGATAAAAGAACAAATATTATCTTTTGGGACAGCTGATTAGAGAGGGGGAAAAGAAAAAAAAAATCTTAAAGCATAGAAGTCTTTAATGTGGTCAAGCATTGTCCAGTTTAATCTTTCAGTTTGTGATAAATACATTGTAGAGTTGAGCTTTCTCTATATTGAATTCTTTATACTGTATTCAATATCAGAATATACAGTAAATGTGAGTAATTCCTGCTGTATTAAGAAAAAAAAAGAAGAATGAAAGACTTGCAAAGAAGATTGGGTTTCACATTTATGCCAGATATGTCTGAAGTTTTAATGTGCTAGAATCACAGCAAGAAAGAGCTTTGTGTTATGGTAAAGCAGTGGAAAGCTCATATTTATCTAGTATGGTGTCTGATTGCATGCTACAATCAGATAGGAATGTCTAGTATTGTTGAAAGGAAAGGAAGTCATTTAAACCATGAACTGATAGACATGCACTGTAGTGAAGCATTCATTATTTCAACAAAAGTATGATTTTTGAAAGGTTTGCATCAGAAATGCGGAACTGAGAATAAATTAGAAAATGGAGAAAATATTTTGTTTGAAAAAAAAACAGGACCTGCTGCTAACAGATGGCTCATATAGCTATTATCTTTTTATCCTTTTATCCTCGTATCTCTATTTGGAACAACTAACATTCTTACATGGTTCTTAACAGGAAATTTAGCATTTATAACAAGTTTGCTGGAATGAAGAAAGAATGTAGAGAAAAAATGGTGACAGTTTGAATAAAATCAGATAACATAATTAATGAGTTTGCTTGTTGAGACTTGAGATCAGAGAAGCTATTTGTCATATAACTCTCCCACTTGCTGAGTTTGCTCCAATACAGTGAGACCTTCATGTCAGTGGAATATTTTCAAAATTCCATTGCTCAGTAGGATTATTTGTGAACTGAACATGAGATTGTTGTAACTTTATATTGATCTCATCACTTACTAATGTTTTTTTTTTTCATTTTGCTTTGTTTGTCTTTCAAACCAACACAATCCTATTTCTCTGATTCTTCTGTTTTAATGCATTTCAACTTGCAACTATGTTTGGATTGCCATTTTAAGCCTCTTAAACAAATTTTGACAATCACTTTTTAAATGAACATAAAAGATATGTTTTGCTTACAAACTGTAGAATCTGAACAACACTGTTAAATTTCTCAAGATCCTTCATTCTATGATAAACCATTTAACCAATTAAACTTATCACAATAGAAATTACTTTAAAGTACAGAGATCACAATCAAGTATCCAGTTTCATTCTTTTACTGATAATTTTTGTGACATGAGCTGAATTTTCATACATGCTGTGATAAGGAAATCGGCAGGAAATTGATGGATCCAGGGTTACTTATAAAGGAAGTAAAATGAGTTCAGTCTCGTTATGAACTGGTGAAGCAGTAAATAAGAGAAAAGACACAGTTAATGGTGCATCAGGCCCTTCCTATAGTAAGCTGCTATCGATATGGATTAATGGGAAATCTTCCAATCAATCGCAAGCTTGCAAAGTCTATCTCTTTAGTATAGATTGCAATTGATATCAAGTCACAATCAATTTGAATCAATCAATGATGAGGCCCATTTTAAAAACTGCACTGTGGTTATAATCGTCAGAAGGATCCTGACACTCTTCAGATTTTGCATGTCTCTAAATGGGCGTTCAGACACGAGGCAACATTGTGGTGCCACAAAATTCCTGCAACATTTCAGTGTACAAGTCAATTGGGTATGAGGCGACCAAAAAATGTCGCCGAAGCAGGACACTTTTTTTTTTTGCTCCCTGGCTGCAAAAAAATGCGCACCAGTCAAATTCCTAACAAGTTAGCACAAATATGTTGTCATGAAATTGTTAAAGTTCTCAAAACTTGTGCAATTCTCTTCTATTTGAGAGTTGACGTGTTAATGCGTGTTCATTAACATAAGTGGTGCCATATCTGAACACTAAAAATTTTGTGGTGCCATAGTGTCGCCTCATAACTGAACAGCCCTTAAGCATTCCCTCCCCCCCCCCCCACAAAAAAATAAGTTGCACAAGAATTGACACCCGTTCCATATACGGTACTCAAATGCAATTAAACTAAAACAGTTTACTAATAGACAAAGTCAAGTTTTAAAGAAAACAAAATCTTTATCTTTTCTATCATTGCAGTTCTGCTACTAGTAGCATTATTTTTTTGATAAACCCTATGTCAAGTGCAACATAAATCACCATGTCTCCTCGAATAACAGCTGTTCGAAAAACCACACAGTATGGAGTCCTTCATGTGTACAGCTGTCTGACCTTAAAAATAGGTCAGCATTTTCAAGACCAAAATTTTTCATCAAACATGTTACTTAATTTTTCATCAATACATGTACACTGTTCCTGCTTTTTGGTGCAAGCAATATTCATGTCGTCAGAAGGGACATACGTAAATGTTTAGGTTTTATCAAAATATATTGTTTTGTCATGAGTGAAGCCTAATTCAACTTGCTCGCAGTGGCTACCAGTAGGTTACATACATGTATAGGGTATACCAGAGATAATGGTACATGTAGTCTAAAGCATGACTAGTTCAGACCCTGTGTAATGATATCCTTTTTCTTCATATAATGGAGATGATTATCATGACACTTTTCGTGTAATATACATGTATGAAAATGTTTTGAAACATCAATACAAAGAAATTCATGTTAAAATGCTTCAAAAGAAAAGACTGAACCCTTAAAGCAGTGAACCTCATTACCACCCGAAGAAAAATTTGAATCTTTCTAGCAACAGTATCTTAGTTTCCTCTGTATCAAATTTCCACCAAATGACATCCTTAAAAATGTGGATGACAAGCTACTTGATTTTATTGGTTTTCTTCATGTCAAACTAATGTTTCACATTGTTGGGGAATGGGCATAGTCTTACACTTTACGACTAGTGTCATCTTGCATATACATGTATATATGTATATATACCACATGATTGTTGAGTGTTCAATTCTCCTGGCATCTATTTCTAATAAAAGACTTTTTACTTACATATCAGGCTTCAAATATGTAACCATTTTATAAGTGAGTTGTTTACAAATTTACACTTGGAATATGTAGCCTTGTCCCTTACATAAATGAAGCATATATCCAGTGATCTTTAATGCAAGAATTATGTTCATGTTATGCCAATTTTCTGTGTTTTTAAAGTATGGATCAGTGAAGAATCTGAATGATGTAATACAGACCTTGTTTTATTTTTCACAATTTCAACAAATTTAACAACATCAGCAATATCACAGTCTATATGTTTTAATACACCTACATGTATTAGAGATCATTTTGAGCCTGCAATTGCTTGAGAGAGTTCACATGATTTTGTACACTAGTTCATGGCACAGTATAGCAAGTTCGGGTCTTATCCAAAGGGTCAACTGCATTTATAAAGTGAAATTTCCAACAACTACATTGTATGTCCTATTATTCGTGAAAATCATGAACAAGCAAGAATACAAAACAACAGAAGTAAAATAATTCTGAAAGAGAGAAACCAGGAATAAATGTGCAATATATTTTTTATTCTTTATCATTGATTCACCCTCCTAGCAGTGGTTCTATCCTGTGATTTGCTTTTACCAAAGAATCATATTTCCAGCATGGACAGTTTTAGTACTTTGATCTGATCAAATTTTGGTAATGGGGATCTTTCTGTCATTCATCATATTGAATTCATGTTTCCTTTTTTTTTTTTTTTTTTTTTCATTCTTAAATTCCAGGTACATGCGAAGTATGTGAGCATGCCCCGACATCGTCGTAATCTGGCCATTGCCGGTAGTGTATCCCTGTCCATCATCGTCTCTCCTGTGATTGCTGCCCTCACAGTCGGTAAGTTGAAAGAACTTTTCATGTAGTGGCTTGATGGCTGGAATTATGCTGGAATTTTGTACATAGCCTTTCATGAATCTTTCACTGGATATCTTGACAAATGAACACATTGCAAACGGTCATGAAATATAGTGTTTATTACTTACTCTATATTTCATTATTTAATAATCTCCAAATTTTATTGTTCGAGAAAGGAAATTCTTTTTGCCCAATTGATCGTGGGCCCGGCAGCCACTGAGCAGCGCCAGATCGACGTTGCTCTATCCTTTTCAATTCTTGAACGCCAAAGAAGGTAGCAGCAACTCCCATCTTTTAACGTCTTTTGGTATGACGCGGCCGGGGTTCGAACCCGCAACCTCCCGATTGTGAGGCGGACTGAGCCAACACATCGATTTCTCATAAAATCTAACACCAAAATGTGAAGGCTAACTTTTTGTGGAGTGTCTGAAAACATACCCCCCCCCCTCCCTATCCTACATGTAGCATGCATAGCAAACTATTCATTGTGAGTGTTATGTTGCTTGAAGATCCATTGAATTCACCTTTGAATTCAAGATAACATCTCCATGGGATTGAATCATCCCAGCATTAGTGTTGTCACTGAAACCAAATCTCTCTCTGTCCAGGTTTTAAGAAACCACCCACTTCCTGTTGATAAGAATTGCTAATGTTCTACAACATTATTTGTAATGTTTGTTTACTTGATGTACAGGAATTGGTGTGCCTATCATGCTGGCCTATGTATATGGAGTGGTGCCTGTCTCGCTCTGTCGCAGCGGCGGATGCGGGGTTACCACCAGTAACAGCGGAGGAGTCCGTATCGCTCTGGATGAGGAGAATGACGTCGGTATCGTCGGATCGGACAATAGATCAGGTATGAATGGGGAAATCCCCAGCTTTCATATTACCATGATGTCAGCTTTTATGCTAGATTTCAGAACAAGATTAGGAAATAAACTCTGAAATTGCTTTAGTATAAAACGATATTCTTGATCTTAAAATCGGTGTTGCTTATCGGAAATTCAAACTCAAGAAATGCTTGTGCAGCATATATTCATGAATAAGGAAAACTACATGAACTTGCTTTTCTTTGGAGTGTCTAAGTGTCTGAAGTGTTTGGAGTATCACATGGTGTTTTATGATCGAATCATGAAATCATATCTGACATTTGTCAGTAGTAAAGTGTTTGAAGAATTTTGGAATGTTTCTTCATGTTGCAAAAAATGCACTTAAAAGATATATGGACCCGTACTTGTCCTTCTCTAGAATTATGCTTTTGAAGAATACTTCATTTTGTTCCCACAATTAAGAAAACGAACCAGGGTGTAGAATTATCATTTTGTAATAATGCAGTGAAACATGATACTGCAGTTTAAGTCATGATTAAATAAGGGACAACTGAGCTAAAACATAGATGCTGGTTCAAATTAATAGAATGCAGACCTTTGTCTTTTTCTTTTTAAAGAAGTTATATCAGAGGCTCAAAGACTTTACTCCTTGCCAATTTATTTCTCTTTATATATCATGAATAGAAAACAACCCAGAGGTGAATAGTGTGGCAGCGAACGCCAGTATAGGAGAAGCGAGTGTCCTTAACCGTGAGAGTACAAGTCATCTAGAGGTTGCTGGGGTCATCACCGATGATACCGTGAGTGACAGTGCCAGTACAAGGGCCATCGCAGGCGCTAGTTTGACAGGGAGCCTCTCAGGCAGTGGAGGAGTGGGGCCATTAGTCCTCAGCCAACACAGGTCAGTAAACTGAATTAAAAAGGGCAGCTCAGCCGTAGCTACATTCACATAAGCCATCATAGTTTTGAAATTTTAAGTTAGTGATACCTCAAAATTTGAAACAGCAGGGGCCTTAACCAACTACTAGGCATCATACGGGACCTATATAACATTTGTTCAAAATTTTGAGACTACAGGCTTGTAATCTGCTTCCACATCAGAATAGTTTACAGGCTAAAATCCTTGTCAATTGAAATGCATGACAGGTGCTTTAGCTGCTCCTGACACAGCACAGGACTGGCAAAGTAAGGCTCAACTCAAAGGTCTTTACTTGGAACTGCGCTTGAGTATCAAAATAATGTCCATGTCTGCAGACTAGCAAATGCATAGGCTAGAGTAAAAGGACCACCCACTGCTTTTAGTTTGGAGTGAACTATAAGCTTGCTTAAGGTTTTGAAACTATGACTTAACTTTAAGTTAAGAAACTACAAGCATATCCACACAACAGCTTTCAAAAACACAAGTAAACTTTAGATTTAGGGACGGTTGTGTGATTGCTATGTCTTTGCAATATGAAGAAATTACATTAGAGGGCTTGTCGTCATTGAATGTCATAAGTGAAGTTTGGTACATTGTTGATATTTGTACCTGCTTTTGAGTTGTTGTGATACTTTTAAGTCAAGAATATCTGAATATTTGACTTGCATAGAAAGCATAGATATACTCAATTGTGAATGAACACCTCTTGACCATGTGGCTTCTTATCCTATCTGAGCGACTATTGAGAATACTCTTATGGTGCGGGGGGGGGGGGGGTGCAACTACCTTGTGCCCTCTGTGCAGTGGCAGTCCTCGGCCCTGTTTCATTAAACTTGTAATCAGTAACAACTGCTACATTTCTATGACAAATTTGATCTTAGCCAATCAGATGTAAATAATTCAGTAGCTTACAACAGTTATTGCAATTTGTTATTGATGACAAGTTTTATGAAACGGGGCCCTGAGGTTTCTGTTTATGATACAAATTGATGCTTTAAATATTCAATCTTTGTTTTATTCATTAGGATGGATATACATGCTGAAGTAGTTGGCAAGAGACTGAGTTTGAGTAGTGACACAACCTTTGATGCCTACAATGCCTCTGGAAACGACAGAGGTAAGGATGGTCATAAGAAATATCTTCCAGTCTGTATGATATGTGAAACAATAATTCTTTCACATTCTTTTCTTCATGACTGTTGTAAAAAGTCTCGTGTAGCACAAAACAGTAGGGCAATTCCACGGTAACAGAATTACAAAATGTAATTCCATTACCAACATTTTTAGAGTTTGTGTGCCTGGTTTGTACCTTGCCTTCCTTTTTACCATTTAATACTATGAAAATATGCCCATTCTTTCACCTGAACTCTTTCATTCCAACAATTTTCTACTTAGATTCGTGATATTGTGGTATGCAACCTTGGTAATGGAATTACCAGAAAATGGTGCCATTTCAAAGAACAAAAATGTCTTGTAAAATCAAACATGTATTATGCCAATACTGACTATGATAGTGGAATTCCTATAAATCTGAAGTGAGCTGATTGTTCTTCCCATGTGGAATTGCCCAGTAGAAATAAAGAGACAGCTGTAGATTGAAGGAAACCTGTCCGACCTTTTTGATCATGGGATGTTGATGTAAACATCACAAATGTAAAAAGGAATAATACAATTTGCCACATTGCCTGTACCTTGATAGGAAAACAAAAATGCAATGTTGGTATTTGGTTGTAATGTGTGATGACTCAGATACTCTAGCCTTAGCAAGTAGGAATGAAATTAGATCTTCAGAGATTGTATTTCACTACTTGCTGTTGAGGCATATGTTCTCATGAAGTCTTGCTCAGGATAACATCCAGAATTGAATTGACTCCATCGATTGATTGCGTTGAGCATGTTCTGAAATTGTATGAAAGTAAAGGTTCTGATTTTATGTTTACAGATTACCAAAGTTTGAAGAAAGGGGCAACAAATACACCACTAGAAGTTCATGTAGACATTGAGGGAACTTCATATCCAATATCTCGCCACAACAGCAGCGGGAGTAGTAACAGTACTGAGCATGGTGGACCAGGGACCAGTGGCACTTCTAGAACATTCACGTCCTCCCTCCGCCATGCAGCTAACATTGGAGAGGACTTTAGCGGGCGAGGGAGTGAAGGGGATGTGTGGGAGCTGAAAACCAGTGCCAATTCACCAGTAATGGCTGCAAGAGGAGCAACATCTCTGGGCTGTGCTGCCGCAGCCACAACAAGTGCCATGCGCAAGTCCAAGAGCAAGGCTCGGTCTCGTAGTGGCAAGCGCAGCAGTGTGAAGATCAGTGATCGCATCTCGGAGGCACCCTCCCCATGCCCTGATGCAGTCAGCATAAACGATTCCTTGAATTCAGAGCTGAGTGCAGTCCTGGCTGACAGCGAGTGCCATTCGGAGACGAGTTCTTCATCCAACGTGGATGCATCTATCCCAATGGGCGAAGTGAAGCTGAAAGGGGACCTGTCGAGCAGCATGAGTTCATCTCATGGATTCCCTCTTAACGCAAAGGACAGTCAGTCTTCGCTTACGGAAGTGGAGAATGATCGCCCTGGAAGTGGGATGCTAATACGTGATGCCTGTCACTCATCCTCTAGCTCTGTTAATGTGTCCTTAAACAGAGTCATCACCACAGACTTGTGATAAGTGGTGTGTTGGTGACTTCATGAAGGGACCATTCACACTGCTAGCAGTACATATTGTATCTAGATATATATAGCCATGCATGCCAGTGTCACATTCAAATCCAGTGTGCATAGGCCTTGCTTATAATGCCTCTTGTACTTAATATGTTAAAGGTATCATGAAACTTAGTTTTATCAAGACTCTGTTATCCACCGCAGTGTAAATGGTCCTCAACGTACGGTATATCCTGCTAATCTTTCATTAAGCTGTTTCTCACAGTTAGCTATAATATATCATAATTTCTCACAAAAGGGTGTAACATATCTTTATTCATGTGCTGGCCTAATTATACCATGTTAACTACGTCAATTACCAATTTTTTTTTCTTCTTTAAGATGCAATTCATTTTCAAATACTGAAAACGTATATACTGAACATATATGTCAGGTTGTTTTTCATAGCAATTCTCCGATATTGTGTGAATGCCACCAAGTATTTTCAATAACAACTCGCAAGTTGTGTTTCTATTGCTTTGTAACACTACTGAATACACCCTCTTTTGGCAAAATTACGCAAGAAATGTAATAATTATGCTTATCATATCTTCTTGCATCTAGATATAAGTGCAATGTTAAATTTTCATCAGAAATTATGCCATAAAACCAAAGACAATTCTCTTAAAAGGACTTTGGCTTTTCAGTCTTTTAATCTATTCACTTCTCTGTGCATTTATGTAGCCTCCTTCTCAATTGCGGTCTTACTGTCTTCTTTTCTTGTTATTCTCTAGAAAAAAAAAATCAGATCTGTACACAGGTTATTACATATGGTGTTCACAGTTTTCTATCACATAAGGCAGACAGTATGTTAATGGTAGACTCAATGTATCTTGTGTTTCATATGATCAAAACTAAAATCTATGTAGGTGTATTAACAAGCATATAAACAATCCTGTTTTGCAGTTACGATAGACTTAATACAGGTTGATGTAAGAAAACCGCACTATTATTGTTGTAATATACTGATGCAACTCCACATTTCATTCAAGAACTGATGACAGAAGAAAAGCAGTGTACATCGCTTTAGATGAACAACTACTTGTCCCCCTTTATTTTTTAAAGTCCTAACTCATTGTGACTGAAAATACAGTTCTTTTTGTTGTTCTTTGCTGGACAGAGATACTCTGCACAGTATGTAATGAACAACTTTTACTAATGAAATTACCTCTTTTTTCATGGGTATTACGTGCACTTATAAGGATTATGTTGTGATGTTTGGAGAAAGAGGAAGTCAGATTTGACTAAAACCTTGATTTGATATGAGTTCTTGACTGATCAGGATCTTGAGTCCTGAAAAGTCTTTTATTTGATGTAAATGTCTCGTAGGGGGTTTTAGTACTTCATTGTAAAAAGTATGTTATCTGTATATATGTGTGACAAAATTGTATGTTAAGCTTCTTTGTTGTTTCTCTTTTTCAGACGTTCTAAATGCAACAGAATTCTACGGGCTCTGAGAGTCTCAAAATTGATCTTGATGGCTTTGATATTTCATGAGTAATCTTTGAAATTTATCTCTTCTGGAGATGCAGATTGATTAGGAAGATTTTATGTTTCATTCAAAACTACCACTTGTGACCATATTGAGTGTATATTAATTGAAATAATTGGGGTTTTGGTTAATGCAAGATAAGGTGAGATATAGTACTGATTATTATGTGTTCTTACTGATGTGAAAAAGACGCATTTACAAGTGAATGTTAAGTATATTGTGTATGTATATTTGTGCTCTGGTATTATTTTGAAACATTCATCCTTTTCTGTTGGCTGAGATATATTTAAAAGTGTCATGAGTGTACATTGGGGGAGCGTAAGAATTTTAAATGTATGTGTCATGCCGAAAGCTGAGGACAAAAATAACAAATTGCAACAGATTTTTAAGGTACGGGTTAGGAGTATTGAAAATACCAAATCTAGTCATGTACTTCAAGATAAAACATGAACATGATGAAATTTTACAATTGATAAATATATAAAAATAAAATAATATTTTATGAAATTCTCTTGTTTAAGCGATCAATATTCATGATCCTGTAATGACTTATCTTTGCAAACATCCGCTGGAAAAGAACATTCTTGTTTCAATGTGTGAATGACCTCCAGTGTACATCACTGATTGATTACAGAAATTGTCATTGTCCTTATTGGTTTATTGTTACCCTTTCTACTACAACTCCAAGTTGCAGACTTTTTTCATGTTTATTTTTTGTGTATGATTTTGAATGAGTGATATGTAAAATGATTCAATTCAGACAGAAATATGGTTGTTCAAAGGCTTCTATCAGAGCCTTAACATGAGCCTTTCAACACTTTATGTTGTTAGTTTTGCTGTACATGTAGTTGGAGACTAGCAGTATGAAGCGTAAATGATGGCCTGATGCAAGTATTTCAAATTCATAGGAATTTTTACAAACATCGTATGTTTCAAAATTTTATATTTTGAGACTCCTCATATGCTTGACTTTAAAAATCTTTTAATTCTGATTACAAATATGACAGTATTGTTTCTAGAAGCATTTAGTTTGCAAAATAAGTATATATAGATTATATTCAGATTACTTTTTATTTTCATTTGGCGAGAGACCTATATGATATAGTCGTATTTGTAAAGTGCAAATGATATGCATTGATATGATAACTTCTGTGTATTTATGATTTGCTTATGTTTGCTTCAGCAGAGCTTTATTCATTGAAATGGATGTATATTCATGTAGCTTCGCTAATATAGAGTTACAAGGATGTGGTATTTAACCATTTCTCCGTAATGATACATTTGCAGATTATGTATCGTTGATTGTATTACACCACGTCATATATCATGAACTTCGAGGATCACTTCTAGTTCATTTCCTGCCAAATTTGATGGAAGACCATGATGTGGTCATTGTGAAGATAGAATCAAATCTTTATTACTGAAATGCACCCTTCCTTCAAGGATACTATTTGACGTTTTCTTGGAAAAAAGAAATGATTTTGTCTCTAAAAAGAGAATTTTTTTTTTTTCTGTGTCACAAAAGGAAAAGTAACCATGGTAATATTAACCTTTGTTTGTGTGTGATGACTTTATCATTCTTGACTGTGAGGTCCTTTTATCAGATAATGATCACATTAATTTACTGTCTAGTCTGCATTCAAAGATTAATCGTAAAAAAAGATGTGTGAATATATGAAAAATCACTGATTTTGAGGACCTAATATTATCACTTGAATGCTTCATAGCAACAGTGTTATCAGGCTGACAAAGAGGCACATTTGAAAATACCATGGGGCATTGAAGTGTCGAGTACACAGCATTTTCCCTTCAAATACAGGCATGCCTGAGCATAATACATGAGCATTGAATGTACTGCAGTTTTTACAAGAGGCGCATTTACACACAAGAGAATTGAAATTTGAATCGCGATTCAAATCGCGATCTAAATTTCAGTTTTACTGCTACCGTTCACATGCAAGGAAAAAATCGAAATTTGGATTGCGATTCTAATCCCGAATTTCGCGTTTGTTTTTGACCATTCACACACATGAGGAAGCAACGGAAACAGGCAGGAGAGCCCACAAACTTCTCCACTTAAACTTCTGTTATACACGATCTAGACAGGGGAAAATACAAATCGACAGTAAAAGGGCTACAGAAAGTACAGCAGCAAACTCAATAATTAAATACTAAATAATTATGTACTACTAGTATTATACAAAACATTTGTTTACTATAAGAGATCAATGGCGCCAAGATAGCATGCACTATGTACATGCTTATAGTGCATGCATCCTTTACGTAACATACACTCCATACATGGCCATAGCGCATCGATCGCACAAGCGCAAAGAATGATGGGATAGATAAAACCGATTTTCTAATCACGATTTCGTTCACACACACAACGCATGGCAAATAATTGCGATTATTCTGAAAAATCGCACTTTCTCCTGTGAGTTGAATCACAATTAGAATTGCGATTAGTGAGATTATTCTGTCCACACACAAAATAAAATTGATTTTCTAATCGCGATTAGAAAATCGATTTTTGAATCTCACTTTTTACCTTGTGTGTGAGCGCCCTTAATATGATACAGCACTGCAAGTCATCATGAAAATTGCTTCCTGAAGCCTGATGACACTATCATTTGTAATGTAGATGAAAACTGTACAAAATGATTGAAAGAAGGTGAGGAGAAAATGAAAATTAATGAACACGTATTTGGGTTTCATACATGGATCATCCAGTCTTAACCCATTGGAACACGATTTGATTTTGGTATAACATGCGTTTCTGCAGACCCCAGCCTAAGTTATCTAGGGCTTGGTATTCAACAAGTTAAAGATATCAAAGCTTTTCAACACCACAGGTTTGTGTTCTCTCTCCTTAGGCTAGAATTTCTGCATCATATAATTCTGTGATAAAACATAGTTGAATCCCCCATATGTCTGCATAGACGCATCAAAAATAATTTAATTTTCAGAGAACGACCTATTGTTTTCTTGATCGATTGATGCTCATGGAAATACAGACTTTGGGTTTTAAATTTTATTTGGTTACAGGGCATTGACATTTAAGCCCCGCGCACACTGCACGATCTGACTGCGATCTGATTTCGGAAAAATTTGTTATAGCATTTGATATGATCATTCAAACATGTAAAATCTTCATGATCAAAGTTCCGAATAGTGATATGAACATCAAAATCGAAATTCCCAGCTATTGCGAGCCTCCCTGTAGAAATAAAAGCAAATTCAAGTACAAATCATAGTGACGTCATAGCAATCTTGAGATCGGCTAAGATTTGAAGCGGATTTCGCCTTAACTCCGACCACAAGGCTTGCAGTTAACCAAAATGTAGATTTTAGTATTCCTATCATTATTCCGAACTTCAAATAAGAGAATTTTAGTTGTTTAAACTTTCATACATAATGAAAGATGCCATTTTTTTTAAAATCGGGTCGTAGTCGGATCGTATAGTGTGCACCGGGTTTTACGGTGAACCATACTGCTATAACCTTCATCATAGTCTTTGTTCATGTAATACCTTGCTGATATGAATTTCATTTCACGACTTATTAATGATTACATTTGCTGATGCAGCATGCTCTATTATGTTTCTTGTATAAGTTTCTTGCTCTACTATTTCAATTATGCTAAACCAGATGAAAGCAAATGCTGAAATCTTTGGCATAAAATGGCGGTTTATGCATATTTATTTGTGGAAGGGAAAAAAAAAATAGCCTGTTTGTGATAAATTACTATGTAGTGAGATATCCCGTCTTTTAGATATTCAGTGCTTGTTATCGAAATATTGTTGATGTGAACTCACAGATGTTAAGGTTTGCTGATATATGCCACGTTATACCACAATAGAATGTGAACTCACTGAAATCAAGGTCTGTTCACATGTGCGGCGTTGAATCACAACGAAAACAAAAACGCAATGGTCTTGTAAGTGTACTATGCTTTACATCTTTTTATCTGATTACACACAGGCAAGCAAAGTATACAGAAGACTGTTGTCACTTATTCTCACTAGCCATTTATTCAGTATACAAAAACTTCTGGTTTGTTAATAACACGGTATAGCGTGGCATATCTGAACAAGCCTATTAAAGGAAAAGAATCATCACGGGTTTCTTGGTCTTTGTAGTGTCTTATAGAGTTGAATCAGTGGCAAGTATTCTCTGTGCAAAAAAAAAAAAAAATAAAGTTATTATCTCTTACAAAAGAAAAAAAAAATGTTTGATCCAAACAACTAATGGATGTATCAAGTTTTGACAAAATACACTTCTTGTGAAATCAAGGAAAGTCGTTTCATCTTTTTTCATTCTTTTTGTTGTTGTTTTTGTACTGTGATGGTGTCAAATGTTTTTACTATTCTCCCATTCATATTCCTATCTCATCTTCTCCATTCTCTCCCCCGCTCTCTCATTCTCTGTGTCCTTTTTCCCCCCTTTCATTGTTTCACTGACTTTTTTCCCGTCTTTTTATCTTGGATACATAATATATATGCATAGTCGTTTTCTATCACTCTCTGTCTCTGTCTCTTTTACTTTTCCTCTCTGATCACTTTGTAAAAAAGTATTAGAGACAAAGCATAACCATTAAAACCCTTTTAAATGGGCTTAATGAAAACACTACTTTTGAAAGAAAGAAACTGAAAGTGCAACTGCAATACATATATATTCTCATAATTTCATATGTATTACACCAGATATGGATACAAGGTCATATATATACATACACTCTGTTTTGCATTTACATATATGTACACAATATCTACATAAAGTCTAAAAATAATTATGAAAAGAGAAATTCATTTACTCATGTTATGGTAGATGTTGATGCTTTTAAAGGGTAAGTCCACTCTCGAAATTTCACTGTTTCAATAAAAGGAGATAAATTGGAACAGCAGTTTAAAAAAGAAATGAGCAAAATCAGTCAAAGAATAAGAAAATTACACTCATTTACATTTTCTAGTAAACTACTCTCAGCTCTGCAAATTGGCAACACTGATGACATCATATGCGAGCAGGTCTCCATTCACTTCGTACATGAAATTTCACATTTTCTCAATTTCCTTGGAAGTTACACATTTTCTTACCCTATAGTCAATGTATGTTCAGAAGAATTGCTTTTTACATATCATACTTTGACTATAGGGTAAGAAAATGTGTAACTTCCAAGAAAATTGAGAAAATGTGAAATTTCATGTACAAAGTGAATAGAGACCTGCTCGCATATGATGTCATCAGTGTTGCCAATTTGCAGAGCCGAGAGTAGTTTACTAGAAAATGTAAATGAGAGTAATTTTCTTATTCTTTGACCGATTTTGCTCATTTCTTTTTTTTTTTTTTAATGCTGTTCAAATTTATCTCCTTTTATTGAAACAGTGAAACTTCTAGGGTGGACTTTCCCTTTAACTTTGACTTTGGTACTCTGTGTTTACAGACTGCAACATACTTGCATTATGACCACACTGCTCTCATATTACAGAAAAGGGAGGTAACACTTCTAAAGCAAAATGAACTGGTATTATTATATCACATACTTCAAGGTCTAGCAGTTTTATATCATCAGTAAGTGCAATAACAACACTCCTCAAGAAGGTTAATCGAATGGGACAGCAGTAACAATTTAACGTCCCCCCCCCCCCCCACAAAAAAACATTCTTTATTTCCTGTAGATAATGTTAAATCAGTTTTAAAATACTGTAATGAATATAAATACAAAGCTTGATGCTTACATGTATGTGGTGTGTGTGTGTGTCTGGTGGGGGGGGGGGGGGGGGTGCATCGTATGATGCATGAATGATCATAAGGAAAAGAGATACTGTGAAATCTGAAGCATATATTGAGCTTTGTTCCCTGTAAGATGGCATACACTAGAAAAATATTCAATTATTTCATCTACATGAAGCAATGCTGCAAAATTTGGGAACAATCGCTGCAGAACAGACACTTTGAAACCATATGCACATCACCCTCCCTAATGGAATATATCAGCCCAATCCCCAATGCCCTCTGTAGCTACGGGTCATTCCATTGTCATTACTGGGGTACTTCCAGATTGAGGACGCGTGTGGGAGGGATCTCCAGCTCCTGGTTAACCCGTGAGTTGATGTACTGGTGTAGGAGCATGCGAAGCTCAGCGTTCTGCTGTCGTAAGCTATCGGTTTCGGTGATCAGCTTGGCTCTCTCATGAAGAGTATCGCTGTTTCAAGAAAGAAAGGATACAGGTATTCATTTTGAAATATTCACGTAGAAACCGATTAAGATTTCGAATCTAAGTCTCTGGGAGCAAGAAATTTGAGATGAAGCAAGATGCAGCCATCACCATTTCTGATGGTAATATGATCAGTTCTATAAATTGTTAGTTGAAACTCCTGCCTCGTTAAATCCCAAACTTGATAGTTTAATCACGTAATAAGATACAATTCTAACTTGCAGTAAAAACAAAGGTACTGCCCCTTTATACTGAAGATGTATGATACACCAGGGTCCTGTTGCATAAAACCTGCCATCGACAGTAACTTTGCCATCAATGGTAACTTCCATGGAAACCTTGAATGTGATTGGCTGTTAGGCAATGTCACCATGGTAGTTACCACTGATGGCAAAGTTACCATTAATGGTATATGCAATGGGGCCCTGCAACTGAAGTCATTTGTAATTGATCCCTCAGTACAGTTTAATGGCTTTGGCAAACCAACTCGGTGTATGCTTAAGATGGGCAGTTTGAAAACATGATCATAATCATCATCGTAGCATTTCAGTCACTGATTGCTCACTTGCTGTGAAAACAGGAAACTTCCTATAAGAACTCTGGTATAGCAAGATATCTCATATCATATTAAAGGTAAATTTGCTGGTCCCAGCTCTTTACAGGTATTTTCCCTTTTCTTCCCCATATAACATGATTCCTGAAACATGAGCAATTTTCAAGGTCTCAAGAGCCATATTACTGCATATTATACTGCATTGTAACAAAACATCTGGGCCGGTATTCAATTAAATACTTGGATTAAGTAAAACTTTTACATAGTATTTTACATGGCTAAGAAATTTGCTTAAGTCATATTCAATTCAATACTTTGAATTTTACTTTCGTAAGCCAACTTTAAGCCAAAATTCTCAATGATAAGCACTGTAACATCATATTTTCAATGCGCAACTAACATGTCGCATCAAATACGCTTGAATACGCTATGAAAATCCTGCACAGCTCATATGACTGCATATAAAAACCTATGCCTGCCAATCAAGGCCTCCAAAATAATTGGTTTTAGTCTCCAAGATAGGTGTCTTAGATTTAGAGTAAAATACTTAGCCACAATATTGAATTGAATACCAAATTTTGCTAAGTACTTTATCTTTAACCCTATATAGCCTGGGCTATTTTGAAATTGCTTAGCCCGGGGGGCGGGGGGGTTTATTTGGACCCCCCCCTCAGATCTCGGCTGTTGATCGCATGATCGTGACGAAAATCAGCATGCACGTCACCAACAACGTAATCTCCAAAACTGTATAGTTATCATGAAATTATTCTAATTTATTTTTAATTGATTAAACTAATTTATGCATAAAATAAGAATTCATCTGTAAATCTGTAAATACAACTCCAAAACTGCTAAATTTTGGTCTAGACACTCTTTTTAGGATTCTTATCAAATGTATGTCAAAAAAATGGCGGTATCAAAATTTTTTTCTTATGTATTTCATTGTTGTTTAAATTTCTTATGTATTTCTTTATTTTTCGACTTTTTGTTTTTTATTGCTTTTTCAATGGAAATCGTTGCTGACACTATTCCGATCATAAACAACATGAAATTAATTGTGTTTAATCAGTAAAAGTAAAATTAATGATACATTTATGAATTTTGGCTAAAAACAGAATTTGCATTGGATTTGTACATGAAATCACGTTTTTGAGCAATTTAAAAAGCGCCCCCCCCCCCCCCAGGCTAGATAGGGTTAAAACTAAGAAAAATACCCATATTTCTGACTTAAGTACTGAATTGAACACTGGCCCTGGTTTTTGATCTCCTATCCTTCATCCTACCCCTAGTCAAGGAAGTTTGCACGGTTTAGAGGCCACCTCTCTATAATGACCACCCAAGTATGGTGATCACCTTTTAATCTTCATGAATGCAAGAATCGTTTTGTCAAACCTCTGTAGAAAGGCTACAGGTCTACAATGGCCATTTCTCAGTTTTATGGAATGCACTTCCAGATTCTCGTTGAAATCATGATGATCACAATGATTCAAAATAAGTGCAAGGCTTCTCTTAAAAAGTATTTATCCATTGTCTAAGGTGTGCACCCATGAACTCAGTGTCCATTGCTGCATGTACTTTCTGCTTCTGGATTTTATTTGTATTTTTCTTATTGCAATTTCCTTTGCTTTCATTTTATTAGTGTACAGGTACATGCTACCCTGTAATGTGTTATGCAATTTTAAAAAATTTAGTATTAATATCATTATTATTGTTTCCCTGGAGTGGCTTTTCTATGCAGGCTTGACTAACAGTATTTTGCTGCTATGTGACACTAACCTGTATTTCTCAAATCCATCAGTGAGTGCTGTCCAGACCTTCTCTTGTTTCTCTGATATCACCGATGGGAACTGCTTCCAGTATTCTGCATCCTCACTATGGTCAAAAAAAACAAAACAAGGTTGAGTGATTAATTTGTCCCTCACAAGCTACAGATTAAAAAGTAGCACAACATGAAAATACAGATTTTAGATCTGTATTAATGCTTAACAAATAATAATTCTCCTCATCCCTCTTTCAACATCAAACTTAACTTCCTCATCCTTCTTTTCCTACCATGATTCCCTTTTTTTCTACTGTACTCACTCATTTACTGATTCAATTCATTTCCCTTATCTGCACACAAAAATTATAGGAACCATAGTTAAAATGCTGCACATAAAAAGCCAAAGATATGACCCTCATTAGCCAATGGCCGGCCCAACAAAAAGTGACAAATTGCATCATAACAAATTAAAATACAATTTAAAATGAATTCTGTGTTCATTACTTTCTAGCACCACAGGCAGACTGGAGGCATGCATACATTACTGAATAATCTTATTTCGTTGCTCAGCTGAAACATTGGGGAGTTTAAATTGTCATGTCAATGCTGAGACATGATGATGTAAATGAACCATGGTTTTCACCAGGTCATCTAGTCAGGTTGCCTTTCTGCACGAAATTTTATAGATCATGTAACAAAGAGTAAAAGCCATGGTGTGCAAGTTGTACAACTTTTTCTCTTTTTCTCTCTGTTTCTTTTCCTTCCTCATACATTTAAAGTGCATTCTGTTTCATTACTTTCTGGTTTGTAAGCACTACAGGCAGACTGGAGGCATGTATACAATACTGAATAACTTTATTTCGTTGCTCAACTGAAACACTGGGGAGTTTAAATTGTCATGTCAATGATACTAACTGAGACATGATGATGTAAATGAACCACGGTTTCCACCAGGTCATCTAGGCACAGTTGCCTTTCTGCAGGAACTTTTAGAGTTCCTTTAACATGGAACAAAAGCCATGATGTACACATTGCACAACTTTTCCCTTTTTCTCTGTGTTTCTTTTCCTTCCTTAAGTATTTTTTTTTTCTTACTCATCTCTTGTCTCCTCTTTCTATACGTTATCATTCAACCATTCTCTCCCCATTTCATTTCACCTTTCTTTGTTCATTCATTTTTCTCTATCATATAAGCCATGGCGATTGACCAGCTCTCATTTGACTGTATGACTTTGAGCATCTGTAAGCTATGCAAGGATTTGTAATACGTGGGGGTGTTTCATAAAGCTGTTCGTAAAGTTACGCAGACTTTACGAACGACTTGTATATGATGTGCCAAATGGGATGCCCAAAGTTTTCCTGACGTTTTAACAAAGTGTGACTGCATTTCCCATAATCTCCATTAAATTGTGGCAAAAATTATACTTCATTATAAAAAATGTTTGTAAACAATAGTAATGTTAATCTTTGTCTGCATATTTCTCGTTTAACTGATGAGATTTATTATGATTGAGAATCCCAATTGGCTTGCCATATTCAAGTCATTTGTAAAGTCATTTGTAACTTTACAAACAGCTTTATGAAACACCTCCCAGCTGCTACAGACATACTTCCGGCTCACAATACAGAACAAAACAAACTCATTCAAGCTGCCACAGAGCAGCA
>CM057153.1:29296190-29359678 GCA_029962745.1 Echinometra lucunter
CTCTGATATCACTGATGGGAACTGCTTCCAGTATTCTGCGTCCTCACTGTGGTTGATAGAAAGAATTGAAATGATTCGTTGGTACATTTATTTTAAAATGAATGGGAAAAAAAATCACTTGAGAAGTAGCAAAACATTATTATGATGAAAATCCTCTGTTGGCTAACCAAAACCCCCGATTTCACTTTATCACTTCTAGACTCCTGGAATGCCAGTAAACCTTAAGTATTACACAAGTGCAGTGCAATGCCTAGAGCAAATACCCCCCCCCCCCCCCTTGTAATTCGGTTCACTGCCCAGAGCTCACAATCACTACAGCACTAGTGTATATACCTCCGGCAGCTGTGCATAGGAAAACCGTTAAAGCGATAAGTTGTAATTTCGCCAATTTTCGGTTATTTTGCTTCGTTCAAATTTTCATTTTGGTCTTCAGCTAAATTATGAGTGACTTTGGATATGACAATATCTTAAAGTATGGTAAAATAGATATTTGCGACTTCTCATTCCCTTTCAGCCAGGTCCCAGGTCCAGGTCTGTTTACACTATTACATAAGATGAGAACAGTCACAGCTGCAATCCAATACCCGGCGACCGCTAATACGCAAATGCTGCAAGGCACTGAGGAATTCAGGGTTTTTCAACCACATTCAGAAGATATTGAAATGAGGCTTTTCAAAAGCCCCTCTTCCCCCCCCCCCCTACTCAGGTTACCCTTCTGCAGGAAATTTCATAGTTCGTTTAACAAAGAATGAAAGAGATGATGTACATTGCACAATTTTTTTCTCTCTTTCTTTTCCTTCCCTTCGTATTTCTTTTTTTTTCTCACTCATCTCTTGTCTCCTGTTTCTATATGTTATGTTTCAAACATATTTCTTTGTTTGTTTCTTTTTCTTTCTTTGTCTCTCCCCATTTCATTCCACCATTCCTTGTTCTTTTTCCTCTATCATATAAGGTATGACGACTGATCAGTTTTCATTTGACTACATGGTTTTTCAGTATCTGCAAGCTATGCAAGGATTTGTAAATCCAGTTGCCTCGACATACTTCTGGCTCACAATACAAAAACAACACAAACTCATTCACGCTGCCACAGGGCGGCATTTTCAATTGTTTCATAATACATTAAACTTACCTTGAATCTCTATCTTCGCCTGATATGATGCGGAATGTCTGATACTTCACTTTCTCCCTGTAAATTAAGAATGAAAATGACTGAAAGACACAAAACTAGTAGATACCCTCTACGCTTCATAAAGTTATTCCTATTATAGAATAAAAGATAGCCTACCATCAAACTTAAAAGGTACAGTATTCAGTTTTTGTTGCAAAAGCCATACCTCTACAAATATCAACAAGTCAATTTCGAACTAAGTTTTAGATTGATGGTATTTTCCAACAGCTGTGTACAATTATCATGCAAAAAATTAGCTTGGTAACTCCATCTGTTCAAGTGCATATTTCCAAAATTATCATATACAAATGACTGAATAAAAAGGCTTGTGAAATAGACACTAAAGAGTCGTCTAAAATACTCTATTTTTTAATTGTGTATGTGTAATATTACAGTATTCTCTCTCTCTCTCTCTCTCTCCTCTCTCTCTCTCTCTCTCTATCTCTCTCTCCGCTTTTACTCCAGATTGTGGGGCACTACAAAAGTCCACCTTCCTACCAATAATTCATGCAGATGTAAACCCAGCTTGAAAGATTTTCTCACAAACAATACTCTCTCTTATCCCAATCATCTCAATTACTTCTATCAAAGCCAACACCCATCTTGGCATCTTTCCTCCACTCACTTGGTTGGTTTCCTGTTCTCTTCCACGAACATCCTAAGAGCTATCAGGGCATCGTTGGGATGGATCAGTTCCAAGCTGTTGGACTTGGTGGATCGTACCGAGCCGGTCTCGCTCTGGTCCTGGCCCCGATCAGAGGTACCTGTGATACCAGCTACCTCTGCATCCATAGCATCCTGACAAAGCAACATGGGAAGTGGAAATGAAATGGTTTGCTCTTTCCTAGAACTTGCAGCCCTCAATAAATGTAAATGTTGTAGGTCCAGGAATATTAGAAATAGGAATAGTTACAAAACTGTTTATTTCCGCACATTCAGTTAGAAAGATGCAATTATGAATAGCATGTATTTTTTAGAAGAGAGTCATCAAAAAGTATACTCCATGAGGGAAGTAACAAACAATCATTAAATCACTTCATCTGGACTTACAATTTAATTCCAAGAACAGTTTCAAGTCCGATCCTGGATGCTTCATCAGCTGTCTAATTTGGTGGCGGGAAAGTCACAGTCATAGGTCGTGAGTCCAGATGAAATGATTTAATTGTTTGTTATTTGAATGTTTAACTGGATGAATCAGAACTTACATCAACTGATCTATGAGGGAGATTTACTTATTGAGAGCATAAAGTCTTGTTCACACATGCTATGTTAAACTGCTGCAGATTACGGGGTGTGGCAACTAAGGTCTTATGTGTACTCACTCTCAGTGTATTGTTACAAGTTTACATGTAGGAAGTTCATTACGATTAAAATTTCCACTCCTTACCTGAGCAGCACCTTCTTGTCCGTCTTGTTGATCTTCTGCTGACTTCTCTTCCATTCCTTGGGCATTCTCCTATCAGGATCAAAACATTAAAGAAGAAATGTGAGCCTCTAAGCAACAAATCAGTCAATATAATACCAACTTGAGCATTCATTAATCTGAAATCAACTGCATTTTACAGCACTGGTTACGTAATTGTTTTTAATCAGGCACAGATAATAATCGTGACACAATTTCGATAAACCTTCACCAGCATCTTTCAGTTCCAGTTTCAGTTCAAGGTCAAGTCAACTATTTCTACAGAGCACTTTCATCTAGATGTAGATTACAAAGTGACTGGACATGATGACTTTTTGTTGTTTATTAATCAGGCACAGGTGATATTTGTGACACAATTAACCTTCAATATCATCTTTCAGTTCCAATTTCTGGATGTTAGTGGCTTGACATGATGACTTACATCAGACCAAACTGGCAATGTTATACACTGATTTAAGAAAAAAAAAAATAGATTGCTTGAAAAGTCTTGAATGTCCCCAAATTTATACATTGTATCTAACTTGATATTACTGGTATGATTGATCATCGGAGAAAAAGCATCTTACCTCTCCACCCTCCGGTATTTGATCCTGATCCTTGGTGTGCATGGTTTGGAGGAAGTAACCAGCTAACTTGTGGATATCATCCTCTGTCTCAATGCCCAAAGCCTGTTTTATAAAATGAATGATAAAGCATTTACAAAAACAATGGTATAATGCTGGAGGATGCTAGGGATACCTGGAGGTTAGTGCTGACATGTCAAATGCCACAATATGACTCAGGGGAAGATCATTATCACAAAGAGTAACTAATACACTTGCCTGAAACAGGCAGGTAGGAAAAGAGTCTGTGATGCTCTATATCCATATCATTGTATTTGTAATGACTTGTTATTTTCAATGATGTTGCACAAGGTTACAAGACAAATGAACAAAAACTTCTGGTGTGTTGGAATATAGAACTTGATACAAGTGGCTGGAAAAATAAGGTACATCTTGTAGCTATAGAATGTGAAATAACAAATGCACTATAATCTGAACAGATTGATCATTCATCCATTTATCCATTAATGATACACTACTGTAGCTGAATGCCAAACTGAACATTTATCTCAGTAAAAAAAAATAGAAAATAAAAATGCCTAAGCCACAAAGTGGCCGGAGGCATTATTTTCTTTCTTTTTTCTATACTGGGCTATGTGATAATTAAGAGAAATAACACAATACTGTATATCTGCAATATGATATCGACATAAACTCACAGCAAAGATGGCATCCAATTTCATAAGGCAGCGTTCGTCCTTCTCCAGTGGGGCAAGAAGCTTGTTGAGTTTGGCCTCTACCAGGAATCCCTGCATTAAACAAACAATGTTAGAAAATATATATAACAGAAATATCTTGGGTCAAAAAAGACACCAGTGGTAGACTATCATTCTTTTTTTTTTTTTTTTTTTTTTTTTTGGGGGGGGGGGGGGGGGGTGATGTAAGGCTATACTTTAAGTCAGCCAATCCAATTCATATATCAAATTACAACTGACAACTTTCCATTGATATCTTATAGCAAGAGTTTGAATTTAATTCACATAAATATCGTTCTTCCAGCTCCACTGCTATAACTTTTGAGGATTACGAAAACATAGAGGCTCTTACCGATTCATCACATATGAGCTCCAAGATCTGTTTCACGGTCTGCACCGACAGCTTGCGAGTCTCCCCCTCCTCTTCTCCCTCTGGCTTCTCCCTGGGGGAACCCTCCTCCCCTTCGTCGCCCCTCTCAGACCCCTGCATGCTTCCTGTCTCCATGCCTCCTCCCATGTGGCTCCCGTCTGACATGACCTCCATCAAGACCTCATGGGCGGAGACGGGCTTCTTCTTGCTCTTCTCCGTCGTCAGCGGTCCGACGTTCTCCATGCAAGAGCTGCACGATGGAAGAGAAAAGATGTTTGCTCAAGTAATGGGGGAGTATGCATGTGCGTGTGTCGTAGTGTGGTAGGTGTCTTAGTCGAGTGGTTTAAAACACTTGACCTGAAACGCGAAGGTCATGGGTTCAGTCCCCGGTAAGGCACTTATGCCCTTGAGCAAGGCATTTTGTCTACATTGTTCTTTTATCTTGCATCAGTCAGATCTGATAATTTACTTCAGCGACTGAATTTGACGCTGCTATCTAAATAACATGACTCTATTTTGAATCAAGGTCTAATCAGAGAAAGTTTGCTGTTGAGGACAGAAAGCTGACCATACCTCAGACAAGACCAAATGACATGTTAAGTAATGGTTTTGTGAATTGAGATTCTGCATTATAAAGCCACCAAATGAGTACCCATTTCTTTGCTGGCATGTCTAGCAAAACATCAATAGCAATGCATTCATTGTTGGATATAACACCTCTTGTAGAAATTCCAAACAATTAAAGAGAAAAGAGAGAAAATAAACTCTGCTGTCATACTGAAACAATCAAAATAATAATCGGTCATAGAAAATGGAAGACAACAATCAAGAGGCGGGGGATGGATGTTGATACTCACAGATCAGCAGGTGCATGCCATGGCAACCCAAGCTGCTGCTCAGAGATGATGCGATCTTGCTCCATCAGCTTAGCTGCCAACTCCTTGACTTCCGCTTCATTCATGACCCAAATATCATGAAATTTCTTTGTATCTGTAGATTGAAAATGTCTGGAAAGAGAGTGCAAGTACATTTATAACATCACTTTATGTCATACACATCATGCATTGCCCAAAGACATGCGGAAACTGGAATGATGTTAAAAGTAAATGAAATCCCTAACAGTAATTGTGCATAATACAAGTATAAACACATACATATTGGAAAATAAGGATAGCTTTAAATTTTTATGATACATTCCAGAATGCTTCCTGGTTTTATTTTTGTTTTATAGAGTATACTGCACAATCCTTCCTTCAGTCAAGATTGGACAGTTCATCTTATTTCCATTTTACACCTTTTTTTTCCCTCTGACTCCTTCACCCTTGTACCCATCAATCCGTCTATTTTTCCCCTTCTCTCCTTTTGTCTGTCTTTCTCTCCCCAATTTCTTCCCCTATCACCTATTCCTCTCTACCTCAATTTCTCTTCTCTGGTGTCCTCAATTATCATCTATCTTCTGAAACAAAGCCTATGAAAAGAGCACTCACTTTGATTTCTTTTGTAGTTCTTTAAATTGCTCAGTGATCCTCTTGTAATCGTCCGCCAGTCCTTGGTTCTCTTCCTTGTACTGCTTCTCTTGCTTTGCTAACTTCACCTTCAGGTTATTCAGGACATCTTGTAATCTGCACCAAAAACAAGAAAGCAGAATTTTGCTGTAATCGTTTCTTTATTTCAAAGAATTAGAAAAATATGACAATATACAACTGTGCAAGTAAACAAGTAATCACAATCAGGTATATGAGCCTATTCTGGTTCAAGGCAGATTTTTAAACATGGTAATGTAAAAATATGGAAAGTCAAAACACAAGAAAATGAGCACCTTTGAGTCTTTATATTCCCCAGGAATAAAAACACACCAGCCAATATTCATAAAAGCAGGCTGAAACAGCAAAACATGGTTTTACACAGTCTACTGTTTTATGAGGCACCTACATGTAGCATCAAGCACTTTATTCCATACAAATCAAGCAAAATAAATATAGCCATGAAATGAGGATAAAAACTCTATATGGCATACTTTTTTTCACTTATTTATTTACAGAAAAAATGTGTTCATTCAAGCTTCCGATGTTGCAAAAATATACAATTTGATCTTCATATCAGCTTGTATTGTCAAGCTGTTGAGTTAACCTTGTAATTTTCTTTCCTTATGCTGCTCAACTGAAAAATTTATGATACATATATATTAAAAATCAGTACCTGCAGCACAAATCTGCAGGTTGACCTTCAAATGAGCAACACTTGTCAGAATTTGGGAGTTTACCTTGTGATTTTTCTCTTCTGCTGTGACTTTGTGATGGTGTTCTCCTCATCTCGTTTCTTGAGAACCTGAAAGTTGTATTCTAATTTCTCTTGATTGAGCTGGTAGGTTGCCTTCATTTGCTGCAGCTGCTGTTCAAGGACCTATGGAGGAAGACAGGAGAGAAATGGTACCAGTCACAACATACTTGAGTACACAGTTAAATAAGCAACAGAGCTGATAAATAGGAGTGAACAACATGCCAGAAACTTTTCTCTTTTTTTTAACTTTACTTGGTACAAATCTAAACTGGAACTGATCACACATAATGTTTTGATAAAAATTCATACAAATGATGATTTCAAATTTAAAATAAAATTTACACTCATTACACAAGACTACAAATAAAAAGCAAATTTAATTTTAAAAGAGGAAAAATGAACAATGAGGAATCAGTCAATCTGACTGAAGCACTACAACACAGGCCAAGCGTATCTTGTATATGATGTTAACATGCTTACAGTTTCCTGGGCCTGTTTTCTGAAAATTGTTGTAACTTTTATCTTATCTTCACTCTTTCAACTGTCATCACATATTTTGAAGGTGAACTTCTTCTTTTTCAATTGTCATCACAAATTTTGAAGGCAAACTTCTTGTGATTGGTTTGAACTGCACAAAACTGCGCCCATGGACCAGCACGCAAGTCGAAAGTGCGAGGTGTAAGCCAATGGCATACCCGATTTCTGATTGTTATGCCAAATGAAATAAGGTAAAAGATAAAACAATTTTCAGAATACCGGCAAGTAACTTTATTGTGGCATGATAACGACTTCTGAATGACTCTAAAAGTCAATTTCCATCTAAATGAAGTTATTTTACAAGAACTTTAGTTTACGTTCAATATGTGTACATATGTGTACTGGGGAAAAAGAAAGGCATCAGTTTATCTTTAAAAAGGAAGAACAAAGAAAAGTAGTAACCTGGACATCTGTCTCTAGCTTAATCTTGACCATGTTGTATTCTTCAGCATCCTGGATCCTAAGATGTTGGATCTGCTGCTCGTACTCATCGACTCGTTTCTCCCTCTGATGCATGTAATCTAGCTCCTGGTCTCTCCTCCCTCCCATCGCTTGCTCCCACTTATGCTTGTTGTTCTCCAGGAGCTCTTCCCTCTCTGTCTCAAACGCTTTCTGTTTTCAAAACACAACACAAAAGTTACATCCATCACAGAATTGCATTTTTATTTTAACATGTAATGCACATTTTCCGTGTGTGGCAATTCTCTGTATCACCCACATAGTTACATTGTGGTAAGAATGCAAAATACAATCTGGTGATGACACCAATTTCTGATGTCCTAATATGCCATGTATTTGTATGTGATAGAGTTTTATCACATCACATTTCACATTACCAGGACAACACTCCATCACACTTAAACTCCTGGATAATGATACAAAAAAAATTCTCATACAAGATAAAGTACCATCTGCGACAATTAAATTCTCATAAATTCTCATAAACTCATGTCAGAAAGAAATTTGTCGTTGGGGGCAGTCATCTCCAGTAGATGACAATATTTCCATTTTTATTGAGTTAGCCAACAATATAAAAACAAAGTATTCCTGAAAGTTTTCAGAATGACCAAGGTTCCAGTAGATTAAAGATACTATAACTATGGTACAAATGACCCTAAAATCATTAATGTCATCATTTAAAAGAAACTTCCCACCAAGCATTGTCACTATCCATACCACCTTGCTTTTCGCAAACTTTAGCACCAATTCTGTGTTCTTAAATCAGATGAGCATCTATTTTTTACTGGAGGTCCTCCTTACCTCAATCTGTTTGAGTTCATCCCTATAAGCCTTCATTAGATTCTTGACCTGTTCTTCCATCCTTTCAATCATAAGATCGATGTCTTCAGCTTGCTTCTTCAGATCCTTTACATATTGATCATCCTGAGATTTCAGTTCCTACAAAACAAATAAAAGACAACATAGTTTAGATCTCTTTACATGTTTCCTGTTGAAACTGGCAAATGACGAAAAAATTAAACTCCCTGGTAACTATCCCCTGCATCTCACGGGAGGCACTTCTTATTTTCTTATGTATTTGGGGATTCTGAAAATTAACCTTTATATGCAAGGAACATACATTTTTCCAGTTTATAGTCCCTTTTAGTTGAGACACATTCAGTCTAATGGGGTGTTGCAAGAAAGTTGCAATCGATTGCAAGTTGCAACTGATTGTCACTGGCCAATCAAAATCATTGTTGCATGCATGTCTTCTTAAATGGGCAGACCCTGAGCCAATCAGAATGGTTGTTTCAAAATTAGCAGTTATTTGCAATCAATTACAACTTTCTTGAAACACCCAAGTCACCCATATTATAAAATGTTAATGTTATTTCAATTCAACATATTTCACAGTTTACAATGTAGTATTCCATTCTCGAAGAGTGAAATGCCAGTTATTTGATGCTCATTTTTGGTTGCTTAAAGAGCAGGGCCGGTATTCAATTCAATACTTAAGTCAGAAATATGAGTATTTTGCTTAGTTTTTGCTTAGATAAAATACTTACAAAATTTGGTATTCAATTCAGTATTTTGGCTAAGAATTTTACTCCAAATCTAAGACACCTACCTGGGAGACTTAAGCCAATTATTTTGGAGGCCTTGACTGGCAGGCATAGGTTTTTATATGCAGTCATCATGAGCTGCGCAGAATTGTATCATAACGTATTCAAGCGTATTTGATGCGACATGTTGATTGCGCATTGAAAATATCACGTCACAATACATATCACTATGGATTTTCGCTTAAAGTTGGCTTACTAAAGTAAAATTCAAAGTATTGAATTGAATATGATTTGAGCAAATTTCTTAGCCAAGTAAAATACTTAGTAAAAGTTTTACTTAATCCAAGTATTGAATTGAATACCGGCCCAGGTTACTTTACTAACCATCTGAAAATCATTGATGAGCTTGTTCTTCTCATCGATCATAGCATCACACAGAGCCTTCTGCTGCATGAGGATATCGTGAAGCTCCTGTGGAATGTCTCTCCCATTAGCCTGCTCCCAGCGCTTTGTGATCTCCTCAAAGCGCTCCATGCCTGCCTTAGCCTCGGCCTCAAGCTTCTCATCCCTGGACGAGGGTAAAGATTAAAAAGGGGAATAGTTACCAAGACATGAAAAAAATTACAACAATTATGACTGAATTTACTTTAATAAGAATATAGTAGTTCAAATCTGTGGAAATTTCATCAAGTTCTTTCTTCCATTCTTCTCATCCATGAATGAATATGTACACAGAAAAGGATTACTATGGCGAAAATAACAATTAACAATGTGCCTTGTTCTTGAAGTAGAAGCACATTTGTTTCGAACAAAAGTAAGCTACTAGATATAAACTAAATAAAGGACAGCTGAACTTTTCTCAATCCCATTATTCAGTCATGCTAATCTGCAGATGACAGTGGTAGCAGGAATAATCCTTTATATCTACCCATTTACAGAGACTGAAACAGATTTTGCATTCATGAAAAAATGCTGAATCCAAGATTAACCTAGTGCAAGGGTTTCCACATTTTCTTTCTTATTTTTGAGGTAGGTTTAGAATATGTTTATGATTTCTACAATAACTTCGATGTAAGCTCCTGAAAAATATCCCAATAATAAGAATAAATGTACAGGATATGACATGAAGAACTAACTACCTTGGACTTGCCCAATATTAGCATACCTTTGTCTCTGTGTTTCTTCTTCCTCTGCCCTTCTCTGTGCTTCTCGGGAATCAGCCGCAACCCGGACATTAGTCACCAGCTCGGTCCCATGACTTCGAAGTTTGGTCAATCTCTATGCAGTGTGAGAGAAGGAGAAAGAGAGAGATATTAAGAAAGGAAGAGATAGAGATGGACAAAAAGAGGGACAATATTTCAATTTGAGTAGTTACATTCATCACAATACTAGACTTTCTATGAAATAGCTACTGTAGACTTTCTACTCATATCTCCTTCCACCCATACATAGATATTACACCAAGCCCTATCAAAATCAAAGTGATAATCAAACTGCTCTCACGTATGCTATTGGATCACCCATGATAACCTGGTACTTTGCAGACTTCATTCAGGATCTATATATGGCAGCTCTTATTACTTTGATCTGGGCCTCACCTTACAAAGAGTTGCGATTGATTCAAATCGATTGCAATGCTGAGTTTGATCTCAACTCCTATCTCTTAAGTACACAGTTGAGATCAATCTCAAAGTTGTGATCGATTTGAATCAATCACAACTCTTTGTAAGATGGGGCCCTGCTGTTTTAATACCACCATAAAGTTTGAAAACTCTTAAATGTTAGTAGCTGCAAATCTGAATGTACTGTAGATTGTGCAAACATATCTGGTTGCACAGTTCTTTCAACATCATTACAATTGCTTTCAAACAGTAAAAGACCAAGCGTGCACAACTGCAAGATGCATTTTGTCATTCAGTAAAGGATTTATACCTGTCTGCTCTCTTCAATCTGTTTCCTGCTCTTGCTAGCTTCTTCCTTGTCTTCTTTCTTCTTTGCACCAGGGTCCTCACCGAGTTTCTCCCTGAAATGAAAAATGCAAGAAAATAAATTTCTGTTTCTGTTTTCAGCTCAGAGAGTAATGGTAGATTGCAATTTGCACGTATCTAATCACATGTACACGAATCCATGTAGAATATAACTTCTTTTCCGAGTTTCAGACTTTGGACACATTTCCAAGGCTTTCTTATCTGCTTTTAGGTTCTAGTCTACAATAATACAGCTAAATTTTCACTTTCTTTCTTGTTCAAGAAGAATCATTCTATTTCATAATAAGGATAGTGTGAAAACATTTTCTTTATAATTATTGGAGATATACTCTACACAATATTTTCTTTTAAAAATTTAAAATTTTTGACTGTTCAATAGTCTAAGACACTGGACTAAACACCAATTATAAGCAAGGACCTTGAAAGATACACTGACCAGAGAGAGTTACCCCATTGTGTTTGCTTACCAGTAGATCTCTACAAGTTACACAACTTTAAAAAATTTAATTCAATCGAATTTCTCCAAAATTCCATTGATTCATTTCTCTGCATTTCTGCTGTTGTCAAGACAGACTCCACTGTCATGACTGTGACTTTTGTGAAATATTTAATGAAATGATTTTCCTGTTCAGACTGGTATTTTTCAGAATCAAGTGATAATGCCCCTATGATACCATGATTAACTGGCCTAATTATGAAATAAGTGCCAGATACTGTGAGCTAAATATCCCCCCCCCCCCCCCCCCCCCCCCCCCCCGGTTTAGTGCAAGGGTGCTAAGGTATGCATGAGCATGAGTCTATGTATTTGGTCACTTTACACAGTTCACTGTGCAGGGTTTCGGCAGCTTAAGTGTTAAACAAAAAATCTTAAGCTGCATTCAATTTTCCAAGAAAAGATATTTACATTTCATTTAAGACCATCTGGTGATATCTTCCTTTTTTTTAAATTCCATGCTTTCAAAATAGTAAATTCTTCAAATGGAGAATCTGAAACATATTCTAGTGTGCGTGCCACACACCAGAGCAACCATATGTTGGACTGTGTACATTTCTGTGGCGGTCGACCTCTATGCAACTTGAAGATATAATATGTCTTCTTTTGTCGTCTTTCCATTGATGCCCACAATCAATGAGCTGATTATTACATCTTCAAATATTTATATTATAAATCAGCACCATAATCTGCAAATTCCACAAAAATATTTGCTTTTTGTACTCTAGGATGATACTGATAAAATATCTTATTTCCATACAATTCCTTTAACTGGATATCAAGCGTCTTGCTAAAGTGACATTTTCAGATTTTTTCATTTATTTTTATTTATTTTAGAGTCTATTTAGTTATTTTTTGATCAGCAATCTTGCTCCTCAGACTGAAGTAAAGCTTACACAACAGATTGGAAACACTTGGAAAAATTCACTGTTTTGAAAGCAAAATTACAAAAACAAGAATCTGTACACCTTCTTCCCAAGAACTATTCGGGCTTGGAACTTACTCCCAACCAAAATAATTGATAGCAATATGGCAGAGACTTTCAAAACTAGACTCTGGGAATCGATACAGAAGGGAAATATAAACATAGTCCCTCCCTGCACAAGTAAAATAATGGGACTCAACTCCAAAATGTACTAAGTACAATGAACACACTCTTGAGCGATAATGTTCTCACTGGTCATTTATATCCCACCTTGAGGATCAAGACCACGACTCGAACAGATTCAGATTCAGGGTTATATCTTAAATGAATGAGTGCAGACCCTATGTAAGTAAGATTTAGATCTATCTAACAGTTAGACTCTTAAGTAACACTAACTTGCTAAGTTGCCTAGCCTAATCTTTTTTGATAGAGGACTGATGCAGGCTTCATAAATTACATTCATGAGAAAAAACTTAAATGCACAGAAAAAACACTTAGAGTAAGCTGCGAAGCTTTTGACTTTTGTGCAATTTATATTCTGCTAAACTTACTTTTCAAAATCTTGCAGTCACAGATGTCCATTTTTTATTAGGCAGTGTATACAGCCACATGCGTGTGTCTTTACCTTACGGCCACACGCGAGTGGTTGTATCCACAGCATCAACATGAGGATACGGCCACACTCGTCTGAATTCCCACTTGAAGTCTGTGCCGTATCAGCTATCGCTAGTGTGCATGTGCACTGCACAAACGATGTGTATTCATGGGATGGTATGTGTTGCGACTTGCAAAACTTGGATCGGCACAAAGGTTAATATCTCTCAATTTCACTTAATATGTACAAACAATATTTTCACTTTATTCTCACCTGGTCAGCAAGAAGGTGACAATATAATAACAATATTGTTTGTATTTCAGTGAATTTCAAGAGATAAAACCATCTTGACGATCCAAGTTTTGGGGTCCGGCAACACACCGTCGCATGAATTTACACATCGCTTGTGCAGTGCGTACATACACACTAGCAATGGCTGTCGCGGTGCAGAGTATAAGTGGGCATTCAGACGAGTGTGGCTGTATCCTCATGTCGATGCTGTGGATACAACCACACACGTGTAGCTGTAAGGTAAAGACACACGCTTGTGGCTGTATACACTGCCTTTTTATTAACTTGTCTTTGACTTTTTGCAAATGCAGCCAGGTAGGTTGGATCAGTGTTATAGCTGCAGTGGTCGGCGGTGGACGGGCCTGATGATTTCCGTCCACCACTCCTGGTGGAAAACACTGCTTCCGACCAGCACTAATTTCAGATCAGAAACTGCATTAAACGTAACTTTTTGTGAAAAAAAGTAGACTTACATTCATATTTCCGTCTCTAATCTTGTTTTATTAGCCAGACCTCCTAACCATTCCGCTTTTGGCGGAAAATTTGTGCTTTTTCATTATTTTTCTGCCATTCTGATTTTTTACCCCATATATTCCACTAAATTGATGTTTCCATCATCGTCATCCATGTGTATGTGTACATTGCGCAATCTTTCTTCAATATTTCCCTGTACCGGGGGAACGCAGAAAAAGAAAATATCATGTCAGTCAGGTATCGCGTACTCTCCATATCACTCTTTATCATTGCCCAACACTCTATACTAAAGTACCCAACAGCATTTTAGGAAACAGCACCCCCGAACTGTGGTGCAACTGTGCATGCAAGTAAGCTGCAGCAGACTAACAAGATCCTGAATGATCCCTGATTTTCAAGTATAAGGTTACTATTGAATGCCGATGTTTGAATAAGACAATGATAGAATTACATTTTTGAAGCTTATTTGCTAAAAATCCCACCATATTTGTCATGAAGCGTGTTTAAATATTGTCGTTTTTTCTTGCTGCACGCGGCGCCGATGTACTGTCAGCTGCTGTAGCTACAGGCCATCCCTAATAGGCATTGCCCCAACTGCCCAAGAACTCCAGGGTAGAGACTCGGAAGAAACCACCTCAGTGGGCTGCTGATTTCATGACTTTTCAATAATCGTTTAACAGTTCATTTGTACATATTTTGGGGCATGATAGGGTTGATGTTTGGCTAAAACATTTACTTTTAACATATGAACTGCCACATTTGCGGATGATACATGTATTTCGTGTATAGTGTGCATAGTAGAAAATAGTACGCGATCGATGTTGCCGAGGTCAGGATTTGGGATTGAAATGTCCGACCACCAGGTCCCTAGCTATAAGTATAACACTGGGTTGGATTATCAACAAATGCCTTGTCCTATCTTTGGAAAGAGTTCCTCTTGCGACAGCCACCCAAATTTTTTAAGTAAAAAAATGGATCTCTTCAGCTTCACACCTTTCTTGACATTTATTCTCTTTCATTTGTTTCTTGACTTACCATACCTGACGAGACTCAAACCTGTACCATCAGACCATTCACTTCTCAAGACTGACGCCTTACCGACTGCCCTAGCGAGAGATCGCTGAAAGTGAAGGGTCTCCTAATGATTATAAGCCGGAAGCCGGAAGTCCGGATTAGTCATACTCCCAGAATGCACTGCTCTTATTTTTCTGACTAAATAAACCAAGGTCAACGTGAAATGCACGGTATCACAGCTCAGGTAAGCTTTTAATTTTGACAGAATAAACCATATTCGTAGGATTTTTATGGGTGCTATAGATCTACACCCTCTAAATTAGACCTAGATCTAGATCTAGACTCTAGGTCTAATTAGAATATCATTCCAAGTCGTATCCCTAAATTTGGGTGGCTGTCGCAAAAGGAACTCTTCCCCTATGATCTTTAATTTGTCATGACATCATTATACCAACAAAAATGAGGTGCTATGCACTTTCCTATCCATGTCCGATGATCGACAGAAATAAAAGCACTGCTGGGAGTGGGAGTGCTGGTGCATCCACACTGTACGTGTACGATGCCGATGGTGTGTGAGACTGTGTGTGTGCTTTATTCCGTCACTTGCATACGAAAGTGCATTAGCGCCCATAAATGATAACATTATTTCAGAGACAACAGTAAAGCTGGATCCTGGAGCCGGCCGGCCCGGATGGGTACGCACCGGTACGGCCACTATTCAACAGACTTCGCCCCCGTAGTCCGGGGGATGTCGTTCAGGCCAGGAGGCACCAGACATGCCAGAAATGGCAGAATGGCTGCTGAATTTCCCGATAATCTTACCTTCTGGCTGCTTCAATTCTTTTGGCTATCCTTAGCCGTCTTGCAGCTATACGTTCTTCAGGGTCATTAGAATCTACAGACGGCCCTGTATCCTCCTCTTCGTCATGAGAACTCATTTTAAACTGAATTAAAATTACTTTGTCCGAAAAAAGAAAAATGCACACAAAACAAATGGCATGTACGTTTACGTGTGTTGCTATGGCCTTTCCGATCAGCCTCTCTCACATTAATTAGATTACTATTCAGAAAACTTAAATAAGTACCTAATTTTAGTCAATATTTAAAATTTTAAAAAATAAATGAAATAAATATAATATTATATTCTATAAGAATTTTTAAAAAAAATAGTATTATATAACTCAAAAATCTGAAAATAGACGGATAAATAGTTTAGTCACTCGCATTCGGTCTCTTTCTATCAAACATGGCGGTGAGCTGGTAGACTATGAGCAAATGAAAATTAAAATCCAATGCATCTTCCTTCTTTCATTTAATATTTCATTGAAAAGGCATTATTTTAAAGAAGCTGTATACTATTGTATTCCATCTCACTTCATATTTTTAGTTTGTCGGATTGTACTACTGTAATATTAGTAACTTTTAACATCGAATCGGTCTTGTTGAGGTTGTGTTGGAATTCATACGTAATTTCATCCCTTGTTCAATTTCTTTCTTGAATATTGTACTCGTTTTAGCTTCGTCAGCTTTTTAGCTTTTAGTAAAATTTCTTTGAAAGAATGCAAACTGCTTTTCTCGCATGTGCGGCATTATCGTGATATAGGAAACCACCGTTTACTTTGTACAGCAGCGCTTTAAAGATTTTTTATTCAGTCACACGCATTGGTTTCCTATTTCCACCTCCATTCTCTTTGTACACAAGTGCGTGTGTCAAATGAACGAGTGGTTTCCTAAACCATGATATGGCCGCATGTGCAAAGTAAAAATTTGATTAATTTATATTGCATGAGACGAAGTTAAACCTGAAATGTTCGTTGTTACCACAGTCCACACTGTCATGACTGTCGACAATGTCTGTTCATCCATGTCCACGACACTGTCATGACCATGGGCATGGCATTGGCAATTTGGCACTGCTCAAATAAATACAAGGCCCAGGGGCAGGGCCCTCTTGTGTGAAAAGTTGTGATTAAATCATGTAAATGTAACTCCAAAACTAGCCAGTGACACTGACGGTGTATACAGCCACACACGTGTGTCCATTCTAGGCTACCTAGAACTTAGAAGTCTAGTTAAGTTAGGCCACACGTGTGTGGCTGTATCCACAGCATCGACAAGAAGATACAGACACACTTGTTGGAATTACCACTTGTACATTGCACAAGCAATGTGTACATTCATACGACATGTACGACGGTGTGTTAGAAAAGTTGAAACCCCAAAACTTGGATTGTCCCAAAGGTTTAATTTATCTCTTGAAATTCACTATCACTGACAAAAAGTGACATACAGACAATATTTTACGTTTTATTTGGAAAATAAGTTAAATCGAGAGAATAAAACCTTTGTGACGATCAAAGTTGCAACACATAGGACCTACTACATAGGCCTACAGTCGCACGAATGCACATAGTTAGTGCAGTGCTTACTGCGGCAGCCCAAACACGTAGCGTTAGGGCTGCGCATTGCATCCAGTGGAAGCTTCTATGCCTACCTGTGCGGGGCTCCCCAGGTCAAAATACGGATTTTTTTTATTGAACAATTCAATCGAGCAATTTTAGGTATGGTCTGATGCCCTTTGTCTGCGCATACGCATAACTGCGCGATTCTAACATCACATCGGACGCAACGAACACAATCATCTTTAAATCAATTTTAGGGATATGTATCACTGAAAAAATGACGAAAAATGAGCGAAACGCGTCTATTTTATGTATTTTTTACTCACATTCCTTGAAAATGCCACTTTCATGCAAAAAATCCCAAACTGCGTGTAAAGTGAATGAGTGCACAGACAAGGGCACCTTCCTCTTGTTAGCGTCAAATTTACACCATCACCTTTTCTTGTGAAAATCACATTGTTCTTGTTCGGATTTCGATGAGATTTTCGGCACAGTTACTCCCTAGGATATGAGGACTAAAATGAGGTCAGCAATTAGAGGAATACAAAAAAGAAAGTTTGTCAATTTAAAGTGAAAAATTAGGTGCGCAGACAAGGGCCCCCCCCCCCCCCCCCCCATCATACTTACAAACATTGTGTCCATCGTGTCCATCGTCCCTGCTGCTGCTGCGCTGGGCTCCATTTTCTTGCTCACAAATGAATACAGCATGCGTGTCTGGTCCCCTATTCTCTGGGTTTGCCCATTTCTAATTGGCTGAAAATCAAGTGGCGTTTAATTTTTTGAGCTGCATTTAATCATATTCTGTTACATGCAAGGGGGCCCAGAAGGCAGAAGAACGTATCCAGAATGCGCGGGGCCTCACAGACCATGTGACACTACGAAATAGGACAGCGGCCAGCCAAGTGCACCTGCGACTTGTTGGAAGTTATGTGGATATGGTTGGGAGTGGGTGTTTAACATTTACAGGTCATGGGTTTTGGAAGGCATTATATGAGGCTGTAATGTATCTAAACATTGTAAATTAGACAGAATGAGCACCCTGACTGAGCTGTGCATGTGAAGAAGGCCAAACTGGAGCCCACCATTTTATCTTTTGTGAGATCAGTCACAACTCGCAAGTGTGTCAACTGAGATCAGTTGGACTTTGAACAAGTTTACTTGGACTATGTTGGAGCTTTTTTCTACTTCTGTTTTGAGAAGAAAAATATGATTTAACTCTACCAAAATGTGAGAGGTTTTCAATATGATTATACACTATGTATAAATCAAATTCTTGTTCACATTTTTTTATGCATTAATCCTAGTTATTGTCAAGAGATTTGTAATTCCACTAAGCTAGGGGAGGGGATGCATTCTTTTTCATTTTAGTATTTTTAGTTATTGGTGAAAGATAGTCGCTTGCAACTGTGTTTTTAAATTGTTTCCTTATATGAGACATGGGGGGAGAGAGATTTTAGAGCAAAGTTGCAGGCCTCTAAATTCACTAAAAGGAAACTTTCTTTTGTCACTGATATTTAGTTTTAAAGACTCTGAATTACCAAATCTCTGCTCCAATAAGACTCTAATCTTCTGTCTGGAACTGTGTGAAATCATTTCCATCAGATAATACTGCATGAAAAAGCACAGCACCTACATGTATGCAGTACAACCACATAGACTTCAACCGTTCTATATCAACATTTCTTTCACAGGACAAAGGCGAAAAAGACAAGGAAAAGAAGAATGTGATGCGCGAGCTGCGAATCCGCAAGCTCTGCCTCAACATCTGTGTAGGAGAGAGTGGTGACAGACTCACTCGTGCTGCCAAGGTTTTGGAAGCCCTGACTGGACAATCTCCTGTCTTCTCTAAAGGTAGGTGAATTCAGATGCTGGGGGGGGGGGGGGGGGGGGGGGTTCTGTGCTACGTTGGTTTTGGTGTCGAGAACCTCAGAGCGCACCAAATGTCAGCATCCCATTGTTTCAGCTTCAGAAGCTCAGAATGATGAAGGGGACTGATTCATCAAATTGCTTGAATAAACTCTTATCTTATGTTAGTTGCTGTACCAGATATAAGTGTTGGTAGCATTGATTTTATTAGAAGTGGTTCTTGTGTGTTTTTAACAAATGATGAAATGCACCTACATGTAAATGATGTGAATGGTAAAATTATATCTTCCTTGTATTTGAAATTCCTAAGGAAGGCACAGGTATATTTGAAATGTGGTTTTATTGCACTGTCCACTTCCATGAATTAGTGATATTTATATTTATTCTTTGGAATAAAGTTTTTCAAATTGAAATGTTTTTACCAATATATTTTTGGATAAATCTGATGTTAGAGACTATTGGAATATTCTCATTATTGAAGCTGGTTTTATTACACAAAGTAATTTAGGACTTCTGAATTCTACATGTACTTTTATTTGCACTCAAGTGTAAAGGTAGTGGATTCTTCACCCTCCCTACCAAAACAATATAGAATTATTGTGTGCAGACAATATCTTCTCTGCTTTGCAACCCATGGCTTTCCTTCCCCTCTGTGATTGCTATGGTACTAGTTCAGAGATACATTCATGGATCTAAAAGACTACATGGTTCGATGTGCCTGGCCCATGCCCATAGAATGACTTTCATTCTGGAAATTTTCTGCTGTGGAGTGTCAAGCTTTGATTTGTGAAAAGCTACTTGTGTAGCACTTTCTGAAATATGATCGCCCGTCCAAAGTTCAAGTGTGGTCTTTTTCGGATGTCTCATTTGTCTCATTTGCAAATTGGAAGGTATTTATATTGGAATTAGAAAAATGCATTTAACCTCTGCCTTTTGCAAACCATGCCAAAAGGTCAGGTCAAACTACATAGTAATTCAGCATTATGAACAGTCATTATTTCAGGCTTATCCCATGCTTCTTTTTTCTTCCTGTCTTCTTCCAGCCCGCTACACCGTGCGATCTTTTGGCATCCGTAGGAATGAGAAGATCGCTGTCCATTGCACCGTCCGTGGTCCGAAGGCCGAAGAGATCCTGGAGAAGGGGTTGAAGGTACGAGAAAACACTTCTTGTGATATGCATCTCTGCGGTTAAAAGGCATTTTGGCTCTATCTATAAAAACTTGTTTGTTTCATAGGTGATATTGTCTTTCTGGTTTTTGAGGACTACTGAGACAAAGATTTTAAGATATTCTTTTCATGAATGAATAAGTAACTTGCAAAGATGATAAGCTTTTCAAATTTTGCAGGCTATTGCATGGATGAATACCAATTGAAATTTGAGAAGTTCACAGGAACGTTATATTACGGTCAAACTGCTCTTCTGGTTTTGGTGACTAACCGCATTATCTGCTTATGAATGAGGAGTGTTGAGAGTTATGTAAGACGTGTATCTTGATGTTCACGACATTTCCTCTCTGCCCCAGGTTCGTGAGTACGAGTTGCGCAAGGGCAACTTCTCCGACACTGGCAACTTTGGCTTCGGCATCCAGGAACACATTGATCTTGGAATCAAGTACGACCCCAGCATTGGAATCTATGGCATGGACTTCTACGTTGTCCTGGGACGTCCTGGATTCAGTGTGGGCCACAAGAGGCGCAGGAAGGGACGTGTCGGCTTCTCCCACCGTGTCAGCAAGGAGGAAGCCATGAAGTGGTTCCAGCAGAAAGTAAGTATTCCATCTTGGGCTATGCAAGAAGATGATGATAACCATTTTAATGCCTCCACCCTCCGAAGGTGGTAGACAGGAGGCATTATGTTTTTGGGTTGTCCTTCCCTTCTTTGTAAACGCTATATTTCAAAAACTATTTGAAGTATATACAAACTTCAAGCTTTGTGCTAGTAAGCATCACCATAGGAAGATGATCTAATTAGGTTTTAGGATATGTAGGTCAAAGGTCACAGAAATCAATTCCAAACTTTCATGCTTTTGCCTTGATGCTTATATCTTGAGCCATATGAGGTGTGAACTTCAAACTTGTTGCTAGTATGCATTACAATCAGAAGACAATCTGATTAGATTTTAGGGTACATACGTCATGATCACAGAAGTCAATTCCAAAAATTTATTTATGAAATAATTCAACAGTAATTGGAACCATGCAGTTATTAAGTGAATATAAGAGGAGGCATATAGGAGACACACTCACTTTAATCATGGGTTTCTTTTTTTCTTCTCCCTGTCCCGATGCTCTGATAATGATCATTGTCATGTATGCATCAATATTTATGCTCTGTTTCCCAGATAGGTCCCAACAACTTTTGATTTAAGTGTTGCACTATACAGAACATTAAAACAAGCATGTAACTTGTGCAAGCACAACAATTCTTTTATCAGGAATTTCAGTACAGTGTACATGTATATGTAATAATGTATTGGCATTAAAAAATAATTTGAAATTCAAATTTTGTGTTTTTTTATTATTATAATAATAATAATAATAAATTACATTTATATAGCACTTAATACTTATGTTTCTAAGTGCTTTACAATTGAAAAGGAAATAATTAAAAAGTATAACTAAGGATGATTATTACATTATGTACACTACAGAAAAGGGTAATACCAAAAAAAAAAAATGATTTAACGGAGAAAACAAACCTAGTAAACACAGAAAAATTATATAACAAAATGAAGCATATAAAGTAACAAAAACAATTACATGTATAAGTACATCAAACAAATGAAGCGAAGGAGACTTTGAATACAATAGGAATTTACGAATTGAAAAGGAAGGTCTTAAGAGAAGACTTAAAAGTGTCCAGTGAAGGAGCATTCCTCAGCTCAACAGGAAGCCTGTTCCATAGCCTAGGGGCAGCGACGCAAAAGGAACGGTCTCCATATCTTGTTCAAGTTCGCGGTCCAGGGGCAAATTGCAGGTGAACATCGGAAGATGAGCGAAGCCTCATGGTAGAAGCAGGGGTCTTGGGGGAGAGGAGGTTGATGATATAAGAAGGAGCAAGTGCATGCTTTGCTTTGTACATCAGGAGCAGAACTTTGTAGATTATGCCTTAATCTAGATGAAATTTTCAAAATTTTCTGTTTGATTTCAAGCTTGATGATTTATAATAAATTTGGACCTTAAAATCCCAAAATTCATTTTTAAAAGATATTCAGTACTTGTGCTTGTGTAACCTTGATGTTTTTATGCCTCCGCCCACCGTAGGCATTATGTTTTGGGGTCGTCCATCTGTCCATCCGTCCGTCCGTCCGTCCGTCTGTCCCGTTTTCGTTCTCACGATAACTTAAGAACCGTTTGACGGATCAACTTCAAACTTGGCTCATGTATGCATATGGGAGGGACAATGATCTGATTAGATTTGGGGGTCTCAAGGTCAAAGGTCAAAGGTCATAGAGGTCATTATGTACATAGAAATGGTCCGTTCTCGTGATAACTACACAACCATTTGACGGATCAACTTCAAACTTGGCTCATGAATGCATATGGGAGGGAAATGATCTGATTAGATCTTGGGGTCTCAAGGTTAAAGGTCAAAGAGGTCATAGAGGTCATTATGTACATAGAAATGGTTCGTTCTCGCGAGAACTCAATAACCATTTGATGAATCAACTTCAGACTTGGCTCGTGTATGCATATGGGAGTGACAATGATCTGATTAGATTTTAGGGTCTCAAGGTCAAAGGTCAAAGGTCAAAGGTCATAGAGGTCATTAGTACAGAGAAATGGTTCGTTCTCGCAATAACTCAATTACCATTTGACGGATCAACTTCAAACTTGGCTCATGTATGCATATGGAAAGGGCAATGGTCTCATGAGATTTGGGGGTCACAAGGTCAAAGATGTCATTGTATAAATGAAAATAAACCAACATGAATGTGCCATATATTTCTGATCTGACAATGGCGGTGGCATAAATTTCGACTGTGCGCGGTCGAGGACCATGCGCGGTTGAGGATTCATCTAGTTTATGTTTAGGACCAATGTTCTGTTTACAAATGTCTGCCATGTTTGTATACATGTACATGTATTATCTTTCACTCATTTGTTCAACCTCTTTCTCTTTTGCTTTATTACCTCAACAGTACGATGGAATCCTCCTTCCTGGCAAATAGACATCCTCTTCCAACCATAGTCCCCACACACTCCTCTCGCACTCAACGATGATCCACTACCTGACAGGGAGTCGTCACTCCAGCAGTATCTTGTCTCTCAACACAGTACCGCCTTGACACCATGCCATATCTGTACAATATGTTCAATAAAGACTCATGAACAGCCAACCATTGTTCGTTTCTTAAAGAGTGCTTAACCCTGCCGTATACACCAGTTGTGGAGGTTATTTTGCGAGTTTGGGGGAATGTGGATAATGGTGATGGTGACAGTGAAGGAGATGTGTAACAAGGTTGCAAACATCTTCAGGAAAGCAGCTTCAAGACATATGGAATTCATTTTAAATTGTTATTTTACAGAAATTTTGTTCAGGCTATCCGAGAGTTCAAGAGGTAATACCTTGGGCTGTTATATTTGAAAATTACCGATTCTTTGGAAATGTTTGTGACTCTGTTATTGCAAAGCTTCATTTAAGGTTTCTTGTAAGAGAGTTGAGGAAATGAAAGGGAGTAAATGAATGAATAATTGAATGACTAAATGAATGTACATGTATATCTTGTGTGAATGAGAAAATGGTACAACTGTTTGGGGCAAAAGAAATCAAAGCTATGTTATATCGGGCAAGATTCCATACTCGCAATGGCCTGTGACACCAAACCATGGAAACTAAACAGAGTTACTGGGTGTTTGTTGGTGTTTGTTTTCTGCCTTACTTTCCATATCCTATGATTTGTAAGCTGTGAAGATTACAGGTAGAAAAACAAAGGAAGAAAACAAGGTTGAAGAGGAGAGAAAGAGAGAAGTTACAGGGGAGAGAAAATTCTAAGTGTTTGAGAAGGTGTTGGGGGTTTGAGATGAGTATAAAAGCTTACATGGCACAAATGCAAAGTGATAACGTTGAAATATCTGAACTCCCAAAACTGGATTACCAAATATTCTAACTTTGAATACCCAGAAAGACAATTTTCATTTTGAGTCTAGTCCTGTCCAGGCTCAAAAACAATAATTTGCGTAGAAGTAGGACCAACCATTCCCCCATGACACATGGACTTAAACCTTGTTTACACTCGCTTCCTAGTGCGCTTCAGCATTTATTAGTTCATAGAGTGTTGCCTGATTACATTACCATAAAAAATCCCGAAAAACGTCCCATATGAAGTATAAAGCCAAATAAAAGAAAAAACAATAGGAGGACAAAATAAAGAAAAACATAAGGAAAGATCAGGGGCGGCGGGGCGTCTTTCAAAGTGGGGGGGGGGGGGGAAGACACCAACGAAAAAGGGCCCCCCCCCCCAAAAAAAAAGGGACACCTAGAAAGGGTGAACAAGAGAAGGAAAAAGCATTTTGAGGATTTGCAAGGCATTGGTATAATACCCCTACATTCTATTTGACACACTTTTAGGGAATATTTTCGATATACAGTCAACTCTGCATAAGTCGAAGTCGCATAAGTCGAATAATCGCTTAAGTCGAAGGTCTGTACTGGGTCCCATTCCTTTATTTTCTATTGTTTTTGACCCCTCATAAGTCAAATTTTCTCTAAGTCGAAGCATTTTCTTCAGTCCCAAGAAATTCGACTTAGGCAGAGTTGACTAAATTTTTCTAATCTTTACCTAATAACTACTTTGCAAGTGTGAAGTCGCTCTGACTACTCATTTGCAAGTGAGCGAAGATAACTGGAAAATTAAAGAAACTCCGATAGTACAGTATAACATATTGATTTTAATTACTGATAAATTTGCTTTTCTTTATATTTTATATGTTGCTTTGTGTAATTATGTACATAGCTTTGTCGTGACTGTAACTGAATTGTCTTTTCTTGAATTTGATTAATTAAAACTTTTTTTTTTAAGTTGAGCAAAGGATTAAGACAAATAATAACAAAAGGAAAGACGATAGGAGGACAAAAAAAAAGAAAAGCATAAGGAAGGATCAGGGGCGGCGGAGCGTCTTTCAAAGTGGGCGGCACCAGCGAAAAAGGGCGGCACTGACAAAGGGTGAATACAAGAAGGAAAACTAGAGTTTTGAGGAGTTGCAACGCATTGGTATAATTATACCCCTACATTCTATTTAACAATCTTTTAGGAATCATTTCGATATATTTTGTTCCAATCTTTACATAACTACTTTGCAGTTGTGAAGACTGCTCTGATTACTCATTTGCGAGGGAGCGAGTAAAAATGCTTAGTATTTTTATGTTGGAAGACCACTGTATTTGCATTAGTGATTTGATTTATTTTGGGCTCTTCCCTATCATTTATCCATTAACCTGGTCGTATTCCGTATTGACCAAGATATAAGGTCTCATTACAACCTATATTTTATTAGAGGAAATGTCAACCTGAAAAGGGGTTTTAAGTTCAAGCACAATCTCGGCATGAATAGGAGAACAGACAAGACTTTGTAGTTACAACACACTTGATAAGCCTTACCTGAGATATAATATTTTATTGCGAGCGAGCGTAGCGGGCGAGCTTTGAGGGAGAATGAAAAAAGAAAAAGATCCTCTTATTGCTTCAATTTAGGGGCACCGTTCATTCTTTTAAATTTTGGGGGCATTGTGTCCCTAGCTCTTGCCTCCTGCTCTACTGCCCTAACTGTAATAAATAAGAAGGGAATCTATTATTATATGAAGCTTCTCTAATTCTCTGGAGCTAGGTATATGCCGGGCTATTTAGGGGACTTTTACATTAATTCACTTATCAGATGTGAAAAGGATAATTTAAAAGAGGGGGTGACATAAAAAGGAAAAGGGACGCTAATCCGGAAGGTTGTTTTTTTTTTTTTTAAGGACATGTATCAGATTTGAAGGGGGCACCTATCGGAAGGAGAACTGCAATACCTTTAACAAAGCGGATACTGTAAAGTGGCACTTATCAGACTCGAGGGGGAGCTTCTCGCAAGGAAAAATGGCACTTATTAGAAAGCAAAAGGGGAACTTATGAGAAATGAAATGGATATCAAATTTAAAAGGGGGAACATGTCCCAGGGTGGACAAGGGACACATTGGGAAACAAAAGGGCCAATTGTGGCACTTATAGCACGTCAGCTGAAGGAGAAATGGGACACACTACGGTAGAAAGGAAAGGCGCGTTTATCCGAAGTAAATTGGGCATGTGTCAGATTTCAAATGGGGGCACTTGCCCAAATGAAAAAGGAATAATATTGATATGTACTTTTCATTTCCCTTTACTGTGTGCGGTGCATGTGCTTTACAACAATACTGAGTCGATTTCTTATCATTGTGATGAATTCAAAACCTCGGGGTCTACAGCAATTTTTATGTACTAGATAATTAACCTTTCCCAATTGCTTTGAAACGGTATCTTTCACACCGTGTACATGTAATCGTATGACCGGGGAAGCAGGGCCCCGTTTCATAAAACTTGTTATCAAAGACAAGTTGTAATAACTGTCGTAAGCTACTGAAATACTTGCATCTGATTGGCCGAGAGCAAGTTTGTCATAGAAATGTGGCAGTTGTTACTGATAAGTTTTATAAAACCGGGGGCCAGAATTCATGTTTATCTTCATCCCTAGAAAACTGTCCTTTTTTGGGGGGGGGGGGGTTGTGTTGTTGTTGTTGTTGTTGTTGTTGTTGTTGTTGTTGTTGTTGTTGTATTGTATTGTTGTTTTGTTTTGTTTTTCGTCATGATATTACTTTGATCGTAATCCGCGATACTATTCTCGAAGAACGAACGAAACGGTGCGCCAGCTGTCTGATATACACTCTAAAAACAATCTAGTCATATCAGAATAGATTAGAATTGGATCAGACGGGCACGCACTCTTTTCTAGTCAAATGAAGTCAAATTTGACTAGATTCTAGTGAAAATGACCAGCATTTTGTAAATAAACAAATCTTTTACTGGAATTCTGATATTATTTAGTTTTGCTGAATGCATAACTATAAAGAACGAATTAGAATACAACGTATCACAGGATTTCAAAAGGAATATGGAAAGGTTTAATTTTCAATATACAAAATATAATTATATCTTGAATAAGTGACTAACAGGCCTACAATCGGTTTTATCAATCTTAGGATATAATTCATGGACAGTAGCTATATCTAAATATGATAAAATGTTAGAATGAATTACAATGTATTAGCTACAACAGTCGTAAGTCCTCAATAAATGAATAAATAAGTAAATTCAAAGGGATTGAACAAGAGAGTAAATTGGAAACGTCACAATCTCTTCAAATGGTACCAAGTTCACGATGACTTTTGCATATTGATTTTGAGGTATAAATTCCCTTCCCTTGGTCGCCTAATATTGTTCTTTCCAAGTTCAGTGTGTCCCTTTGCATGAGGATATTTCATTTCATTTCATTTCATTTATATAAAAAAAACACAAGATGATTTTCATCCAGAAATTTCATTAATGATTATCACAAGGGCAGATTCGTCCCCTCCCCGCTCTTATCTATAACGAGCACTAACTCCGACCGCCAGCAAACGGGACAAAGAAAACGTAAAAGACCCTCCAAGCAATGGTCATTGCATTTCAAGTTTTCCAGTGTTAACCAATGAAGTGTGGGCTATCTCGACGGAGATAGATCTTCATTGAACAATCAAGGAGATTCTGTGATAAATTTGATAATGCATGATGGCAGTTCGACTGTGTGGCGCTCAAGAGCTCAAATGGTACAGCCCAATGGCTCCAGAGCATTGTTGTTACTCCGTTTTCTCGCTGCTCGAACCGGAATCTGGTGTCTTCGCGATCACATACCTGATTGAAAGAGATAGAAATTCGATTTAAAAGATGATTTTAAAATGGTTTATGTATCCTGTGTATGTTAATCACAGGGCAAGCAAACACACAGGAATGACGTCGTATACAATAGCATATGCCTACGTACGTCTTGGGCCCGTTGCATAAAACTTACTATAATAGTAACTTTACTATTATAGTAACTTACTGGATTTTGATTGGCTGTTGATGATGTCATGTTGCTCAACAGCCAATCAAAATCCAGTAAGTTACTATAATAGTAAAGTTACTATTATAGTAAGTTTTATGCAACGGCTCCCTGGTATTTTACCTGCAAAAGTATATACCATTTGAAGACATCTAAGCGCTCTTTCACGGTGTAGTCGATGCAAAGTTATAGCTATATGTAAAATCGTCATCATGATACATTAATTCTAAGACCTGTGTCCATGGTGCATATGATACAATGGTTTGTCACGTAGTAGAGTTGAGGGGGGTATCGCACTGAGCGGCGAACGCTTGCGAACTTAGCGACTTTGGGTTTCGTCAGCCGTCAGGGTTCGTAAAAGTTCGTACATGTACAATGTCGCCCAAAAGTTAACTAACAGCTTTAATTGTCGCAGATAGTTTTTCTTGTCGCAAAGAAATTTTGAACATCATATTCAAAATTCCTTTGCGAATTTTTGCGAATTTATTTTTCCGCAAACAGTTGCAAACGTTTGCAATAGTGTTGTAAGCCTTTCAAACGGTTGTAATAACATTTGCTTACAGTCATGACATTCGCTAATAGTCGCCAATTCGAGAAAATGTTGCTAATTGTCGCTAAAACAGAGGCGAACCCTGATTTTCGTCAACATTCGTCAAAAAGTTGACGAATCGAATAACACCCGCAACGTTCGCAAGCATTCGTCGATCAGCAGGATCAGTGTGATACCCCCTTTTGCAGTTACTCAGCCCAAGTCAAAACACTGAGGGGGCACTGGCATCTTCCTCTCTCTCTCTCTCTCTCTCTCTCTCTCTCTCTCTCTCCTCCTCCTCCTCCTCCTCCTCCTCCTCCTCCTCCTCCTCCTCCTCTTCCTCCTCCTCCTCTTCCTTCTCCTCCTCCTCGTCCTCCTCCTTTTCCTTCTCCTCCACCTCTTTTTCCTTTCTATTCTTTCTTCATCCCATTCAACAAATTTTGGAGCGAGGAGGAGGGCGTGCCCCGTGCCCCAGTATAGCTACGCCACTGAAATGACGTACTGACCTGACAGCTAAGAAGGCGATGGCATGCACCACAGACATACTAACAAACACCAGACCAGGGCGTGTCTCCACAGATGAGGCATAAATACCATTGTAGATACCACCCAAGATGGGTGTGGTCAGTGTGTTTAGGAACGAGCCCAGTGCCATAAATGCACCTAGAATATAAAGAAGGAAAATAATGTAATTATTAACACAAATACATAATGGTAGAAATGGCCTTCCTCCTAAAAATAAATTAAAAAAATAAAATCGGTATTTACACTACTAGAGTCAACTTTCATAACGTGATATGAACTTTTCACTAGTAATTATTTTGAACTGAAATCTGCCTATAGTGTTTCATCAAGCGGACTTTTTCTTTTTTTTTAATAATAATAAAAATAATAATAATAATGACATTGGATACTTATATAGCACACATATCCACCTAATAAGGTGCTCAAGGCGCTCCCAATATAACCCCGGCTAAGCTAGGCCCCCCCCCCCCCCGATCGATTTCCCCTCTTTGCTATTTATATAATGGAGTCTAGACTGTCTAAGGAATAGTAATGATGAGAACGGGAAACCTGAAAATATCTAAATGTGCACATAACCGGGATAAAAATGTCAATCAACTGACGATGGCCTGCTAACCTTTCTGACCAGGACTGACCAGACGAGAAACAATAGAGCCATTGGCAGACCTTGATGGAGCCCCGATAAGGACAAACGTGGCAGCTAGGAGAACAACGAAGAAAAATAAAACGAAAAACGCATGATGAAAAATACTTGACGAAATGACAACCAACTATATAAAATGTTTTAATTTGAGTCATTATAAGACTCGATGTATTATATAATTGAAACCAAAATAATAATGTTAGTAGTTTAAAATGATGTAACTGTCGGGGAAAAACTAAAGGAAACCCAGTCCCTTGAGGAATATGAAAGATGCACTATAGGAATACAATGCTTTTCCAAAGCATATAGGCAGGTCTTCCATCCAGGAACAGGGGCAGCTCAAAATAAAGAATCAGAGCAGAAAATGTATAACAGGGGTAATAAGCTTATTTTGCTGACAGGATTATTATACCTAAATGAAATCGAGAGGTTATCACTCAAATTCTATATGGTCGCGCAGCCTGCGCTTGACCGTTCACTGACATATTTTATTACAAAACATGTCGTTTAATAATGTTAAAATTCCGTCCACAAGACTTACCAAGTAGCATGAAAGAAGTAGATTTAGCATATCCCGTTAAGAGACAGACCAGGATAGCAGATATGGAGCCAAACTGCAGCAACCTGAAGTCGTTCTTGAGAGAGCGCTCGCCAAGAAGACCCAGGACAACCCCGGTGCCAACAGCCTGTCCAATGATGCCCATCAGACTCTTGAACGCCGAATAGATTCCGTAGACCTTTGGCGACCATGAGAAAGGTGCTCGTTTGGTGTAGAGTAGAATCAGGTTGAATTCGACTGAAATTGTGAAGAACATGGTTATCAGAAATAAAGAAAAGTTTAGGGTCAATGTATAAGTTATATATCGTATGTTTCAGAGCCAGAAGGGCATTAACTATGTGTTAAAGTATATGAGTTAACGCCTTTCTGGCTCCAGACGATATCGCTCACATCAACTGGAATGCCGTATTTGAGTCAACAGATTAGGCCACAGCTTTGCTTTCTTTTCCATCTGGAAACTCAATTGTAAAATCAGTTCCTGACAGTCTTGTTTTCTAACGTATCCAAAACAATTCGGTTACTCTTTCTACATAAATAAACTTGTACTGGCAGTGCTCAAAATGAAGTCACCAAACTTTCTTTTAGAGATCGGCTCGGAGCAAAGTTCGTGACCCATAATGATTCGTGGCAAGATACATGTGTGTTTGTTACGTTTATGAAACAGTTGCCACGAAGTGGATTTCTATTTTTATTCGAGCGGAAGGTATATCTTACTTTATTACTCACTCATAGCCGATGCATTGGCGACCATCCCTACAGCCAACAGAACAATGAGAGTTGTTCGATAGGGACGAGTCTCTTTTGCCGTAAGAATCTTGATTCCTGCTATTAGGCTACTCCAGACAAGTTTGAACAATCCTGTCACTCCTAGACTGCGGTCTTTATTGTCCTTGCTTTCCTTGACAGCTCCATCGCTGGATGGGGCATCATCGTTCGGAAGAGTTTCGTCGAAAAACAGGACAATGATAGCAACAACGATGAACTGTGATGCCGTGAAGAGGAGGTAGACTTGAGTGATGGTGAGAAACTGAGGAAGGATCCCCGAGGAGAGCATACCAACGATCATACCCAAACCAATAAAAGGCATGGTGCGGCTTATACGCACTGTCCGCTTCTCCACAGGGGTGGTATCAGTGATGATGTTGACAGAGGTGGTGATGAAGGTCTGTATCCCACCGCTGACACCGAAAATGAAGCAGCTGAGAACAACCAACGGTAAAACCACGACGGGTATGATGGACTGTACCACCAGGAGGAGACTTAGCAGGAGTGAACCGCAGCATGGGAAGAGCAGGATCCGCTTCCGACCGATCCTATCGCTAAGAGCACCTAACAGTAATGCAGCAATGGCTCCAGGGATATCCGTGAAGACGGACTGTAGGGTGAGGAGTCGAGACGAAGCCATCTGCACATTAGATTCTGCCTCAGGGTTCTTAGAGAGGTTGTCACAGACGTCCACTCCGTAACGCTCTAGACAGAGACGATTAATGATCATGTTCTGCCAGATGGGAAACTGCATGGTCAACCCTGCCATGTACAGGAACAAAACGAGCTGGAGACCGCATTTCCGAAAACCACTCCCGACGATTTCAAGGATTGTCATTTCTGCAAGTAAAGAACAAAGTATAAACTAATGATAAACCTAGTAAGGCATCATGATGATTACAATAGGTCAGAAAAAGTGGGTATTGGCGGGAATAATTACAAGGCCCTGTCTCTTATTATATTTCTTTATCTAGCTTATCTAAGGACAAAACAAAGCAAAACAAAGCTTACTAATGTGCTAATCCAAGGTTCAGATCCAAGCGTCTTCAAGAAAAGCAGTAACAACATTAACAAAATGACCTTCCCCGCTATCCAGATACATGACAGAAACATAGATCATACTGGGATTCGAATCTCATGAGTACGATAAAGTATTCTCGATTCATGCAAATGTCTAACTGATACGTTGCTTCCAATCCCCCCCCCCCCCCCCTGTCTCTCTCTCCCACTCCTCTTCGAATAAAATTGGGCTTTTGATATTGACTAGATTCCCAATGTAGCTTTCATGCATGCACCGTGATAAGTAGTCAAAACAAACTAGACGCTGAGGTCGACGTCACAACAATGCAAGCGTCACCCAAAAACTTTCAGCCAATCAACCCGCAGTAACCAGGCGATCATAAATTTTGTGACGTCACAGTGCAAAAAAAGGTATATTTGTGCGTCTTTAAAATGTGTCGCTAATGCTCCATTCTTACTTAATTTTATAGAATTCAAATGTGTTTGCATTTTGCTTTCGTTACTATGCCAAATCAATTTTCCAGAAGGCGTCGATCCTTTGGTCTATGGAGAAAATCCGTCATCAAAGGGTTTTTGAAAAATGTGTTGCTGTTTCCAAGGTAAAAATTGTAAATGTTTTACACATACATGACATAGATGCACATCAGAATTTGATGTGATTTTTATCAGTATAATCATGGTTACATTATACATGGAAAAGGGAATAGGTCCCAACTGAAGTGAATATCGTTTCTTATATAGACCTGTATCAAACTTGAGCAAAATGTCATCGACTCTAACAGATATCAGGACTGAAGAAAAAATAATAACCAAAGATTTTATTGGCATTTTGGCTCATAAAACATTCTAATCCTACAAGAAATTGAAAGCTAGGAGGAGATCGGAAGGGCGGGGGATTGGATGTCCTGCCTGTCGATGACGTGTTGCAAGACCAAAATCAAATTCTATTTTTTCAGGATCAGCTGACGATGGCGATCGTCCTAGGAAACTGACTGCTGGAGATATCAGATTGGTAAGTTGTTCATTGAAGCAGATCGCGAAAGAGAAGAAGTAGAACTTACAGCTTCCACTGTGTGTTGGTTTTAATTTTTGATTACGAACAAAAAAGAAGACTGTTTGTTGGCTTGTCTCTGTTTTATACATTATGCTTTTATTTATCCTTATTCTTTTAAATATAAACGCGATAAATCCAGCATTTTAGCGATAGAGTGAGCATTCGAAAGCTCTCTATCTTGTTTGTTATTTACTTGTCCAATGGGAGGGGGGGGGGGGGGTTACCTAGCAGTTAACCTAAAATTGTCCAACAAGCAAGCCGGGGGGGAGGGCAAAAGAATAAGAATTGCCTTTTATACATTATGTTAAATATAAATGCGATAAATCCAGCGCATTTTAGCGATAGAGTGAGCCTTCGAAAGCTCTGTATCTTGTTCGTTATTTACTTGTCGAATGGGGGGGGGGGGGGGGGGGTGGGGTGGGAATTTACCTAGCAGTTAACCTAATTGTCTAGCAAGCAAGCCGGGGAGAGGGGCAAAAGAATAAGAATTGTCATTCCTTTTCAGACCATCCAGTCAGTTGAAATACCGTTGACACCTCCCCCCCCCCCCCCCCCCCTTTAGGATCTAAGGAAACCCTCTGGCTTCATGTGAGATCTATGTAAAAGGAGACGCGTAAAGATGACAGGAACACTGAAGTATACTGCTTGTGGTGGTGGTTGCATCAATTGCTATTGATCTTATCCTGTGAATACCCTGGCCTCCTTTGCACATTCTGAGTGGTATATCTGACGTGACGTACCTCTATAACTGTATTAAAGATTTTTGATAGCATCTCCCTATATACTCTCTGTCTGTCTCTTCCCTTAAATTCGTTCTCTCTCTCTCTCTCTCTCTCTTCCTTTACTATTATTCCTTTATTTTTGTCGTGTCTTTTTAAATCTTTATCGCAATCTCTGTCCCCCCCCCCCCCCTCTCTCTCTCTCTCTCTTTCCAGTTAGACTGTGGAATTTCACAGCCAAATCTATCTACTGTATTTCGATTTGTTACTTCAAGGCATAGTCGATCACAAACAAGACTTCTAGAATGGTTGTGTGACCCCAAATTGTTCACACGCGTTAGCCTCCGGGGTTAGCCTACGTTATATTGCTCATCACTCTAATATGGACCTTGTGGCAGATCCGCCTTGTGCTTGTGTTTTGTTAAAACTTATTATCCATTAAGTCTTTTTCTACTACTATACTACTATACTACTATTACTGCTGCTGCTGCTAGCCTCGCACTTTCCAATGAAATGAATGACAGAGTCGGAAAATAATATGTTATAATGATTATAGTCAAAACTAGTATTGACAGCCAATGGTATATCGACGGTAGAGTATATTATATCCACGTTACTCACTATGGCCTCCGTGTGGCCTATATCTCGTTTGTTTCACTAACAGATTCTAGCATGTCTAGTGAAAGTAGTTCTGCGCTTTGACTGTATGGAAGATTTATCATGCAGGCAAATAAATATACACGTACACATGTACTTACTGATGTGCTGGTGTTTGTAACCCCGAAAGTGAAAGGTCTCTCTCTTCCCCGCAACTGACGACCTTATGTTTAATAGTGCATTCAAAAAAATGGATGTCAGTCCAGAGCGGTACGGAGTAGCTTTCTTTGGTCGAAATGCATTGAACTGTGGAATAGACCCGTTCCATGGGAAAAGAAAATCGATAAACCAGACAAGGAAAGTTTCCCTTTTCTTTTCTTTTTTTTCCCCAGGTAAAGATTGATCGTTATGTGTATTTACATTATTGCGCAATAGCACATTGTATTTCTATGGGAGCTGAGACACTAATAAGACGGGTTTATAGTTGGATACGTAGCAAAGAGGTGATTATGCTTCAGTGAGATTAATATGAAGACAAGCATGGTTGTGTTATGACCGAAGTTGCCAGAGGGGCAAGTATTGGCATAGTGAAATAGAAAAGAGGATGGACAGGCTTTTAAAATTAAAACATCAGACTACACTACTAAACTTACACCCTCCCTAAGTTTCAGGAATTGAAATAGAGTCCCCTCTCTTCTTTAGCTGGTTGGGTTTCACTAAGTATTTAAACTTCATTTATAGGTTATTCATTATCAGTTTAATCGTGTATACCCCAAACGCTATCATACAAAGCCCCCCCCCCCCCTCCCCCCACGTACACCATACCTTTCAACTGAGAATAGTACGTTTGCGTATAAAAAAAAATTGTGCCAATTAAGAGCGAAACTTTCTATGACATAGCTAAGAGTGAAACTTTCTATAACTGGTATGAAAGCAAAATATAATTCTTCGGATCAATGAAACTGCCGAAGGAAGTTCCATTGACCCCCCCCCCCCATCCGCACTTCCCTCTTTCCGCATTTTAGTACGGCTCTGCTTCGACTTTGAAGATACTGTTCTAAAAAGGATGGCTAGTCTGAATATAGGTATTGTTCCTGGTATCACTTCTTCCGACAGGATATGATGATCATCTGCGTTTTTCTCCAAGTGATTTCTGTAGATTAAAAGTGTTTCAACAGACCGATTCATTGATGTTTCAACTTCATGAATATTCTTGCCCAAGCTGTTGGAATCGAGCTCTTTTAATTCACTTTTCATGAATGGAAACTGTTCCTTGCATTTTCTGTTGCTATATGTGGGGCAATATATCATGCAACTTCAAGATCGTAAAAAAAAATATTTTTTGTTACTCTTCCTCCTAGCTCTCTCTCTCTCTCTCTCTCTCTCTCTCTCTCTCTCTCTCTCTCTCTCTCTCTCTCTCTCTCTCTCATCACGTGTTCAGTATTCTTTCCCTCTTTTTATTTTTCCTCTCATATTTTCTTCATACACTCACACTGATCATGTAGTACTTTGTCAATCATTTACAACCATATTTCAGACTTTGCTGTCTCCTGCATCATGTTAAAATATCAAATAAAAAAAAACACAAAGCTTAATTAGGAATAAATATGTATTTTGCTAAATTTGATTCGATTGCAAAAGTTGTTTATTTGCGGAATATAATGTCACACATTGAGTACATTCATGGGCGATTATGTCACAAAAAAAATCTAAAAACATGAAAAACCACTTGGACTTTCATGTGAAAACAAATAGTCTCTAAAATTCATAATTAGATTATGCAAACATATCAGATAGATGAGACCCCAAGAGCACTCTGCTGCTGCTGTATTTACAGTGCACTTAGTGTATGATTATCAGCACAGAACATATATGTTGGTCGGATAATCTTTGAAAAATAATATTTGATAAATATAACAAACAGTGATGAAAGAATTGATGACCTCTTAGTGGAAAGATCGAGTGATTTTACATCAATGCAAGAAAATTTACCACTAGAAATGATTACGAAAATGAATGTACAAAATGTGAACGTCTCTCTTCCACTGCTTCATAGAGAGCAGGGGTTGGTTAAGCGTTAACGTCTGCAGTCAGCTCTTTGTCTCCGCCTAGAAACTGACTCTGAACAGACCCAGGTTCGAGTCTGAGTCATGTCTTTCGGAGGGTGACATTAAAGGTCTGTCCCAGACGTAAATAATCATATCTGATTGATGCACGTCTTGAAACCCGATTCAACACACACTCTCCTCCACTTTCAATTTTTCAAAGCATCATTTTACTGCATTACAATAAGAACATGATAATTTTCTCTTTACTCATAATTCAACAGCCATCACAATATATCAAAATATTATTATACATGTATCTATATATACTTTGTATGAAATCAATCACATGTTTGATACAAAATACCACTTATATATCATTTTTCATAAAATGGAAGAGAAAACTCCTCAGCATGTAACTAAACACTACTACAATAATTTTGTGAACACATTAATGGCAATCAAGCAATTACACAATGAACGAGAGGGAGAGATAAAGAACGAACATGATTAACTTCACATAAATGTGGTATTGACAGAGATTAATATGGCTGATGATCATGCGTTACTATTACTAATTAAAGTCAGATGGCAAGTTGCAGTAATCAAAAGCATTAATTTAAGTGCAGCTTATGTATATATATTAAGAATTACATCTACTTTAGCACTGGTACTCATCACCATGTGTGCTCATTGCACTCAAATACATATAACGCAATATCGTGCACACCAAGTGAATAAAAATTTCTTATTTCTGTCTTAGAGTAGGAACTTGAATTTAGACAGTAACAACATGTACATGCATTTAAACATTGGATCAGTGACATGGATAAAGTATCATATTTGGTCATAAACTTCCCTTGCCCTCTATCAATATCTTAATACCTACATGATACCAATATGTTAATACTTACATGATAAATAAGGAAGTGATTAGTTGCATTGTCATAATGATGTGGTAATAAGCAGCAACTGAAAAAAAGTCTGCATATCAATATTACATTTTGATCACAGTTTGATCACAAGCAAACGTTATTTCTCTTAAGAACTTCAATCGTACAACCGGTACATCAGGGCTCCGTTTCCTAAAACTTGTTATCAGTAACAACTGGCACATTTCTATGACAAATTTGCTCTTAGCCAATCAGATGCAAGGATTTTCAGTAGCTTGTAACTGTTATTGCAACTTGTTAAGTGATAACAAGTTTATGAAAGGTAGCCCTAGAAGCCATCTGACAAAATGGTATCAGATTCAGAGATAATTATACAATATGCTGTAAAGACAGATAAACTAAAGGTGCATCATGTGATTACTAAACATTACCATGAAATAATGTTAAGGCCAGTTTTCATGGAAACGTGAACAGTTCGCGAAGGATGTGTATGTAAAAAAAAAAGTCAAAAATGCATATTCCAGGCTCAAAAAGTTTGCCGAACATGCATCGTCAATTGATTGTTTTGGGTTCGGTGGGAGTTTTAAAAGTCTAAAATTTCTTGTGAACATTACAGGCATCCAGGGGTCAATTGACAATGCTTCCAACCGACCGACCCCCCCCCCCCCCCCCCCCTGCCTGTTTGGCAAAGTTTTGGAGCCTAAAATACAAATGTTGGACTTTGCCTTTTTTTTTTTGTGGACATTCCCATCCTTCACGAATCGTTCTTATGTCCCATGAAAATCGGCCTTTTAATCAAAGTGATAAGAGTTTAGCATGGTACCTGACTCAAGGTTTTAATCTGTTGAGCACCATTTGATTTCAGTATAACATGCATTTTCCATAAACCCTAGCCTTTTAGAGTTCAATGGGTTTATAAGACCAGTGTGCTGGCTCTGAGCATTTATTTAGGGAAGATCTAACTATTAAGGTCATAAAATTGCTCATGATTAAGTACACAATTCACAATAAGAAAATAATATTTGGCAAATTATTCAAATTCACATTTCATGTGATGTAGATCATTTCATAACATTTAACAATCATGTCATAACATTTGATTTTGTCTGCAAGAAAACAAGCATAGCAAATAAAAAATAGATAATAAGTTTCATGCTAATACCAGACAAACAAGATATTCACATTAAAGGATTATAAAGCATTTAAAAACTCAAACAAATGTTAATAATTAACTACATAGTACTGCACAGAAAAGGGACTGGACACAACACCACATGGCATTTCAGTTTATTTTCTATATCATTTCAGGCTGTGTTCTCTACTGTTACAGCTGTTTGCTATTAAGTATAAATAATTTTCTTTTTGTTTGCATTATATGCTACTTTTTCTGCAAAGAACTCTTTGCACTTTCAAGGCGCTTTAGAAAAATAATACACCAGCTGCAGCTTTTGAAGCTGTAATCAGCTCAGCACATGGTGAATTTTAAGGAAAATATCCTAAGAGATTATACCTCAGGGAAGCGTTTCATGAAGTGTCTTGTCAGTGGTTTTTTACGGACAACTGTTATAAGCTACTGAAATCCTTGCATCTGACTGGCTGAGAGAAACTTCATGAAACACTCCCCTGGGTTAAGATAAACAGACAAGATTCCTTCTAGACAATCTCACACACAGGAAGGATTTGAACCCTAAATCACTTGAATGAAACTCAAGTGAATGATGAAATATACCCTGGCACTTGAACAAGTAATGCATGTTTTATCTGTTGTTATGATTCACATACATGCAGACAGGAAGGATTTTAACCCTAAATCACTTGAATGAAACTCAAGTGAATGATGAAATATACCCTGGCACTTGAACAAGTAATGCATGTTTTATCTATTGTTATATGATTCACATACATGCAGACATAACATACTAATGATAGAAACAAAGTTCTATAACTAACAGGACAAAACTTAACCTCTAACCACTAAAAAATAACAATTCCTAACTAAAAAAAAAATTTCCCATATTTTTGCCCAATGGGCAATTTTATTTACAATAAATGAAAACTTGCACCTTTACAGAAGTCAAATCACATACATTATTCAAACAAATGTTTCAACATACTCCATTTCAAAGTAAAATCTTTTCTTTTTCCATTCATATCGTAAATGTAACATTCATCTAAATAATAAGTTTGTATTACCTTTTGTATCTTCTTAAAATCGGGCATAGTCTTGTTTAGCCTCAAGAAGAATAATTGTTGTTTTACTAAAATAATTATAGAATTCAAAGCATCATTTCGCTTTTCTTTGTATCCAAACAATATATTCTGTGGAGTAAACTTAAGAGTAAACATAGGAGATGATATCCACGTTTCTACTTTACTCCAAATATTTCTACTGAAAATGCAGAAGTAAAAGAAGTGTTCCATTGTTTCCTTTACAGTATAACAAAATGTACAGCACTCAGTAGTGGTGATCTTTAGTTTAAATAGAATGTCATTTAAAAACACAATTCTATTGAAAACTTTGTATTGGAAATACTTTAGCCGAATGTCCGTTGTGAATCTGAAAATCATCCTATTAAAATCTGGTATTTTAGTGTGATCTAAAAGATTATTTGAATTCTTTCCCCATTTTGTTGCAATAGTTTTGGCAGAATCTTTATTTCCTATCAGTAGTTTGTATTTTTACATCCCTTTTTATCACGCATTATAGGAGAAATATAAGGCATAACAAATGGCTCACATATTCTATGACTTAGGTTTTGGAAGTTTCGATTAAACGCACATCTTAGAGCCTGACATATTGAAAAATATTGCAAAAAATTGACCTTTAAATCAAACTCAGACTCACATTCAGTTAAAGATATAATATTTCCTTCTCAATCTATTAAATCATTAATAAATCTTATACCCTTATATTGCCACTGTTTGAAATAAACAGACTTTCCATCTATTTGTATTTTACTATTTTTCCATAAAGGTTGCACTAACCAATTTATATTTTCAGATTTTTTAAATATCAAAAACAGCATGAAAAAAATTTCTTTCCAAAATGGATTACTAATTTTTTTCTGATATGTTATAAAAATATTCGTCTCCATAAAATAGGTGGAAAGGCTGTCCTAAAAAAAATCCCAATAAACTTTCTACGTCATCACATTTTCTTAAAAGAAATCTTCTCAACCATGTCAATTTTAATGCTTTGTTAAAACATTCTATATCTATCATTTTCAATCCCCCTTCTTCGTATGAACCAAGTATTTGTTCCCTACTAACTTTGTCTGGTTTTCCATTCCATACGAATTGAAAAAATTTAACTTTGATATTTTTCATTAGTTGAGCAGATGGACTAAAACTGGTTGAAAGGGCTTGTCATAAACTCTATTCCTACTTCTGCTCTAAGCCTATTTCTCCATGCAACAGTGTAAGTGCTGAGTTTTATTACCTAAATGATTAAGAGTTTATCCCGGTGACTAAGTACAACCAACGCTGTCCACTGAATGCCCAATAAGATAGCCAAGCAAATCGCAGTGGCACAAAAAGACATGTAAAAAACAAAAAACAAAATTGTAGTGTTGTCTGTTTCGTTTGCATTCCCGATGCTTCTGTTCATACCACTCCTTTTCACTTAAGAAGCTACATATGTAAGCTACATAAGTTACCAACCATATCTAAGAATCTAGTATATCTGATCACTATATCAAGTTAAAAGCCCTTCTAGAGCTGGGATCAGACAATATATCCGGGGCTTTTTTTCAACTAATGTTCATAATTCTATAATGCAATTCAATAATAACATGATTATATACTGGTCATGCCTTGGACAAATCACAGTGTATATTTCCCTTTGGAATCTATCTATACAGCACACACAATGACTTTATAAAAGACAATCATTACCTCCTCTTGCATTTAGTAAGCAAGATCTCCTTCTCTACATGTTCAGCTGCATCCTGTCGCTTCATCATTGTTAATATTCTCATCAGCTCCTCCAGCACCTCGATTTTCCCCATGGTCCCATTCTTCAGAAAGAAAACCTCTAACACCCTCCTCGTCGCCCCCGTATCATTCTTTTTCAAGTTCGCGATCTGGGCTTGGCTCATGTCGAGGGCCTCGGCAAGAAATCTCCAGTCAAAGCCCCGAATGTCCTCCGCATCAAGGAGCTCGCAGATTTGGCCAAAGCGATTTGCTGAGAGCATCTGGCTGGCGGCTTGTCCTGGCTTGAACTCAGGGGATAGTGACCGGAAGATTTCTTCTCCGGTCATATTTTCGTAATCCTATTCAGAAAAAGGAAAATTTTGAAATTCATAACATAATTTAATTTACATTCAGTATAATACAGCATGATACTATGATACCAAAGTACAATTTCTTGTATTTCACTTCATGATTAAATTAGCTACCTAACAATAATTACAGATGTGGTCATTCCATGTCAAATCACTCAATTTTTTTTGAAGACTAAACCCTACCCTTTTCAAATTGGCCAAAATTTGGTATGTAGGTAAATGACTCTTCCCACGCTGAAATTCTAAGTTTTAGCTCTGTCGCAAAACCATTTGGCCGATAGAGCTAAAACTTGAAATTGCAGCATGGGAAGAGTCAATGACCCTATGTATCAAATTTGAGCCATTTGAAGGTGGTAGGGTTAAACCCATCGGGTGATCTCACACAGAATGACTCACCTGTCTTCCTGCATTTTGGTCAGAATATCAAATCTTTAGAAGGTGAATTTCAAGGTAAGGTTGTCCATCAGTAACATGTCCTCAGTTATATCCTTTCATACATGTAGACACTGAAGGGCAATTCCATGATAACGGAATTACAATATGTAATTCTGTTACATTTTTGGAGTTTCTGTGCCTCTTTTGTACCCTGCCTTCCTTCTTATCATTTAATACTCTGAAAATGTGCCCATTCTTTCACCTGAATTCTTTCATTTCCACAATTTTCTACTTACATTCATGATATTGTGGTATATATACCTTAGTAACAAAATTACCAGAAAATGGTGCTACTTTCAAATAACAAAAATGTCTTGTAAAATCAAACATGCATTATACCAAAATACCAATTCTGACTAAGATGGAGGAATTCCTTTTTGTTTTAGCTTTTTTGCATTCAAGGATTTGGCTATTCAGGACTATCAACGTGATTGTTTCACTATAAACCTAAAGTTAGCTGATTGTGCTTCCCATGTGGAATTGCCCGAAATATATTTCCTTCTTTTTTCAGAGAAAACCTGACTTTGTCTACACAGGGCACTTTCATGACTTGAGACTTCTTAGGTTAGTTTTGAGTTCCAGTTATGAAAGGAAATGTAGCTTTAAAAGAGACTCATAAATCTCATACAATTGAATACTAAACCCGAGATACAAGTAACTCATGCTTTGTGGAAAGTGGGTTACACTAAAAAGAAAATGTATCCCAAAATTGTGAGTTCCTCCATTATGAACAACTTCATATTGATTTTCAACACTGATATTTACCCAATGCATTTTAAACAGAACTGGGTTCATGGGACATGTATCAATTTTTTTTCAATTTAATTCAACTTTTATTCATCCAAATCCCCAGGGAAACATTAGAAATTTGGCTCTGTCACACATTGAAAGAAATATTTAATACTATATACATCTAAAAAGTTAATATACATCTAAAAATGAGATGCACCAAGCCCATGGGAATGATTTTTAGTAGTCCACACATTTTCTAGAATTATTTATTTTATAATCATATCTCAAGATAATCTTTGAGCTACATGACTTACCTGGGTAGGATGAGAGATTGTACGCTGAATTCCAGGTTGGATATTATAGGCACTGGGAGGTGAAGCCAAAGAAATGGAATGCTGTAGAAAACTTGCACTGGCTTCTGCATGCTGTAATGGTTGATAATGCCTGGCTGCCACACTGACTTGTTGCTGGTAGGTCACTTGTGGTTGACAAGTTGCAGGGAGATGTGTGTGTTGTTGGTGAGCTTGAGAAATGTGAGAGCTGGGTTGCGCTACCATTGCACCACTACTCTGCAGTGAAATACCCGCAACAGCTTCTGGATCTTGTGATGGTTGATACTGCATTGTCACCCAGCCGGGTTGTTGGTGGTAGGCTGCTTGCTGTTGAAAAGCTGCAGAGGCCACTGGTTGGTGTGGCAACTTTGTGTCGTACTCGGGGGCTGACCTGAGCTGGGCACTAGTAGTAGTAGTAGCATTGTGTGGTTGGTTCCCTGTAGCGGCAGCAGCGACACCTACATGAGGGCTTTGTGTGGCACCCACATCGGGTGTTTTGGCAACAGGGATGGGAGGCAAGATGGGTGACTGATCGGCAGAGGGCATCAAACATGCCTCTTGTTCCGGTACTCTCTGTGCATGCATAGAATCAAAGTACAAAGTATTTATAAAACGGTGCACCAATTACACTCATAAATTAACCACTATGTCTATTTGAACTGGATACAACAGGTATTACTCTTATAGGAATGGGAAAATTCAATTATGTCAACGAGTTAACCCAATAGCAGTTTTAGTCGACTAATGGCAAAAGTGCTGGGCTGCCATTTTCAACTCTTGGCACATGCACAGTACAATACAAACCAAACATTGTGACAGTCTTGGGTTTTGATCCATGGCCAATAAAGGGTCAAAGAAGTTCCAGTTGTTTACTCAGGGCAACTATCCTATGGGAATGTAAAGATTATTGTAGGGCACTGGTAGTTGTCTGCATTGTTTGTTTGTTTGTTTTCATTTTAGGTTTTGTTGTGGGGTTTTTTTTGGGGGGGGGTGCAGAGTGACCTAGGACTTCTGTACAGTACTGAAGATAAGTTATTGTGTCAATAAAATCCACACAAATGCTTATGGTGTCACATTCTTTTTCAAAAGAGGGTTAATACAGGAAAATAAGGTTAGACAACAAATGGCTTCTTTTAAAATTGAAAGAAAATAATCTCATGAAAGTTTGGTCACCCTTTCCCCTCTGCTCATCACCAAAAAGCATGCTCTTCCTACAGTGTAATCTCTTACTTCCTGTAAGACAAAATAATTCATAGTTATTTGATTCATTCAACTAACCTGTACAAGCGGTTGTTGAGAAGCTGCACTGGTCTGATAGGACTCAGACCCATGGACAGGCTTTAGTGCTGGCACTGTGCTAAGGGTTGGTGGCGTTGAAGCCATCTATTAAAATACAGACAAACAAGTGAATTAGAAAAAGAAAAACAATTGTATTATTATGCATAAATAAATCATTGCATCAATATATTTATATATCCATGTACATGTATGTAATAATAATTATAACAATAACGATAATGAATAGGAAACTGACGAAATGTTATGAAATGGGTATCAAAATTTTCGAAAATTCTTTGTATGTCAGTACTATATCACACCCTGTAGCCTGTGTTCTACAAAGGAAAACAATAATTTTATATGTCCTCCCAATGAACAGTGAAACTGCTCATGAAGGAATAAACTAATTAATTTCACATCAAAAGTTCCCCCTCCCTTCTCCCTCCCTCCCCCCCCCTTCCCTCCCTCCCTCCCTCCCTCCCTCTCAACTACCCTCAAATGAAAAGTATTGAATAGGTAGGAAGAAAATTTCTTCATATCCGGCAAAACTTTTATACTAGTGATACTAGCAGTGACGCCACCAAAACTGCTAAACGTCAACATGTCCCCGATCTTTCTGAAAATTGGAGAGAAAATTGGAGAGTGCGCAGTACACAGAATACTACATCTAGTTGCATCCACCGAACTTCAGTTTTCATGGTCAGCTCCTAAATGTCAACATGCCCGTCATTCCAATCTGTCCATTGTCATCACACCGTGGTAGCTGTCATGCTGAGCACTTGCGGAACCTAGGCCTCAGCTACACATACAGCCGACTGTACAAATCAACGCTAGCTAGCTAGATAGACAGATCGGAACAACACTCTCAAATTTCGAGAAAGATAGGGGACATGTTGACATTCAGAGAACAACACTCAAATTTCGAGAAAGATAGGGGACATGTTGACATTCAAAGGCATGTTGACATTAAGGAGTGTCACAGTCATCTGATCAATAACAAACAAACAAACAAAAGAAGGAGATAATCCTGGATGGCCAAGATTTTGTTAATCATAGATGAGTTGAAGGTTGGTTTGGAGGTGTAACTGAGGCTCGAGGGTTGTTAGGGGTTCAATATCACTGGTATATAAAATGAGAGCCTTAAATATTACTTCTATGAAAAGAAACTGAGAGCTCAAATATATTCTCAAAGTCTCAATAGACTTAAACGTGACTACAATACACGTACCTGCATGCTGTGGATTAGGGCATTTACAGAATCAAACTGCTATTCGATTCCTCACATTGCGGTCTTATGTTATCTCTTATTTTCTTCAGGTTCCATAACTGATAACCCCTAGAATAACAGGTAAAGCTTTTCAGGAACCATTTCATATTTTCTGGCTGTACACAAATGAACTTTTCAGTGATTAGTACATGTTAATGGACCTATGCTTAAAGGAGAAGTCCATACGATTTCATTAAAATTACACTATAAAGCTTAAAATTCAAGCTAACAGATAATGCTACTTTCATTTATCGAAGTGATTTCTGTGATTTTTAAATACCGATTAAGTGTTCGTTTTTTTACTCCGTATATTTGAATTTCCCACCGAAACCCAAATATGGTCATTGGTGGCGTGACGTAGGCGATGCATTTGCACTGCGCATGCGCACTTATTCTCTGCACATTCTTATGCAAAATGCCGAGATTTTGGGTGTACAAATCGCACCAGTTCTGTTCCTAAGAGAATTTTTTTGCAATCCCGAATCCCCTGACGGACAGGGAGATGTGTGCCCGATGGATTAATGATATCAGAACGGACAAATTCGAGCTCAAAACTTACTAATTTTCGTAGTAAATGAAAGTGCGCAAAGACCACTTCAAGCAGGGATGATGGCAGGTGGCGGTGGATTGGGTGTGGGCGTTCGAAATGATGGGCTACAAGCCCACGAGAAATTGTAAGGTCTTCTCGTCGATTGAAATGGTCAGATTTAATGGTCTTTACAAATTCTGAGGCTAACAAGTAGGCACAAGAAGCATAAATAAAATCAGAAATGATATGACTGTAGATCTATTAAAATTCAGAAGAAAAAAAAAGGAACTACAGCGCGATACAAGATGACGAAACAAACAATGTTTACCTTTACCGCAGTGATTCACTCTCGCGCTATGCACGCACTATACTATCACTGCACTTGCATCATCAAGCCTAGCCTGCAGCATGATGCGGTGCACCTGCTACGTCACTGGGCCGGGGTGCGAACTGTATTGTGGATGAAAATGGGCTCGTACTAGAACTACTGTTTATAAAAGTTAATTGTTGATTACTCTGTAATCCTAAGGTATGTTGTGTAAAGGAAGACATTTTCTAGCCACTGAATTTTTTCTCTTTATGATCCATGCTTACAGAAATCGCCTAGACTTCTCCTTTAAATGACTGAACTAAATGTCACTGAAAAAAAAAGTACAATGTCAATGAGAGATCATTATTATACTTATTTCTTTGTTTCCACACCTGGGAGAAACTTGTCCTAGATACATGTATGGTCGCATCTACAGAAATAGCTCTGCTGGGTGGAAATGATGTACTGGTAAGTGAAGCCGCTTCCTGAAGTTCCCTGTCCAAGCGCTTCTGAACGTCTACTGACTTTGACATGACATTGTCAAAGTACTGGCTACCCCACCTGGCATGCTGAATGGCATCAAGTTCTGGGGGAAGCTCAGCATTGTCGAATTTGATTGGCAGAACACAATCTGTAAACTCCGGGTGTTTATCTCCATACTGAATGGCAATGTTGTAGTGACGTTCGCAGGCCTTGTCGGAAATGAAGTGGGGGGATATCAAGAGGACTACATATGAGCAACATTCCATGGCCTTGCGAAAGTTTGCCAGGGATAGGGGGCCAATTGGAAGCTCAGCTGTTGACGTAACTTTCCACTCTTTACTGGCAGCATAAGATCTGAAATGGTCAGCACAAAAGCTTTCGTCTTCCTTGGTATAAATCAACAGCATGTCAAAATGTTCTCTCCTACGGCTTGCCTGAAAGGACTGACTGCGACTGAATGCTGAGGTGGATGGGGGAGAATACTGGGATGTGGGCATGTTGGGTTCGCTGCGAGATGGATGCAAACTGTGGAGTCTGTCCTCAGATTGCTTGCTTGGGATTTCTTGACAGAATGTTTGCTGAGAGCCATCGCTTGATTGCATGGGAAACAGTGCTGCTTCAGCTTCCTTTTTGGATCCTCCTCTGCCTGCTCTTCTTTCTGCTCCTTCATCTCCTGCCCTTGTAGTCTCATTGGGAGGCACTGCTGCAGCTGGTTTTGTTCCACATACTGTACTTCCACATTGTCCTCTCCTGTGATCTGCTGGACCATCATCTCCTTTCCTGATCACGGATTCAATGGCAGGCTTACCTTGGACATCACTTATATGCATGTCCCTCATTTTCCCTTGGACCCCTTGCAGTTCCCTGTTGCTTCCATGTCTGCAATCAGCAATGTTCCCCCTGTCTCTCTCAAAATTTCCAGATTGCAAACTGCCACTCATGCTCACATGTGATGCCTCATCTGCTGGGTGTTCAAGTTCATGACTATCTCCCATCGATCTTCCTTCATTTCCTTCTGGGCACCACCCATCTGGTCTTATATCTTGAGACAGTAATGTGCCTTTGAGGCTCATTTCTTCTCCCTCTCCTTCCTCTTCTACTACCACATCTGCTTTCTTCTGATTCTGAAAGTCCACATTGCCTTCCTGAGAGTGTAGACTCTGAATCTGTTCATCCTGGGAGACCATTTCTAAGGTTGATTCCTTTCCCTTAGGGTTGACACTGGAATATTGAGGATGAGGCAGACTTGGGGCAGGGTTAGAATGGGCCATCATGGTACATGTACCTCAGGTAAAGCCTCAACATGGTAAAATTCTGTGTACCTGAGAATGATAATCAAACAATAATGTTATTAACACAACTGAAGGATCTTTCAGTTTTAACAAAAAGACATGAAACTTTAAAAAAAACTTGTCAATAAGAATGAAGGCAATTTCTTTCAATATTGTTTCATCATATCCTGTAGCCCTTTCATCACTAATCCTACTCAATAGAGATCTGCCCCCGCCCCCTTCAAGAAGAAAAGAAATACATTATTTCTTATGTTTTATAGGGAATGCCTATAACTTTTTCATTAATCAAAGTTATCATTACAGGAAATCAACAAGCAGCTGGAAACTGTCTAAAAAAGTGTGTGTGTGTGGGGGGGGGGGGGGGGTTAAGTGTACTGAGCATCAAATTTCTGTATCTTACATGTATAACACAAGGGTAACTGAGTACACGTATAGCACCTTTGTTTTACCGCTAACAACTACTTGCAATACATTTAGTACACCTCCCCCCCCCCCCCCCCCCACACACACACCCAAACCAACAATGGTTTAGTCATGGTTTACTGTTGAACATCTGAATACCTCAAAGAGTGGCTATACAATGAAAGTGCATGTGGGAGTCCAGCCTACAGAGGAGGGAATGCCCCTTATCTGTTTAAGAGTGCTCCTGCATGTTGTTCTGCTTATATCTGTTGTGTACTTCCCTTGAGCCGTGTTTTCCGTCAGTTAAATGATGATTGATTAACATCTAGGCATACTTTGACTATGACTGCAATCTTTTGCAGTCAGACAATCATTAAATCGTAAGATGTTTCTGGTTAAAAGTTTTCTGAATAAAAAAATGCACACTACCCTGTGTACCCGTGTCATATGCCCCATAGGCAGCTGGGGTGTTTCCATTGAAATGTCATACTAGTCCAGTCATGAAATGAATGACTCAGAATGAATCCATAGAACCAAAGCCATAGGTCCAACATTACTTGTTGCATTAATAATTGATGAGTACATGATGGTCATGCAGTGGCATATCTAGGCATTATGGCACCTGTAGCAAAACAATAAATTTGCGCCCCTCCCCCTCCCGAGTGCCCGAACATACATGTATATTGTATCTACATTATGGTACAAGTGAGGGCACGAAGTGACCAACGGCAAATTTTTAGATTTCAATCCGTACATATGCTCTTTGAGGGCATTTTACCCAGGAAATTTTGCAATTGACCACTGGAATTGAACAGAGGAGAAGATCGAAATTAACAGATTTCTATTTTCCCAGTTTTAAAATCGGGAGTAAAATTAACGAAAACCCTTGACAAATAGTCGAGGCCTGATTTTAATAGCAAGTCAACAAAAAGTTTGAATTTCTTTCAAATGTTTAACCTTTGCAAATGCTATATTAGGCCATACTGGGGGCACAGTATTTAGCAAGAGGCAGATGAAACTTATATGATAGCGAGTAAAGCAATGACAACTGCACCATTTTTTTTTTAAATTCTGAACCCCTTTAAAAAGGCTATTTAACCCATAGAGGTACAGTGTCACCTTTAGGAGACGCTTTAGCAGTATCTGTTGGTTCAGAATGTTGGACATTACATATTATACATGAGCAGAAAGAGAAAAATGCACTGACAAATTTGAGCCTATTCCCATCGCTGTATGGTGTGGCGTTCTTGAATTAGAGCAGTTTAAGTGTAACTAATCATTAAACTCTTTAAATTGGCAACGCAGTGAATAATATATAATCACTATTTCTGTATTCAAATTGGCAATTTCTGATTCAATTTTACAATTATATTTCATTTTGGTTTATGTTATATCCATATTTTTTTTTTCAAGCTATGTAAATGTGGAAAAAAAATGATTTGTATTGCCAATTTGAGGATTGAAGATGATTAATTTAGACCTCAAGAAAGCTCTGTACTGCTATGGGTTAAAAAAGCCTATGAAATCCTAAAAGGAAATATATTCATGTGAGGGAGCAAGGCTCTAGAAAAATGTGGCATTTATCCCTTAAAGATCATGATGTTGCTCCATTTTCTCCTTTTTCTTTTTCTATTTTGCATTTTTTGGGCCCCCTCCATGTGCCGCCCTTATTAGATGTTAGATTCCTTCAAATGTTTAACATTTGCAAATGCTGCATTAGGCCACACTGGGGTAGCAGAATTTAGCAAGAGGCAGATGAAACTTACATGAAAGCTAGCAAAACGACAATTGCATCATTATTTTTAAAATTCTGAACCCTTTTATAAAGCTTACAAGTCTAAGAACTATTATAGGGGGCGCGAAATCATGAGATTCTGAGAAGAAATGATCATGCAAGGGAGCAAAGCGACCGAGATGTAGAAAATTTTTGCACTTTAATTAAACCCTCAAAAACTCTATTTCTCATGCATTTATCCTGCAAATGGGGGGAGCAAAATCCTTTAAAATATATTTCTTAATTTTCCTCTTTTTTTTCTTTCTCTCGTTTTTTGCGCCCCCTCAAAGTGCCGCCTGGGCAAGTACCCCCCCCCCCCTCCCCCCCCCCCTAGATACATGCAGCCTTTGACCTTTTATTTGCTAGAAGTACAAATCAGCACATTAGCAGGCGTGCCACATTGTGCAGATTAGTACAATGCTAAGAAACAAAAGACAACAGGATTGCCACTGGTAGTATGTATGATCTGCTTAATGACCCACTTCTACTCTTAACTAACTACTAGTACTATCCTATTTGTAACTGGAAGCGGAAACTTTTGAATTCAAGAAACTCAACAATGTTGGTAAATCTAAGTTAGACCCTAAACCCATTGGAAATATGGGCCATAACTTAATCTGGCACAGCCAGGCATGCAATAAAATGAATTAACAGTTAGAGTGGCACATGTCACAGGATGCCGGGAGTATTTTGGGATCTAAACTTAAGTTTTTAAGAATTAGCAAATGAAGGTGCTGTAATTTTTAAAAATTAAAAAACAAAGGACTGGTAAAATTTTATCTCATTTGTCTCATTTATTATCACTAATGTTCATGTGATCGGACAAGTACAGTCTGATCTAAATTATGTAATTTAATTTAAGACATACATTGCATTTATTGGCATTGTCATTGCATAATGACATAAACACGTTAAATTGATATGCATGTACCGTATGTGATGCATTGATGGCAAATTGCAAGTAGGCCATACAGTAGCTTTATTTTCAATTAAATCTTCAAAATAAGAAATGCTCATTACATAATACTCACCTTATAGTGACCTTTATAAAGTTGGTCAGCAGGCTATCGCCAAATCATCCACAAATTCCACAAGAAATGGGGGAAAATAGTCATCAATGACCACAAAGGCGAGGCCTCCAGCAGGTCATCCCTTGGTTGATATCCGGGCGCACGCGTACGCATGCGGTCTACATATATGCATATCGCATACAATATATATTTTGACGGCGGAATACGAATGCGAACGTACGCTATATTAATGTGCAAAATATTGTTGTGGATTGAGGGATCATGGACAAGGGGGAAATCCGGGATGACGAAATAGGGCTATATTTAGAACAATATACACCCGATTGCGGTAACTCGCAAACCAAAATGAGCCTATTTTATCATAAACCACATCCCGCCTGTCCGTTCATACCACCATTTATATCACTGTGCTCTTTCAATTCTCGAGCACACAGAAAACTACAGGTCTTTCTTAGGAATCAGTTTGAATCAGTTTCACTCGCATTATAGTCTATATATTTCATTTCAATCGTCTTTATCAAGAGGTTAAGTATTGTATTTTTTAAAAAAATCGTTTTACACTATAAGAATCGCCTTTTTAGTTGAAACCTTAAGGGAGGAATAAAATTCTTTTGAAGTGCTGTATGCAGGCCTATAATTATATTCTAGCACTAATAATTTCTACGTGCAGTTTCGTAAACGCACATAAGTGGGCAACAACACAGCAAAGTGTGAATAAACTAAACGGGGAATTCTCGCATCTTTATTTTTTTCATCATGTAACCAAAATGTTTTCGAAGCAGTGGATTTCTTAATGTTAAATGTGAAAACGAAAGAAAAAAAAATCATAGTGGAATGTTAGCAGGGGAATGTTCGCTACCCTATATGCACAGTCAGCCTCTCTGCCAAGCCTGCATGCCTCCCTCCCCCGGTCTACCCTCACATCATCTCTTCTGGGAAATTTATTTCCATCTCAAAATTTACCTTGATCTCAGCCCCCCCCCCCCCACCCCCTTGATTCTGCACCTCATCATTCTGATCTGATCATAGTTTGATCATGTCACAACATGCATGAACTAGTCACGAACTAAAGCAAAGATCATGCATAGATTCTTATACTCTGCCCTAGCTTCTCAAACGTGCAAAGGTCTTTTTCAAAACTAATTTAATGATCTAATAATCAATCACCTTTTAGCCAAAAGATCCGCTTTCTCTACTAGCACTTTCCGTATTAGTAAAGAAGTTAGCGTCTGAATGCACATATACCGCGACTCCTCGATCGATCCCATAACCATGATAACTCTATGTGTTCCCTAAAAGTTATATAGGAAAAAAAATCTCGCCATCTGAATATTTCCTACTACTTTGAGGGAATTATCATACCTGCATGTGGATAGCCCAAGGTCTCTTCCAGGCCCCTGGGAGCCGGGGGTGCTGGGGCCACGGTGCTGCACATAGCACCCCGGGCAGCACCCCCTTAAAAGAGGGCTTAATTTGGGTGGGGGTGTTGTTGTGGTGGTGCGTCGACAAACTGGTGTCTTGTGCACCAGGCTCTATACAGAGATTCTTCTGGTCTACTCCGGTAAAAATTTCCTCCAATTTCTATAAAATAAAAACTCTATATTACTGGTTCTTGCTTAATAATAAAGAAAATGAATTAAGTCCCTAAACCCATGGGAATTACTCGGTGGGGTGACGATCGCTCAAGGTGGTGTGCTGCCTAACATCCAAGCAGTGCTCCTTCCTAAGAAGACCGCCAATCGTATACTTAGAGAAGTGTGTATTACCAGTAATTAATATGTACACGTAGTCTAGACTTTCATTTTCGTGTCTCTAATGTATGTCAGGATAATGATCATAGTTGTGGGAGTTGTATAGTATATTCTTTGTTGTCATCTGATCATTAGTGTAGTTTAATTTTTGTTGTAGGGAAGACCGTTGTAGCGCATATTTTGGACATGTTAAGAGAAAATGGGTCATGTCATCACGATTCTGACAAACGTCACAAAGGCCAGTGGGGTGCCTCCCCACCTCGTGTTGATAGTCGTTGAGTCCTTGTACGACTCCAAGTCGCAACGTGGAGTTGAACATCTTTGTAACGAGTAGTTTTCCACATTCGGGACTGGAGAGAGACATGTGGAATTACTACTTGACAAGTAGATGGAGCCTCCTTCACCCACAGCTATTGCCAAGTCCGGATCAGTTCTTGCCTGAGTTCAAACTTGACCTCTGAGACTGTTCTGGGAAGGCAAATATCTGGTTTGGATTTCTTAGTTGCCTGTTTGGCCAAGAAATCAGCCGTGTCATTCCCTTTGATACCACAATGGCTTGGGTGGGGGTGCTGCAGCATCCCCTGATTTATGAGGGGTAACACAGCACCCATCAGAATAAGTTATTTTCCCATCCCATCTTCATATCATAATTTTCTTTATGCTGTAGTAGATTGAAATAATTATGAAGCATTAATAAAATATACTCCGCGCACATTGCGCGGGGCTTTGTACTCTTAGCTGTGCAATAAGTCTTTTTCTCGCTCATAAATCTAGGAAAAAACAAAATGTTTTTCGCAGCAAGCACTCTTATATTCCAGTAGCGAGGTGCCCGAATATCATGGAATTCTGCGTAAGATGTATACAAAAGTCATCTGTATTTCGGTGACAAATCTACTTTTAAAGAAAATATTTAGAGCTTTTGTCGGTATATAGCTCGCTTCGCTGACTTGTAGAAACAAAATGGTTTAAGACTGCAAGCTGGGTGCCCAAATAGCTTCATATTTGGCAGGTAGGTGGTCGAATATGTATTTAGATATCTTATAGAGGATTATTTCGTATTTTGATGACGACCATGAAAAGGGGGGGGGGTGGGTTCTCGCTCGCTGCGCTCGCTCGTATGATATTTAGGTATAGATGGTTGGGAAAACAAACGAATTCGGCAAGCGAGGTGACTGAATTTAGATATCTTATAGGCCCATTGTGTATTGATGACGAATTGTCACCTCTACCTACAAAAGTGTATATTTTTCCTCGCTCGCTGTGCTCGCTCGTAATTGTAGATACAGCACACAGGATGGTTGGGAAAGCAAACAAACTGTGAGGTGACCAAATTTACTTATCTTAGGGCCATAGTGTATTTTAAAGACGAATAATTATCACTTCTACCCACAAAAAGTGTATAATAAATTTTTTCCTCGCCCTCTGCTCTGGCGCGTATTATATTTAGATTCAGGATGGTTTCGGAAGCAAAAAAAAAATAATAATAATAACAATAGATAAATTTAAAAGGACCCGGCAGATGAGGTGACCGAATGTATATTTTCTAAACATGTTAGGTGTATTTCGATGACGAAATAATACTTCTATCGTCAAAAGAATGTGTGTTTCCTCGCTCGCTGGTAATATCTATAAACAGAGTTGTTTTGAGAGACAGCAAACAACTGGACCAGCGAGGTGCCAAAATAGAATTTCTTTCATAAAACAAGAATGGCTATTTTTAGCTCACTCACTCCGCTTCAGATATCTTATAGGCCCACATTGTATTTTGAGGACAAAATAACACATCGATCTTTCTTAACAAGAAGTTTCAAGAAGTCCATATTTTAAGGTCGATCGCTTCGCTTGCTTGCAAAATTTAAAAACAAGGTGGTTCATAATCTAGAAAGAAGCGTCATTCCCCCCCCCCCCAAAGAAATAATCAAAAAACTTTTCGCAGCCCCTAAATATTTCATCAAGATAATAAAAACCTACATCTGCGATATTCAGATATTGTTTGGAACAGTCGACAAAATTCAATGTAGGTCTTACACGCCCCCCTCCCCCTTCATGTTCCCCGAATACTGAAACACTGCTTGCTTAAGGTGCGGTATAACCTAACATGTGGCTCAGGGGCTCAGCACCCCCTGTGGAAAAAATCGTTCCCAGGGGCCAGGTCTCTTCTATCACATGATACAAAAATAAATAAACAGATAAAAATATTTCACGCTTGAGTTAGTTTACCTAGTTTACTTCAGTGATAAAACATGTTTCAGCCAAGTCTTTCTGCACTTGCAAAACAAAACGACAAAGTAAAAATAGTGAGAAAATATCACATCTCCTTATTTGAATCAGTGTTCGAGTTTTAGTCATGATCATGAAACCTGCATGTTTGCATTACAGATAGCAATAATAACAATAATGTTATGCATTTATGGTGACTAATACATCTCTCTGCAATGTGTCTAAGCGCTTTACAGAAATATTATTACCCTGGTCATCGGATTCAGGCTTGCCCGCACGCACTGTGTGCACCTTCTCCACTCCCGAGGGAGCTTTCCAGCCAGGCGCCATTTTACAAGCGCCCACAATGCTAAACAAAATCACAATGCCTTTCACTTCCTACCGGTACCCACTTAACACCTGGGTGGAGAGTGGCAAAATGTAGATCTATTCATAATTTATCTTGCCAAAGGACATCAGTACCGCGTCAGGGATTCGAAACCCGTACCTTGTAGTTCAAAGTCCGGAGACTTATCCACTGGACCACAACACCTCTATTCAACTGCCGACTCACTCCCCCTTTTTTTTGGGGGGGGGGGGGGATGATTGAATGACAGTATGGTTGATTTTTTTTTGTGATTGATTGATTAATTGATTGATTGATTGATTGATTGATTGATTGATTGATTGATTGATTGATTGATTGATTGATGGACTGACTGTTTGGTTGACATGCATGTGAATTGATATACCCTTTCTTCTGACCAAAAAAATAAATAAATAAACGCCAGCTTAAATGTCAAAACTTCCCAAAAACTAAAATTTCAAAATAATTTGTTTGCTCTCTCAACCATGATTAGTGAGATGTGTCAGAACATGGTTATGCACAGCAAATGATATTCATCATTAATTGTCATGAAGCCATCAGCAATTGAAAATGTCTGAAAATCCGATTGGTTTACATTACTCTCAACTTATACGTTTTATTGTTTCACAATCAAATAGAATCACAAAATTTACAAATAATTAGCAGTCATTATAGCAAGGGAAGAAAAAAAAAAGGGAAGAAAAAAAAAGACATGTTATAAAAGAGAACCACCATGATTATTGTATCCAGGAAAGCACGGCTCATGTAGCTGGATGAGAGGCTACCCCCGTTCAAGGATCCCCAGGCCGGAACCACAGAAATAGAAGACGTCTTCTCATTTCTGTGGCCGGAACAGGCTCCATACTCAACCACAAATAACACACTTTATTCTACACAATCAAAATTTACTGATCAACCAAAAGATTGCACTCTCCCAAACTCATCTCATTTAATCTTAAACCGGACCCAAAGATCCGCGACAGTGCAAAAGAAAATACATCATGAAATGATAAAGAAATAATATGCCAAAACACATTCCAAGACCGTTTTGACCTTCCCACTCCCACGGCACGGGTAACACGGAGAAAATCAGAGAGTGGAGCCAGCAAATTAACCCGGTATACCGAAGGAGCAGTGGCGGCGAACGAAAGGGAGGGGGGGAGGGAAAACCGAAGGAGAAATAATTTTACCCTCGGGGATGATCGATATGTTTTGCCGAAATCTCTAGGCGATCTCACACACACACCCTTATCACCCGCCCGCACCCGCACACACCGCACACATATACTATTTTTATTTTGCCAGCAAGCAATGCGAGCGAGCCAGCCAAAAATAACCCCCTTTTTATTTGAGAAAAAAGTGTTATTTTGTCATCAAAATACTAAGCACATTTTTGATTTTACAATATTATTTTTTTCTCTAAAAAGTGTGGGGTATATTATTTTGTACATGCCATCCCTCCCCTTCGAAAAGTGGAATGTATATACCCTCCCCCCCCCCCCCCCATCCCCCGGAATTTACGCCAATGCCAAGTATACGCACATTATGGCGCATGATTTCTTTTTAATTTCAGTGAGGTGCTAGCTAGCGGTATAGAGCTCTGTGTAGATTTTCATACTGTTTTTCATACTGTACGTGTCATAAAAGGTTGTCATTGTTAAAAAGTGGAAAGTATGAATTTGAAATTCCACCCCCCCCCCCCCCACGCATGAACAAAGTTTAATTGTTAATTTCCATCACATTTACCTTTTGAACAGGTTGGCAGATACAAAATCGATTTTTAAAAATGCTAACAAAGTCGACAAATAAAATTATTTAGCTTTAAAAATCGAGGGGGGAATCCCCCAGAAAAAAAATCGAGGAGGACACGCCCCCCCCCCCCCCGGGATCGCCGCCTATGCTAAGGAGTGATACATGTACCAGTGAAAAATCATGGTGATTCCGAACAGCAAAACAAAGACATAACTATTCAGTGTACCAATACACAGCATACAGTAAGTCTGATATCGCCATTTTTTAAAATGAAAAGTAAGCTTATTTCTTTTCTTGGCTAAATGATACTCAATTTCTTTTTTTTTTCTTTTTCCTTTTTTTTTTCTTTTTTTAAAATGAAACTCTTAAATAGGTCAGCATTAGGTGATTCACTCCTAAATTTATAAATGTGAATATAATACTTTACAACTAATACAAGGTATGATATAAATTACTACTCTCAACTTCGCTGATCACCAACCAGAACAAATACCAATTCTTGTCATGTCTGAATTTGCATCCTTTCACAAAAGTTACTTTTGCTCACTCAAGCGTAAAATATTTCAAGACTTCAGTTGGTTCTCATGTCATAGAAGAGACCCATATAGCTACATGTATAATCACAGGCATGACAGGCATAAACAATTCTTGAAACGTTAGATGACGAGACTTTTTCCGGCTGTAACTTTTTTTTTTCTGGGACACAATATATGGGAGAAATGGTCTTCGTTGCTAATAGTCCCTTTAACTTGATCTGGAATATGTTGCCTTATAACGGTCACCAAATCGCAACCGATCTCATGGCGTTTGGGCACAACTTTCGCTGGGATTGGGGTTTCGTCTCACTCCTATAAAGCTCCAAACCGTATTTAATTCAGCCCTCTAATCAAATAGACATAGTGGCCCATGTACTACTTGAAACTCTCTCTCCCTATTAGAAATCTAAAGTCGACATACCCTTTTTTAAAAAGCTATTAAATCTTTGTTCTTGTCTCATTATCAGTGACATATCTTACAGACTTTATTTTCTTTACGTTCTCTCAACTGGGATTGTTTATGACAGGGCATCATCAGAACGTCTTATACAAGACTCACAATGATCATTGTAGTTAGGATACCAGCACTCTCCCCCTGGCCTTCTGTCTAATACAGCAAGTCACTCTCTCCTCTTATCATGTTTTTCTTTCTTCTATGTAATTTAACTGTGGGCTGCAGGTAAAAATATCAAGCTTCCCAAAATGTGCGAAGTACATTCTTATATGACACCTTTTCTCATGTGTATGCAATTTTAATTGTATTTGAAATTATCATTTCTTACTGTATTTGATTATTAATCGTAAGTGAAACATCACAGTAATGCAATTAATATGAACATGTATGTTTCGCAGTGTTGATAGAGATCAGTAAATCAAATTATCGGTCAAAAATGATCCACGCCAACTTAATGCCAATATTATCATCAGCAAAAGTCGACGTTGCGATCGATGGTGCATTATTGGAGGGGGGAGGGGGGGGGGGGGCTGTACCTCCGCCCGCAAATAGTTTGAATTCTGAACTTTTGCAGACTCCAGGAATCTCTTCATATAAAGAGCATGTTTTATGAGTCTACAGTTGCATTGCTTTCCAAGCCCATCTTGTCGACCGCTACAATTTACTGAATTCATGTACATAAGCCTATGTTAATAGCGCGTTTATGGTTTCCATTGTTTGCAATACAAAAACTCCTAATATGGAAGCAAAGGTGAATTCAGCTGAATTATATCATGCATGTTCCTGTATGTATTCGGATAGATAGATATGTTCCTGCATGTATGCGGATCGATCCTTGTCTGCCTATCATACATATCTCCCTGTATTTTGTATTTCTATTTGTGTGTAATTATATTGTCTGCCTAAATTGTTTCTTTTTGTCTATCTGATGTCTGTCTCTGTCTCTGCAGGCGCGGTAATTCTAGATTAAAACAAAACAAGAAAAAAATTGGGGGAGGGGGGCTTCTGGGGGCTTAAAGGATTGTAATGTATATTAAAATCTGTAAAATTGATATTGCACCTATAATCCTCCAAAATTATGGGGGGGGGGGGCTTGAGCCCCAAAGTCCCCCCCCCCCAGTAGAACCGCACCTGTGTCTCTGTCTGTCTGTTGTCTGTCTGCCTGTCTTTTTGTCTTCTGTCTCTCTCTCTCTCTCTTATCTTTATCTACCCCCCCCCCTCTCTCTCTCTCTAAGCCATATAGAGCGTGCCTTTCAGTGTGTTTTTTACGGCGCTTTTGACTGGAGACGCGAAAGTCCGGGTTCGATCACCGGCACGGCCACTATGTCCTTGCGCAAGGCATTTTATCTACATTGCTGTTTTATCATTAATATCAATATTGATACCAACTTGTGCATGTGTTTTAACAACACAAAACAAAAACACCCTTTCCCTCCCCCTCTCCTGCCCCTCTCTCCATCCCTTCCTATCCCTCCGACGGTCGTACCTTCCCCTCTCTCCTAGTATTCATTTCCTTCTGATTTAAGTTAACTCTCAAAACATTCAAGAAAAAAAAACCCTCTCTCTTCATCCCTTTCCCTTCCCTCTCTCCATCCCTTCCCACCCTCCGACGTCTACCTTCCCCCTCTCTCTCATCTCATCTCCTCTCTGATTTAAGTATACCATCTCAAAGACATTCGGAGGAAAAAAAGCACCAATCAATAATACTTCGATTATCATGACAACTTCTTTAATAATCAATGAATATGATTAAATATAAACTTCTTTTCCCATGGAGGATCGAGGACGATGCGCTCTTCCTATATACTTATTATACTTACATGTAATGTATAATGCATAATACGGATGTGGTGCACGCATTGAAACCGGAAAGTGAAAGTGGTTCTATTCCAATGATTTGGTTCACTATTTCCCAGACAATTTCTTATCTGGAAATACCTTCGTTTACGTTGTACCAAGAAACGGTATACCCGAAGGCATATACTTGCAGTTTTCTTTCGGAAGAGAAAAAAAAAAACTGTAATGAAAATACTGAAAACAGTTGAAACTGTGATTACGAAATGGAAATGGATGTTGTTTTTGGTTTCTTTTCTAGCTGTTTAATGGTATACTGATAATGGTGATGGTGATGATCATGATGATCATGAGAATTCTGGGGACGAGGTGGGAGGCGGGAATTAATGCCCGGGTCTCCCCCATTTCCTTTTCCTTTTTTTTTTTTTTTTTTTTTTTTTTTTTTGCTTGCATGCCAGGGAATATCGTGATAAGAAAAAGTAAAAAGAGATATCCGAAAAGGATTAGGAAACTTTGTCAGAAAGTTTCAGATGCGTTCCCCTCATGTATCAAGCCTTATTTCTGCATAGTGATGATCTGATGGAAATGTATAATGCAAAGAGTGAAATTTGTATAAAGAGAATGCATTTCTTGAAGGAAAAATGTCTTCAACGTCAGTCCAATTATAACAAATAATATTGATTTGATAAGAGAAACAACAGTGGTAGGAATAACCCTACAAAATTACGAATATCATCATCATCATCATCATCATCATCATCATCATAATCATCACCCATATCGCCCTGCCCACTTACTCTCCCCCCCCCCCCCTCTCTCTCTCCCCTCCCTCTCTCTCTCTCTCTCCCCCCCCCCCCTCTCTCTCTCTCTCTCTCCTGACAACGGGCAGGTTCACATACCAGAGTCATGGTCAGTCCTTTCTCCATTGATCTCTATTTATATATTTATTCATTTATTATTTATTATTTGCCACTCATGGGACGAATAGGCCCTGGTCAACTGAGAAACTGTTTTGTCACAGGGGTCCCGACCACTATTAAAACAAACATCCAATTCATTGCAATCCCCAAATACATAGAAAATACAATACATACAGAGAGACATTTAAAAGGCGTATATGAATATAGAACAGATGAAGTAAACATTTGAATAAAGGCATGAAAAGGGAAAAAACTGGGGGTAAAGTTATAGGTCAAAATTCCACTTAAGAAAGAAGGATTATTCAAAGCCGCTATTTTTTTTTTAAATGCCAAAATAGAACAATTCAGATCATTCCAGAGTTTTGCTCCAAGATACACCAGGGACCTTTTGCCATAGTTAGTGTTTGGTTGAATGAGTTGCAATTTATTTCCACCAGACCTTGAATGATCAAGGAGTTTTAAGAGCTGGAGTCCCAACATAGCAACAAATATTTCAAGTAGCTGTCCCTTTCTAAGATGCACAATAGAATCTACAGGTGTGGTTCACTATGAACATGACCGACAAAGAAGTGGACAAAATAACAACCTCTCATTCTTACCCTCACAATGGTTATGGTGGTCAAAAGAACATCCCTCACTGCTATTATGTTTAATCAGTAGTTCCAGGTGAATATGCATATTACACCTGTTCTACCATATTTTAGATAATAGCAGTGAAGGGATGTTCTTTTGACTACCAGAACCATTGTGAAGTGTAGACATGGGGGGGGGGGTGGGTGTTTATTTTGTCCACTTCTTTGTCCGTCAGTCTCGTGGGATAGTGGTTGTTGCCTTTGATGTCCGAGGTGCGATGCCGCCACCATTATGGGAAAGTTTGAGTAGTGATTTTGTCTCAAATAAAATATCGTTAATATTTCACTTATATTTGAATTATCAGAGAGAAAATTGAACAGATGATAAAATATGAATACAAATGCCTAATTGTGTCCAGAAATCTGCGTATGTCGCATGATAGCAGTTTAATTTGTGAAAAATAGTAAAATGTTACCATCCTAAAACCAGCAATTTGACACTTTTCCGATTACTTGCGGCAAACGAAAATGAAAAAGGAATTTGTTAAAGTATAGTTATTTATGATGTTATATGTCAGATTAGTGCCCACACTTGCCCATTCAAGTAATTTTGGTTCATATTTCAGGAAGTTTTGCACCATTTCCTTTCGCTTGCCTCCTGTAAAGGTAAGCACTGTGTACTGCTCGTATTATCAGACGAGTGGTAGCGAAAAGTAATCATTACAAAAGCATATTTCTCTTTGAAAATGGCCCGTAAGTTTACAGCCAGGCAGGAATATTTTGTCTACGCATCTGCAAGGAAGATCCAGTCAAGCACATGCCTGACATATTTTTGCCTGGCGGCATCGAACATGGTTCAAAGGGAATGAGTTAGATGTGACTCCAACTCTGGAAACTCCTTGGTATGTATACTGACTCACGAAAGGAGAAAAGGTAAGGTGGATATATTTAGATATGGATCTAAACATATACAAGCCAATTGTTTAACCCACCTTTAGTGAGGTGTATAATAAATCAGAAGAGAATTTATAATCTACATTCATAACAGTTCTTAATGGTCGGTTCTGAAGTACCGTATTTGTAATCTATTTAAGTGTAATTTGTTTTCGATCTTGAGCAGGAGCGGACAAGACTGAAATTCGACTATAATAATAATGATAATAATAATAATGCTGGGAACTATATGTGAATGGCTCACTCTACCTGTATCAAAATATGCATTCCCATTATTTTCATTCCAAATGCAAGATTCAAAACACATTTATTTCCCTCTCATAATCAATACAAATGAAAAAAAAAATACATTGTCAAGAAAACATGGTGGGAGGAAACGAGGTTCCCTATACACTGCGTCCCAGAAAAGTGAACAGTTGGAAAAATTATTGCCATCTGAGCATTTCAAAATATTTTCGGGAAATTGT
>CM057153.1:29360178-29434478 GCA_029962745.1 Echinometra lucunter
ACCGCGTCAGGGATTCGAAACCCGTACCTTGTAGTTCAAAGTCCGGAGACTTATCCACTGGACCACAACACCTCTATTCAACTGCCGACTCACTCCCCCTTTTTTTGGGGGGGGGATGATTGAATGACAGTATGGTTGATTTTTTGTGATTGATTGATATGATTGATTGATTGATTGATGATTGATTGATTGATTGATTGATTGATTGATGGACTGACTGTTTGGTTGACATGCATGCGAATTGATATACCCTTTCTTCTGACCAAAAAATAAATAAATAAACGCCAGCTTAAATGTCAAAACTTCCCAAAAACTAAAATTTCAAAATAATTTGTTTGCTCTCTCAACCATGATTAGTGAGATGTGTCAGAACATGGTTATGCACAGCAAATGATATTCATCATTATTGTCATGAAGCCATCAGCAATTGAAAATGTCTGAAATCCGATTGGTTTACATTACTCTCAACCTATACGTTTTATTGTTTCACAATCAAATAGAATCACAAAATTTACAAATAATTAAGCAGTCATATAGCAAGGGAAGAAAAGAGTGACAAGAACATTTCACAAAAGACATTATATAAAAGAGAACCACCATGATATTGTATCCAGGAAAGCACGGCTCATGTAGCTGGATGAGAGGCTACCCCCGTTCAAGGATCCCCAGGCCGGAACCACAGAAATAGAAGACGTCTTCTCATTTCTGTGGCCGGAACAGGCTCCATACTCAACCACAATAACACACTTATTCTACACAATCAAAAATTTACTGATCAACCAAAAGATTGCACTCCTCCCAAACTCATCTCATTTAATCTTAAACCGACCCAAAGATCCGCGGACAGTGCAAAAGAAAATACATCATGAATGATAAAGAAATAATATGCCAAAACACATTCCAAGACCGTTTTGACCTTCCCACTCCCACGGCACGGGTAACACGGAGAAAATCAGAGAGTGGAGCCAGCAAATTAACCCGGTATACCGAAGGAGCAGTGGCGGCGAACGAAAGGGGGGGGGGGGGAGGGAAAACCGAAGGAGAAATAATTTTTACCCTCGGGGGATGATAGATATCTTTTTGCCGAAATCTCTAGGCGATCTCACACACACACCCTTATCACCCCGCCCGCACCCGCACACACCGCAGCACATATATACTATTTTTATTTGCCAGCAAGCAATGCGGCGGCCAGCCAAAAAAACCCCCTTTTTATTTGAGAAAAAAGTGTTATTTTGTTCATCAAAATACTAAGCACCTTTTTGATTTTACAATAATTATTTTTTTCTCTAAAAAGTGTGGGGGTATATTATTTTGTACATGCATCCCTCCCCTTCGAAAAGTGGAATGTATATACCCTCCCCCCCATTCCCCCGGAATTTACGCCAATGCCAAGTATACGCACATTATGGCGCATGATTTCTTTTTAATTTCAGTGAGGTGCTAGCTAGCGGTATAGAGCTCTGTGTAGATTGTTCATACTGTTTTTCATTACTGTAGCGTGTCATAAAAGGTTGTCATTGTTAAAAAGTGGAAAGTATGAATTTGAAATTCCATCCCCCCCCCCCCCCCACGCATGAACACAAGTTTAATTGTTAATTTCCTTCCATCACATTACCACCTTTTGAACAGGTTGCAGATACAAAAATTCGATTTTTAAAAATGCTAACAAAGTCGACAAATAAAATTATTTAGCTTTAAAAATCGAGGGGGGAATCCCCCAGAAAAAAAAATCGAGGAGGACACGCCCCCCCCACCCCCCGGGATCGCCGCCTATGCTAAGTGAGTGATACAATGTACCAGTGAAAAATCATGGTGATTCCGACAGCAAAACAAAGACATAACTATTCAATGTACCAATACACAGCATACAGTAAGTCTGATATCGCCATTTTTTAAAATGAAAAAGTATAAGCTTATTTCTTTTCTTGGCTAAATGATACTCAATTTCTTTTTTTTTTTTTCTTTTTCTTTTTTTAAAATGAAACTCTTAAATAGGTCATCATTAGGTGATTCACTCCTAAATTTATAAATGTGAAATATAATACTTTACAACTAATACAAGGTATGATATAAATTACTACTCTCAACTTCGCTGATCACCAACCAGAACAAATACCAATTCTTGTCATGTCTGAATTTGCATCCTTTCACAAAAGTTACTTTGCTCACATCAAGCGTAAATATTTCAAGACTTCAGTTGGTTCTCATGTCATAGAAGAGACCCATATAGCTACATGTATATCACAGGCATGACAGGCATAAACAATTCTTGAAACGTTAGATGACGAGACTTTTTCCGACTGTAACTTTTTTTTTTTCTGGGACACAATATATGGGAGAAATGGTCTTCGTTGCTAAAAGTCCCTTCGTTGCTAAAAGTCCCTTTAACTTGATCTGGAATAACGGTCACCAAATCGCAACCGATCTCATGGCGTTTGGCACAACTTTCGCTGGGATTGGGGTTTCGTCTCACTCCTATAAAGCTCCAAACCGTATTTAATTCAGCCCTCTAATCAAATAGACATAGTGGCCCATGTACTACTTGAAACTCTCTCCCTATTAGAAATCTAAAGTCGACATACCCTTTTAAAAAAGCTATTAAATCTTTGTTCTTGTCTCATTATCAGTGACATATTTACAGACTTTACTTTCTTTACGTTCTCTCAACTGGGATTGTTCATGACAAGGCATCATCAGAACGTCTTATACAAGACTCACAATGATCATTGTAGTTATAGGATACCAGCACTCTCCCCCTGGCCTTCTTTCTAATACAGCAAGTCACTCTCTCCTCTTATCATGTTTTTCTTTCTTCTATGTAATTTAACTATGGGCTGCAAGTAAAAATATCAAGCTTCCCGAAATGTGCGAAGTACATTCTTATATGACATCTTTTCTCATGTGTATGCGATTTTAATTGTATTTGAAAGTATCTTTTTTTTTTTTTTTTTTTTTTTTTTTTTTTTTTTTACTGTATTTGATTATTAATCGTACGTGAAACATCGCAGTAATGCAATTAATATGAACATGTATGTTTTCGCAGTGTTGATAGAGTAAATCAAATTATCGGTCAAAAATGATCCACGCCAACTTAATGCCAATATTATCATCAGCAAAAGTCGACGTTGCGATCGATGGTGCATTATTGGAGGGGAGGGGGTGGGGGCTGTATACCTCCGCCCGCAAATAGTTTGAATTCTGAACTTTTGCAGACTCCAGGAATCTCTTCATATAAAGAGCATGTTTATGAGTCTACAGTTGCATTGCTTTCCAAACCCATCTTGTCGACCGCTACAATTTACTGAATTCATGTACATAAGCCTATGTTAATAGCGCGTTAATGGTTTCCATTGTTTGCAATACAAAAACTCCTAATATGGAAGCAAAGGTGAATTCAGCTGAATTATATCATGCATGTTCCTGTATGTATTCGGATAGATAGATATGTTCCTGCATGTATGCGGATCGATCCTTGTCTGCCTATCATACAGATCTCCCTGTATTTTGTATTTCTATTTGTGTGTAATTATATTGTCTGCCTAATTGTTTCTTTTTGTCTATCTGATGTCTGTCTCTGGTCTCTGCAGGCGCGGTAATTCTAGACTAAAACAAAACAAGAAAAAATTTGGGGGAGGGGGGCTTCTGGGGGCTTAAAGGATTGTAATGTATATTAAAATCTGTGAAATTAATATTGCACCTATAATCCTCCAAATTATGGGGGGGGGGGGCTTGAGCCCCCAAAGTCCCCCCCCCCCCCCAGTAGAACCGCACCTGTGTCTCTGTCTGTCTGTCTGTCTGTCTTCTGTCTTTCTGTCTCTCTCTCTCTCTCTTATCTTTATCTACCCCCCCCCCCTCTCTCTCTCTCTAGCCGTATAGAGGTGCCGTAGTCGAGTGGTTTAAGGCGCTTGACTGGAGACGCGAAGGTCCGGGTTCGATCCCCGGCACGGCACCTATGTCTTGAGCAAGGCATTTTATCTACATTGCTGTTTTATCATATATCAATATTGATACCAACGTGTGCATGTGTTTTAAAAAACAAAAACAAAAACACCTTTCCCTCCCCTCTCCTGCCCCTCTCTCCATCCCTTCCCACCCTCCGACGTCTACCTTCCCCTCTCTCTCGTATCATTTCCTTTCTGATTTAAGTAACATCTCAAAAACATTCAAGAAAGAAAAACCCTCTCTCTTCATCCCTTTCCCTTCCCTCTCTCCATCCCTTCCCACCCTCCGACGTCTACCTTCCCCTCTCTCTCATCTCATCTCCTCTCTGATTTAAGTAACATCTCAAAGACATTCGAGAAAAAAAGCACCAATCAATAATACTTCGATTATCATGACAACTTCTTTAATAATCAATGAATATGATTAAATAAAATTCTTTTCCCATGGAGGATCGAGACGATGCGCTCTTCCTATATATTATACTTACATGTAATGTATAATGCATAATACGGATGTGGTGCACGCATGAAACCGGAAAGTGAAAGTGGTTATTCCAATGATTTGGTTCACTATTTCCCAGACAATTTCTTATCTGGAAATACCTTCGTTTACGTGTACCAAGAAACGGTATACCGAAGGCATATACTTGCAGTTTCTTTCGGAGAAAAAAAAACTGTAATGAAAAGTACTGAAAGCAGTTAAAACTGTGATTACGAAATGGAAATGGATGTTGTTTTTGGTTTCTTTTCTAGCTGTTTAATGGTATACTGATAATGGTGATGGTGATGATCATGATGATCATGAGAATTCTGGGGACGAGGTGGGAGGCGGGAATTAATGCCCGGGTCTCCCCCAATTTCCTTTTTTTTTTTTTTTTTTTTTTTTTTTTTTTTGCTTGCATGCCAGGGAATATCGTGATAAGAAAAAGTAAAAAGAGATATCCGAAAAGGATTAAGGAAACTTTTGTCAGAAAGTTTCAGATGCGTTCCCCTCATGTATCAAGCCTTATTTCTGCATAGTGATGATCTGATGGAAATGTATAATGCAAAAGAGTGAAATTTGTATAAAGAGAATGCATTTCTTGAAAGAAAAATGTCTTCAACGTCAGTCCAATTAATAACAAATAAATATTGATTTTTGATAAGAGAAACAACAGTGGTAGGAATAACCCTACAAAATTACGAATATCATCATCATCATCATCATCATCATCATCATCATCCCCTCTCTCCCTGCCCCTCTCTCTCCCCCTCTCTCTCTCTCTCTCCCTCCCTCTCTCTCTCTCCCTCCCCCCCCCCCTCTCTCTCCTGACAACGGGCAGGTTCACATACCAGAGTCATCGGTCAGTCCTTTCTCCATTGATCTCTATTTATATATTTATTCATTTATTTATTTATTTATTTACCACTCATGGGACGAATAGGCCATGGTCAACTGAGAAACTGTTTGTCACAGGGGTCCGACCAATATTAAAACAAACATCCAATTCATTGCAATCCCCCAAAATACATAGAAAATACAGTACATACAGAGAGACATTTAAAAGGAGTATATGAATATAGAACAGATGCAGTAAACATTTGAATAAAGGCATGAAAAGGGAAAAAACTTGGGGGTAAAGTTATTAAGTCAAATTCCACTTAAGAAAGAAGGATTATTCAAAAGCCGTTTAAATGCCAAAATAGAACAATTCAGATCATTCCAGAGTTTTGCTCCAAGATACACCAGGGACCTTTTGCCATAGTTAGTGTTTGGTTGAATGAGTTGCAATTTATTTCCACCAGACCTTGAATGATCAAGGAGTTTTAAGAGCTGGAGTCCCAACTAGCAACAAATTATTTCAAGTAGCTGTCCCTTTCTAAGATTGCACAATAGAATCTACAGGTGTGTTCACTATGAACATGACCGACAAAGAAAGTGGACAAAATAAACAACCTCTCATTCTACCCTTCACAATGGTTCTGGTGGTCAAAAGAACATCCCTTCACTGCTATTATGTTTAATCAGTAGTTCCAGGTGAATATGCATATTACACCTGTTCCACATATTTTAGATAATAGCAGTGAAGGGATGTTCTTTGACTACCAGAACCATTGTGAAGGGTAGAATGGGGGGTTGTTTATTTTGTCCACTTTCTTTGTCCGTCATGTTCATAGTGATAGTGGTTGTTGCCTTTGATGTCCGAGGTGCGATGCCGCCACCATTATGGGAAAGTTTGAGTAGTGATTTTGTCTCAAATAAAATATCGTTAATATTTCACTTTATATTTGAATTATCAGAGAGAAAATTGAACAGATGATAAAATATGAATACAAATGCCTAATTGTGTCCAGAAATCTGCGTATGTCGCATGATAGCAGTTTTAATTTGTGAAAAATAGTAAAATGTTACCATCCTAAAACCAGCAATTTGACACTTTTCCGATTACTTGCGGCAAACGAAAATGAAAAAGGAATTTGTTAAAGTATAGTTATTTATGATGTTATATGTCAGATTAGTGCCCACACATGCCCATTCAAGTAATTTTGGTTCATATTTCAGGAAGTTTTGCACCATTTCCTTTCGCTTGCAATGCCTCCTGTAAAGGTAAGCACTGTGTACTGCTCGTATTATCAGACGAGTGGTAGCGAAAAGTAATCATTACAAAAGCATATTTCTCTTTGAAAATGGCCTGTATAAGTTTACAGCCAGGCAGGAATATTTTGTCTACGCATCTGCAAGGAAGATCCAGTCAAGCACATGCCTGACATATTTTTGCCTGGCGGCATCGAACATGGTTCAAAGGGAATGAGTTAGATGTGACTCCAACTCTGGAAACTCCTTGGTATGATATACTGACTCACGAAAGGAGAAAAGGTAAGGTGGATATAATTTAGATATGGATCTAAACATATACAAGCCAATTGTTTAACCCACCTTTAGTGAGGTGTATAATAAATCAGAAGAGAATTTATAATCTACATTCAGAACAGTTCTTAATGGTCGGTTCTGAAGTATTTGTAATCTATTTAAGTGTAATTTGTTTTCGATCTTGAGCAGGAGCGGACAAGACTGAAATTCGACTATAATAATAATGATAATAATAATAATGCTGGGAACTATTATGTGAATGGCTCACTCTACCTGTATCAAAATATGCATTCCCATTATTTTCATTCCAAATGCAAGATTCAAAACACATTTATTTCCCTCTCATAATCAAATACAAATGAAAAAAAAATACATTGTCAAGAAAACATGGTGGGAGGAAACGAGGTTCCCTATACACTGCGTCCCAGAAAAAGTGAACAGTTGGAAAAATTATTGCCATCTGAGCATTTCAAAATATTTTCGGGAAATTGTCATACCGATGGAAAGCCCAAATCCTACCAAAAAATCTCAAAAGAATTCATGCTTGAGCGAGCAAACGTAACTTTTGTGAAAGGGTGCAAAATCCAGACTTGACAAGAAGGGGTATTTGTCCTGGTTGGTACCAGCGAAGCGGACAGTATATAGTCATGATCTAGTGTTAACTGTGGAGGCATACAATTTTAATATTCTGAGGTCTTTCTGGTGATTTATGAGTGATATCACTTGTTGCGTTTATGACTTTGTTATACTATCCCATCAACATGTCATGCTTGAGTGAGCAATTGCATACTTCATTGATTGTTTTGTAATGTTAATTTGTGGTATGTTTTAACATTTAAGCTGGCATAATTTTGGATGCCTTTTATATGGTCAGCCAATCGATCATTAAAAATAGGTCAATCAATCTTTCTATCAATCAGAAAAGCAGTTAACCGATCATAAACTCATTCGATCCAAAAGATACATGGGATGACACAACTGAAAAACTGCATTATGCAATGCAATTGCGGAACTCTCATGAATGCAATTAAGATTTGATCATTTCTTTGATCGAAGATACTTCATATTTTGTCAGTTATATTCACCCTTCTCTTTCGTTTGGCGTGAATTTGAATACAGTAAACAGGTATATTGTCGAGCATCCTTTCCTCGGCTCTCCATGATAGTCCAAATTTCAGAGTCATACAATCCTACGATCCAAACGTCACTTCACAAGTCTTTTCCTGACAGTTGGGCTTAGCCATAGTTTTTTGTCAACGTCAGTATACCCTACTACACTGTGAATAGACCCAAGTGCTAAGAATACAATAGGGCTTGTACCGCAGATTTTTCTTCTAACACACGTGAACGGGGCGAATTACAATGCCCACTGATCCACAAGTCACTAGTAACTGCTGAAAAAATATACAAGCCTATAGAAAACTATATGTACATGTAAAATTAGTTTCAAGCTGACGGTGACATCAACGGTATGATAGCGCCCAAGAGTATATGAACGGCCATTCATCGATACTCTCTACAGAGGATCTCTTTTTGCTTGGTAAGACGTGGGAGGGGGTCATGTGGAAGAACTTTGGGGCTAAAGAATGGACTCCAATCTCATTTCAAATCTGCAATAATATTGAACGATGAATCAAAGAGCATCATGAAAGATTACTTGTCTTTGTTTTTTGTCTTCAAATATTGTTTATTTTGTTGTATTATTTAAGGTAATTTCATTGTTCATGCCTTTTGTGCGAAAACTATATTGTACATAAACTCAAACTGATCATATTCATTCATGCTTTGCAACATAATATTTGGCGTCATTATGAAAGAGAAAGAAGTTAAATTGTATCTTTGACTTAAATAACACTATCATATCAGGAAATAATTATTTCTTTCGTAATTGATGGGAAAAGTCTGGTTTTCCTTTTTCAGAAACACACTTTATGACAAAACAGAAAGATGTATGTGAAAATACACACAAAGTGAAAAAAAAAAACCTTTAGACTCGAAAAGTTGAAATTCACCTGTACAGTGGACATTATACATGTTGTAACAGGCCCCAGTCAATATTGTCAACGTGTTGGGCAGACGCTTCACCAATCACCATGGCATCGAAATAGACCTGTTTGCTAATTTTGTGCATACTTGTTGAGCAAAAGTTTCCCTTGATAACTAAGAAGCTTGCCAGAGGCTTGCCCGACCTAGCAGCAATTAGTGTATGCAAACTGGATTCCATCTGTGAGATAAAGCAGAACATGATAGACTTCATTAATTAAGTCCTGACTTAATGCAATTTATTTGCATATTGACACTGTAAGTTATGGGCACAATCGACAGACTGCATGTGCTTGACCATGAAATTCAATCACTTGAAGTTCGACAGTCTCAAAATAAAACAAATAAGCTAGAGAGTGATTTTGGAAAATATCATTTAGGCTTTCCTCCTCACAAACTTGCCAACACTGAAAAAATGAAAAGGCGCTTATAGTTTCTCTCTCTCTCTCTCTCTCTCTCTCTCTCTCGTTATATACAGTGCAAAGTTAAGGACCCGAAACTAGGGATATAAGGAGCGTAAATTTTCACGACCCGGGCGGGTGAGGGCAGGGGCAGGGGCGGTAAAGATATTTCATGAAGCTAACCCCCCCCCCCCATACGCATACTTCACACCTCCGGATGAGAAGATTTTGCTTTTCCAGTTTTTGAAACTTTGTATTTAAGTGACACCCTATCATGGGTCTGTTCGAGGTCGTATAGAGGCTGCGAGAGGAAAAGAAATGCAGGTTTATTTGTTTTTTGTTATTTTTGTATTATAAACTATTTGTTGTTGTTTTTGTTTGGAAACTTGCAATTTAGAGCACTTCCTGTGCAGGTGTTAGGCCCTACTGTGCATATAAAAGAGTCCCTCTCGGTTTGAAACATAACTGTTTTGTACTCTGTTCATGAATATGTACACATAAAACACAAATCTCTATCAGGGCCGGATCCAGCATTTTTTAAAAAGGGGGACAGGTCGGCTTTTTCAGGTGTAGTTTAGTTTTACCCGAAAAATTTGCTGACAAGCAAAAATAGGGGGTCCTCCGCATTTTGGTCATTTTACCCTCAAAGTTCGCTGATGAAGAAGAAGAAGAAGAAGAAGAAGAAGGAGGAGGAGGAGGAGGAGGAGGAGGAGGAGGAGGAGGAGGAGGAGGAGGAGGAGGAGGAGGAGGAGGAGGAGGAGGAGGAGGAGGAGGAGGAGGAGGAGGAGGAGGAGGAGAAGGAGGAGGAGGAGGAGGAGGAAAAAGGTCCTTGGTTTCAGAAGGGGGAGGGGGCTGGGTTTGAAAGGGGGAGAGCAGCCGAATAGATATATGTTAATTTTTGTGCTACATGTAAATGATTGACAATGTGATTAGCACCCAAGAACATGTTCCAGTCGTGCGTAAAGTCATTCTTAATTTACGGACAGCTTTATGAAACAATCCCCAGGGTTTCAAAATTGGGACCGCGGCCGATTCCCCCCGCCCCCGGTCCTTGATCGTGATATGCCGCGTCGATCGACCCGATATAACCTGCAAGCTAGCAACGCGACGCTCTCCGTTTAACGACACACGTCATCCCCACCCGGTACCCACCCTGGCCTAGAAAGAGCGAAAGAAAGTTGAATTTTCTTTTCCTTGGTTTCTCGTACAGCCTTATTCGAGTGGTAAATGCAGGAAAAATGGAAAAGAAAGGTTCAAAACGTGCAATTCGAGTGAAAATCATCAGTATGGGAAACGCAGAGACAGGAAAGGTATGTACTTCGGTCCCACCCGTACTGATTTGTGTAATGTCCAGGATTAGATCATTGTCATTTGATGAAATAGAAAATTCTTTTTTTAGCTACGCTAAGTCTAAGAATAGGGGTCGTATTCGTTTACGAACTCTTATATGTCAGCAGTATCTATTTTTTTCTTAATGATTATTCTGTTGTCAGGTTCATTGGAAAAACTAGTAGTAGACCTCTACTAGATTCTAGTAGAACTTAGAAGATCTAACGTTAGATCTAACAGTCATGACAGTTAGGCCTCAGTTAGGCCTAGTAGATCTAACATTAGACCTAACGTTAGTCTAGAGTCGTAGAGACTTGGATCTAACGTTAGAGTAGACTAAATCATATGAATTTTTCTTCGACTTCTTCCTCTGGGAGGCTCTGCTATTATTTTGAGTTCTGGGGGGTCGTTTCTCAAATCCATCATAAGTTTAATTTCTTGGACATCCCATTGAAATGTGTGTTGGAGAATTATCAAGTGTTTCATTGGGATATCCATGAACTTAGACTTACGGTTTCAAGAAACACAGCCCTGTATGCCGCATGACCATGTCCATGGGTGGCTTGTAATTCCAGGTTAATTGCAAATCATCAAGACCACAATGCTCACTTGAGTGAGAGTTCAATCATCATTCTGCAGTTTTCTTTGTAAATATTTTAATTATTTTATATGGCGTTTGATACATAGAGGTGATTAATTTTGATGGCAGACAGTGTGATGGTTTTCATTTTTGAATATATGATTTAAGCCTGCGGGCTACAGTAATTAGTTTTAATTTTTCCTTTCCCAGGCAGCCCGGGCATGTATGGTCAGCATCAACTACTCATTTTTCTTTGTATTTCTTCTTGATTTCCTTTGTATTTCTGTTGAATTGCTGAATAAAATAATAATGATAACAACTTTAATTTGAAAGAACAAGATAGCTGTCACTGTCGTCATCGTCATTTATTAAAGTCAGCATTATCCCTCTTCGGAGGGCCCTACACTTCTCCATACTTTAAGGATCTTCCTCTTTTAGACCAACCTTACTGCTTTTTTCTTCACCATATCTTTCTGTGTAGTCTTCAGTCTTCCTTTCCTCTTCTGCCATCCGCTTGCAGATCCCATGCTCTTTTCACAGGTTCACCATCTTCCCTTCTCAATACATGACCCATCCATCTCAACCCACTTCTCTTGACAACTTCCACTACAGTTTCTTCCAGACCAAAACCTTCCTTGAGCTAACTTGTATTCTTTCTGTCACACACTTTCACACCACACATCTTCTGTATCATGACTCCTTGTGTCCTGCTTATGATCCTTTATCCTACTGTCTTCACATTCAAAGTTTTTAAACTATACATCATCACTGACCTAACACAAGCCTTATACTAGATCTTGCCTTTTAACCTTTAATATCGTAAGCTTTCTACCAGCTAGAATTGAGGTCAGCTCATTGAACTTTGTCCATCCTACATGTTGCTACAGCAATCTCACATCCGCTACTACTGTTGATTTGTATCCCCAAGGTGGCAAAACCAATCAACCTTCTCGAAATCTGCCATGTGCATCCTTTCTTGCTTCCTCACCACTCCATTACTATTCTCTCTCTGCATTTCTTACACTCAAAACTCTTGCCATATTGTCTACAAGTAAACTTTCTTCAATCCAGCATGGCTTGCATGCGCCCACTGTTGACATGCCATACATCTAACATTAAAAATGTTCATCATCACCTAGAATGATAGCGAACATCTGATCAAAATTCTCCTGTTTTCTCCCTCTATCGCTGCAGAGTTGCATCATCAAGAGATATTGTGAGAAAAGATTTGTGAACAAGTACATGGCTACTATTGGGATTGATTATGGTGTTACAAAGTAAGTATGAAAAACGCTATTATCATTATCTTAGATTTTTGGCCTTTCACCCCCCCCCCAAAAAAAAGAATATCTGCTATTTCAATTTCAATATTTAAACCATAATGGGGAGCATTCGTTTGTTGGGCTATGTAAATTTTTGTGGTAGATGATCCCATCTACCACATCAGAGAGGCGATTCCACTTCTCTGAAGCTCACATATGAGCTCAAGAACTTGCCTGTTGTCAGCAGTCACCCCTGTATAGATGTTGAATTGAGGTAATTTATAGTCTGACATTGTGAGTGTATTTAAACATTGTCTTGAAGCACCCAGTAAAGTACATATACATGTATTTTTTTGAAAATTTTTTTATTTACATGAAACATCAAGCACGTGCAATAGGAAAAGATCAATTATCTATATATTTCCAGGTACATATTTATTACTAACTCTAATGCACAGCTTTTAGCCTATCCAATCAAAATATATTTCCCCCAATGTGTGCATGATAACAGAAATTATGTAATGAAATTGCAGTTGATATTGGCTAGTATTTGCAGTTTTTGTGGATTAGAGGGCTGAAAATGAAATATCCAAAAAAGGGGCAAGGGTAATCCTGTTTATTCATTGCATGACCGCACTGAGTTTTAATTTGTTTGTGCCATATGCTTATGTGCATTTTGCAAGTACTGTACTGGCTAGAAATAATTGTTTGAAGTACTAGTATTCTTAGGGATTGGCTGATATTCATGGATTTGTTTTTGTTTTTTTTCTTTATTTTTTGCAATAAATTATTTGAAGAATTGAACATGTGGAAAGTTTTTTTTTTCTTCTTACAAATAAAAGTCATCTTTTATTACACTGCTTATTTGTAAAAATATCTTCTGTCACATCAAGTTGAGTAATTATTTACATTCTTTATTTATACAGAGTGACTGTGAAAGAGAGAGATCTGAAAGTGAACATCTTTGACATGGCAGGACATCCAATATTCTATGAAGTGAGTACACATATTTTGAAATTTAGCACCCTTTCCTTCCCAGCAGCTTTTTTAACAACCTATTTCTACCTACAGAAAGTGACATGACTGGTAGGCTGTGGATATGGTATGATACAATAGATAAAACATACATGCATTTCAAAATATGCGGCAATAAATCATCTGATATAATTTCTTGTAGCTCTATGCATTATTGTCATTACATCTCTCTTAGTTTATTTGTATTTGAAATGTTATATACATGATTGTCCAAGATATGTCCCCATACCAAGCATTCTGGAATTTTGAACATGTATTATATGAAAATAAATTTATCAGATTTTAGATTGATGCGAGCTCTAAGTGGGCTACACATTCAACAAGAGTGGTTGTTAACATATGTGACATAATAATGTAGACTTGCCATTACAGCACCCCGTAAAGAAAGAAAACAAGAAAAGAAAAAGAAAACAAGGTTGTATTGCATAAAGACACTTTGTAAGTTGAATGGTTACAGTTCTTTGCTTTAAAGCAACTTTAAGCACTTTGAAGATTTGACCATTCCCAGAACTCAAGCTTCTCTGTAATAATTCACGTAGCTATAATCTTTTTTTTTTTCTCTTTGATCAGGTAAGGAATGAGTTCTACAAGGACTCACAGGGTGCTCTGCTGGTCTACGATGTGGGATCCAGGTCCAGTTTTGAAGCCCTAGACTCTTGGTTGGCCGAGATGAAGAGAGAGATGGCCGACACAGCCGAGATGGAAAGGATAGTCTTCTGTGTTTGTGCAAACAAGGTATGTATCTCCTTCTTAGGCCTGTTCTGGCATGCTGTGATGATCCATCATCCATCTCAGAACGACTGCGGCCGTTTTGTTTGTTACGAAAGAACGGCAATTGGGTATGAGTAAAAAACAGAATTTGTATTCCTTATTGGTGTGTGATATAAGATACAGAAATGTGAAGTGGAGCACACCCCCCCGCCCAACTGGTTTACTGCTGCATATGAAGAGTTTGATTTTAAAAAAGAATGATATATCCCTTTTTGTAGATATTTGCAATTGAAGGTGCTAAAATATAAAGAAAATAATAAGAAAATATATGGTCTGCATCATAATTCCCAACTTTTTCCTAAATAAAGAATGAGTGAGGTGTCAAATGGAATGCATTTTTTGGTTTTATACATTGGTGGCGTTACTAAAAAATATTTTAAAAGGCCTTTATCGTTTTTCGCAGTCAAACTTTTCATAATGTAAACAATCTTTAGTACGTTGCTTGGAAGGAAGGCAGAAAAATCAAAGGAACAGACTGATGACAGTGTAATGGAAAGTGGATAGTCAATTAAAAAGCTAGGATGTTTTAAATTTGAGATCTTAAAATTGGTGAATGATGTCACTGAGATGTAGTCTCAGAAGACTCTTACAGTTGCTGCAACACATGTTACGGTTGCAATGTAACTTCTCAAAATCTTATTGCTCAACATGTGGAATGGAGGACAGTTTTCGTGATTCCATAGTCTCACATCTTTGTCATCTTCGGATACAGTTGAACATGCTCTAGCAACCACCTGTAGAGAAAAACCACCTGTCTATAAAGATCACAGTTTTCATTTCCCTTGAACAGTGTTTCTCATTGAATCATGTATTAAAGGAAACTGTACATCTGTACATTAAGACCACCCGCTCATAAAGTCTCCCTTGAGTGGTGGTTTCACTGTACTCTATTCTTACAAAATGTTGCTCCACGGAGTAGCCAAAATGTAATTTATTTATTCATACATGTTTGAAATGGGCACAATCTAGAAATGCGAAATCACAATGAATAACTGATTATATTCCAATGTTCCTAGTGTAGACTGTTACTGATATTTTTTGTTTTTTTACTTTTTTAAATTGCAGCATGTTTTGCATTCATTCTATGAGATAATGTAATGTATATTTTTAATAGCATTAATGCCTGTCTGAAAAAGTGAAATTATAGGAAAAGTCTCAGAAGAAGCAGAAGTTAGATCGCATTTTGTTAGCACTTTTCATTTCAAGTAGATTATGTGTATTTTTTCTCCATCATAGACTGATAAGAGCATGCAACGTGTGGTTGATGAGACAGAAGGTAGACTCTGGGCTGACAGTAAAGGCTTTCATTACTTTGAGACCTCAGCACTTACTGGGGAAGGAGTTCCTGAGATGTTTACTGTAAGTTTACCCGGATTCAGGAGGTGGGATGACCCTCCCCCCCCCCCAAAAAAAAAGAAAGAATAAATAAATTAATTAATTAATAAACAAATAAACAAATAAAAATATAAACATAAAAATGAAAATAAATAAATTTTAAAAATCAGTACATGAAAATAAAAATGAAATTCATAAAAAGTGAAAAATAAAAAATGATAAATAAATAGATAGATTTTAAAAAAAAAGAAGGAAAAAGAAATTCTTCCCAATACGTGGCCAAGTAACTTAATGATTTTTTTTGGGGGGAGGGGGGTTGGAGGTTTGCTTTTCCATGAATTTTGGTGTGAAAAGACACACTAAAAAAAGCTGAAGCCCCTCTCCTATTGGCTTGTCGGAAAATTTGAGAGAAATCCCCTCTCACGTTCCGAGATGGTTTCTGCCCATGCCTGGGACATACGTGATAATATAAAGATTTAAACTTAAAAAAGGTTACCGTATGTACAGTTTTAGTAGGCCCTCAACTTTTTGTCAGATTTTTTTGCTTTAGCTGCTCAACAACAAGATAAAAGCAAAACTGAAATGCTGTGAAGTTCTTTCCTCCTTGAGTTGATGCAAATGATAGGCAAAAGATACTTTGATCTCGGGTCAGGACGTAAATTAACACAGGTCTGCACAAGTGTAAAACCAACTAGAGTTCTGTTTACACACCAAGTGTCAAAGCGCTATAATCGTTGTGCAGGGAGCGGTCAAGGATACAGGGGTACTAGCATAGGGCACAATGTAACATTGTTTTCATTTCAAATATAATTTACACTGAACATTTTCCTGAAATCATGAATGGAATAAAACATGATCTCAAACATGTTTAGTTTTTATGCAAGGCAGACAATGTGAAACTATATTTAATCAGTTCCATGCTTTAAGGACAAGAGTTTAATATGAATGCTTGCAAATTATTTCATCACACCTTTTACATCTATAGGCATTTATATTCAGTCATTAGAGGACATTTGGTAGTTATACAAAATGCCATTGGGAGAATTTAAAAGGAAAATACATGATGATTTCAAAATCATCTGTTTGAAATCATCAACCATATTTTCTGTGTGGCCATGGGTCATAAGTTTGAGGAAATGAAAATTTTCAAAGTTAAAAGCAAGCAAGGGAAGGTAGAATCACTATGCTATGCAAAAGGGGGCGACCTAAATCGCACATGGCCATGTGTAATTTCATGTGAACACACATGTCGAAAAGTTGTAAATATATATGGTCATACTTTTTACTCCAGGTACTGCTGCATGTAGAGCTGAAAAGCTACATGTAAGTTGTTTCATTGGCTGGAATTCACAAAGGTGGTTTAAATTTAGTCCAAGGTTTAGGCAAATTTTGTGGTACAAGTGCGCTTGATTTAGCGCGTACACTAAGATAGGTCCAATGATAAACGCACGCGTGTGGTAAAGGGCGCTAGATTTACGCTTGTTGCCATGGTTTAGACCATGGTTTATGTAAATTCATGCTTATATTAATTTACATAAACCGTGGTCTAAACCATGGCAACAAGCATGAATTTACATAAACCGTAGTCTTAAACCATGGTAACAAGCGTAAATTTGGCGCCCTTTGCCACACGCGCGCGTTTATCGTTGGACCTTTCTTAGTGTACGCGCTAAGTCAAGCACACTTACACCACAAAATTTGCCTAAACCATGGACTAATTTGAACCACCTTTGTGAAATCCGGCCATTGACTCTGTCCCTTATTAGGGCATGTTCACATATGAAGCAATAAATTCCTGCTGTGTTTTTTAAATGTATAAATGAATGGTATGAGGCAGCAAAAACAAAAAAAACAAAAACACCAGAGCATGCAAAAGCTATCTGTTATATTATATTGGTGTGAGCCAATAAAATTCTTTCTAAAGTTAATAGTGCAAAATATGACGTTACAAGTTTGTCTGTGCAACTTTTTGCAAAACTATTATATTTGAGCTTGAACTGTTAATGTGTTAATGCACCTCTGATCATAAAGCAGTGGGGTTTACAGCACCATATGTGAACACTGAAAAAAAAAACGCAGAGGTTTTCGTGGGGGGGGGGGTTGCCACTGCGTATAGTTTTTATATAATTCACAAGTCAAACCCTATTCTTTGACTTAACCCATTGCCAACTGAATCTCATAGACTTAATGCAGGGACCACCGGTTCAAGTGTCCAACAGGTTGACGCTGAGACTTTAATACATGTGCATTATTTATTCTTATCAGGCCCTGTTCCAAGGTCTCTTGACTGCATTTGAGAATGGAGGTCGTGCAGAACGGATCACCACCACACTTGGTTACACCAAGGAGCAGGTTGAGGCAATACAAAGGCTGAAGACAAGCAAGGATAATTTCGATAGACTTGGCCTTCCACACAATGCATCAAAGTGAGTAACAAGTGGATACCCAGCTTCTGAGGTGGTGCCAGAGGCATTATGTTTAGGGGTTGTCTGTCATTCCGCCTTTTAGTTAATGAAGTATCTCAAGAACTATTTGAGTTATGAACTTCAAACTAGGTGCCAGTATGCATCACCATAGGAAGATGATCTCATTGGATTTAGGACATGTAGGTCAAAGATAAAAAGTCATCATCATAGACGTCATTTCTGAAATATCAGGTGTAAGTCTTTTTAACATGATATCCCAAAAACCAGTTGAAGTTTGAACTTAGTCTTAGTGTTGTTGTGCATCACATAGGAAGGCAAACTATGTAGATTCGGGGAAATATGGGTCAAGGGTCACAGAGATCCATTCTGGCATTTTTGGCTTTAGCTTTGTTAACATGATATCTCAAGAACCATTTGAGGTATGAACTTCAAACTTGGTATTTGTATGCAGCACTATAGGAAGACAATCTGAACAGATTTGGGAGGATGTAGGTCAAAGGTCACAGAGGTCAGTATATTATTACTTTCATTATTATTTGATCCTTGTTAACACGAGATCTCAAAAACCATTTGAGGTAGGAACTTCAAACTTGGTGCTAGTATATATCACCATCTAGGAAGATGATCTTGGTAGATTTAGGGCTCCTCAGGTCAAGGGTCAAAGGTCAATTAAGAAATTTCAGGTTTAGCTTTGTTAACATGATATCTCAAGAACCATTTGAGATACAAACTTCAAACTTAATGCTATAGTATGCATCACCATTGGAAGACAATATGATTAAACTTTATGGTACATAAGTCAAAGGCCACAGAGGTCAACTTTTGAAATTTCAGGTGGTAGCCTTGTTAACATGATATCTCAAGAACCATGTGAATTATGAACTTCAAACTTGGTGCTAGTATGCATTTAGTTAGACATTGATTACCTGTAGATTTTGGGCTTTGTAGGTCAAAGGTCAGGGGTCAATATGAATGAAATAAGGTATTGGTTTGTTTTGCTATCACTCCATTTCAACTACTTGTATGCATGACTATGAGAAAACAAAGTGCTCAGAACTTCTGTTTGTAAGGTCAAGAGTCGAAGGTCAAAACATGTAATTATTGGTTATCACAAAAATTCAAGAATAGTTTAGCCATGAAGTTATCTGAATATAGGTGAAGGTATATGGAAGACACAGTTGCATTTATCTTGTTCATACTGTCCTCATTTATGATGGGATCATTATAACAATGATATCCTAGATTTTTATGGTGTCTTAGACTTTTCTTATGTTCCTTAGCACTTTACAGAAATATTATTACCGTTACTGTGGTCATCAGAATCAGGCTTGTCCTCACACAATGAATGGCTTCTCATCTAGCAGGGGAGAATTTTACCAGGCAGCTTTTGCACACCCTACCAATGCTAAACAAAGCACAGTGACATTCATCCTACCATGTACCTACTTAGCACCTGGGTGGAGACTGGGAAATGTAGATTGATGTCTTGCCAAAGGACTCTAGTGTAACATCAGGGTTCAAACCCACGACCTTTCATTTCCAGTCAAGTGTTTGAACTATATGACTTTTTCACCTGCTTATTGTACTGTATCTATTACCATTATCTTTGTTGGTGTAAGTTCCATCATTAATACGACACTTTCATCAGTTTTTATGACTACCATTATCTTCATCACGAATATCGTCTTCCAGGATGATTCATATTTTATCACCATTATTATGTCGAATAACATTTGTAACTTATACCCCTGACCTCACAGTATAGTATGTAACCCTGATGCTAAAACTAAACCATAAACGTAACTTAAAACCCAATTACAATCCTAACCTTACTCCAGTATCTTAAATAAAAAGGAATGTTGTCAGAGCAAATAGGGAATCATTCTTCTCTGAACTACGTACGGTACCTGTCAATCAACTTGAACATGTGTTAATTCATTTATGTATCTCTTCCTTTCTGTGTCACGCAGGGATGAAATTAACCGAGCATACAGGAAGCTGGCCGTTCTGCTGCACCCGGACAAGAACGTAGCACCTGGGAGTGAGGAAGCTTTCAAGATTCTTGTGAGTGCCAGAACAGCTCTCCTCAAAAACAGATAGTCCACTCTTTCCTGCAAGACTGTCATGTTTTCTTTCATCAGAACTTAATTGCAGAAGCCTGAATATTTTGTGGTGGTGAGTTCGCTATATGGAACATGACCGTCCACCTCTGGAAACTGCATCCTTAAATTCCAGATTGACAGCAAGAGAGAGATGATCAGAGCTTTCCCTACAAGACTGTTAAATTACCTTCTGAATGGTTACATGAACATTGTGTAAACTTATGGATTTTCTGGAAATGACAAGTTACGTTGGGCAACTGTATCTTTGAAATTGCAGATTGTTAACACCAGTAAGTTACTGGGCATGGTGGCTCAGTTAATGGAGTATAATGAATGGGAGGTCGTGGGGCTCAATCCCCGGCTGAGTCATACCAAAGACTTACAAAAATGGGACCTTCTGCCTTCTAGCCAGGCGCTCGGCATACATGTATAAGAATGGAGAAGGGTAATGATAACAAGTTATGTTATGCAGGGCCCGCTGGAAGATTAGCTGACAGCTAAAGTGGTTACCCTGGGTAAATAAGGGCTATTATTATTATTATGATTACAGTTCTTCCTGAAACCTAATAATCAGTGCCGTCCTGTGAAACTGTCACATTATCCTCGATGGGTATCACAAAAATTGCATAAACATGAATTTAAGTCTTTTAAACCACGTAATATAGGAATCTGCCTCCCAAAAATTCCTCCCTGCATATTCCAGATTGTCAGTGCTAAAACAATCTTCCTGAACAATACTTTCTGACAAGACTTTCACATTGACTCTTCGATTTATTTGATGGATATCATGCCCATGAGAATCCATTGATTATTGGGAAGCAAGTTCTTTTGGAAAATGCATTTCGAGAATTCATGGTCAGTGTTCGCATCAAACTTGCTATGCAGGAAACCATTCAGTGTAAGGTTTCTTGAAAGTTCTAGAGAATAGATAGTTACGCTTCTCTGAAAGACAACCCCATCAATATGTATGCATTGTATGGTTACTGATTATCTACATGACACTGGATGTGCAATCTGACACAAAAATTTATATGTACTGTATAAGCTAATATTTCAGTGATTTGAGACAAGTTTGACATATTAGCGAGTTATTATTTTCACGTTGTGAAAGATATTTCTATACAAGTATATAGGCATTTTACTGGGTGGAAATTTTGGCGAGGGCATCATCACAAAATTAGTGAAAATTAAACCACCGCAAAAATTTCAGCTTATACAGTACCTTGGAAAACGTATTTAGAGAGTTGATGTCACCTGCATCACTGAGACATATTTCTGCCGAACAATGAAAAAAGGAAGCAACTCTGATTTTTGTCGAACTACCAAAAAGGTGGAGCGAGACTAAGGGATCCTCAGCGGCGTCTGTCTGTCGTCTGTCCGTCCATAACGCGTATAAAACTTCAATAACTTTGTGACCGTTTGCCCGTTTGGAACCATACTTGGATGGTAGATGCTCTATAGGGACTTCAATGTAATTTGGGGGTCACAGGTCATGTATGTAGGTCAAAGGTCAAATGAGGTCAAATGTTAACATTTTCTACTGGGGTTATTAACTTTTAAACCATTAGCCCATTTGTAACGAAACTTGTATGGTAGATGCTCTAAAGGGACCTCAATATAATTTGGGGTCAAAGGTCATGTATATAGGTCAAAGGTCAAATGAGTATAAAACTTAAATAACTTTGCATCTGTTTGCCTGTTTGGAACTAAACTTGGATGGTAGATGCTCTATGGGGACCTCAGTGTGATTTGGGAGTCAAAGGTCATGTATTTAGGACAAAGGTCCAATGTTAACATTTTCTACTGGGGTATGTAACTTTTGAACCAATAGCCCATTTGTAACCAAACTTGGGACTTCAATTTGCAGGTCAAAGGTCATGTATGTAGGTCAAAGTTCAAATGAGTTGAAATGTTAACATTTTCTACTGGGGTTAGTAACTTTTGAACCACTAGCCCGTTTGTAACAAAACTTGGCTGGTACATGCCTTACAGTGACCTTAATGTTATTTAGGGGTCAATTGTCATGTATGTAGGTCAAATTAACATTTACCTGCAAGACTCTACTGGGGTTGGTAACTTTCGAACCACAAACCCGTTTGTAACCTAACTTGGATGGTAGAAGGCTTTCAGGGACCTCATTGTTAGTTGCCATCAAAGGTCATGCTTGTAGGTCAAAGGTCAAATGCAGTCGAATTACAATTTTCCTGCAAAAATGATTGCAAACGCATGTGGCGAGACACATTACAGCTATTGGCTTTTTGTTCTTTTTTTTCAAAACTGACTTTTACTTGATTTGGGGTACTTTTTGGAAGCTCTACATGATGAAGAAGAAATTAAGGTCACTTGATGCCCAATATCTGAAATATAGACATATGAAAAGGAAAGAACTCAATTCATTTTAATTCAATTTTATTTAACCAATCATTAAACCACAGACAAATGCAAAAATATTGATACAATATATACAATACAAGTAAATGATAGGTTTGGACCCCTGAGAAACAAAGCTTATAGTAGGGGCCCAACATTAAAAAGGAATACATTACATTGACATAAAGTAAAAATAAATGGTTTTGGCTGTCAACATTCACACATTCAACATTAACTCTACAGATTTCCACATAAAACAGTGACATATTTTCTTCATTTACTAAGAAACTCATTCTATAGAGTTGCTTCCTTTTGTCATTGGATGGCAGATTTAATCACAAAATCATACATGTAATTAACCCATTCATGACAGGAATTATTTAAAGCCTAATTTAATCAGCTTTTATTCTTCAAATTGGCAACACCAACATTTTTATTTTATTGCTACATTTTTCTTATAAAACGTCATGTATCTGAAATGAATATAAATTGACAGAAATTATGATGAGAAGCCAAAAAGTTGCCAATTTGCAGGGGGAAATGGTGATTTTAAACTTTCTATCACATTGTCAATTTAAGGATTTTAATGCTTATTTTCCTTTAAAAACATTTCAGCATCAAACAACGAATATTGATGCAACCAAAATGGGCACAGTTTGTGTACATTTTTTTGCTCTTTCTGCTCATGTGTTTGGTATGATTTTTAGGGCTTTGCATCAAAAGATATTAGGACAAACCACAAAATGTGGACCTCTGTCACGAATGGGTTAAAGTGATTACACAATGGTAAAATTTTTTTTTGATATATGATCGAGTCTAGAATTCTAAGAAGAATAACATTAAAAATTTGACAATTTTCAATCGAAATCAATGCATTTTGGCTAATTTTCTCGTAAAAAGTCAAGAGTTGACCAAAAAATTTGAGTATGAGGTATGACGTCGAAGTGGGTACCCAGCTTCGCGCATTGTAGTTGTGCTGCGCGCCAGACTGTACAATTTGTATTATACCTTGCGCGCATTTTGCTAGAATTGCGCGTCAAAATGACGTCAAAGTGGGTACCCAGTTGAAACTGGGTCACAGCTGAGGGGTCAAAAATATCCTGAAATCTTACCACATTTGGGGGTTTCCTTGGCAACACGACTTTTAAAAAAATTTTAGGCAGATGATTTTCTGCTAATAAAATCATGCTCTTTTAAAGGAACTAACATTGTTTCAGCATTGGGTACCCCCTTTAAGGAAAGTGTACTTACAGAGTTGAAGGTCGCTTGCATCATCGAGACATATTTAGTCTCAAAAACATATGTGTTCTTTGGCAAAGTGCACTTAGAAAGTTGAAGGTCACCTGAATCACCAAGACATGTTTTGATATCCTTAAGAACATTCAGGCATTTTCTTTAAAGAATTTGAATTGAGATTTGCTGTGTTCCGCCACCATGATACTTCTTTGAAACTCTACTTAAAACAATATGATACTGAGATTTGTGAAGGTATATGATATGACAATTTGAACTGAATATCGAAATGTACCTTCATTGCTGGAAAGGGTTGTGTTAATATGTCCACTTGTAACTGTAAAGCCAGCTGAGAGGAATAAGGAGCATGATTTAGTCCATGTTTCTGCTTTATACACAGTGTATTAGCCAGAGTAGCCAGAGTGGGTGAGATGGGAATACCAGAGTGTGTGCCTTGCTTCTGTCCTTATTTCAAAAACTTCTCATTTCCCGCTTTGAAATCTTTTTTGTTTTATTCCTCTAACAAATAACATTTGATGTTGGTTACATTAACCCATTCGTGACAGGAATTATTTAGAGCCTAATTTGATCAGCTTTTATTCTTCAAATTGGCGACACCAACATTTTTCTTTTATTGCTACATTTTTCTTATAAAACGTCATGTATCTGAAATGAATATAAATTGACAGAAATTAAGATGAGAAGTCAAAAAGTTGCCAATTTACAGGGGAAAACAGTGATTTTAAACTTTCTATCACATTGCCAATTTAAGGATTTTAATGCTTATTTTCCTTTAAAAAAATTTCAGCATCAATCAACGAATATTGACGCAACCAAAATGGGCACAGTTTGTGTAGAATTTTTTGCTCTTTCTACTCATGTATTTGGTATGATTTTTAGGGCTTTGCATCAAAAGATATTAGGCCAAACCACAAAATGTGGACCTCTGTCACGAATGGGTTAAACTCTAGAGAATGTTGGAGTTGGCACTTGGTGTTCTGTAAATGAGTTGACTTGGCTTTGCCAGGTTTAACTTTGGCTTCTATTTGAGAATATGATCCAGTAACAAGATCTTGAGCTTTAGTTTTAGGACTTTCTTTTGTGGGCTTACTATTGCTAAGTGTACATGGTTGGTTTTATGAGGTGAGGTCTCTTAACCCATAGAGGTACAGTGTCACCTTTAGGAGATGCTTTTGCAGTATCTGTTGGTCCAGAATGTTGGGCAGTACATATCATACATGGGCAGAAAGACAAAAATGCACTGACAAATTTGAGCCCATTCCCATCACTGTATGGTTTGGCGTTCTCGAATTAGAGCGGTTTAAGTGTAACTAATCATTAAACTCTTTAAATTGGCAATGCAGTGAATAATATATAATCACTATTTCTGTGTTCAAATTGGCAATTTCTGATTCAATTCTACAATTATATTTCATTATGGTTTATGTTATATTCATATTTATTTTTTTCAAGCTTATGTAAACATGGAAAAAAAATGATTTGTATTGCCAATTTGAGGATTGAAGATGATTAATTTAGACCTCAAGAAAGCTCTGTACTGCTATGGGTTAAAGAGAAGCTTGAGTTCTTGGAAAGGTGAAATATAATTTCTAAGCTCTTTCTTTCTATGTCAGTTAGGAAGAATATCATAGTAAAATGTCCCCTAGAAAGGACTGCTCATGCCCTCATATTGGAAATATGACAAGAAAAGGCTGAAAAGTTTGGTGGAAACATTCATGCCAGATTTGTGTGTGGTCCCTTATAGTCATTTCTTTGTGCAGTGCAAGTGCCTTTTGGGAAAAGTAAGTGAATTTCTTATCAGTTCGATAGTGTCCAAATCTTACACTAGTCACCTGTATTTATATACGACTAATGATCAACTCTCCTGGTTGCACTGGAATAGTTTCTTGCACATAGTTTCTGATCGCATGATCAGAACTCCAGTTTATCTTTGAAGACTTGTTGCTTCTTGATTCATTAGTAATCAGAATCACTGAAAGAAATAGTGATTTGATAAGGAATATGTTGTGATTAAGCAAGTTGTAGAATTCTGATTTCACATGTGTGGTATCTTGCCGTGAGAAATTCCCTCGGAAATGGAAGTCTATCTGCATATTGAACAGTGTCGTGTGACTGTTTTTATACTCTTTTTAAGTCTAATTGAGTCTATACTCAAGATGTTAGCATTTCAGTTACGTGCAAGTGTAATGTAATGTACTGAATGTGTACTTGAGTTTCATTGAGTGTGTATGGAGAGCCTTTTGAGCACTGCCTACAGTATACTGTCACTTCTGTGCTAGAACGTGAATTTTAATAGCTAATTGACATTTCTCCGTCCTTTCTATTGAGGTTTTTCTTAGTACTTAAAGTGAAAGTATAGAACTTGATATATGTACTATTGAAATTTAATATGTCATTAGTGTCATATGTAGTTAGGAGGTCCTCAATAATAATTCATAGTTTTTATAAGATAGGACAATGAGAAGAGGTTTTCTCAGAAAGCAATTTGCAGTTGTTTTAGAAAGTTATGTTTTGTCTTTTAATTTGGAGTATTATTTATTTATTCCTTCTTTTGGAAGAATCTCATGCTAATTAATAAGTTGATATAATCCTGAAGTTTATTTATTACATCATGACAACATGTATACAATGTCTAAAGGTAAAAATGAATTCAATTCTCACTGTTCAATTTTGTCTGTCTAATTTCCTAAATATCATTCTAATTTCCTTGTTTTAATGAAAATATTTACTGAATTCAGATATCATTTGAAAGTATGTGTAATATTTATTAAACTATTTGAATGAAAAATAAAGTATAAAGAGATATTTATTGTAAACTTATTTGGTCCTATGTGTACATCTTTGATCCCATGCTAAGTTGTGTTGGTATTATGCACTGTAGAGGCTGGAAGGGTAATAGACCAATTCCACCTCCGGTTTATGTATTTGGCCCTCTATCGGCGACGCCATTGCTGCGGTGGGCAAGCGTGCTGACAGCGATTGGCTCTGTGTACAAAATGAATGTAAGATATGAGATATGCCCTGATATTGTTCCATTTATTTTATTCTAGAGCAATAAAATAAAGCATGGATACATGGGTAGATGAGGTAAGACAATGGTCATATCTGACGAATGAAGGTATGATGTATTTTTGTACTTTTGATGGTTTTTCAACTTAGTTTTGTCAGTAAAAGTTCGATTACAGCATAGAAGCCGTAGTAAACGCGAGCCCTGAATCTACCCTGTTTACAAAGTCATGTTTTCACTCATTAAATTTTATGCCAAAGTACATAATGATAATGTTTCTTGACTTCAAAGTCCTTTCTGTTGATGTTTTTACCCACTTACGACGAATTCCTTCACATTGCTTACGGAAACCTGTGTAGGGAGTACGGCTTCTCACACAAACAGGCTTCATGAGTCAAAAGCGAGTGAATTTCGCACTCAGTTAGCTTCCAATTTTTAAACTTTCTCTAATTCTTGTGGCATTTGAGCACCGCACAGCTGCGACCTGAACTTCCCTGATAATTTCTCATTGCAAATATTAAAATAAATCTGCATATACTGGTCAAAATAGACAAAAAGTCGAACGAATGTACATAACGCTCTATTGACTTGTGTACTATAAAAGTTGGAGCGCCCACCGCAGTATGTCGAACTGTGTCGAACAGTCTGCTGCCCTCTTGCATTGTGAAATTGGTCTATAGCTTCAGGTATGCTGATGCCTAGCTGCTTTCCTGGAACTTGTAAATTGATGTCATTCTGTTACTCTTCCATTCTTGTATCTTAGAAATATCATCCCAACAGGGTTTTTTTTTTTTTTTTTTTTTTTTGTGGAGGGGGGGTGTGGTTTTTATTTATGTGTGGGTGTGTGTGGGTGTGTTTGTGTGTGTGTGTATGAGGGTGTGTGTGTGTTTTCCTGGGGGGGGGGGGGGTAAGGGGAGGAATAAAGGGGCTAAGGGTCATTATAATATGCCTGCCCTCAAAGTACCATCAAATTACCATGGTTTGATGGTAATTGTGTCAAATTAACATGGGTTTAAAAAAAAAAAATCTCTTAGTAGCTAAGAGAAAAACCAAGAAGCTCCTTTAAGAATTACATAATTGAATTGAAAATCATTCATTTCCATCATCACTGGACACTATATATACTGTCGCTGAAAAGGAGTAATAACAAATTGAGCAAGCTGCATTTGATTGTACTAGATTGTTTAAAAGAACATTTCCCACTTGATCTTTGATAAGTCAAAAACCATACATCAGATAATACTGATATTGGTATGGGTTATAGCTGTATAGTGTGTATTTTGCTGGAGGAGATTTCAATGTGACATCATAAATCAGTTTTTATAAAATTCATGCTTATTTTTAAACGTTAGGTTTCAGAGTTTGCTCAATGTCCAGCCCCCTGTACAAAATTAAACTTTGCACAGGCATCATTTTTTGTGTGAAAGTATGTGCTTAATCCTCACACAATATGGATGGAAACGGATTTATTTAATATCAAACATCGCAGCCAGTGGTTGAATTGCATTTGGTTTACAACTGTGATTAAAAATAAGATAACAGAGAAAAGACGGTACATAATATGAAAGAAACACATTAGGGGACGTAAATAATTGACATACATAAAATGAAAATTACCATAGGAATATCATTTCTTTACATGCAAATTGGGTAAAGAAAATCCCAACAAAACAAAATAAAAAAACAAGGTAATAGTAGGAGTATGTGAAGACGAACAAAAGGGGGAAAAACCCGGTTTAATAGTCAGGATGTATCTGACATTATCATTTTGTTATCATCATTATTATTATTATTGTCATTATTATTATTATCATTATTGTTATTATTATCATTATTATTATTATTATTATTATGATGATTATTATTATTATTATTATTATTATTATTATTATTATTATTATTATTATTATCATTATTATTACTATCATTGCTATTATTATTATTATTATTATTATTATTATTATTATTATTATTATTATTATTATTATTATCATTATTATTACTATCATTGCTATTATTATTATCATCATTATTATCATCTTCATCATCATTAATATTATAAACATCATCACTGTAATCAGTATCAACATCATTTCATTATAATTATCATAATCATTGATATTATCATTGTCATCATTCATTATGATATGTCAACATTAAAACTGGCGTATACCATGAAGAAATATATTTACATATAAACATAACTTTGGCATGTTAAGAAAGCAGATGACAGACATGACAGAGGAAGTATAAGGGGAGAAAAATGGGAGAAAAAAGGAGTGAGACTATAGATATGTAGATAAAAACAGTGTATCAAAAGAGCAGCTAATTATAATGAAAGAAAGTATTGCACTTATTTATCAGCATTAAACCTTAAAAAGACGTCATAAATTTTCAAAACATCACAATTCTTACAGTTAACACCCCCCCAAAATTCATTATGATTCATTATGATATGTCAACATTAAAACTGGCGTATACCATGAAGAAATATATTTACATATATACATAACTTTGGCATGTTAAGAAAGCAGATGACAGACATGACAGAGGAAGTAAAGGGGAGAAAAATGGGAGAAAAAAGGAGTGAGACTATAGATATGTAGATAAAAACAGTGTATCAAAAGAGCAGCTAATTATAATGAAAGAGAGTATTGCACTTATTTATCAGCATTAAACCATAAAAAGACGTCATAAATTTTCAAAACATCACAATTCTTACAGTTAACACCCCCCAAAAAAGGAGAGTAGAGAGGGAGATCAAGAGTGAGTGATATGGACAAAGCCTGTGAATTGGTGCCGAATATCCTTGGCGAGGGAGTGAAGCGACCAAGTGAGGGAAGGGTGTGAGAGGGGGTATCCCTGTGGGTTCCCCCCACCCCCCCCCCCCCCCCCCCCCCACCTTTCACTTCTACCAGGCAGCGCTGCCTTGGCCTTGTTTAGCTTGACCTATAGCTTACTAGGCCTTGAATGAAAGAGCGCGGCGCATGCACTTCGCAAGGTTAAGGTTAAGGAAGGAGAGATCGGATGCGATGCAAGAAATGCAAGGCCAAGGGTGTTATATTAAGGCAGGCTAGGCTCGAGGCTCGCTAAATTAAAGCGACCGAGTTAAGATGGAAGGGTGTGGAAGAGAACGTCCCTTTTCTGGACATTTTACCTGGGAAATACTGCGTTATGCTAGATTTCTAGTGATTGAAGACAATGCAAAAAGTAGTGTTACATCAACTGCACGGAACGAACAGAAATGGAAGGTAAATTAACAAATAAGGAATGGTGCCTTTGCCTTTCTTTTTTTTCACATAGGGTCTAACTGTTAGTTTTGTGAGCCTGAGTTGGTGGGAGTTGTTCATGTTAGGGATGAATTTGGCGACTCCTGCCCAAGAAAAGCTGCGACAGCGCGCGGGGCTGGCCGCGGTATCGGGCTTGCGGCATAATGTAGTGGGCCGCCGTCGGGGAATCTGTTTCGATCAAATTCCGTTTGCCCCTGAACTTAGAACTAACTAGTTAGACCAACTTTACTACTTTTGTATTAGACTAGAGTTCTTCGAATTCAGTTTGAGATTTTCCTGCCGAATATAATAATCATGTTAAACTTACACTAGGGCTAAGGTTAGGCCTCTGCAGAACTTCGAAAATGGAAAATATGTTTACATCTTCATCTGATAGCATCCCCTTAGGCTTATACCGTACCAAGTAAGAGTAAGACAAGTTCATAAGATAGCTTTTGTCTTAAAAATTTACCATAGCCTAGCTAGGCCAAGCCCATGCCCATACTAGAATAGATCTAGCCCTAACAGTTTATTGACTTGCTTTTAGAGGGCTTTATATGTAAGTTTTCATGTATGGTGTCAAATTGCCATCATTTCAAAGCACTTTTTTTCTGTCTTTTGAAATGCAGGCTCAATTTCATTATTAGAAACGTGTAGCCTGCAATATTAATGTGAACTTGGTTGATTTTTTTTTTCTTTTTGTTAATCTGTGGTATACCCATTGATATACCATGATGTTTATCTACATCTCACAAATGGAAAGAGAATGACATTGAAGAGTCACTAGTTTTATACACATATCAATTATTTTTTTCTATTTATTTATCACTTTTACTTATTTCACTACTAAGTTACATGAATAAATTCAGTATTAGTATCCATTCAATCTACTTGCTTATTTGAGTATTATATACTTTTTGTATAGTAAACAACCTGAAATTCTCTTTCATTCAGTAGATCTACTGGGAAGTAGTAGTCCTTTTCTTAGCACTTATTTCATGCTTTTGCTTTTGAGATTTGTTTTTGTTGTAATTCTCTGGATCAAGTGGACATTAAAAATCGAATCTGATTTTGAAATGCCCTCCCCCTAATTTTTTTCAGTATATATCACCAGTATCTAAAGATGGCCTGAAACTGTGCATCAGCAGGGATCATTTGCTTCTCACCAATGATGATGTAATTCTAGTAAGTATTCACAAGTAATAAAGTAAAGCAAATTACCATTTAATTAGACCTTACCTTACATGTTACATTTTAACTAAAGGATTTAAGCATCATTATGTCTTTCCAGGAGAAATAAAGTCTTAACACTATACTAAGAAACACCAACGTAAATCCACTTTGAGGAGTGGGGGGGGGGGGGGGGGTGATTGACCTTTTTGCTGATTTTTTTTTTTCTGTCGAACTCATACACACTCATGCACACCTCACCCACCTGCAGAGACCCCCTTACACATATATATATCAATTTTTATTTTGCGAGCGAGCGAGCGAGCCAAAAATAGCCACTTTTCTGGTTTTTAATCGCATTTTCAAATAGAAATTCTAAAATATGATGAGTGAGTGAGCCAAAATTAACCATGTTTCTGGTTTTTATTCGCATTTTGACATAGAATTTCTAAAATAGATGAGCGAGCCCAAAATAACTCGCATTTTCAAATAGATATTCTGAAATATGATGGTTGTTATTATCAAAAAATTTTCTACCTGATTAATCAAAATATCATTTTTTCCTTAAAAAGTGGGGGGGGGGGATATTTGTACACGTCATCCCCCCTCTCAAAAAAGTGGGGGGGGGGATATATCCCCCATCCCCCCGGGATTTACACCAATGCTAAGAAGAGCCTAACTGATCAGAGTTCATTGTCATTATATTAAATTTCAGTGTTCATAAAACTATTTTTTTTAAATCTGTGGATAATCTGACTTTAGACCAATTTATATGTTTATGATCCTTACATAGTAAGATATGTCAAGTTTTGTTTGAATGCAGTGTGTACCTGGTATACCAGTATATCCCCCCCCCCAAAAAAAGAAAAAAAATTATATCTAGATTCCAGTGTTCTTGGCTTTGCAGAAACTAAGAATTTTAATCTGCCGCTTATAATTCCTTTATTATTGTTTTACTTGTTTAAATACTACTAGTATGCCTGAGATAACTCAGGCTGGGGTCTGTGGAAACTATACCAAAATCAGATCAAGTTAAACAAGTTAAGAAACTATTTACACTTGTGAGATTTCATATTTTTTGTTGACTGTAAATATTTTCATGCAGGAGAACTACTTTCTACGAGATATGAGGAGTACAATGCGCGGCTTTGTGAGAGGAGATAGTCTCCTGTTTGTCATCAAAATGAAAGTGAGAATTTTAAGTGGTATTCAAATAATCAGTTATTTTCTTTTCACCCGTATCTTCCGACATATCATATATGTTATGCAAAAAGATTTGTTTTTACTCATCATTCTTGGATAGAATCATGTTTATAGAATCAGTGATGACTTATCGAATGTTTCTTGAAAGTGCAAAGAAAATTGTAATTTCCCACCTTTGGGTGAATTATTAGATAGTCTTTTTATTGTATCTAAATAAATAAATTAATCTTATGATCTGAATCTATAGGAATGACACTACTGCTCTTGTCCCATTTAGCACATTTTTAATGTTTTCACCATGAATTATACTCCATATGTGGTGACTCACATGTGGGTTTTTTTTTTAATCTCTCCATTTCCATGACAGAATGAGGCAAGAAAATTTAGAGTGCGATTTGCTAGAGGACCCAATCAAAATGCAGTGAGAACATGTGAAGATTGTGCATCCAAGCTTTCCTATTACTTCCCCGTTAGACCATATGAACCTGTTGAAAGACCTAGACCTCCTCCTCCTGTAAGTACTCATGATGGGGATATTGTATTTAAGAGATTATTACAAGTATAAGGTCAGTGATGAAAGGAAGTTGAATAAGGTACCTCACTGGAGAATCAGAAGCATTTGCTGAAATAAAATGATGCTGATACTGAAATAATTTCTTGATTAATGATGAGAATCAGTGGTTGTTGGCTTGAATATAATGGAACTAGTTCCACTGAAATCATTCATGACTTGATATTGTGTATTTGAACAACAAAAACCACAACAAAATGTACTATCCTTTTATGTTGCCCCTTTATGCATAGTGTCTTCATGTCTCTCCTGTTCTTTTTCTTTTCATATTTAGATTGCCGAAAAGGAGTTATTGAAAGGTGACGTGTCAACCCAAGAAGTTTCCCAGGTACGTAGTCTGTTGGAAACAGATTAAATAGAAACAAATTGTGTTGTCCTTGACTGATCTTTAACATCAGCAGTGATAAAAAGTTCAAATGAATGGTCATTTTTGGTTGTGCTTTTTATAATTTCTGTTACAAATAATTCTAAAGGGGATTACTCAGTATTTCAGATACAGAAAAAAAAAAATGAAGACAACCTAAACAGACTCCATCTTATGATACTAATTAATCAAATATAATGTAATTATGTGTGAATATGAATCTCTCATTCAAAATCTTTTGAAGAACCATATATATTAGATTAATCATATTAACTTTTCCAGAGATTTGGGAATTGAAAGGGTTTGCTTCATGATATGATAGAATAATGATACCTTGAATATGAAAATAACTGAAAATGACAAAATGATACCTGCATTTCTTGCTTTATATTACAGGTGATTAGAGGTGACAAGAGGAACGTGGAACTACCCATCCCATATGGTGCATCTGCTACCGACATGGAACCTGAAGATCTTAATAAGCTGCTTCGGCTTTTCCTCCTGGAGAGTTCTTTCCATCGTTCGTAGAAGCCGTAGAGAAGCAGTTAGACTCTATCACCAAAGAGGATTAGGAATTAAAAGTGGGAATGTGACACCTTAAGAAGTTGGTAAGCTTGGGTTGCACTCCTTTCCTCATTTGAAGGTTCTTTCCAGGCCTATGTAGAAGATGCATAGAAAAAGTTGAACTCAATCATCAAGGAAATGAGGAAAAAGAAAGAGTAATCACTACCTGCATATGGAACTTGATGAGTTTAGTTAGCTGCTGCCCCGGGGGGGGGGGTGGTCACTTCCATTGAAGAGTGGACAGCATCTGCGAGAATCGTCCTAAAAAAGCACCCCTAAACGAGGATTCAAGGGCAGGCTGCGAGGACACCCCTAAACACGGATTTTGTGCAGATGTCCCAGATTTGCACACCCTAAACAGGATTTCATTAATTGTATGGGCAGGATAATTCATACCCCTAAACCAGGATTATTCCCATTTTCATACCTTGAGAACTGTGTTGCATAGTGGGGTCCATTGAAAGTTTGGAGCCGTTTTTTATCTCGAGATAATTACTGTCTCATTCCGATTTTTTATCGTGGGGGCTTCTAATTCTCTTTATAGGATTTTCCGTTCACGGGTCTTGTTACAGTGGGTCCCGCAGTCGGTGCAAATTACATACCCTTTTCGCGTTTTAGATTATCGTGATTTACCCTTTTTTTCATTTTTTGGCATTTTTGACACCCTATTCGTGTTCCGCGCGTTCCGCGCCTACCCCTGAAAAAATACCTTTTTTTCCGTGTTTTTTTTCTCGCGGATGTCGTCACTCTTCAATAGAAGTGACCCCCCCCCCCCCACGGGCTTGCTGCCCCCTGGATATTTCTTCTTCAGACCAAGTTCAGACTAATATCCATCATTTTGTAGAAGCTGCAGAGAAGAAACAGTTGGACTGCATATCCTCTCCCCCCCCCCCCCCTCCCTTCAAAAAAAAAAAAAAAGGGAACGGAGAAGAGATTAAGATTTTGGAAGATTTGTTTGATAATTTTAAGTTGATATTACCAACAAATGGTTGGAATCTGATTCTGACGATTGTTTGTTTGTTTGTTTGTTTTTTTTTAATTCTTGGTAATCAGGAGTGGAAACATTGCTAATGTATCTATTATTATTGCAATATATTTGAACGTGGAGATACTTAATTGATAGAAAGGTATGATTCAATTAGTGGTAACCACAGTCAGGGCCGTACACAGAAATTTTTTTCATGGGGGGGCAAGACGCGTAAAAATTTTCGAAGAAGAATCTCACAAGACGGCTCTAAGGAAGGAGCGAAGCAACTCCGAGCTGGTCACGAGGGCAACTTTTGCACTTTAAAAGTGAATTGAAGGATGGGTGCACCACTTTTTGTGGATTGTGAAAAATTTCAGTAGGAAAATGTAAAGTTTTCAAAATTTCTGGGGGGGGGGGGCAACTGTGTACGGCCATGGACCACTCTTTAATGTCTTAATTGTGTTTTGGATTCTTTAGGGAAACACATTATCTTTCATTTGAATACTTGTTTCTTGTACTTTGAAAAAAGCACCAACACTTTGTCTCACTCAAGCTTATTATGCACATATTTGTCAGAAAGTGATCTGTATAATTAGAGAATTTTGACAATTCATCTTGTATTGTGGTTTTTTTTTTAACCCATTATATCTTGGTTCAAAATGTATCCTTAGCCATTCCTGAAGCTGCAGATTGTTTGTCAGGAGTGCCTAACTACTCCCTTTCCTTACTCTCTCCCATATTTATTGTCTTTTATGCTCTTTTTTCTGCTGGTATTGACTAATAATTTCACTGTAAAAACATCTTTTAGAAGTACATGTGATACATTATTACAAAAATGTATATGTTATAGAAATATATTGCCTTTTTTGTATTGTTTGAAAAAAATATTGCATGGAAAGTGTATGATTGTAAAGGATTGAATTGTGATCAGTTAGAGAGAGAGAGAGAGAGAGAGAATGAGAAAGAGAGGGAGAAAGAGTCAATCCAGTTGACTGCCCATAAGACTAACAGCCAATGTACATCATACTAGAAGGTTGGCAGTTTAAAATTTTATTTCCAATATTTTTTTTTTTCATTTCAAGTTTGGATGAAAGATAATGGAAGAGAAAGGGGAAAACATATGGGAACAGAAAAGTCTCTTGTGGAAGAACTTTAGAGCAAAGAAAGAGAAGCAGAATGCCCTTTCCCTTTAATACCTAGTTGTTTTTTTTTAAAAGAGAAAAAATTATTACTATAAATCATATTGCACGCAGGGTTTTATGTTACCGATATTTTTGTATCACTCGAGTTCAGTAGACTGTTCGAGTCCGTGTCCATTCATATGTCAAGGGTAGTCATTGGTGTGAAACTCCTGAAGATGAATTTCGCCATCTTGCGGTTACTAGTCGCTACTTTCTGACCACTGATCTCCAGGTGTTCAGGACGTCATATTCACGAGAACATTTCACAACACCAGCACTGATAGGACCCCATAAATGTATTCATCAGTAATTACATCTCCACTCTTGGTTCTTATTGCCAATAAAAAGGGGAAAAATGAAGCGACCGTCTAATTCAAACCGTGTTTTGGCAGTCATTTACATTTTCATAGAATAGTTTAAATTTCGATCCATATTTTGGGGGTAAATCTAGAAAGAGAGGATTTGACAAGCCCATTATAGACTACTTGTATCATAATAAGTTAATCCGAGGCTTCATGTGATCATATTGATAATGAAAATATATTTAGGTTGTATTTTTTTCCCCAGAAAGTCTGGTCAGAAGTAACGATTAGCAGTCGTTACTGGAAGTGAAAAGTATGGCATCATCTATCTTGGTCAATTATATAGGATCTCTATGGTCTTGGTACATTTATTTCGGCCTTAATGCAGGAGCACTACCAAAACTATTCGATCATCCTACTCCCCTCAAACATCGTTTCCCCTTTTATTTTCTTTGGGTTAGGGTGTGTGGGTGAGGGGGGGGGGGGGGGGAGGGAGGATTCTTCCTTCTTGGATGTACGCCGGAAATGGGACTATAACGCATTTCCATGACATTTGCTCCAGCGACAACTTATTCTTCCATGGAAAATGTGCACCCCGGATCGGGGATCGGCACTTTAAGCCAAACATAAAACCTAACCCCAAATATCACATTTTTTCTGAACCAAAACCCTTATCACAACCCTAACCCTAACCCTATGTCTTCGGAGAAATAGACGGGAGCAATTCCATCATCATTTCGACGTTTATACCAGCTCGTGTCGTTGAAGTATGTACCTAATATTTTTCATCAAAATTCTTATGTTACTTTTGAAACGCCATTAGTGTAGAAACATGAAAACTTTGTGATGTTTACGGTAAAAAATAACTCGGCTGTTACACCATAATGTTTAATACTACGTTTTCAGCTCCACAATTCGTCTGTTCAGTGGAATTGAACTATGGAGGAGGGGATGTATCGTCATCTCACGTTCACTTTCCCCCTCCTCCATTTTTTCTCTTTATCATGCCTCCCCCAATCAAGTCAATCAGGGGTCACATGCCCCCGTACAAATACACTACTATTCTTTAGTTTACAAGTTCAAGTCAAATGTTAAGATTTCATCTTTGATAATTTAGTATGGATAATTTCAAAACAGTTAAGAAACACTTCTCTATATTGGCTGACCTAGTGATCATGCTTGAAGAATGAAATAAATAATTTCCGATGGAAAATGAGGCTTTAAAAAAAGTTTGATCTGTTAAACAGTTTACGAAGAATATTTATTCGAATATTTAGTTAGATGATATTTTGATATTAACTTCTACTATCAATTCTAAAAACACAAAACAGGACAAAAACCTTTCATTGAAAGAGTGCTTTGAAATTGCTGCTGGAATGATTTTTTTTTTTCTTTTCATTTTTTAACGTGGTTTATAATCCTATAGATCATGGAAATCGTGTTGAAAATGCCTGTTACGATGCGAAGACTGACATGACATGTCTGTAAGGGAGGACTATCATTGATAACTTTAACATAATTTATTAGTTTAGGAGCTTGAAGATGATAGTAAAGATAATTTTTGCCTTTTCTGCGATACAGTTATGTAAATAAGACAAAGGCATTTAAAAAAAGGTATTTTAGCTCATGGAATACGTTTATTTTTCCTCTATGAATGCAGTTCGCTACTTTCATAATCTTTATGATTATTGGGCAACAAATACGAATGTTATCTTGAAACCGTCATGGGTATGGAAGACCACAGTCATGACAGTGTTTATCTCATGTGCCAACGAAAAACGATGTTTGCTGTTGTTATAGTTTGATCTCCCTGGTTTGATTAACCCCTTTTTGATTAAAAGGAGTAAATATTGTGGGGCTATAATCCACCAATTGCAAGTTCCTCCTGTTCTTAACCGCCACTGAGCAGCGGTTATCTCTGTTTAGCGACCCCGACAATAAAGCGGGGAAAGGCTGTAGATGCTCGCTTCCAATCGTCTGTAGCCATTGCTGCTGTTTATAGGACCAACATTTGCATGGGGCAATTTGATGTCTTTGTTTACTGCTGTGAAACCTACACCGCCAAGAGTCGGAGAGGTTACAGCTAGAGAGCAACCATAGGGCTAAAAGGTTGAAAAATAATGGGGAAAGGAGCAGGAGAAAACATGCCAACAATATTGCACAAAGGCGCAAAATAACACTGGCAAAATAACCTAGTAAAGCATGCAGAGAACGGTTAAAGAAAGACAAATGAAAGTTGGAAGAAATGGAAACAGTCGTCATGCAGTATCTCCTTAATTTCGTATAACATTCCAGTAAAACGAAATGTATTCTTTCGTGCCATTTCTCCTTCGAGGAAAACGATAATTCAAGAAGTACGAAGAAAAGACTATTTCCCTTTATAAGATATGGCCTAAAAACGTCAAGAAAAAAAAAATATTGAGGTGATGTTGGTACAAGTATTAAAGAATGGCTTGGGGAAAAAAAGGAGAGGAATGTTGTATGAATTTGAAAGCTTACATTTTTAAAAAAGGTCTGATCCAATGCAGAAAGCAACTGAATTCGAAGTATTAATATTTTTCCCTAAATCTCATGTTTCACTGAAATTTCAGTGATTTTTTTTTGTAAAACAGTTCAATTTTCTAGGTAATGATTCATCGCATATTAATGAATAGTCACTTTCTCCAAAAGCATCTAAAATCGTATTGTTTAAAGGTAAACATTTTAATGAAGCCGCAGAAAATTATGGTACTTTTTAGAGAAACAGGTTATGGTTGATATTTCACAGCATAATGAAATCAACTGATTTTGTCTGCAATTTGAACAGAAAATGTGATACTTATATAAGCGTTTAAGGAGTGCATGCATTTAGATGAATTTAACCGAATATCAGCTCAAATACACATAACAATGGCAGACAATTTTCATGTTCATTATTTTTCATTACGATTAATTTCATTACATTTATTGCGATGATTATTACTGTTATTATTATATTATTATTACTATATTATTATGATCATTATCGTCATCATCATATATTAAAATCATTAATTCATTAACAAATAAATAAATATATACATATATATATATCTTTGGCGGTGAAATAAATACACATCAAAATCATCTTGGAGATAGTTATTCTCATACCGGCATTATAATGATAACTTTTTGCCCCTTTGAACTTATTATATTCTGAAAATAAAACCTCATTTATTTTTCAAAGCAAGAAAACTGTGTTCCTTTCAGCTTTTGCTGGCGGTCGGGAAATGTAAGATTAAAAGTCGGAAGAATGAGTTAATTCGTATGCATGTGGGTGGGTGTATAGAGCTACAATACCCGTGAATGATGAAGGCGGTTGACTCGTGTGCATACATGTATGGGCCTAGTTCCCGCTTTTCACCACTATTCAATGAACTCACAAAGAGAACAAAAGTCATCGTGAGAGTGGTCTGTTGGATTAGGGCGTTTGATGTGTAAATCTGGCGGTCCTTTGAAGCCGATACAGGCCCACACGCCGTCGCCATGTACATCATTGATCACGCTAACCCTGCTTTTTATAGACTCGCACTGTCTTTTGTCTTTCCTTTTTACCTTTCCCTCTTTAATCCAATCGCCAAAATACGGAATCTTGTTTGAAAATGGGCCAAAGCGCCGGAAATCGGTAGTGCGGTTGATGTTAAGGAGTTACCGGGAAACCGTCGGCTCAGTTTGTCATGCAAGATGCGGTGAACCGAGCTACTTCACTCGAGATGCACGGTCGCTACCATTATGTAAATTATACACTAAAGGCGCCAATAAAGGTTTTTTTTTTTCATACTTGGAATGAACCTTGGGCAAAAATGGCCCAAAACTCGACTGGAATAATGATTAAAGCAACAATAAAAATAAATAAATAAATAAATAAAAAATGAACAAAACCTTGTTTCATCTTATTCAGCAGTAAGTGGTATTTCCCAAGACAGTATAGTATTTGTTTTTATTTCTATTTTAGTTTGCATGGCTGTTATATCTGAAGTTAATATTCGGATCATCCTCCCTTTTTATCGTCAGATTCATTATGAAATACCAACTGTATGTCAAGTAGAAATTAACACGAATGGAGCATGCAAATATTATGTTTGTTTTTTAATGTAAATGGCTCCAATCGTTCTGTTCTGAAAGACATTTTACAAAAAATAATTATCGTACATAATAGATCTAGAGTGAAAATGTGTATAATTTATGAGCGTTATTAAAAAATGGAAGCAATGGAAATTATTTTATAAACCAAACGTTTTCTTGGTTTTGTACATGGAGGGAGTACGATCACTATAATTCAAATTTAAGGAAATGATCACATAATCCCAGAACTGTTACTAACATCTTTATCGTAATTTTCATGAGTGTAAGTTTCAATGCTTCATTATCTTTTTTTTTCATACTATAGTTTTCCTGCATATGGCCAGTTTTGCATTGTCAGTGGATTTGATTTAGCAAAAACATGATTTATATGTTATACCCTCCGTCTTCTGCAGAAAGTATAATGCTTATATTCAAGTCATTCAAATTTAGCGTTTAGGGGCAAGGGATTTTGTCTTAATTTTATCAATCAGATTCGCCTCCTTATACATCCATTTTTAAAAAAAGATCATTCAAATTCACTGGTAACTGTAATGCATTCTAATTCGGAACTTGTTCATTCAAATACAATATGTTAATCCATTTGTTTTCTTTTGCTTTTTATTTTTCGCCTTGGGTCTTTAGAACAAAAGTTCTTGTCGTCAATAATAGACTAACTAATAGAGGTTCCGAAGGATGAATTTATTCCGAGAATTATTCCATACCTTTTCCAGAGTCTTGCATGCATTTTGGAAATTAGTATTGATGTGTTAGTTTACAAATTTGTAACGTAAAAAAGAAGAATTACTATGAACTACATAAAACATGCAAATTCATGCTCTTTATGGGTGGCAATCTCTACTGAGGGATTGGAGAACACTGTAGTCGGATAGCCCGCATCTGGCTATATTTTGGACTATTTAACTTTTAGCACGATTTCTAAGACCAATTTTTATATCGACTTGGAAGATGATGTTACCTTCCTTCATCATCGCGTGCATATACGGGCACGGAAATAGCGATAACAGAACCTTCATTTCCTTGTCTTCTAAAGTGTCTTCTGAAATTTATATGTCTTCCATTTCAAGGCAAATTGTAAGCCTTTTAACACAACCTACATTAATTTTTATACCTGTTTAACGTGTATAAAGGAAGAAACAACAACTATGTGATATCTAAATACGCCATAAATATGCCATAATTATTATTGAAAAACATACAGAATCTTTAGCAGTAAATATCATGTCACATAAGGGGCCCGCTGCATAAAACTTTTGCCAGACTTTTTTTCTGGCAAAAAAAAAATGTCTGGCAAATTTTTATGTAATGGAAAACTATGGCATTTTTTTTTTTTTGCCGTAGTTTCCTCAAATTTTGCCATAAAAAACTCCGGCAAAAGATTTATGCAACGGGCCCATGATCTGCACTACACTTTGATAAGGACATCATAGTCCATTTGGGTATGGTGTTATAAGCATGCATAAATTAGACGTTCTAAACGCACATTCAAACATGTAATTTTCCTATTAGGGAGCATGTAAGTTTTCAATGAGACGTTCATGAATTTGGTAAACATATAGATGAACATTATATAAACTAAACCAAATAACGAAAAATAAGGCCATACAGAAGTATACCTGCGAAATAATAGCCTGGCGGTGTAAACATGATGATGAATTAAGTGGAATCATGCAGTATGGAGGAAAGTGCAGGAATGAATTTTTTTATGTGCCCTTTCTTTCCTTATTTTTCCCCCCTTTTTTCTATTTCGTGCTTTCCTTATATTTCCTTATTTTCTTCTTTCTTTCTCTTTTATTTTCTTTCTTTCTTTCCTTTCTTTTCATTTTGTTTTTATTATTTAATAGGCCTTGAACTTTCTTTTTTTTAGGGGAACGGCTGCCGCTCCCCACCCGCACCAGTATAGTACGCCAGTGCTGGTACGTAATATAGTTGTTCAAAGATACGTGTAGGTAACACTCTAAAAACGATTCAGTCAAAATGACTCGATTAAGGGTCAGCTGGATGCAACTATAGCCAAATATTTTACTGTATTCTAGTCATAACTGACTGTTTATTAGTCAAAATACGACTATAAAATAGCAACAACAACAAAATGCCTTTAAAAATAGTCAGAAATGATTATAACAATAGTTACACTCAGCTGACCCTTTCTTCTAGTCAGTTTTGACTGAATCGTTTGAAGAGTGTAGGACAGTTTGTCTTGAATTCCTTTGGTCAAAATGTTCCACCAAACTGAGAGATTCATTAACAATGTTTTGAAGAAAACACGCGAGGAGCATTAGACTGTACAGAATAAGCATATTCTTAAATTTATTTTTTAAAACTTCACACAATCATCATAAATTCACCGTGTATCTTCCTATGACTGTGTTTGGATGTTGGATGGGGGGCAGTAAATACATTCAGAGAGAAGAAAGGTAGTTTGAGATTGTAGTTAATCTCTGACACGGGAGCAAAACATATCCTTGTCTTTTTTTTTTTTTTAACAATCGTTATCTTGGTTTTCATGATTTCACAATGGAAACCAAGACTTGTTTAAACGAGTATAGAGGAAAGAGAAAAGGAGCAAACAATGAAATGAAAGGATAGTTGTTTTGTGGGGAACAGCCAGTATACGTTTGGACCGCTGACCCAAAGAAACTAATCCTCTTACACCTTTCTATAGAGCACGCAGGTTAATGATTAATGATGCCGCGCACGGTAGCGTTTGCATTCAATGCCCCGCCCTTATCCCAATGGTCAACATAAGCTGGCTTCTGATTGGTCAAAAGCTAAGTTGAAAACTTTTGGTAAGACGGGGGCAGTGGTGATGACACACAATAGACGCTCCTTGCGATTTATGGGTTAAAACATGGCGCTTGCCTTATAGGATTATCCCCTATAAGTAATTTCCAGTCGTGATAATCACATTATGTTGCCATGCATGTTGCATCATGTTTGCTTTACATAAATGCTATTATGATTACACATATTAATATAAACCGCCCGGGGATAAACCGCCGCCGTCATCATCATCATCATCATCATCATCATCATCATCATCATTACCACCACCACAATTATTATTATGATGATCATCATCATCATCTCACCATAATTCACGACATTCGTCATCAAGTGGTTATCGCTTAATATCAGATAACACCACCAAAATTGTTTTGTTTTGTTTTGTTTGAAGTTTAAAATATGTTCGTCGTTCCGCTTCTCACTTTTGCCGGTGTCCACATCCCTTTTGAAAAAGAAGAAGAAGAGGCAGAGAAAAAAGGAAACATAAGTGGATGGTTGCCACTAAAGCTTACAGCTCCATCACAATAAACTCTGGAAACTATAAATGATAGCTATTCAAGCATTGATGTTGTGTTCCTTATTATGGTAGTCGTCATGGCAACGGGATGACGACCGTTCCTCCAATCTTCAACACGCCACCACTCATCCAGACTTCTTCGTCACTTGTTTTTGTTTGTTTCTAGAGTTACAGATCGGAAGTGATAGTACAAGCGTCCCCTCGGAACACTTTTATTAGTCGAAAGTTATTTTCGAAGTCGTTTCAGTCTTCCTTACACAGTGTTGCATTACTTTTATTTCTAAAGCTACAAATAGTTTAGCAGTACACATGATGTTTCTGCATACAATTCAGAAGTAATTGTTGCCTTTTGCTTTATCTTTTGTTTATTAATTCTTATGAACAAAATTAACTTTGAAACAAGAAGCTATCATATTTTTCATCAAATTCCCCCTTTTTCTCTCGCTTACCCTTTCACTGAGGTTTATGGCGTTATTTGATATTTTTTCTTCGTCGTCTAATATTAAGTACTTTTCACCTACTTTCCTTTTTTATTTTTAATTTTTTCTTATACAAATATAGCCTAAGTTTATGGAAAGTAATTACCATTTCCTAGTCTGTGTATCAATATCTGCATCTTTGCATGAGATCTTCAGCGCAAGTACAGGAACAAACAATTTATCGAGACCGACTCTTTCCTGTATGCAACTTAGTTCATTGGGAAATCAAAAGATAATAATTTGCGTTGGGGAAATCCACTTTTGACAATGGAAATACGATCAAATCAATGATGTTCCATTTAATTCTGGAATTGGTTTTTTAAGTAACGCTTACGCGATATGAGGGCTCTTATTCATTGGACTTAATGTTGTTTTTTTTTCGTATCATATCTATCTTTACATGAATTTTGGATGAAATTTCTAAAAATCCTCTAAAGCCCACCGCACACTATATGATCCGTCTGCGATCTGATATTGGAAAAATTTGATATAGCATTTGATATGAACATTCAAACATTCCGAATAGTCGTATGAATATTAAAATCGAAATTCCGGCTATTACGAGCCTCCCTGTAGGAATAACAACCAACGAATTCAATTCCGAATCGTAGTGACGTCATAGCAATCTTGCGATCGGCTACGATTTGAGACCGATTTGGCCTTTACTCCGACCACAAGGCTTGCAGTTAACCATTCCAAAATTTCGATTTTAGTATTCCTATCGTTATTTCGAACTTCAAATGAGATAATTTTACTTGTTTAAACTTTCATATTTAATGCAAAATGCCATTTGTTCGCTTGGTCGCAGTCAGATCGTACGGTGTGCGAGCCTAGCATTGAGAAAATAAATAAAATGTACACTTTCATTTATGTATCTGAATGTCTGATGTATAATTGGTGATTTTCAAAACAAAAAACAAAAACAAAAACAAAAAACGCGTTCACCAATCTACATGATGGAGGGGGGGGGGGGCTGTATGATGAAGCTAACGATCCACAATATAGGAGGCCATTGCCATTGCCCACTGTTCCCTCACCGAAGCAACGCCCCTACGTCAGAAGACTTATAGGAAGAATGCCACAAGAAGAGAGGATGGGGGCGGTAAAGCCTGATAAGCGAAAGAAAAAAAAAACTTTAAAGAGGGTCGTTCTTAGATTTCAAATTTAGGGGCACATAATATATCGTGATATTAAGAGCAAATAGATTTGGGCTGCCTTTGTATATATCAGCGTAATATTCGGGGGGGGGGGTAAAGGAGTCTAAAATAATGTGCATCCTTTCGATGACTTCGTTTTGCTATAGTTAATGCTTTTGTCTGAATAAAAAAAACATTTCATGGTTCCTTTCTATATTATTGAGCTTCGAACTTACTTTTCCATCAGACCAACTTCGAATTTGACGCCAACATGATGTATTCAATATCATTGTATATGCAATTATACTTGTAAAAATTATGACGTCAAACGTGTAACCCTGGACAACAAGGCATGAAAGGGGACCGACTATTAACGTGTTGATTGTTTTGGAACGAATTAAGGAGCGTGATGGGCGACGGACAAGGTGTTGTGGAATTTTTATGAGGAGTAAAATGCGGTGATTAAGGAGTTGAAGAAGGCGGCGATATCGTGAATCATATCTCTTTATACGGATTCATAATGATCTCTGTTGAAACTGAATCTGAGTATGACATCGTTTCATGGCAATAATGAGTAGGAGACGACCCTGTTTTAGAAACTTCTTGGCTGCATTTGGTCGAAAATAGATTATTCTTTATTTATAGATCTTCTAGATTCAGCATTAATGTAGATTGAAAGCAATACAGCGACTATTACTTAAAAACAAATTTTAGAAGATAATGTTGTAGGTCGAATAGCTTTTTTTTCTGCTCCTTCAAACTGATGAGTAATGTGGTAGGCCTATACACGTACGTTAATATCTTTTATGGCAGAGTTCTAACTACGCTCATGATTGGGCAAGGAGGGGGGGGGGGTAAAACTTGGCCAGGGCGGACCGATACTAAAATTTGCGAGGGGAATGTGACCGGCCCAGTCAACCTTTATCAACCAGCGCGCGCTCGGATCACGAAATCTCAAGACAAAATATCGAACATCCCGTGGAGACGCCCTCCAACTTCTCATGGAACGTCTGCATCTTAGAAAATCCTGAATTTTCAGGATTATCTGGGATCGTTGTTCCCAGTTGTTCCTTATCAAAACGGATGCTTTATTTAGAAATTGATTGAGATATAAATATCGGTTCTAGGACACTTAGCCCCTGGACAACCCCCCCGGATAACCATCCCTAGGATAACCACCCTCTAGGACAACTACCCCCAGGACAACTACCACCTAGGGCAACCACCGCCTAGGATAACTTCCCCATGGGACAATTACCCTCTAGGATGATTATCCCCCAGATAATCACCCCTTGGGCAACCACCCCCTAGGACAAGTACCCCCCGGACAAGTACCCCTTAGACAACTACCCCCCCCCGGACAACTACCCCCCCCCCCCCCCTCGACAACCACCTCCTGGGGCAACCACCCTCTATGACAACTATCCCCCGGACAACTATCCCCCAGACAACTACCCCCTAGGACGCGTACCCCAAATTGGACTTAACATCTCATTGAACAAGATTGTGCTAGTTCACTAAAATAGAATTTTTCGCCCCAAAATAGATTTAAACATGGCCTTTAGCACAATTTGTGCCCCGACCTTCAACAATAAAACACAGATAATACACCAAATTTTATTAAAGAGAAGTGTTTGTTTTCGCTCATGCTTGCTCGCTTAATTGTTCCTACTCCAACCTCCAACAATAAAACCTAGTTTATCGCGTTAAAAAAAAAAAAAAAAAACTAGTATCGGGTTTACAAACATGTTAAATGGATGAGAAAGCAACTTAGAACATAATGTTCTGAAATTTCTGCCTTTTCATCATCAAGAAATGTATGAATACTAGCATAAATGACTTCCATCAAAGACGCTATCATAATCACGGTGAGGATAATGAGATCTTCACTCTTCTGAGACATGCACCTAAGATTATTATTTAAAAAAAAATTTTTTTAACACGCTCATTTCATCGGTATTTGGGGCAGGGAGCACTATGCCACCTACTTTTGGAGGGAAAAAATGGACAAATTTCTAGCAAATTTCGGCAAAAATTTCGGTAAATTCGGGCAAAATTCGACAAAGTCCGGTATTAAAATACATGACACTAAGAAAAAAAAATGAGAAATTTAATTAAAAAAGAAAGAAAATCATGTTCACATGACTTAATTTTCCGGAATCAATACTTTTTTATGTTTCACTTTCTGTGTTTTATTTCAGTTACAATAGATTCTGTCTGAATTTACTCGCAGACCGTTGTAGATTCCTATTTGAAGTTCGCCTTTTCAGTAGGAAAACACGGCAAGCTAATGGATTTATTATTCGTGAAAATGCAAAGCCTTACTTATACTCACCCAAACCCTTGGTTATAACCTCCAAATTTCCAGAAGATCTTACTGTGGGAGAACAACCTCTTATACCCTTCCCACTTGGTATTTAATATTGAATAGTATTATCATAGAAATTCACAGAACGCTATCTTTGAAGAAAAAAAAAAAACAATCACAGATTTTTTTCGCCCCAAATTTGATGGAAAAATTCAAAAGTACAAAGCACCATGAAACACCGAGTTTAAACACCCAACTTAAAAAGACAAAAAGGGAGCGAGATGGCTCAGTTCAGGGAGCGAGTTGGCTCAGTCGGTAAAGCGTCTGCCTGTCGAACCAAAGATCGTGGGTTCGAGTCCAACCCAGGTGAATGACTGAAGCCTACGTTGTGTGTTACCATGCCCCTCCCCTGTTTCATAGACGCAGACTATGCTACAGTGGAAAACACTCCGTCCCTCGGATAGGACTTAAATGGAGGTCCCTTCCGTGTAAAGATAGTCACCACCTTTGCACATTAAAGATCCCACTGCACTATTCGTATATAAGAGTGGGGGGGGACCCCGGTGTATGTGGTCCACCTGCACACCCCCAATTAGTTATATCAGGAGGAGAGACCTGACGGAACAGTGATTCAGTTCGCTTTTTGCCTCCATGCAGGCACAGGTGATAATTTTTAAAATGTAATACCGGTGTCCCCCCCCCCCCCCCCGGTGCTGAAGGGTATAGACACATTCATGGGTGTCGATTTGTGTTCGCGGTTGGGGGGATGACTGATGCCGAATATCCTCGACCGCGGAGCAAAGCGAACGATCGGGGAAAGGGAGTGTAGATTCAAACGTGAAGGATAGACTTAATATGCACGGGGGGGGGGGGTAGGACCTGTTTTTGCTGCCCATATCTCTGTATTATTAGTCTAATCTAACGTTAACGTTCCTCCAATTAACCGCACAACAAAATGTTTTCAAACAATATCACAGAGGTACATCCTCGTTACTTGAATGAGAAGTGTAGGGGACTTGAATCTTTACTTAGAGTATGAACCATCCCGTTTTTTATTTTGCGAGCGAGCGAAGCGAGCGAGCCGAATATTCCACTCTCTAGCTATAAAAGAAATGTTATTGTCCTCAAAGTACACTCAAGCGATATAAAAAGTTTGACTAATTAAGGACCTCGCTGGTCCAATTGTTACTTTCCTAAACCACCTTATTTCAATTATTACAAGCGAGGGAGACGAAATAGGGGGAAACACACCATTTTAGTGATGAAGTGTTATTTTGTTATAAAAATCCACTATATAGGTCTATAAAATATCTACATTACATATTCGAGTGAGCGCAACGAGCGAGGAGAAAAATTATATTCTTTGATAGCCTCAAAGATATCTAAATACTTTTGATCACCTAATTGCCAAATATGATGCTTTTTTGGTGCCTCGCTTGCCATCTAAAACCATTTTGTTTCTATGAGCGAGCGAAGCGAGCTACCGACAAAAACCTTGTTTCTTTCTAGTAAAACTTGGAATTTCAACCAAAATAAATTAGATGAATTTTATGATGTACCATTTACCTGTATTCGAGAAAAGCTTTACATCTTGCTGTAGAAATATTACAATATTCAAACATGTTGCTGAGGGAATAAGAGCGCTTGCCTCCTGATCTTGTTTCTATGAGCGAGCAGAGCGAGAGAGCGAGAAAGGGCTATTTTTTTAATATTTAGAACAGCTAGGTTCTAGTGTAGTGTTACTCCAGTACTATGATTTTAATAATGTACATTTTATTAGCATCCGGTCCTTTCTCATATTTGGTAAGATAGGAATAGGCTACCGGTAACAGGCCATTATTCCATGAAAATTGTTCTGTTATGGGCCTTCTTACCGTTCGACTCCTTGCAGTTATATTATAACAGTACATGTATAATAAATCTGATAAAAATATTAATTGGCATTGGGTGAGATAACAAAAGATATTAAATGCAAGTAGAACAATAATAGCATACTATTTGATAAAAAGACAATATGCAAACCGGTTTGCTTTCATAAAGATAGTATTACAACTTCATTGGTTGAAATACTTAAAATACGAGCGAGCGAAGCGAGCGAGCGCTGAAAGCCTTTTCCTTTTCCTTTCCTTTTAAAAATTGCTTCTTTGCTCTTTATTCTCTTTGTCTTTGTCTTTACTCTTTTTTTTTCGAGGATTATAGGAGGCTATGTAATTTTTCATTTTTTCATGGTGAATTATTGGGGGATGATTGTACAGGCCACCCCCGACCAAAATATTGGAGGATATATCCCCCCATCCCCCCCCCCGAGGCGGCGATCCATTTTTAGGATTGGGGGGGGGGGGGGGCAAGATGACCGAGCGGAGATGAACCCGCGGCTACATAATACATGTGTGTGTATATATATTTATACTATACATATATACATATTGTGTATGATATGCTTCACATTTCAAGCATTTTAGATTTGAGGAAAATTCCGCATCTTCCTAGATTATGAACAACTGTTTTGTTTGATCTTGTTTTGTTTTGTTTTGTTTTTGAATTTTGCAAGCGAGCGAAGCGAGCGAGCCAAAAATAACCATTTTTGTTGTTATTAGATGCGCTACTTTGTTATCAAAATACACTATAGGCATATATATCTAAAATAATTATATGGTTACCTCGCTGCCAAATATGACTCTATTTTGGCACATCGCTGGTCTATTGTTTTCTTCTGATATATAGGCCTTTATCTACTAAAAGTGTATCTGTTTTGGGGTCAACATGCTGTTCGATTTCTTGGTGTAATATTCAAGTTTGGTTATATTACTTTCTATGTGTAGAAGAATAGTATAACATTAGATAGAGATACAAGATGAAAACTCAATTTTCCTTTCATAAGAACAGTAATTATCATCGATATTGGTCAATGCGATAGTTAAATGCGAGCGAGCGAAGTGAGTGAGCGCTTAAATGTTCACATTTTCTGTCTTTTTCTCTTTCTTTCCACTCCCTTCTTTCATTTTCCTTTCTTTCTCTTTCTTTTTTCTTTTCCCCTCTTTTCTTTTCTTTTTTTCAGTTCGGAAATTATGGGGGGGGGGCAAAATGATATCTTTGCCCCCCGAAATTTTCTTGGGGGGCAACTGCCCCCTACCCCCCATGGACATGAGGCATGTTCACACACATCCATGCATTAGTTTATTTCACGCAAAACTATTCTAATTTGCAAATCGAGATGTATATTTAAAATCTAATTTCACCAAGATTCTAGAAATTAAACTAGTGAAAGAGGTACTGAAGTGAGCGGAAAGTTTGAACTGTCTAAAACAATAAGAAAGGTTGCAGCCGTAAGGGGAAAACCCCGGTTTGTATTTTTAACTCCAGCTATGACGTCACTATATCCAGGCTACCAGAACACGTGCTGTAAATGTTGCTGGCATATTAGGAGGTCTACTGTCTAGCCTCGGTGTCTAGCTAGCTGAATTCTAATCGAGTCTTCACGATCTACAAATTCTATTGCTGGAATTTTCGTGCACGGAAAACAAGAAGATGAAAGCAAAATGTCAGGTATGTTTGAATTATAAAAAAAAAGAAAATTTGAAATATCGTACAACCAGCTTGTATCGAGGGCTGGGTCGTCGAAGGATACGCGCAGGCTCTGTCGGACCCTTGTCGAGCTGATAGTTTCGAGCTGCAGCAGCTTTCACTTTCAGTTCAGGACCCGGCTTTCAGTTTTAATTCGAAATTTAAGCCTAGCTGAATCAGTGTTTTGTATTGACGTTTTAACTTGATAATTACGATGCAATTTCTATTTTTGATGTGGTTTTCTACTTAGCTTCCTCTGTGTATTGACAAAAAATTATTGTGTAGAAAATCTGTTTATTGAATTGAAATCTGGAAATTGCAAGTTAATGATTCATTCATCTCCAATACAGATTCAGTGTTAGATAACTCTAATACTAATAGTTGTATTTAATTTTTACCTTGCTCTTGGGTGTATTCTTCGCAGGTGACATAATTGCTCTTAGAGTAGGGGAGAGTAGGCCTTCTGCTGTAATGAATTTAGGTCAGTCCCACCTGCTGCTTTTGTTCCTGTTCAGTGGACCGTGTGTGTTCATAATGATCACTGAATGGTTTCACTTGCACTTGTCAGTGGTAGTGGCATGGTGTGGGTCCAGCCATTTATGGGTGCAATAATGGTGTGTGTGTGTGTGGGGGGGGGGGATGGTGGGTGGGGCAGTTGTGAGCCCAAGAAGCATGTGCATTACATATTGAGCAAGCTCCCTGGGAGTTCCCCCCCTCCCACCCCCCCTCGTAGAAGCTTTAAAGTTTCTTTGTCATCATTCCTTGTCTGCTCCTTCTCTTCCTATGTTCTGTCGTCTTTTTCTCTTCTCACTCAAGATTTTTTTCCCTTTTGGGGGGCATTTGGGGGTGACTGCCCTGGACCTTCCCCCCCCCCCAGCTGGTAGTTGGGGGCATTTACTCTAGATGGATGAAATTGCAAGAAGACAAGGTTATCAAGTAGAGGAGGGCAGGAGGTCATATTAGTATCGTTTTCTTTTGTATGTATGTTTCCTTCTCTACTTTCTTGTTTTTTTTCCCCCTCTTAATAGATCTACTTTCCACTTTTTCAAATTTTGTTTTTTACTAGGTACATGGACATCAATCCATTTGATGTTTCTTGGGGACACTCTAAAGAAAAAAAAGTCCTCAACTTTAATTTTTTTTTTTTTGGGGGGGCACATACTGTACACACAAAAAATTTCTGACGAGCAAAGAAAAAAAAAAAGAAGGGATGAAAACAGGTCCTTATCTTAAAATTTGTTTGGGGGGAGACATACCCTATGGAGTCCCCACCCTTAAAAGTTTGGAGGATGACATTTCCCCCTGTCTGGATAAAAAATTATTTTGGTTTCTTTTTGCCATTCACTTCGAGGGACAGTTTCTTGTGGTCCCATCTTTTTTTAATTTTTAAAGAAAATTAAGAGTATTTGCAGTCTTGTGTGAAGAGGATGAGACTATTTCTAATGGAATAAGTATTTGGAATCTAAAACTTTAACCACCCATTACTTAACAATGTGCATTTTTGTATTATAGAGATCTAAGCATTGAAAATGTCAATGTTGACTGAAAAGACATATGCAGTTCATGTAAATTGCTAGGGTCTTTGCAGGCAGCGTGTATTGTTCGCAAAAATATTGCTCAAGATCGTTGAATTGATAGCACTGGACTCTCGTATGAAGCGCATTCTTTTTAACCTGCTGTAACGTGGCCACGAGTAAGGTGCTCACACCAGATACCGAGTTCCTTCATACCATTTACGCATCATCTACTAAACCTGGGTCCAAAGAGGTATGCATAAATAAATGCCTTGTTCAGCAGTCCAAATGACAAACACCAAGCAATGGTTTATGTTCTCACCGGCACCTCAGTCGAAAATGAAAAGACTAATATGCCATGAAACCAAATTTAAGTTAAGTGCTAGTGTAGGAGTTTGTTATCTCAAGTAAAATTCTTTTTTTTTTTGCTTTCTCGCATAGAACTTATTGATTAAAATGTCCTTTTTGAAAAATCACTGGCCTTTTCTTTCTTTTGCAGGTTTCCATACATTTCAGTCCATTTAATGAAAGATAACTCTGTCTTTTTATTTGTTAGTTTAAGTATCCACCCGATCAGGGGGTATTTGATTGTCATGACCGGAATTGACAGTTCCCTTACAAAATCTTTTATTTGATTCACAAATATCCGCCAGCAGTCAGTGGAATTGTGCTTTTCATAAGAACCATGAGAAAATCTGTAAACAGTCATTGTGCATGGAAGTGGCTAAAGAGTTACTGTGAAAAGAAAGCCGCTAAGAGCTGTATTCAGTGAAATAAGTATGATGGTTTTAAAGAAGTCCTTGTAACCTACCTAAACAGGTACTGCTTTAGCAAATAAAACTTGTGCATGATATAGAGAGAGAGAGAGAGAGAGAGAGAGGGAGAATTAAGGGTATTAGAGAGATGGGAGGGGTGGGAGAGGGGGGAGCTGCAGAGAGACAAAGAGGAAGCTAGAAGAGATAAGAGAGTAGGAGGAGAGAGAGATGGGAGAGTTAGAGATGGGGAGGGTGCACTGTGAAAAAAAAAGAAAGTGATGCATTCAAAATGTTCAGCTGAACAGGGATTGGGGAAACAAAGTGAAGCAGAGAGAGAGAGAGAGAGAGAAAGAAGGGGGAGTGGGGAAGCAACCCACTCTGATATGAAAGTTATAATGTTATTTTATTGATTGGGGGTTTCATATCATTCTACTTTCACTCTGCACTGCTGTGGAATATGATATCTCACTCCATTGTTTAAAAAAAATGTCCTGAATACTTGGTAGAGAGAATACCAGATTCTAGAATTACAGGAAAACTTTAGCACAAGAGAGTAGAATGTTTGTAAAAACTTGAGTCATCAAAAGTGATCCAAATACAGCCATAAACCCAAGAACAGTTTCAGCCACAAGTGAAATAGTGGTAAATCCACTAAATGTTGTGTGTAATGCCTACAGTGGTGGTGGTGGGATTTTCCCGCCGTTACCCAATACAAAGGTCGGAGTTTCCTGTCGGTAACCCTGATTATCACTACTACTACTACAGAAGCCAAACAAAACTTTCTACCAGACCTTTTTCCTCATACAGACTAAAACTAAAGAATTGAAAGGATGCAATAGTGGTATGAAAAATGGAAACAAGAGAAGTACAAAAGAAAGCAGTGTATTGGCTTGAAAATATCTTCTTTTTTTTTGCTCTAGTTATTATTCATTTGATATCATCGCTACTAATAGATATCATAACATCCGCTTGTAATGTAAACACACATTGATTGTATACTCTATGGCATTTGAAATAAAACAGCAAGTATTAATTTGTTTTTGTATTTAAGGAAAGGAGCATGCTCTTATATGAAAGATGTCTTTTCTCATATATTGGATAGGCAATAGATGCTTTTATTAGGGAAGTGAAACATTTTTAATTGTTTTGTGATTCGAGGATTGCAGATAGCAAAGTATAGGTGTTGGAGACCCATGTGAGGCAAAAGAATGCAGGGAAGATGAGGTATAAACTGGGAGAATGGAAACAAGAAATTAACTTACTATGTGTACATTTATATTTAATAAGCAAATGAATCCTGTTTCTTCAATAGACTCATGCAGACATGATTCAGGAAGATTAAAGGGTTCAGAAACAAAGCTTCCTCTAACTTTTCATACTTTTTTCAATTCAACATTACCCACAAAAGTCTAGCTTTTCATTTTTAAAAGGTAAAATGTTTTCGAAGTAATGACTGTATATCTGTTTAGTTACATTGGCATTCAGATGTACCAAAATACAATTAATGAAGACATGTTTCAAGTTTTCTAGGGAGATTATTGCTCAGTACTGAGCATGAATAATATTATGCTTTGCTTAATTACCATTATCTTAAGCAGTATCAAATTTTCAACAGAGGCTTGTTTGTATTGGTCAGATCAAAATCTTCAGGCAAATTTAGAAGAGTATATGTACTTTCCGAAGTGTTGCTTTATTGTCTATCAAATGAGGTTTTTATGGTGAACTTAAAGTGCTTTCAATTGTCACACTTAATTTTTCAATTATCTAGGTAAACGGTGTGATTTCCGGGTTCTAATCACGCAAAATAAAATTAAAGCTTGAACTTTGGTTATGTGGAAAGGCCTTGCTGTATTCTAAGACTCATGACAATTTAAAACATTTCAAAATTGTGAGTGGAACAACAGGAGTAGAAACCAATAACAACAATACCACCACCACCACCACCACCACCACCACCACCACCACCACCACAACAACAACAAAGCCATACAAAAAATAATTTCAAGAAAAATCACACTATTTTTCTCCTGAAATACATGTATTTTAATAATAATAAGCATTTTGTATGCTCTCCATAGTAAACTATATCACAACGTTTACACAAAATGAGAAATAACATACAAGAGGAATTTCATCAAAATAGATACATACACAATATTCAGTGTTTCAAAAGAGAAGGGAAAATAAAAGGGCAAAAGTTATCTATTCAGGGAACCAAATATTGCCCATCTGTGAGTGTAGATTCTTAGCCAATCAAACAACACTATGCTACCTGTAATTTGGGCATATAAACTTTGCTTTGAGGAAGGTTCTATAATGATTTAATTCCACTTTTCTTTGGAAGCACTGAAAAAATGTGCTAAGTTGCTAATGCAGAAAATATCATTACCATGCATGTGAAGGCTTGTAGTGTTGATATAAGCAGCACAGCAACATTCAGAACTTGGGTCAATAATGACAAGATATAGGTTTATGTATTTATGGAAAAAAAAACCATTATGATAATATATACAAGCTATTGCAAAATCTACAATCTGTAGGTGTAAAATTTTGAATAGTGATAACAGAGCTTGTGACTAATTTAGAGTGGCATATTATTTCCTCTACTTATTTCCTGAAGTGTTTGTCTTATGCCGATGATACAGATGATATCAGGAAGGGGGGTGTGGTACAGGCACTTGTGGTGGGTAGATAGATGGTATCTGGGAAGAGAAAACAGTGATTGACACTTCATGAAGAGATTGACAAAGTCATCTTTTGAGAAATTAGTGAAGATTATGGCGATGACTTGAAGGAAGAATACCGTTCCGTTTAAAAATCAGTTATTGTAGTAGTAGTAGTAGTAGTAGTAGTGGTAGTAGTAGTAGTAGTAGTAGTAGTAGTAGTAGTAGTAGTAGTAGTAGTAGACGACTTTATTGGATAACTTGTTTAGCACAAGGCTAATCTTCCACATGGTTCATATTGGGTAATCTCTGGAATTTGTTTGGCCTACACTTATTTTATTCAAATGAAGAACTATATGTACAAGGGTGCACTTGGGTCAGGCTTTGTGTCAGGGTAAGTATTGGCCCCGTTGCATAAAGCTTACCATTGATGGTGACTTTGCCATCAATGGTAACTTCCATGGAAACCTTGAATTTGATTGGCTGTTGAGCAGTGTTACCATGGTAGTTACCATTGATGGCAGAGTTACCATCTATGGTAAGTTTTATGCAATGGGGTCAAGGTGTGTAACGTTTTGATCTAAATTGAAGTTATTGGGATTTGTTAACTCATTGAATACTAAGCCTGAGATAACTCGGGCTAGGGTCTATGGAAAATGGGTATGGTATTTAAGTCAAATTGTGCTCAGAGGGTTAAGGATTGCTGGATCATGTACCATACAAACAAGGGGTGTAGATGATAAGAAAGGAAGAGAAAGAGAAGCCAGAATGATCTTAAAGGTATCAAATATTTAACAGGAACACCTTAACTGGATTCATTGTGAAAAGGAAGAATCGTTAAAAACAAATCTTAACAAACTGCATACAAATTTACCTGAGAAAAGTCCCCTTCTCAAGGCAAATGGCACATTATATGTCATCCTATGCCTTTGTGTATGTGGTGTAAGATATTTCTCATAAATGTTTAATTGAGAGTGATTATTTCATGTAAATGTATCTCAGAAAATAATATTGTGCTTGCCAGTGATTATCATGTGTATTGTATAGTGGGTTCATGAACAATCAGGAAGAAAAAGTATGTTTCATCAGTTACTGATTGCATACATTTAAGCTTTAATATCTTTTATTTTTTACTGGAATGACCTGTAATTTGCATTGCCCCATATTTACATGTACATATATTTGTCAGAACAACATACTGTTATGGTCACAAGTAGGATTAAGTGATTGATAACTACCAGCAAGTCTGCTAAAAAAATAAAATCTCACAGCCATCACAATCACAATCGGTAGCTATGTTATCAATGAAGGGTAAGACAGGGTGTCGGGCAAACTTCCGGAAGAGTTACAAACCCTGTTCACACTTAAAAGATACGTATCATAGGTGGTGCTCATAATTGCAAAATTTTAAGTGAAACAATGAAAGGCCAAAAGAAATCACAAATGGGAAATTATGTAAGTAGCGAAATTTGGGTGATTAAAGGCAATGCTCAGCATCCTCCCCTTATTTTGTTGGAGATATCTTTGACCTTGTCAATGGATCAGCTCATAATTGCAAAATTTTAAGTGAAACAATGAAAGGCCAAAAGAAATCACAAATGGGAAATTATGTAAGTAGCGAAATTTGGGTGATTAAAGGCAATGCTCAGCATCCTCCCCTTATTTTGTTGGAGATATCTTTGACTTTGTCAAGGGATCAAGGTATTCTGTTACTTTCTTATGAATATCCCTCTAGTCTTGCTTTAAACAACTTTCAGTTCCTTCATTGAAGAAAAAAAAATTTCTACAATTTTGCACAATGGATTTTAAGTATACACTGTTTAAACTGCTATCTATATTTGGAATATGACTGGAGTAGCTCTTTATTTCCTTATTATTGTTACCACTCCTGTGCACTTATTGGAATCCTACAGGATCTATGTACCAATGACTTCCATTTTCACTAAAGCTCACAAGACCGAATTGTCGATGTAGTTGTAATGATAACAGTGAATGATATAATGATAACTGAATGATGTGATTTTTAAAGTTTGAAATCCACTTGAAATCAAATACTCAGGGGGCAGAATTAAGAAGATGAAATCCCCTAAAAGCACTTACACGAAAATGGAAAGAACCACGTGAGCAGAATAGAGCATGAATAATCAGAGGTCAAATTGAACAGCCCTATTTTTGAAAGATATAATTTTTGAACATTTGACTTACCTGCTATCTATAGTCTCTTGAGAGAGAGAGAGATGAAAAAACCAGAAAAAATGTTTTTCAAAGCAAAATATGCTTTCTGCTGTTCAGTTGGCAGGGTGTTTTAAGAGAGGGCCTAAATATAGCAGTTGATATGGGTCCCAGTGTGAATGGGGCCGTTATTGAAGGAGCTGCACTCTGGTCTGAAAGAGGCTATAAAACCTGGTTAATATCTGCTGTATTCCCAGTCAATGTGGAACCTCCAACCATAAACTTGTCAATTTAACCTAATTAGGCAATTCTAGGCTTTAGTTTCAATTAAGGGTCAGGAATATGTTTGTTTCTGCTTCTTCGACCATCCTCACGCAAGTGGCACATTAGCATTTGTCTTGAGCAGAAATCATTCATGTGTTCCCTTACTCGCAATAGGGATATTACGGTTATGTTTTTTGAGCAGGGAGGGGATGGAAGATTCATGCCAGGGAGTTGATAACTTTATTGCAATTATTGCTTTGAATTACTGCCTGACACCTTGTAATAGATTCTCAGGATAAACATACATTGAATTATTAACCCCTGTGTGCCTTTGACAGGCTACTTGAAGTTTTCCAATCACCTGGAAAAAAAATTGTGTACAGCTTGTATGCATGGAAAACCCCTCCCCAGCCCCCCCTAAAAAGTTTACCTGGCATTAGAGTGAAAAGAAAGTAAAAGGTTTAGACCTCGATGCATGAAAATGAATGGCAGAACTTTCAATTTCGCAGATCCATGGCATGTGTAAGCATACGTCAACTACGGTAGTCTACTCACTAGTCCTTTTTATGTTTATTGAGAGTATTTTAGCTCACAGTATCTTTTTACAGAAGTGATATTTGAAGCTAGTCTTTGAATATAATAGTGACATGAAACCCCTAATAAACAGAGCGAAATGTCTTTTGTCGAATGATATCGTAAGAACCATTTTAGTATATCACAAGGACAAACATTTTGCATTTTCATCTTTTGAATACTTGGGTGCAGGTGATTTCTGATGAAACTCTATGACAATATTAACCCATTTGCCACAGGAATTATTTAAAGCCTAATTTGATCAGCTTTTATTCTTCAAATTGGCAACATCAAAAGTTTTATTTTAGTGCTACATTTTTCTTATAAAACGTCATGTATCTGAAATGAATATAAATTGACAGAAATTATGATGAGAAGTCAAAACGTTGCCAATTTGCAGGGAAAAACGGTGATTTTAAACTTTCTATCACATTGCCAATTTAAGGATTTTAATGCTTATTTTCCTTTTAAAAATTTTCAGCATCAACAACGAATACTGACCCAACCAAAATGGGCACAGTTTGTGTAGAATTTTTTGCTCTTTCTTCTCATGTATTTGGTATAATTTTTAGGGCTCTGCATCAAAAGTTATTAGGCCAAACCGCAAAATGTGGACCTCTGTCACGGATGGGTTAAGGGGTTGACGTGAGGAGTATGTACCAGTAGTTAGGTGCAGGTTTTATTGAAAGTGATTTGCCATATTTTGAAGAAGATTTGATATACATGTGTCTGTACTTTGAACCAGAAAAGTTTTTTTATACATTCCATAGGTAGGTTAGTGAAATTGAATGGTACGAACAGACATATCCTTTTAGCATTCCACTGCTAAAGTTTTGCCAGGCTAGCCTGTGGGCTGATACACTCTAAGAAAAATCATTAGGTTGGTTAAAATATGAATCGACCAACTGTTGCCCAAAACAAATTTGTATGTAAATCATTATAGAGATTTTTTTTTAAAGCAATAGTTGGTCAGTTCATTTAGTAACCAACCCAATGATTTTTAACCAAATTTTTGAGAGTGTATAGACAAAGTCGGGTTCAGAACACTGTAGTTTAGGTCAGCCATAACTGGGGGGCTTCCATAAAAAGAAGAAAAGATGATTCAATAGGTTATGCAATGAGTCAGGTGCCTTGAGGTGTTAGTGTTTTGTTAGGCATGCTTGAAGCCCCCCATTTAAACATTAGCATACAAGACAGCACTCAAAACGGTGACAACCCACTTCACCGAAGGCCCACGAGACCGAAGGCCCGTGAGGCCAAAAATAGCAACTTGTAATCTATAATGTACATCGCTCTGACCAATTCCTGTGCAAGAAGGAAGTTTAATAAGTATTAAAGGGCAGCGAAAAGTTTTTCATTGAAGTGTGGGACATCCGGAAATGAGGACTAAACATGCTAAAGGAGACATAATTATTTCATATACCGATAGTGCATTATTTGTGATGAAGGAATATACGATACGAGAAAAGTCGGTCTCGCAGGCCTTCGGTCAAGTGGACGGACCCCCTCAAAACGAACAGGTCTATAATGCAGATATTGGTCAAAATTTGTGAAAGAGATTTATTCTAAACCATTGGTCTAAACCATGGTTTAAACCTGTATTGTGGACTAAATAAAGCGTAAATGAGCACACTACTGTCCCCAATTGGACAAGGGGACATGTGTGTACTATGCTCATGGAGGTTAGACCTTGGTTTGAAATAAACCGCTTTTGTGAATTAAGCCACTGAGTCTGGGCCCCATTTCATAAAACTTGTTATCAATAACAAGTTGCAGTAACTGTTTTAAGCTACTGAAATCCTTGCATCTGATTGGCTGACAGGAAATTTGCAAAGAAATGTGGCAGTTGTTACTGATCTAACAAGTTTTATGAAACAGGGCCCTGCACCAAAAATGTGTCTTTTCCATTATCACTGTTTCCACATCAAATGAAGATAGCTTTCTCTGTGTATTCTTATATCCAAAACTGGTTCACCAATGGCACTAGGAAAATCTTTTGAAGTTTATGAGCACTGGAGTAACAAAAAATAGGGAGCTGCTTCCAAACTGGTTGGTAGAGTTACTTATTTGCTTGTTATTGATTTCTCTAAGCTGAAATACTTCTATAAATTCATAGCTTTTTTGTTTCTGTTTAAGCTTTTGTTCACATCACATTTTGTTCAAATTATCACTACCATTAGTGTCTGTTTCTCTAATCTTATTGCTTTCACTTATACTAATCTTTTTTTCTCTTTCTGCTTCAAGATCCTTTTCCTTCAGCCAAAAGAATGCAACATTATGAAATAAGTCAAAATATTTAAAATACAATATAACTTCATCAAGAATTCATAAAATTTGCATTTTTCAATACAGTTTAAGTTTAAGCTGATGAGGGGGTCAGATTCATTCTCTAACTTTTTCAAGTATTTTGCAAATTCTTTTGTTGTTCATCCTATTCAATTCTCATAAGAATATACTCTCATAACTTGTTTGTGTAGTCCATAATTTGATTCAGATGTATGTATTCCATAAATGAATTACTGGTTTTTGCTCTTTGTGAAAGTTGGTAAAGCAATGGATCAAGACAGGGTTGTGAAACCAAGATATTTTGATCAGCTGTTGCAATAACACCACACTTGACTAAACTTCCTTTACATATTCATTGCAACATCACTATAAAACATCCAGAATTGAAATTAAAGTGGTTTTCCCTCTCTACTTTGGCAGCTTGTTTATTTTAACAATAAATTGATAGAAAGCTGTGCATCAATTTATTGGTATATTTAAATAACAGAAAGACAAAACCCAAAGTTAATTGACTCCTTAGAACAGTTTCCTGCCTTTTGTGGGACCATTTTATTTTAAGCTGAAATGTTGAATTAACTCTTACAAGAAACAGTGAACATTCCATTTCTGAAGCTTGAATCCATGCAGGCAAAGATATTCTCTGTTTAAAAATATTACAGTCAAACATTTTTCAAAGTCAAATTATTTTGTTTTCTTCTGTGCATTATGACATTTATGTTTGATAAGTTTGTTTTAATTTGGAATCTTGAAAGTATCAACAAGATCAATTTTTGGACATGAACCTGGTTAAATGGTTATTTTACCTGACTGCTAATAAAGCATATGCATGCTTGTTGGTAAGCAGCCAGGGGACCGACGTTTCTGAGTCCCCTCCGATTCTCCGAAGGACTTGGTAATGAGGATTCAATACCAAAGGGCATTAGCGCATCCACTTGGTTTCGAACCCGGATACTCCTGGTTACGAGACCACTGCTCTACCACTTAGCCACAGTGCCTCCTGATGAGGTTGAGCATGCTTTGATTTCAGGATGAACACATTTTCTATAGACCCTAGCCTAAGTTTTCTGGGCTTAGTATTCACCTGGTTAAAAAAAGGCTGGTCTGCTGTTAATATGTTTTGATAAAGTGATTTTAGTTCGTAATTTAATCATAATTTATACGTGCACACACACACACACACACACGAAGATTTATTTAAACCAAAAATGGGAATGGGGGGGGGGATGGATTCAAATGCAATATCTGAGACTGAAATTACAACAGTTTCAACTTTAAAACTTCAATTATTGTCATACAGTTTGTAAAGGTTGTTAGTATAGTATGAATACAGGTATAGTACTAATGTGTGCAATAGCGAATGCACGCCTTTTGTAACCTGACACAATGTATCACCCAAGGACTCTTGAATTGCCTGTCATAAACTTTTAAAGAGATCTTGCCCTTTTGTTTTGGTTTCGTATCACAGTTATCTGCTATCTGTTTGTGATTTGGGGGAAATTTTAAGTTAAAAATCTAAAATTGGCTCATTGGATTGTACGCGAGTAGGTGTAGAATAACACATCCGTGCAAAGGGAATCAAAACTGTAGATACGGATATATTCTGGTGGAACAAAGATAGGGTAGATGAGCTATAAATATGTTATCACCCTGATAAGTGTAGCATTGGAAAGGAAACACTATACTAAGGTCATGTAAGCATGTCAGAACAATTATCCCCTGGACAATCAGCCCCTGGACATCTGCCCTCTGATATTTGTCCTCCTAGGACAATTGCTCCCTGGTCAGTTACCACCGAGGAATATTACCTCTATCACATTTACGGCAAAGGACAGTTACTCAAGGACATTTATCCTTAAGGTGCGTTCAGATATGATGCGACTTTGTGCTGCCACATTGTGCTGGCACATTTTTTGTGTTCAGATATGATGCGACTTTGTGCCGCCACTTATGCTAATGAATGCACATTAACGCGTCAACTCTCAAATAAGAGAGAATTTTGTCATAACTTGTGCAAACAATCTCATGACAACATTTTTTGCACTAACTTTTTAGGAGTTTGATTGATGCACATTTTTTTTGCAGCCAGGCAGCAAACCAAAATGTGTCCTGCCTTGGCGACATAGACCCCGTAGACCTGTACACAAAAAATGTGGCGGCACAAAGTCGCATCTTATCTGAACGCACCTTTAGGCTAATTACCCTCACTCCAGTTCCCCTAGAATGTTACCCTCTAGCGTAAATAGCCCCAGGGGGGTAATTGTCCAGGGTTACAATATAATTGTCCTAGGAGATAGCTGTCCTAGTGGGGATAATCGCCTTGGGAAATAGTCATCCTAGGGGAATAATTGTCCTGGGTGTGAGTATTTGTCCTAGGGGTATAATGTCTTGTGGGTAATCATCGTAGGGGCTAATTGATGGGGGGGGGGCAACTTTCCATGGTTAATTTGCCCTTGGTATTTAATTCTCAGAGGGTAGTTGTGCTAGGGGTAATTTTTGGAGGGGATGGGGGTGTCCAGAAAGAAATCTTGTGAGGGGATAGTTTTCCTAGAATCCATTTAAGTGACGTGATTTGAAGTATCATTCTATCTCTAAGCATTCAGATAAGCCTTTCCAGCATCAATAGACTTTTGCCACACCTTCATTTGAATTAGGATGACATGCTGTTTCGTTCAACAGAGCTCTAAATTCATTGGTTTTGAGCCATAAATCCAAGGTTTTTAGGGGACACATAGACATTTTTTTCTGAGAGAGAGAGAGAGAGAGAGAGAGATTGGGATTAGCACTTGCACGTTCCAGACATGCTGCAGTTGGGGACAAAAATGATTTCTAGAAAAATAACTTTTAAAATTAACTTCAGGATGAATGACATATTTATATCTTTGTGGAAAGTTATATACAATGAACATAAGGCTTTGCTCTGCCAAAGAAAATATCCAGCAACTGAAATAAACTCCCCTTTTCCCCATCAAAAATTCTTCTCTATATCACATGTATGAATCACAGTGATCAACACACTTTTGATAAAATAATAAACTTTCTGAAGTTATCATTTTGGATCTGAAGATATGCTAGAGACCATAATTGTCTCTAACTTCACTTAATTTGATCATGAAGAAATTGAAGTTTCTCCCTTTCTTAATATCAACATACTTTTTCCCTTTATTTGGAAGAATGTGAGAGGTGATTTGGTAAGAATCTCTTTTATTTAGACCCTTCAAAATGGATAAGCTTAGGTCTACGAGTGAATTCTTTCATAAAATTATTCACCCATGTAATGACTCAGTTTCTATCACATACTTGATAACTGGTACTGGCTGTAAACAATCCAGAGAATTACTGTGCTTGAAACTAAAATCTGGAACCAGAAATTTGTTTCAATAGTTTAAAAATGGTGAAAAAGACATATACTTCTGGAATAGCAAAGTATTTCTCAGAATCACCTCTTATGAAACATTCCCATTTAGTAATGTTTAATGTCATGATGGCTAGCATTTTCTATAACTTTGTCTAATGCTCTGATGAAAATCTTGTATTAAATCTGAAGAGAAAGGGAAAGGTTAACACTAAATTATCATAGTAGATGCCTTTGGAAAGGGATTTGAGGCAACATTCCATATGTTGATTGTCCAAATTGTCTAGTTTTGATGATCCAATTCAGACTTTATTCAAATAAAAAAGTTATTTTTGATCAAGTTTATTTATTTATTATTTATTATTTTTATTTCTTTATTCATCTTTTTCTTTTTTTTTTTTTTTTTTTTTTGGGGGGGGGGGGGGGTCTTTCCTGTAATTGAGAGTTTAATGGAATAAGTTTTAAATGTAGTCCAGTTTAATTTATTTGGGGGCTGTTAAAGGCAGTACAATGAATAACTTCATATCTCACTAACGATAAAAAACTGTAGAAGCATTGATGCATCTTGTGTTTTAGAGTTGCGTAATTGAAATTCTAAATAAGACATATTTTGATAAAATTATTTTTTTTCATTGCAAATCATTTCAAAAATTGAGGGCAAGACTTTATTAATGGTAGATGAAATGTGGAAAGCAACAAATCTTTTAAAAGAGTTCAGTGGGTCAAGCTCCATAAATAGCTAACTTTTGTATCACTTTTCATGTACCTTTCACATGCTCTTCATTTTGATTGATTACTATGACTAATATGCAGCTCCAATTCATCAAATCAACCACACTCACAAACATGCTCACTAGATTTTACCCAACGACTTCACACCTATGCTCTATTTGATTGTAACAGAACACCCGGCCGAACCCGGCCCTCAAAATTTTTATCAATCGTGATTTTTATGGCCACTTTATCTCTCTTGCAAAAGTAGTCGATGCAGAAAGACCTGCTTCCGACCATTGTTACACAGACCAAGAAGGAATAAAACCCCACAAGAGGCGTAATATGAAACTGTTATTTTTGATGAATTGGATGATGAAGTGGTGTCGGGACCACACAGGTTTAAGAGAAGCGATTAAAAGAAGAGCAATTGGCTAGTTACCTCTCAGTTTGCTACTGTCTTGTTAATGGCTTGTTTGTACCTGTCTGTGCTGGCAAAGCGGTTCCAGTCAAAATCTTTCTAGTTTCAGTCTGTAAAAGCTAACGTTCTAGTCACCGTTCTCAGCAATTTTGACAACTACGGTTTCTAAAATCAGTTACTTCGGACCGCACTTGCAGAACTCTGTTTTGATATTTTTTGGAGGGAGGATTGAACAGAAGTTTTGAAGATTTGGGAAGGATTATTCTGCAAATTTCATTTGTTAAACAGCAAAGAATTATTTGCCTTTAGTGATGTATGTGCTGCCCTATCAGATGCTATTTCCCATGCAGAAAGCTGAAAAGGGTAAGATTATGTAACAATTTTGATGTTTGTTTGATTTCAAGCATAAATCATTGATTTTAGCATGAATAATAATAATTCATCTTTTATTCGTTTGATAAAATTAGCTCAAATTCTTCAGTAAAATACCAACTACTTCTTCACACTTTTTTATCTGAACTTAACAGGTTCTTTGAAAGGTAAGAATGACTTGAGCTTGCTAAATTACCAGGTAGCTCTTTTCTCTTCTTGGGTTAGGAGGGACAATAATTGAAAAATGCCCTTTTTCATGGACAAACCTAAGCTATTGCACATTGTTCAAACCTTATTTAAAAAGTATTATTCACAAAAAAACATTGAAAAAGCTCGATTAGTCTTTATTTTGTCATTTTAGACCAATACAAAAACTGAGTAGAACATTTCTCATAATAAGATGTAAAATGTTACAACAAAATGTAATTTTTATAAAAATTATTTTGATGGCATATTTCTTGTATAGAAAGTTATCTTATTGGCTACATTTGGTCTGAAAGGAAGAAAAAGTAATTGTTTTATTTCTGAAAAATTATGTTTTAAACAAGGGATATCAGAAAAAAGGAAAATAAGGAGGCTCAGGACTTGACCTGATTAATGGTCCATGCAGGTCAAGTGACATAAAGAAATACAAATTGATATTATAAACTTAAAACAAAAATCAGCACTGTAGTTGTAGAACATGTAATGTGTCATATATTATGGTATAGATTTTTATCAAAAGAGTAATATTCATCCAACGTGTTGGGCATACATGTATATTTATATTTTACTTTGTACATCAAATCAAATACGTTCTTGGATATTCAAATGCTTAATACAACATATCTGCAAAACTTATTCGTTTCTGCTCTAAATCTCATTAACCTTAATAAGCCATCAAACACCCTATTGATATCCTCCGGCTCTTTCGGTTGGGGCTGCCGAAAGAGTTAAGTTTACCTATCAATTCTCAAATTAGCGTCATTAACTCTTTTATCCAACCCACATTTTGTGTCAATACCCTTTTGATCTTACCGATAGAACCCTCAGTTGTAGAAGCCTTCCAGTTTGTTGATTTTTTTTTCTAAAGATTGATCACTGACTGACTTTTGATGACTTTGAATGAACCGAGGCGGTGTTGGAGGGGAGGGGTAGGAGCGGAACTTTGCGAGAAGAAGGAGAAGTTGACAAATATTGGTGGAGTGTTTTGTTTGGTATTAATGTTGGAAATTTGATACCATCTGCATAAGTAGGGAAGTAATTTGGGTGACATTTGTACAGAGTTAAAGACCTTGTAGTGTTAAGTGTATAGGAGGTTATTAGTGATTCGGGGGGGGGGGGGGGCAGTTATACACATGTGCGACCAGAAAAACGTGTGAAAAAGGTATAGTTTTTGCCAGTTAAGGCCTGTCACACTCGTGATGTGTGAAGGGTGCCCAAAAGGCAAAAAAAAAAATCATGGAAAAGCTTATGTTTTTTAGTTTGTTTGCATGCGTTTAGGATGTCTTTTGCCCTATCCTTAATCTGGACCTTGTGTAGTCTCGTATTTGTTTAGGGTTTGTTCAAGGAGGTTAAAACTCATTTAGGCAGTAAATTTTTTGAGAAGCAGCTTGAAAAAGCTTGAAAAGGGGGTGATTTTGACCATTAGATGAAACTTATTTAAGGTGGTTTTGGAAAACCTTTCATCAGGCATGTGTACAGGAGTTATACAGACTGCCCAGCCCCCTCCCCCCCCCCCCGTTAGTGATTATAGTAAATGTAGATTTAGCTAGTGTTTTAAAACTACCCGTCTTGTCTGTGCTTCTTTCTTTTTCTCTGCCCTCACCCTTCTCATTCTTACATTATCGGTATTCTGTTTTTGCTCTCTCCTTTCATCTCATTTATTACCACTCCCCCTCCCTTGTTGTCTGTCACTATCCCTCTTAGTCTTTTCACACCTCAAATTTTAGTCCCTTTCTAAGCTTAGCCCCGGACTAGACTGAGCTTAGTACTGAACTAAGCTTAACCCCGGACTATCTGTTTTTGCGTTTCACACCTCTAATTTTATTCCCTTACTACCCGCCTAGCCCGGGCCGAGAAATTACATGGTTTTCACACCTTAAATTTTTTACCCCGGACTAACGTTATCACATGCGCAGTATGGGCGGAAGTTGACTTTTGGGGTCATCGGTCGTCCTCCAGTCAGAGCGAAAGCGCGTGATCTTCCGAATGAAAATCAAGAACAGAAAACTCTTGCACATGTGCGATCCGTACGTATACACCCATCATCTCGAATTCATTACATATTTATGTACACGTTGTTTACAGCCGTGAAACTGGTCAGCCAGCGTGCGCCAGGCCGATTATGAATACATTACGTGCTGCCATTTCATTGGCTGATGCACAGTTGCCCGTGTGAAAACGAGAGTTAGTCCCGTACTAAAATGTGGTGCTAACCCACCTCCTAATTTGAGGTGTGAATCCGAGAGTTAGTCCCGTACTAAAGGTTGGTACTAAAAAGGCCTAGTACCACCAAATTTGAGGTGTGAAAAGCCTATCTGTTTCACTCCCTCTCTTCTGGGTCTCCCCCTCCTGTTCCCCCCTCTCTCATCTTTCCCCGTTTCTATCTTTCTCTCCCTTTTTCTTTTTCTCTTTCTCCCCAATTCTTTCTCACTATATCTTCTTTCTAAGTCCCTATATGACTCTGAAATAAAATTGCCTGATCCAAGTTCAGTGTTCCCTGAAGTAGACCTGTAGTTTTGAAACTGAATTCTCACCAAATCGATCTCACCTCTCTTCCAACCTGTATTATGCTCTCAAAATGTTAGTCAAATACAAGCACTTATTGGAACAAAATGTTATTTACTCCAGGCTCTAGGAACCTGTGATTTTGGAGTGCCGTGCACCTGGCTTGACTTAGTTTCATCATTTTGATGGTAGCTCAATCCTAGAATTACCTGAACTATGAGTAGAAACTTCAGGTGTTTGTCAAAAGGTCTATTTTATTGCCCCTAGATCAAATAGGTCTATGCAAATAATCTTGATGCTACCAGCTACCCTTTTTATACTCTTGTTAGTTTTCATCTTGTCATATTGTTTGCCATGATTTTTATTAAATGAAGGGTTTTTGGATCACGCCCAGTTAGGATATGTACGATTGTACCATAACTTCTTATTTTACTATGTAATATCATCAGAGATTACGTGTATGAGAGAGCCTGTTACTGCGCATGCGTTAATGACGTTGCAGCATGTAAATGTCTCATTCACTGAGTCGCAGTTTTTGGAGTTGTCTTCCTCGAAAATCTCTTGAATCGGCTTTGTAGTGCTATACATTTATTTTACGACCTTTTGACAATCCTTCGTAACCTCTATCAAACACCTTTTTTGTGGACAGAAGCCCCTTTTCATGGAGAAATCAACATCTAAATTGTCTGTAGTTCTTGTTTAATTTTCATATTAACAGTGCATCTCACAGTTACATTTTGCCGCTCTGCACTCATGAGATAAAAGCTGGACTTGCAAGGTTGAGAAAACCTTGATGCCCGGGGGGGGGGGGGGGCACTCAACCCCAAAAGTGGTAGGTTTGTGCCGCAGGCGAGACAGAAAACGGGGCTTTGGAACGGGTTTATTGTGAAAAGGAGGGTCTTCGGAACTACAAGTGTTTGTGAAAACGGGGGTCTTTGGAACGGTTTGCCTGCGTGTGAGTGCGTATGTATCCCTATGGAACGGGCATACATGCATGCAGCTAGCCCGGCGGCACGGGCGGCGGGTGCGCTCGCGCAGAGGCGATGGTCGGACAGCGCTCTGCGGGCCACTTTTCACCAAAAACGCAGCTCATTGTAGCGGATCGATGCGGCCGGAACGGCGTAACGAAAAATATGCGAAGCTTTGGAATGGATTTCTTCCTTCTTTTTTCTCGATAAGAAGAAAATGCTATGCTTTGGAACGGCTTTCTTTGTGCTTTTTCTCAATATGATAAAAATGCTATGCTTTGGAACGGAAATTTGAGTGTAAAAATGGGGGTCTTCTCCGCGGCACATACCCACCACGCATTATATACTGAGTGCCCCCCCCCCCCCCCCCCCCCCCCCCCGGGCCTTGATGTAAAGATCAAATACCAACAACACACAGATTGTCCATATAGTTGATGAGTACTGATGCTCCAGAGCATAGTTTTACCTGGGTTGTTGAATTATGTAAATAGTTTAATATTGTGGTTTTCTTATTAGCCTAGTTTCATCACCATTTATTCAGTTTTGAAAGACTAAAGGATAGGTACACTTCCTTTTAAAATGCTGAGTATGCATGTATGCAAGCACCAAGAGCTGAACCTGTGAGCAACTTCAAGCTTTTGAAGAATGATAGTGATATTTATATAAATGTTTAAAAGTCTCTGAGAGTGACAGTGCTTGGAAGTCAGAGGAGGTCAAGTTTTGATGACATGATTAATCTAAATCATCCCCAGAAAGCAAAGGAAAGCCAGAGAGAGAGAGAGAGAGAGAGAGAGAGAGAGAGAGAGAGAGAAAGAAAGATGTAAATATAAATCACTTTTCCAAAGAATGAATTAGAGGAGGCAAACTATGTGACAGATAGGTATTCTAAGACAAATTTGTGGAGCTTCTGGGGAATAGAATGTCTCATTGCCTAGGTGCCCAAGTACCTATTAGCCCAGATGAATCCTGGGAGGGGTATAACTCTATTACCCCTTTGTTGGTAGGATGCACCCCTGACTCTGGTGTTCAGAGTTGACTGAATTCTCCAGACCAAATAGTGGGAGTTTGAAGTACCTTATACATGTACATATCTTCCAGGACCATGATAATGGAAATGGAGTATAATTTCATGCAAGTTGCATTTAGAATTTGTTAAGATTTATTCTTAAGTTGTTTGACCCTGTTTTAATCATAACTGCATTTGATTATAAGGGATGGAAAGAGGAAAATAGTGAAAATTGTCTGAAATGCAATGAATTGTTATTTCTCAGTTACCATCTAAAATCTATTTTCATTCTTAGAAGGGTTTTAATGTTGCTGTTTTATTGATTTCACAATTTTCCTTTTCAATCATCATTCTTTAAATCATTTATTAAAATCTGAGTCTTTATTTTCTTTCATCTTCATGCAAGATAAGAAAGATGTTTTTTCTTGAGCAGCAGCAGCAGCAGCAATAACAACATAAAAACAATAAGAAAAATTAAGAATAACAATTTAAAAAAAAATGAGCTGCATATGGAGTTTACTTTCAAAAGTCAAAAGAATCATAGTCTAGTTACTCTCGTAAATGTATGTCAGTGAAAAGTTCAACTGTGAAAGGGTCCTTGGTAGATAGGTATTGTAATATACCACAGCAACCCCAAAGTGCATGACATGCATTGAGTTACCTCCCTTTTATTGATGATAGGTCAGGAGAGGTCAGAACATTACGATGAACATTAGAACTACCAGCAAAATGCACAATATGCTTTCCACAAAGAAGCAATCTAGAAAATGCCAAGAAATGACATTGTATTGTTCTTGTTTTCACTACTTTCCTTCCCCTTTCCATTTAGCAATTGAGATAATTACTTACATTTTTAAAAAGCACTAACTGGTTTCCATGTTGCAGTTTTCTACATAATTTTTCTAGATTTCCCTCTCTATTCTCTTTGCTGTATTTCACAGTCGTCTTCTTGTCAGATAGATATGAGAATAACACTGCGGAAAGACAATACAGTGCCCAAGCACTCATGTATTTGTTGTTATTGTTGTTGTAGCATCCTTTGTCAGAGGTACTTGATCAAAAATATAAAATGCCCTTTAAGGAAAACGAAATAAGAACAAAGTGAAAACTTTTGATGCCACTGGATTCATGATAAGTTATGGTTGATCATAGTGTCAGAATAAGCATGCTTTTAAATGATGTGATAAATCTTATTCTGCACTATAAACTAAACCCAGTTTAGGTGATCTTGTAAGGCCAATCTCAAGAATATCAGTAGTCCTAAATGCTCCCAAAAACTCCTTTAAACTTCTTTTGGGGCCAGAAGGGCATTGGTGTCTGTAATTTGTCTATGGTACGACTTAATTCTATTTAGACATAATTTTTTCATGAAAAATCTCTTAAGGGATGTTGGTTAAAAAAGAAAAGAAAAAAGAAGCTATCCTGCCAGCAGTGAAATGAAGTGTTTGTGAATTTGTGGAGAGAGAAAATTAGAAAAAAATCGTGAAATACGGAGAGAACAGAACCACTTAGTATGTGAAATAGGGAGAGAGGGTGAGAGAAAGAGAGAGAGAGAGAGAGAGGGGGGGGGCAAAAGTGAGGGGGAAAAGAGAGGAGAAAGAAAGAGTGTGAGGGGGTGAGAAAAAAGGGTAAGGAGTGCGCGTGAGAGAGAGAGAGAGAGAAAGAGAGGGAGAGAAAGCGCAATAAGGGGAGGGTGGGGGGGGGACTGGTTGATGAGAAAATGAACATAAAGATAGCAAGTCGAAGGACTAACATAGCAAATGATGGATGAAAAGCTAGTAATACCACAGAAGATATAGATTTCACAGTAATGATGGTACCTTTCCATCATTTTCTCATGAATTCTTTTGATGTTCTATCTTTCAGCATTCCAAGGATATCACTTTTACATTCAATGATGCCATAGTTCATACTCAGTTAATGGTGATATATTAGTTAAAGTGTCCAAGTCATCTGTGAATGCCATGTTCTCCCTATTGCATTACCAACCACTGTGTTATTAGTCAGTCATATTTCAGAGGTATGAGCCGATGACTATGCATTGGTGCTTTTACACTTTCGGGACTTGGAAAAAATCTAATATTGTGAAAAATCTTTCCTAGGAATACACTCTAAAAAAGGTTGGTTAAAAATCATTGGGTTGGTTCCCATATGAGCTGACCAACTGTTTGTTAAAAAAATCCCAATATGTTTTACGTACAAATTCGTTTTGACCAACAGTTGGTCGGTTCATATAGTAACCAACCCAATGATTTTTAACCAACTTTTTTTTTAGAGTGTAACAAGAGAATTTTTACCACCCAAATTAACATGAAATTTTTGAGATTTGAACTAAAATTATTTGTATAAATAATCAGTATGCAAATTTCTTGAACCTGTAAATACTCTGGTACTGTATTTGTTACTATAGTTTGTAAAATATGCTGATGTAGCCCTTTTCCAATCTCTCTCACCCCTCCCTCACAATGTTTGTGGGAAGTTGGGAATGAATGGAAAAAAATAGGTCATAATTGAAAAAAAGAAATCTTTAAAGAAACACTTAACTAATTCTTACTTTGGCATAAATCCTCATGTTTTTCTTTTCACTGAATATTATAACTTCTAACATTTAAAATATTATTTTTTGTTAAAAAACTTAATTCAAAATCTTTATCCTTTGTTCTGGACTTGAATAGTCTTAAAATGCAGAAGGTTTTTGAAGTGTATTTGAAAGTGCAAATCATAGACTAGTTTTTTTTTGTCTCTCTTGCGTAAATTTTCTTATTGAAACCTGTATGAAAGACACCTGTCAACAAACACCATGCATCTGAAAAATGTTGTGCTTCTCCCCTTCATTGGTATTCATATACATTCATGTAATTTAATTGAGCTACATGTAATAGAAGGATGATAAGAGTCTTTCCATGGGCCCCTCACCTGCAAGCACGTCATGTGCTCACAATAGAATGGATACAAAATATCGGAAGTTCAGGCCGCGATTGTTTTCTCTCGCTCTTTTGCTGCTAATTGTGATGAATGGATGGGTTGCACGACCCAGCGGCCCGGGCAAACATTTACTCTTTATTATAGCGCCCCGATTCGTCACTGCTTCAGGACCGGGATGCTCTCTGTGTGCTTAGGAGCATGTTAGCTAGGTAGTGTGTTGTTTTCTTTTTCCTCCCTCTTATTGGCCTACTAACCCTCCTTTTTGGTGTGAGTGTACAGCTCTTGCTTGCTTCTGTTGATGAGCTGATAAGATTGAATTGGAGGGATGGAGAGAGAGAGAGAGAGAGAGAGGGTGGGGGAGACAGATCAAGAAAGAGCAGGGATAAAGTGAGCGAAAAAATATAGGAGAGAAAGAC